>CM050215.1:22255467-22267967 GCA_027475355.1 Coilia nasus
CACAAACACACATGCACACACACACTCACACACATACACACACACTCACACACAAACACACACATGAACACATGCATGCGCACACACACACACACACACACACACACACACGCACGCACACACATGCACACACACATGCACACACACTCACACACAAACACACACACACACAAACACACACACGAACACATGCATGCGCACACACACACACACACACACACACACTTGCACACACACGCACACACACATACACACACAGCGAACAGGGGAAGAGGAAGGAGGAGGAGATGAGAAAGAAGAGAGGATCCGGCGTGATATACACAACCGTCATCGTCACACACCACAGCCATCTAACCTCTTTACACATAATGGCCACATGGAGGATTTACTGCTGGCCTCGGGGCCCCTGTCAGAGGCCCCTGGATATACGCGACGTACGAGAGAATGCTTTTAATAAATCAGAGCTGACGTGATCCGATAAGACCTCGGCTCCTGTATCTTTCACACGGGGTCGTGCAGGTTAAAATGATCACCGCTGTGCAACTGTTACACTTTTTCTGTCTTGTGTCTTTCTGTGAAGTGGAAGGCAGGCGGTAACGAGTGTTTTTTCTGGCTTTAACAGATTCAGTGTGGAGGAAATGTCTTGTGTCTTTCTGTGAAGTGGAAGGCAGGCGGTAACGAGTGTTTTTTCTGGTTTTAACAGATTCAGTGTGAACAGAAAAGACAAAAGATGTGAGATAGCTGCCCACAGTCTCAGCTCACCAGTGTGTCAGCACACACACACACGCACGCACACACACAATCACACAATCACACAAACATACACACACACACACACACACACACACACACACTCACACACACACACAGACACACACACATGCTCACACACACACACACACACACATACACAAACACACATACACACACACATTCTCACACTAACCTAAGGCCGACCAGAGTGTCAGCTTTGAACCTAGAGTCAACACACCACACCATCCAGATATAGTTATAGAGACACACACATACACAAACACACACACACACACACACACACACACACACACACACACACACACACACACACATGCTCATACTGCAAATCCCTCTAAACTAACCTAGCGCTGGCAGCCACACACTGCTGATGTGTGATTTAAATGATTTTATGATTTGGTGCTCACGTCAAGACTCACGCAGACGGCCCTCTCTGCACTCAGCTTCTGTTTAGCTTTACGACCCCTGTGTTTGGCCACACACACACACACACACACACACACACACACACACACCCTGTGTTTGGCCAGTCAGTGGGGCATGTAAATTAGCCACAAGGCCTGATTTGGGTCGCAGCCTACGCAAGTGGCCTACATACACAGACACACACACTGCAAATCTCCCTCTACACTAATGCTGGCTTAATTTAGGTCGCAGCCTATGCAAGTGGCCTACACACACACACACACACACACACACACACACACACACACACACACACACACACACACACACTGCAAATCTCAGGCCACAGCCTATGCAAGTGGCCTATACACTATAAAACAGCATCTGTAGAGTCTGACAGCACTGCTCTGCAAATCTGTCTAAATGCTAGTTGGAAAATGGTCAACGGCAGCAGATAAAAGAAAAACAAACACACCCTCAGATACTATTTCCTATGATTTATGAATTGCTGTCAGTTTAATAAATCATGAGCAATAGTACTTGAGAGTGTGTTTATGTTTGTTTGATCCAGTGACTGCTCTTTTCGCACACTCAAAGACTTCATTGCTTGGACAACTGTAGTGGATGGACATTGGTCCCCTACTCACAACGTACAGACACTCAGACAATCAGTCAACCATTGACTGAAACTGTTATTGCAATTTGGGTTTAGCCTGGCTGTCGCCCCAAGCTCGTAGACGGAGATTGGTCTGGCAAACCTCCCATAGACAGGAAGTTGTCAGAGGTGGGATCAACGGGTGTCTTTGAAATGTCTCTGTGTACTACTGATTCCGATGACGAATGCATAATGTTTATTTTTCATTGGTGCTCAATTTGTCGGGCAAAGGAACAGGCGAGAATAGGCAGGTTGGCCAGGCTGACTTGAATGCAAAATTCAGTGCGGCATCACAGGCAGTATGGACAGGCCCCGGCCAGTTTAGACTGGGAGTTGGACTTTGTTAAGGTGATGATCAGTTCATCATTGGATAAAAGATAAAAGTGGAATTCAATGAACCATTTACAAAGGTTCTGTATCTGATCAATTTCAGTTTATGTGTTACCAGGAAAAAACACATAGCCAGTCCCACTCTGTAGGCAGCTGGTTTCGTTGCTATTCTATTTCGTCATTATCCTTATATTATAAATTTATGACATGACTCTTTCCCATCACAAATATTTCAAAAGAGGTCAAGAAACAGACACTGCATGATCTAGTATCCATATTACTGTAACTGCAAAAGTGGTCTGAGGTTTGTGGTGGATTATAAGGCATTTTATATTTTCGCAGGAACACAAGGGACGCTGATGTCAGTCTACTGAGAAGGCTACACCCCTATGTAACAACCTCTGCCCTGTGACCTCTGTGGCAACTATGACTCTGTTCTTGGATGGGTTTTACCATAGAGTTGAATAGAATACTAGAGTGGACACAGGCGCACTGCTCATGGCAATCGTGGCCGCCATCTTGCGACTGCCGGCTGGGCCGGGAATCCATAGCCCTCGCAGTGCTGAGTAAGGAACACAAATATCGATTTGTATAATAAATTGATATTTTATATTAGCTAGTATATTCATTGTTGATCCGTATGTGTCATTTTATACTAATGACAGGTCATATTGTGTCGTTTTAATTATTGTTAATTATCGTTTTCTTTGATACGATTTACGTACATATAGAGTCAGGCATTTCAAATATCATCATGTGGATATTTTCACAGAACAAAGCCGTTTTTGACAGAGGTTGGTCCATTCTACGCTTATTTACATTAAGTGCCTAGCACTCGCAAGATGGCGGCCGCGTCGGACGTTTTCCCGTGTGGTCAGCCAATACCGTCTCCACTCTAGTATTCTATTCAACTCTATGGGTTTTACTATTTACTGCTCTAACCCTTATGCTTTCCCCAGTCTCTTCATGTAATATACCTGCACTATGGTGTACTGTGTTGTATGGTATTGTATTGTATGGTGTTGTATTGTATGGTGTTGTATGGTGTTGTGTTGTATTGTACGGTGTTGTATTGTACGGTGTTGTATTGTATTGTGTTGTATTGTACGGTGTTGTATTGTATTGTGTTGTATTGTATGGTGTTGTATTGTACGGTGTTGTATTGTACGGTGTTGTATTGTATTGGGGAATGCTCTGTTGTGTATTATGTATTATTGTCCTCATGCTGGTCTTTGTCTCCGATGTTGTATCTGTTTATTTATTGGTGCTGTGTGTGTGTGTGTGTGTGTGTGTGTGTTGTATCTGTTTATTTATTGGTGCTGTGTGTGTGTGTGTGTGTGTGTGTTGTATCTGTTTATTTATTGGTGCTGTGTGTGTGTGTGTGTGTGTGTGTTGTATCTGTTTATTTATTGGTGCTGTGGTCTTTGTCTCCGATGTTGTATCTGTTTATTTACTGGTGCTGTGTTCTTTGTGACGCCTGGCTGCAACTATATTTCCCCCGGTGGGATCATACATTTGATGTGATTTGACTGGACTGTTATGCTCTGAGTCAAAATTGTACCCCCGGGGCTGGATGACACACACGTTTTTTGGAAGTTGACATGGCAGATCAAAGATTGGCTGTGGCAAATGTGAAAAATGTGCGTGGTGTGGTGTGGTGAGGAAAGGAAGAGAAAAGCGTGCATGTACTGTAATGGATTGCGTTTGCTTTTTCGCTTTTAAAATTAAGCGTCATATCCACTCATGTCCTCAGTTACTCAGAACTGAAAACTTTAATATGAAATAAATGTTGTCTCAGCTTTTGACGCAACCTAACTGTCAAAAAGGTTGTTTTTTGGTTATGATGTGGCTATTTCCTTTTGCTTAAGCATGTTGAGATATATAGCCACATTTCCGCCACACTTATAAGGAAGTGCCGTGAACGCTGGATGCCAGATGTGGGCTAGTCATACTATCAAACTATCAGTTTTTCTGATTTACTGTTTATATGTATATGTGTAAGTTAGGTTGCTCTGGATAAAGTAAGTAAGTCGCTTTGGATAAAAGTGTCTGCTAAGAGTGTACTGGCAACATTTCTCCCAAATTCCAAATTCCACTGACACTGGAAAGGAATTGCTGTCATACATGTAGAGATGCTGATTTTAGGAAGATTTGCAGTGGTCTCTTAATTTTATTCAGAGCTGTAGTTGGAATTACTGTGGGTGCTGGAAGGTACGGTACCCCCTGATCGAGATCCAGTACCCCCAAAGACACCAAAATAGCAGGGTTGGGGGGGGGGGGGGGGGATGTACCAAAATATGAATGTAATTAATGTAAATGTTAAAGGTGGTACCCCTGAATTATGGAGGGGCAACTCACCCTCTGGGGCCTCACAGAGGGCCTTAGTGAGGCTGAGTTTGCTTGCTGAGTTTGTGTCAGACTAAAAACAGAGGGCCTTAGTGAGGCTGAGTTTGCTTGCTGAGTTTGTGTCAGACTAAAACCGAAACTGAAGAGGTGTACACTGTGGTTCTGATGAGGTGCTCCTAAAGCTGTGATAGTTTCTGAGAAAGTTTCACTGGAAAATTTCATTGTGTAGGTGTCTAGGTTTGTGTGTGTTTGGACACATACACACATAAACACACATACACACACGTGCATGCAAACACACACATACGTGTGTGAGAAATTTGACTTTTTTTTCCCGTACTTCTCCCACTCCTCACAATACGTGACATGTCACACAAACACTCACATACACATAAGCATGCAGACAGGCATGCTCACATGCACACAAGCACAAACACACACACACACACAGAGTCAGAAATTTCTTTCAATTCTACTTTTCTCAGCAGTACTTGCAAGAGACAGATTTACATGTCAAATCTAGCTAGCAGTAAATAAAGTCAATAGCTCTCAGAGGTAAACACAAAGCATACGCGTCTATATCTGCAGCTATTAATGAAGCTATTCAGCAGCGGTTCACATATCAGTACAAACCACAGCGCACGCAGTCTGATCTGTGAGACTAAAAGATTCACAGATTCACACACCAAAGGTCTCCATTATTACAGCTTTTGGCACAGAAACATGTCCAGGATTGCAACTTTCCTTGTTTTCGTGCTTCATGGAGATGCCTCACTGTTTTCTGAACAATGACAAAGTATTTTAACCTAAACTATCCACACTTTCTGTTTCCATTAATTGAGGTTTAGTCCCTCACCAACAGACCACATGAAGATGGGAAATATAGATAATCTTAACACAATAGGGGTGTTTGGGTACGCACAAACTGCAGGAATTACACCTGGGGCTACAGGTTCAGGCTCAAGTTCAGGTTTAATTCCTTTCTGTATGTGGATACATTTAATTCCTATCTATATAGTAGAATACATGCATGTGTGCAGAGGGTGTGTGTGCTCTCGCGTGTGTCTGTGTGTGTGTGTGTGTGTGTGTGTGTGTGTGTGTGTGTGTGTGTGTGTGTGTGTGTGCAAACATCATTTTTTAGGGTATGGACACCATATGTCATTGTAGGTTCTTTGTGCAATGTATGACACTTTGGGTGTGTTCGTAAATAAAATCTGCCACTCTGAAAATGGAGTTACACCCTGCAGTTCGAAAAGTCTGAGCATTTCATGCTCATTTGAATTAACAAATGGTTTTGTTTGCATACATAAACGAAACTCAAATAGCCCCGAAGGTAAAAGGCGTTGTTTATGTTTAATTCAAATTAAACGTTACACTTTTGAGCTCGATACCAGTAATGAAAATAACGTACATTCAACTGTAGAAACTATTCCACTGTACTCTTGTGAGACTAATAAAATCTCTCTTTTAGCATGTGTTTGCATCTATCATACAGCTGGATGAACCAGCGATACAAGCAGTCAGTGTGACGTCTCACTCTGCTGCTCTCTCTTTTTGGTTGGAGTATCCGGACTATGCGTTGAACACTCTCTGAGTGTCACACTCTGAATAAACGATTGACAGTTCCAAAAGCACTCGGAATTTACGAACGGTTTAAAAGTGCCAGAGTGTGCTCTCAGTACTCACAGTGGCCGATTACAAACGCATCCTTTGTGTCCTTGTACTTCTCTTGTACAATGACAATAAAGCATTTTGATTCTGATTCTGATTCTGATTCTAATTCTAATTCTGATTCTGGTTCTAATTTTGATTCTAATTCTGATTCTGATTTTGATTCTAAATTCTGATTTGGATTCTGATTCTAATTCTGATTCTGATTCTATATCTGATTCTAATTCTAATTCTGATTCTGATTTTGATTCTAATTCTGATTCTGATTCTGGTTCTGAATTAGCCTAGCTATCGCGACTTGTCAATCCTCTGCGAGCATTGGTCTGGCCAAGCTGTGTTGTAAACCCATTTCTCAGAAGGCGGGCTTAACCCGCCTCTTTCAAATGCCTCTGTTTGCTACTGGACGAAGCTTCAATCAATCACACCCCTCTGCCCTCTGACGTATACCCAGCGAAAGAAACTGTATGATCCAAACAAAAAGTAGTAGTAGCCTGTAGTCATATAGAAATGGCGTTAAATGATTTTTATCGGACTTGTGAGGTGAACATGAGAGTGGCTGGTGTTGGCCATTTAATATTGATATTCGAAAAACGAGTCAGTGCGATCAAAGGCGAAATGACCACAACAACAGCGTTCTCGCAAAGCCCAATCGACTTGGCTACCAGCGGGGCTAACTGCTAAATTAAAACTTTTACTGAAGCCGGTCGGTAGCATTGCGAAAACGTCCTTTCCCGCAACAAATGATTCAAGGGCTGCCCTTTGCTGTATTTTCAGAAAGAACTTCCCTTTGAATTTGTCCAAAACAGCAGCTACAGCTGCATTGAAATCTTGCGTTTGCTCCACGTTTGCCATGTTGACAGTGACTGAGATAGATTTCCGGTCGCCAAACTACCGCGTCATTACCATTTTGAAATGCTCGATTTTCATTGGCCCCGTATTCCTGCCGGAGCAGAAACGGTGTAGATAGGCAGCTTGGCCAGACTGACTTGCTTGCGAAATGAAAATGCAGCGTCATAGGCAGTATGGGCACACCCAGGCTAGTTCTGCATCTGATTTTGATCACAATTGCAGGCGTGACTGTTTTTCTCATTAGGTCTGGTAGTAATTGTATCTCAGCTTGAAAGCCTTATGTCAGGTTTCAGGCTAACACATTGTTCAATTCACAAAGCTCACGGTCAGTTATTCACACAGAGGAGTGAGTCTGCTCTGACTTTCTGTTCCATTTCCACATGATCACTGGCCAAGCAAAACCATGACTGCAGAGGTCAGCTGCAGACTAACCAGTTTCAACCTGTGCTGTTGTGATCGCTCTGGTTTCAGCTTTAGACTAACCAGTTTCAATCTGTGCTGTCGTGATCACTCTCGTTTCTGCTGCTGCTTTTCTATCAGTTCCTGGTCTGCTGCTATGGAGCAAATGGAGATTATTTATACTGGAAGGCTGTGTGGTGGGTTGAGTGGTGTGTGTGTGTGTGTGAGAGAGAGAGAGTGGTGTGTGTGTGTGTGTGTGTGTGTGTGTGTGTGTGTGTGAGTGGGGTGTGTTGGGTTGAGTAGTGTGTGTGAGTGGGGTGTGTTGGGTAGTGTGTGGCGTGCGTTGGGTAGTGTGTGTATGTGTTTGCGTGTGTGTGAGTGGGATGTGTTGGCTTGGGTAGTGTGTGTGACTGTGAGGGGGTGTTAGAGTGTGTGTGAGTGCTGTGTCAGGGATTGGTGTTTTATAGAGGAAGTGGTTGTGTGTGAGAACAACTCATGTCTACTTGGCCTGCCTTAAAGGTGTACTTCCATCATGTTTTCATTAATTTTGCGGTGTTCTCTTGTATTGATAATTGCCCTGTGCGCTGGTTTTGATGAAAGAAATGTTCTAGTGCTTCTGTTTCAGGCTGTTTTAGTTTGGTGGAGGGGGTGGGGCCGGGAGAACGACACGATTTCACCAGAGGCATGACACGCTCCCTGCAGCTTCCTTTGCCCCACAGTCAACTTGATAGCAGAGTGGGGAAAAGTCAACTTGACAGCGCTAAAACTGCACACAGAACGTCTTCGGAGATACAGCCTTATGTGTTTGATCCTGAATCCGAAGAGGAAAGAGAGATGGCACAAGCACAGTCGCTTCCTTACCGTTTGTCAATGAACGTTTCAGAATGGTAATATTTGCATGACAAAACAGTGCAAGTGCCCGGCTAAATATAGTTCAGTCATTTAACTAGCCTGCTAATCTTATGCGAGTCACAGGCTAACATCATTTAAAGCCCATTCGGTCAGTTTCTCTTATATGTATTTTCACGTCTGCATCATGCCGAAGGCCCTTTTCGCATTGGGTCGTTTTTCCAGCCTATTGTCTTCTTTTGACTGATATAGAAAATGGGGGTAGAAAAACATTTTGATATGCAGCATGCATATGCAACTCGGGGTGACCTATCATATTTCAAAAGAGCAAGTACTAAACGGTTTCTCGTGGAAGTACACCTTTAAAGATGCCTAAGGTGTGTGTGTGTGTGTGTGTGTGTGTGTGTGTGTGTGTGTGTGAGTATGTGTTTGGCCTGCCTTAAAGATGCCTAAGGGGTGTGTGTGTGTGTGTGTGTGTGTGTGTGTGTGTGTGTGTGTGTGTGTGTGTGTGTGTGTGTGTATGTGTGTGTGCATGTGTTTGTGTGTGCGTGTGTGTGTATGTGTGTGTGTTTGGCCTGCCTTAAAGATGCCTGAGGGGTGTGTGTGTGTGTGTGTGTTTGGCCTGCCTTAAGGATGCTTGAGGTGTGTGTGTGTGTGTGTTTGTATGTGTGTGTGCATGTATTTGTGTGTGCGTGTGTGTGTATGTGTGTGCATTTGGCCTGCCTTAAAGATGCCTTAGGGGTCTGTGTGTGTGTGTGTTTGTGTGTGTGTGCGTGCGTGTGTGTGCGTTTGGCCTGCCGTAAAGATACCTTAGGGGTGTGTGTGTGTGTGTGTGTGTTTGGCCTGCCTTAAGGATGCTTGAGGTGTGTGTGTGTGTGTGTGTGTGTGTGTGTGTGTGTGTGTGTGTGTGTGTGTGTATGTGTGTGTGCATGTGTTTGTGTGTGCGTGTGTGTGTATGTGTGTGTGTGTTTGGCCTGCCTTAAAGATGCCTGAGGGGTGTGTGTGTTGTGGAACAACTGAGGGGTGGAATCGTTCACCCCTCACTAAGATAAGTGGCGTTCCTTCCCTACAACTATTCTGTTGTGTGCTAGTTATACTAGTACTGTGTGTGCCTCTCAAACCCCGTTTCTTCCCTGCACTCCCTGCCTTTTTCTGCTCTGCTGTGACGCTCTGGACCTACCCTGTGCTGTGCGGATTACTTGGCGCTACACTGCTCGTCTGGTCTGGAACAGGCTGTGGACCTTCTCCTGTGGCTAGTTTGCTGCCTGCGGCATGGGAACGGAGGGGGTGCATTCGTTGTCTCCATAAGTTAAGTGCTTTTTAACGTGCTTTGTCTACGCCTGCTTACTCGTCCATCGTTTGGCGACTCCTCCTCTTGGCCCTGCATTGCCGGCACCCCTGTTTGGTGGCAGGAAAGACTCTTTTGGACGTTTTTACCTCTGGCCTACTCCTCTTAGCTTTAGTAATACGGTGTAACACTACTAGCCTAGTGGTGTTTGTTGCACTGATTAATTGCATGCGATGTATTGTATGTAACGTGTTGTATTTACTGCCCTTATTTGCCTGTTGAGGGTATTTGTAGTGAACACCTGATTGAACCATTGTGTGCAGTGTGTTGTTGTATTGACTGCCCTTATTTGTGTGCTGTGAGGGTATTTGTAGTGATCACCTTATTGAAACATTGTATGCAGTGTGTTGCTGTATTAACTGCCCATAACGGGGTTTGGAAGTGTACACCCCCCACCCATCTGAGTAGCTTCTGTCTCTCTCTCCCAGCTCCCAGTGGACGGCTATTGTGCAGGACACTGCTGGAGTAGGACTTCTCCTAGCCGCTGTGTTGCTGGCCGGCTCTTCCTTCAGAGAGGGGGGGGGCAACGATTGGACTGGACTGGCTTGTTGTGGACGAGTGGCCTTGGACTTATGGACCTTTTTAGTTTTTAAATGTATTTAATAAAGTGTGTTTTAAACTGCAATTGTTGTCTGGCAATTGGTTTGGTCTAGTCTGCTCCCTGGTGATTGTGTAGCGTAATGTGGGTCTACAGCACCCTCTCATCTCCACTGGTCACATGTGCACTGCTGGTGTCTCTCCTAGTGAGCATTTCTCATTTCTGCAGGGGCAATGACTTATCAGAGTGTGTGTGTGTGTGTGTGTGTTGTGTGTGTGTGTGTGAGTATGTGTTTGGCCTGCTTTAAAGATGCCTAAGGGGTGTGTGTGTGTGTTTGTGTGTGTGTGTGTGTGTGTGTGTGTGTGAGTGTGTGTGAGTGTGTGTGTGTGTGTGTGTGTGTGTGTGTGTGAGTGTGTGTGTGTGTTTGTGTGTGTGTGTATGTGTGTGTGTGTGTATGTGGGTGTGCAGATGTATGTGTGTGCTTTTGCAGGTGACTCAGAAGGTTAGCTGTCCGGCCTCCAAAGCCCATGGCAGGTATACAGTATGTGCGTGATGAGAGAGCAGAGACCAAAAAGCAAAAAGGCTTGCCAGAAGGCTTCCTCTTAGCCAGAGGGAGTGTGTGTTCCTGTTTTCCTGCTAAAATGTTTTCCACGCAAGCGTAATGGAGAAACAAAGATAGTTTAACATAGCTTAATGTGCACGCACATTCCTGCCTGCCTGAGTAAAAAAAGACAACAGAATGATGAATGCACATCTGAATGCCATCTTACCTGCTTTAAAAAAGTTATTGTATTTACTTTATAGTTATTGTCTTTACTTTAAAAGGTCCCTGTTGTGTACCTAGTAATGTATTTATACGATGTTTGAGCAGGAGTTTGTGGTCAGTTGTGTGACGATCGAACTGAACAATGTGTGAGCCTGGAGAATGACATAAGGCTTTCAAGCTGAGACACAGTTACTACACAGTTACTACACAGTTACCTGTGTTTTTATGGAGCGCGTAAGACGAAGTAAGAGAAACAGGCCATGCTGTTTAGTGTGTTTGAGTGTGGTGTATCAGGTAGTGTGTGGCGCGTGTTGGGTAGTGTGTGTGTGTGTGTGTGTGTGTGTGTGTGTGTGTGTAAGAGGCATGCAGGTGTTTTCTGCTTTTACGAAGTAAGAGAAACAGGCCATGCTGTTTAGTGTGTTTGAGTGTGGTGTATCTGGTAGTGTGTGGCGTGTGTTTGGTAGTGTGTGTGTGTGTGTGTGTGTGTGTGTGTGTGTGTAAGAGGCATGCAGGTGTTTTCTGCTTTTATAAAGTAAGAGAAACAGGCCATGCTGTTTAGTGTGTTTGAGTGTGGTGTGTCAGGTAGTGTGTGGCGTGTGTTGGGTAGTGTGTGTGTGTGTGTGTGTGTGTGTGTGTGTGTGTGTGTGTGTGTGTGTGTGTGTGTGTGTTGTGTGTTTGTGTGTAAGACCCATGCGGTTCTGGACGGCCATCCACCATGTGACTGTTGAGCAGGAAGAGCCGACCAAAGGAAGGTGACAGCGACTGATCTGAGTCCATCGCGAAGGAAGTGAGACTATATCTGGGAAATGAACGTATTTGCTGGATCAGGCAGTGTGGCCAAAAGGTATTTGTTTTCGCTAGGTGTGTTGCCAAATACAACACAGCTGAACCAGGCGTGGGAACTGGCGCCAGCCACCAGCCAAATGCTGTAGGAAAGGGACTGGTAGATTTCAGACACAAAATCACAACTTGCTGTTGAGTGGCTGGTGAATTTCACCATTGATGTTGTCAGTGGCTGGTGAGGGTTTACTTTTTGCAAAGTTAATTTCCACCCCTGATCTGAACACATGATAATATGTTTCTGATGAAAACACATGAATGGGGTAATGATTAGATATGCGTGCATTTTATGACAAAATAAATATGCAAATGTCACAAGTGCCTAAATCACAATACAAACAGTGAGTGGTGATATTTAGAAACATTATTTATTATTATGTCTAGAGTCTAGAGGCACCAATAGCTACAAAAAAACACATGCTACCCTCTTCAGACGTTTCTAAAGTCTACTAAGCTTAAGCTTGTGGAGAAAGATACCATCTGAACTCAAACTAGCTGATGCATACGGAGAGCAGACAGGTGTTACTTGGAAAAAACATTGGTGATAATTGTCTCATATTTATGCAGTGGCTTCCCGTCTTAAGCCTTCATGCTGTCATATGCCAAAGCTTTCTTGTTATCACATAAACAGTTTGGAACGTCACATTAATTTATGATAATTGCTGACCATGTTTTCCAAAGCAACTTAGCTGTCTGGTGATAGTTTATGAGCTGAGAGGAGTTGTGGAGT
>CM050215.1:22275467-22300467 GCA_027475355.1 Coilia nasus
ATTACCCACGAGGTCTCTTTGAAGGTGCTGTGTTACAGTATTGCACCATGAGGTCATAAGGACAGGGGCAGTTCTTCAGAAAGCTGTTTACTCCACACACAAGCACAGGGGCAGTTCTTTAGTTTAGAACGCTGTCTACCCCACACGCAAGCACAGGGCCAGTTCTTTAGAAAGCCGTCTACCTCACACGCAACCACAGGGGCAGTTCTTTAGAAAGCTGTCTACCCCACACGCAAGCACAGGGGCAGTTCTTTACAAAGCTGTCTACCCCACACACAAGCACAGGGGCAGTTCTTTAGAAAGCCGCCTACCCCACACACAAGCACAGGGGCAGTTCTTTCGGGAGCTGTCTACCTCCCACGCAAGCACTGGGGCAGTTCTTTAGAAAGCTGTCTACCCCACACGCAAGCACAGGGGCAGTTCTTTAGTTTAGAAAGCTGTCTACCTCACACACAACCACAGGGGCAGTTCTTTAGAAAGCTGTCAACCTCACACGCAAGCACAGGGGCAGTTCTTTAGTTTAGAAAGCCGTCTACATCACACACAAGCACAGGGGCAGTTCTTTAGAAAGCTGTCTACCTCACACGCAAGCACAGGGGCAGTTCTTTAGTTTAGAAAGCCGTCTACATCACACGCAAGCACAGGGGCAGTTCTTTAGTTTAGAAAGCCGTCTACATCACACTCAAGCACAGGGGCCCAGAGGGTCCCTCTGAACAAAACATATTTTCACACTCGTGTTTACGAGCAACTGGGGTTACTGGGTTGTTGCAGGACACACAGTGCCTGATCCAGTGGATTGTGCAGTGTTACTGGGTTGACACACAGTGCATGATCCATTCATCGCCTCCTGAGGTCATTGTGGGACAGTGATGTTGATGTCAGGTGTACAGCTAGCCTACTGTAGCAGAACACAACTTTTTATTTAATTTTCACAGTGTTTTTTGTAATATTCTGAGTGTGTCCGACTGAAGAGGCAGCATTTTCATGTACACAGTGTGTATGTGCATGTGCACAAGGTGCATATAAAAGTTTGCTCGCAAAACGCCCATGAACTAAAGTACTACTGCTCATGTCATGTGTTCATGTTAACTAAATATCAAAATGTCAAAAATCAGCAAAAGTCCACAGAGGAGGTGATTGGAAAATATTGAGTAATCAGTGGTTTTGTGCAATGCTCCATCTATGTCACCATCTAATCTTAGCCTATGACCCAGCAATGCTGAGTACTTCTGCAGCTTGTTCATCTAGCATTCTTAGTAAAGTATAAATAAAACTGCAGATGAATTACTATAGGCCTTAATAGGTCAGGACAGAGCTTCTGGTGAACAGTCATTTTGAGTTTAAACTTTCACTTGGACATTGCACACACGTACTTACACATTGTACAAATATGAAAATGTGTCCTCTTAGTTTTTCTTAGTTTGAATTATTTGATGATCCGACACACTCAGAATATTACCAAAAAAAGACTGAGTAAAGCCTGCTCCAAACCCTCTGATTTCTGAAGGTCATGGGCTGAAAGGTCAGGGTTCAGATTCTGTCCAGCCCATCCGACCACAGACTAGGAAGGGCCCTACCGGTCATCTCAGTAGGTCCAGTTTCATTTCAAGACATCCTCACTGGACACAACATGGCAACCACCACACTCACAAAAATAGTCCAAAAAGGTTAACAATTTGTCCACTCTCTCCCCCTCTTGAATGTTGGCTACACTGCGCCGTCTGACAGCCCCAGACATAAAAATGACCACAAACTTCCAAGTTCACTTGGCAAAAGGATTTCCATGTTGTGAAATAAGATATTCTCTGGTCCGAGGTCAGCTATGGGACAGCATCACCTCACTGACATCGGAAAAGTTTTCATATGTTCCCACTGCCTAACTCATTTCACACACACTGTCAGGAATTTGAAACACACAAACCCCATTATCAAATGTGAGCCTCTTGGCAATAAAAGCCTTTTTGGCGCCACCTGCTGGATAATTTCATCAAAGACAAACTAAGATGTTGGCATCACAGTCGCATTTTATTTTTTTCACTTCAAGATCCCTTTAAATATTATAACCCATAAATAATATTCCAAGCACACATTCCCCCTCGTGTCCCATATCGGTCTTGCCTAAATAAATCTTGTGTCTCCTCTCCACCAATCAAAACGCAGCGTCTATGAGAAGCTGCCGCTCTCAAACAGTTTAATGACGATGCCCTCCTGAGGCTTCATGACGAGCGTTTCCAGGGAGACGGAACCCAGGCGATCCATTCTGGTGCTGGTGACGAACACTCCGCCTTCGGGCAGGCGCGGCGCCCAATTGGGGGAGAGGGGGTGGGGCTCCGAGCCCAGGTTGAACAGAACCAGGAAGTGGACGCAGCCCCAGGAGCGCAGGAAGGCCAGCGGGGGGGTGGCCGAGGAAGAGGAGTCGTTGAACGGGAGGAAGCTGAACTCCCCGAACAGAAGCGCCTCCTCACGGGAACGCGTGCGACTCAGCGACTGGAAGAGGGCAATCGCCGAGCGCCACTTCTTCCCTTCGTCCTACGTGAGAGAGAGAGAGAGAGAGAGAGAGAGAGAGAGAGGCAGATAGAGACAGATAGAGACAGACAGATAGAGAGACAGAGAGAGAGAGAGAGAGAGAAGCAGATAGAGACAGACAGAGAGAGAGAGAGAGAGAGAGAGAGAGAGAGAGAGAGAGAGAGAGAGAGAGAGAGAGAGAGAGAGAGAAGCAGATAGAGACAGAGAGAGAGAGAGAAGCAGATAGAGACAGAGAGAGAGAGAGAGAGAGAGAGAGCGAAGCAGATAGAGACAGAGAGAGAGAGAGAGAGAGAGAGAGAAGCAGATAAAGACAGATAGAGACAGACAGATAGAGAGACAGAGAGAGAGAAGCAGATAGAGACAGAGAGAGACAGACAGAGAGAGAGAGAGAGAGAAGCAGATAGAGACAGACAGATAGAGAGACAGAGAGAGAGAAGCAGATAGAGACAGATAGAGACAGACAGAGAGAGAGAGAGAGAGAAGCAGATAGAGACAGACAGATAGAGAGACAGAGAGAGAGAGAGAGTGGATGGATAGATATAGTTCGAATAACAGGGGGTACTGGGGGGGGGGGGGTTCAGTATCCCTCAATCAACACCCAGTACCCCCCAAAGACACAAACAATAGCAGCGTTGGGGGGGTACTGACATATTAATGTAATGTAACATAAAAGGTAGTAATTCATACTCTGGACTGATGCATGGATACGTAAGTGTGAGTGAAGGAGTGGGTGAATGAATGACTGAAAAAGAGTCAGAGCTATGCATAAAGTTATACATAGAGCTATACATAGAGCTATACATAGAGCTATACATAGAGCTATACATAGAGCTATACATAAAGCTATACATAGAGCTATACATAGAGCTATACATAGAGCTATACATAGAGCTATACATAGAGCTATATATAGAGCTATACATAGAGCTATACATAGAGCTATTCATAAAGCTATACATAGAGCTATACATAGAGCTATACATAGAGCTATACATAAAGCTATACATAGAGCTATACATAGAGCTATACATAGAGCTATACATAGAGCTATACATAAAGCTATACATAGAGCTATACATAGAGCTATACATAAAGCTATACATAGAGCTATACATA
This sequence comes from Coilia nasus, assembly GCA_027475355.1. Taxonomy (NCBI): domain Eukaryota; kingdom Metazoa; phylum Chordata; class Actinopteri; order Clupeiformes; family Engraulidae; genus Coilia; species Coilia nasus. The sequence goes on from CM050215.1 coordinate 22,279,110, forward strand.
GAGCTATACATAAAGCTATACATAGAGCTATACATAAAGCTATACATAAAGCTATACATAAAGCTATACATAGAGCTATACATAGAGCTATACATAAAGTGATGGCAATCCTCATCTTTCTTCTCACGACATAAAATTAGCCAAAGTGCGGCCCAAACAAACGCAATAGCTCCACTGCACCATGTGCCACTGGCCTTTCATGACATGTATCTAATGTGAATCCCACCCCCCATGTTGTTTCCAGCTAACTGGCTTTTTATTTAATTCAGTGGAAGTTTGATGTTTTAATACTTTTATTTATCGCTTCCTCCTTGGTGTTTGATGGGCGTTTGAGTGGATTTTGCTGACTGACCACCATATTCCTTCCCAGGGATAAACAAACTTATGTCACCCATGCCCATAAAAAAACAAACAACAAAAATGTTCTTATCGTTGAAGAGACATGAGACAGCAAAGAGACAGCAAAGATAAAACAACAAGGTTTCTCAAAGGGGTAGTAAACAAAGATATTAGTGTCTTCTGGGAGAATACAAATAGTCTTCTATGTGGTTTTGCTTTTCATCTCTCTCCGTGTTTTGGAACTAGGAGGTCAGCCAGTTCACTCTCGGGAGTTAGACCAAAATGGTTTCCCAAAGCGAAGCAGTAAATCAAGGCTTGCTGAAGAGGTCCAATGCATAACTTTGTCTGTTATTGTGTTTGTTGGTTCCGTGGCCTAGAGATGGTCCTTTGTTTCCCAGGAATAAGATCTCCTCCTGCCAACGCATCTAGGTCTGAAATATGCTCATATAAACGCAGCTCACTCAACGCATGCTGTCATGGTTGAACTGAGGATGGAGAACTGATACTCAGCGTTAGCCTGAGGCGATGTCTCACAAACACTCACACAGCTCGTAAAACACTCCCGTTATTAAGCCTAGCCATAAACCCCCAGCAGGGGAGAAAGGTAAACACTAACGCACCTGGCTAAGCTACAGGGGAACGTATCTGGCTAAGCTATATGGAAACATACCTTGCTAAGCTACAGGGAAATGTACCAGGCTAAGGTACAGGGAAACGTACCTGGCTAGGCTACAGGCAAACGCACCTGGCTAAGCTACAGGGAAACTTACCTGGCTAAGCTACAGGGAAACGTACCTGGCTAAGCTATAGGGAAACGTACCTGGCTAAGCTGTAGGCAAATGTACCTGGCTAAGCTACAGGGAAACATACTGGCTAAGCTACAGGGAGGTTTGGCAGCTGCTGAGGACACAAACATAGACTTCATCTCACTTCACTTCAGACCCATTATGCCACAGGTGTGGCTATGTTTGTGTTCCTACAAACCATCCAGTCGAAACAGTTTCATTGATTTCTCTTGGGTGCAGTCCTCATACCCCACTGCTAAAAACCTACACACTGTTTCTCACCATAAGGTGGGTAAAAGGGTCAAAAATTCCTTGCAAATTGAGCATTTTTCTCAATAGATGCTAATGTACATGATAACAACTTATACCAGTTTTGATATCACAACGACAGTAACTATAATTTAGCCCTGCACGATCCCTGCGCAAAGCTCGAGTCATGACCTCACCTGGATGAGGATCTCGTCTCCAATGGCGTTCACTGTGGTATTCTGAGGACACATTAGGGAGGCACATGTTGCATTAATCACTGTGGCCAGTAGGGGGCGCCGTGACTGGTTGATGACTGGAGGGCTGCTGACTGACTCACCTGTGCTGGGCTGACCTCCTCCCCATCACTCACCACTGGGGTACCCGGCAGGGTCATCAGCAGCACCATTATGATCCTCTGGAGCTCTGGAAGCACGGGCCCTCCTACCTGCAACACACACACACACACACACACACAGCACACACAGCACACACAGCACACACAGCACACACACACACACACACACACACACACACACACACAGCACACACAGCACACACAGCACACACACACACAGCACACACAGCACACACAGCACACACAGCACACACAGCACACAGCATATACCAAATTTATTTCTGTTATGTCCAGTGTGTAAACAATTCCAAGTAATTGCTGCAATAACTTTTTCCAGGGCTTCTCTGAAACCAGGCATTCCACTTCAATGGGACTCTGCTCCACTTAAAACAACTCAAAACAAGAAGTCATCACAGTGAAAATATACCAATTCCACTCCCATAAACGTTTGGTTTGAGTAAGTGAACTTATAACGTTTATTTTAAACTCATTTCACAGTAATTTTTTTCTCACCGCCAGGCCAATAACTGCCTTGCTTACGCTGCATATGAAACTTACTATAATATGAGAATTCATGATGAATTTAATGATTAAAAAAACAAAAACAAAACCATCTTATTATGTACTATTTTCTGAATTTAGTTTTTTTTCCCATTGTCACTAAGCAGCCAGGCCCCAGAAAGCTTTCATGTTTATCTCCCCCCCCCCCCCCCCCCCTCCTCGGCAAGCACACAGTGTGTGTGTGTGTGTGTGTGTGTGTGTGTGTGTGTGTGTGTGTGTATTAATGTGTGTATGTGTATTAATGTGTATGCGTGTGTATGGCATGCTGTCATTACTAATGTAACACTATTATGTTTCTGAATGTGGTTTCTCCCAAACACACATCGTCCAGCTGGACCAGGTCTGTGTGTGTATTAATGTATGTGTGTGTGTACTGTATTAATATGTGTGTGTATTAATGTGTGTGTGTATGGTACGCTGTCGTTACTTATGTTTCTGAATGTAGTTTCTCTGCGTGCACGCACCGTCCAGCTGGACCAGTCTGTGTGTGTATTAATGAGTGTGTGTGTGTGTGTGTGTGTGTGTATTAATATGAGTGTAGTGTCTCTGTGTGCACACACCATCCAGCTGGACCAGTCTGTGTGTGTATTAATGAGCGTGTGTGTGTGTGTGTGTGTGTGTGTGTGTGTATTAATATGAGTGTAGTGTCTCTGCGTGCACACACCATCCAGCTGGACCAGTCTGTGTGTGTATTAATGTGTGTGTGTGTGTGTGTGTGTGTGTGTGTGTGTGTGTGTGTGTGTGTGTGTGTATTAATATGAGTGTAGTGTCTCTGCGTGAACGCATCATCCAGCTGGACCAGTCTGTGTGTGTATTAATGAGTGTGTGTGTGTGTGTGTGTGTGTGTTAATATGAGTGTAGTGTCTCTGCGTGCACGCACCGTCCAGCTGGACCAGTCTGTATGGCGGGCCTGCAGGCTCTCCTCCAGGGCGCGCGCCACCTCAGGGACGGGGAGGGGGTGGGCAGAGGGGGGCAGCAGCGAGCGCTCCGTCAGCTGCACCAGCGAGCCGTTCACCCCCCCGTTCGATGCGTTCGCCACCACGAAGCTGTCCGATGTCTCCCTCACCACCAGGATCCTAACACACACATGCAGGCAGAGGTTAAGGTAGAGAGGTGGCTGGATTGAGGCTTCCAGAGGATTACTAAGGGTTGTGGCAGAGGCAGAGGTGGGGCAGAGAGGTGGATGGAGGCTTCCAGAGGATCACTAGGGGTTATAGTAGAGAGGCAAAGGTTAAGGACGAGAGGTGGATGGAGTCTGTCAGAGGATTACTAGTGGTTATGGTAGAGGCAGAGGTTAAGGACGAGAGGTGGATGGAGTCTGTCAGAGGATTACTAGTGGTTATGGTAGAGGCAGAGGTTAAGGACGAGAGGTGGATGGAGTCTGTCAGAGGATTACTAGTGGTTATAGTAGAGGCAGAGGTTAAGGACGAGAGGTGGATGGAGTCTGTCAGAGGATTACTAGTGGTTATAGTAGAGAGGCAGAGGTTAAGGACGAGAGGTGGATGGAGTCTGTCAGAGGATTACTAGTGGTTATAGTAGAGGCAGAGGTTAAGGTAGAGAGGTGGATGGAGGCTTTCAGAGGATTACTAGTGGTTATGGTAGAGGCAGAGGTTAAGGTAGAGAGGTGGATGGAGTCCGTCAGAGGATTAACTAGTGGTTGTGGTAGAGAGGCAGAGATTAAGGTAGAGAGGTGTCTGGATGGATGGAGGCTTCCAGAGGATTACTAAGGATTATGTGCATAAATGGTACAGTAAGATGTAAGATGTAAGATAAGATTTCCAGAAAATTTTACAGGGGTTACACAGTACACACACACACACACACACACACACACACACACACATAAAATAGGGTTAGATTTAGACTGATATATATACACAAACACACACATATATAATATATACACAAACACACACATATATAATATATACACAAACACACACATATATAATATATACACAAACACACACATATATAATATATATATATAATATGTGGAGGGGAGATAAATACCGCTCATTGTCCTTCTCACTGTACTCCTGTAGCAGCGCGCGCCACACTACCATGGTCTAGCACAGCATAATCACAGCACACTCAATAACCAGCATAATTACAGCATAGTCAATACACGTCCATGGTATATTACACAGCATAATCACAGCACACTCAATAACCAGCATAATTACAGCATAGTCAATACACGTCCATGGTATATTACACAGCATAATCACAGCATACTCAATAACCAGCATAATTACAGCATAGTCAATACACGTCCATGGTGTATTACACAGGATAATCACAACACAGGCTAATCACAGCACAGTCAATATACGTCCATGGTCTGGCACACAGCATGATCACAACACAGGCTAATCACAGCACAGTCAATATACTTCCGTGGTCTAGCAAACAGTATAATCACAGCAGTCAATGAACAGCATAATTACAGCACAGTCAATATACTTCCATGGTCTAGCACACAGCATAATCACAGCATTTGGTGGAGTTGGTGCTTGTTTACCGTCTCCGAGTAGGCCGCATCCGTGTCACATATGGCGAACCCAGAGATGCCCTGCTCCAGCCAGTACTTCAGAGAGTACTGAGAGAGGGAAAGAAAGGGTTAAATTACTAAAACGGGCACCAAGACCACATGGAAAACAGCCAGCGGCTTCAACCACATATCCACGATAAGCTGCAACTGACAGGAAACACTGATCCGTTTGGAAGAAGGAGGAAAGACTTGGTGTAATTTGCATGTGGATTTCCATGGCTTTGTAATCTGATGGACCGGTTCTATAATTTGCCTCAGTTCCTGAAAGGTTTGATGCATCTGGCTAAAATTTCCAGGATGAAGCTGCAGATGTTTGGAGAGTTGCTACATATGATGAAAAATGATAAAAGTTTGACTGATTTTCTTTCATTGCCATTTCTCATCTGCATCACTTGAAACAAAGTCTATGTACCGTTTGTATTCTATGTACCATATAAGTCTACAATAAAAGCAAATACAACAGATATGGGTCAAAGGCAAACCTGAATCATAGAACACACAAAGGTGCAGTATGTAGGATTGTGGCCAAAACCGGTACTGCAATCAAATTCATAGTATTGTAAAGCATTGCTCCCCCTCTAGAGGCAAGAAACAAAACGAAAACAGAGCCAATGAGCAGTATATTAAATTTAAATATGATGGCTGTACTACTGTCAGTAAAATCAGTTTTCTTATCAATGTTGTCAAGTTCATGTTGTTTATGATTGCTTGTCAAATTTCTGACCTTTAAAGGCAGCGTGGAATAAAATGTCGTTCAAAAGCAGACTAAAATTGCTGTGAAGTGATATGAACCTGTATGTATCCCGATGAGTCAGACAAATCCTCCGTGCTGTTTTCTGACTCCTTATCATTTATCACTTCCAGGTCACACAAGTCCAACAGGATCTTAATGCCTGCACACAGAGTCACAGAGACACACAGGAGGCATTAGAGCAGTGCTCCAACAGGATCTTTATGCCTACACACATAAGGGTCACAGGAGGTATTAGAGCACTGCTCCTATATGGCTAAATGCTTGCACACAGAGTCACAGGGACACACAGGAGGCATTAGAGCAGTGCTCCCAAAGGATCTTTATGCCTGCACACAGTCACAGGGACACACAGGAGGCATTAGAGCAGTGCTCCTTACGCCTGCACCTTACGCCTGCCTAAGGATCTTTATGCCTGCACACATAAGGGTCACAGGGACACACAGAAGTTATTAGAGCAGTGCTCCTTACGCCTGCCTACAGGATCTTTATGCCTGCACACACAGTCACAGAGACACACACAGCAGGCATTAGAGCAGTGCTCCAACAGGATCTTTATGCCTGCACACATAAGGGTCACAGGGACACATTACTTTACACTTAGCAGAAGGTTTTATCCAAAGTGACTCACGAAAGGAGGACGCTACAGGCTAACAGAGGTGTAGAGGAACACATATTAAACAAAGGCATGGCAAAGTAGGTGCAGCACATGGGGCACGCAGAGGACAAAGAGGGACACGTAGGAGATATTAGAACAGTGGTTCATACATTCATATGTCTAATTTATCTTATACTTATTTTACCCTTATTTTATTACATTTGCTACATTACACTACACTTAGCAGACACGTTTATCCAAAGCGACTTACAAAAGTCAGTGCAGCCCAGGGTGCACACAAGGAGGGAACACACAAGGACACAAACAGCAGGAGGCATTAGAGCAGTGGTGCCTACATTTTTAACTGCCCCTCTGTACCCTCTTAGCCTGCTCTAATACCTCCTGTGTGTTAGTTTCAAGTCTAGACTTAAGACCAAACTGTTTTCAGATGCTTTCTGTTAATGATTTTTACTAAATTTATTTTTATTTTGTGTGTTTTTTATGCTTTTATATCTTTTATGCTTTTACACTTACTTTATCTTCATCTTTTATGCCTTTATATATTGTCCTTTGCTTTTATTTTTGTGAAGCACATTGAATTGCCGTTGTGTATGAAATGTGCTATACAAATAAACTTGCCTTGCCTTGCCTTAGTCAAAGACGACTTCTTTCTTTGGACTCATTAAATTAATCTCTCTCCACACTTAGCTGTTAAAAATATCCTGTGTAGGCCCTCATACCAAAGTTCATTTACTTATTTTATTAATGTAATTTGTTATAAGGATCAATTAACTCAAATATTTCAAGCCTTTGTTTACTTTAATATTGAGGATTACAGCTGACAGCTATAAAATGATCAGACAAAAAAAAGCATGTTTAATACAAATCATCAGACAAAAAAGGATGTTTAATACAGAAATGTTTGCATTCTGACAAGTATGTTCATGTTTATGCCCTCAGGGTGGAGACTGGTAGCCTGGTAAACGCGCCCTGAAATGAAGTACAAGGGGCTGGTTTGCCAGGCTAGGAGAGTGGTCCTGGAGTTATTTTTTTAAGGAGGGGGGGTCCTCGGCCTGAAAAACAAACACTGCTCTAGAGGCTGCGGGGGGACACCTGCCCTTACGGTTGCTCTCAGGGTGGAGAGTGGTCCTGGAGTTATTTTGTAAGGGGGGGGGGGGGGGGGGGGGAGTGGTCAATGGTCTGACAAACGTCGAGGAACACTTCTCTAGAGACTGCAGGGGGACACCTACCCTTGCGGTTGCTCTCGGCGATGAGCTTCTGGAACTGCGGCATGGAGCCCAGGTTGTGGCTGACCTCCGTCAGGTTGGAGGCGGAGATGGTCTTGGGGATCACCCCCTCCAGGATCACCGCGCCCACCTCCAGAGACTTCAGGTAGGGCAGCCTCTCTCGCATGACTGCATGTGGTCAGACAACATAATTAATGCATAGAAACACTCAACAAGTTAAACTGCTGCACTGCAGTCACTCTCATTTGGCCATATCTCTTCAGCGCAATGAAGATGGGTAAGAGAGGAGAACTTTTCAGGTAATTTTATCTCTGGTTGGAGTTCCTGAGTTCTGAGTCCTGTTGAAATTAGTGCCTGAACCAGGAGGTTCTTGGGCTGGTGTTGCAGCCTTTTAATGGTCACATGTTCTCCAAATTACACAGTATGCAACTGATCATGGTTTAATGAATCACCTTCATGACCCCATCATCATCCCGTCGAGATCCACACACATCTGACTCACTCACTCACCCTCAAACCCGCCGATAGCGCCCTGCTGGGTGTCCATGAGCAGAGCTGGCCGCAGCCGGTAGAAGAGCTCTTTTTCCCACCAGTGGAGTGGTGGCGCCACTGGTCGGGGGCTCTGCACGATGATGGCGATGGCGGCGCCCAGCATGATCACCCACGTCAGCCAAAAGAGCAGCACCAGCCGGGTACGGAACTTCTTCCAACCGGCACTACCAGCGATTAGCTCTAGCTCGTCCTTGCTCAGGGGCTTCCAACTGTATCGTTCGGGTTGCGGCTCTGGCATGAGCAAGGGGACATTCTCTGCGCCGCCCATGTTGCCAGCCAGCCCTGGTCCCGACCCCGCAGCCACGCTGCCGTAGCCCAGGTCACCATCCGCGTTCAGGGGCATTGTTTCCAGCTAGCTGTTGGAGACAAGACAGGTTCAGAAAAAAACACCCATCAAATTGCTGGTTTGAAATCCAAAGCATGCAACATCCAAAGGTGAACATTTTGGCATATTTCTTAATGAAAACAAATCCCCCTGACTGTAACTTTAGCCTTTAAATTAACTCATCTTGACGACTTAATTGATGTGGTAATGAATAGCCATGCGTCGGGTGACTTGTGTAGACTGCAGCCTACATACTGGAAATATGCGAAAATAATTGCAATCTGCAATTAGACATTAGTGGCAGTTCTAAGACCGCCGCAGTAGTGGATATTACCAAGGCTAAGCTCCTCTGATTTCTGCACAGGTGTATGTCGTTCAAGGCCCTCTTCTGATCTGCCGGAGTATCTCCGTGACACAAATATCACCATTTAAGGGTGCACCTGCTGAGCCCTACAAGTTAGGCTCTGAAGACACACACTCTCACGCAGTGACATGGTGAAATTGTACGGAATAATTGGTAATTAAGTAATATACTGGTAGGCTACAGCAAACGCCCTTGTTTAGACATAAAGGTGACATCATGAAAATAAACCCTTTGATCGAGGATACAGCCGAATAATCAAAGTCAATAAAAATTAAGGAAGAAGAAATTTTCTACAAATTCGATGGACTTTCACCAAGCCAAACTAAAACGTGGGGGTTTCTTCTTGTTTTTTCCCCTTTGTAGCCTATAATGTTTCATAGTCTTAATATTCAAAACAATGAAGGCACAATACAAAATATTGATAGGCCTATATACTTTTTCTAGACCTTTGGCATCTTGCAAATTAAAACTCACCAGACTGTTTTTCCTCACAGCGCCACTGCTAACTTAGTTTTCTCCAGCTTGACTATGGACTCCTGGAACAGATTTGTGGTGCTTGTCACAACTGTATTTTCCTCTTCCCGTATGCAACAGTAACACGGTTTGAACAAATGCAACCAGGGCAATTAGTACTTAGGCGCTGGCAGTCTCCACACACCAGTCATACATTCTGCATATATATTAGTCTTAGCCTCGTAGCCTCAAGTGTGGCTATCTCTAGTGTTAGTTTGCGGCCCTTAAAATTAAGCTTTCTGTTTACATTTCAGGTTTGATATTCGCACCTGACTGACCAAAGGTTTGGGTTAGCCCAAGGCCTACTTTACATTTGCATTAAAACTGGAGATCTCAAACATGCAACAGATCATTTATCTACATGTATTTATTTAATTTACTGTCCTTGACCTAAATTCTGTAATCTGCAGATAAATAGATTGATCCCAACTGCTGCTGTTTTTGTCCTGAAGAATCTGTGGGTCATGTAAACAGGTGTGGGTGAAAGTGCATCTCTACAAAGCTTTGTGTTGTGTGCGGAGTGTGAATAACCCCTCCATAATTGGGGTTACTAGCTTTAACGTGGGGTACTACCTTTTACATTTTACAAGAATTACATTATTATGTCGGCACCCCCCAACGCTGCTATTTTTGTCTCTTTGGGGCGGATGCTGGATCTTGATCAGGGGTGTCGTACCCCCCAGTACGCCCTTTAATTCCACTTATGGTTGTGTGTACCTCAGTATACAGAAAGACAGTTTGGAAAAAGTTACTATATCAGACAGATAAGTGATCTATGTGTAGGATGATTTAATGTAGTTGAATTAGCAAGATGATGTAGTAGAGTCAGAAAATAGCATTGGATAACCTGTGTTACATGTGCTGTTCAAAAGTTATCTTGAGATTTAAATAGAGTCACAACGTGTCCACTTCTAAAACATTTTTTTTAATTTTTATTTTTTAACATTGGAAATATATATATTTTTCCTTTCTACAAAAACAAAACCACCAAAAACAAATAAACAAACAAACAAAAACAAACTAATGAAAAAGAAAATATTCAACCAGTCACCAAGCATGTCCTCACCTCTGTCCAGATGCCCAATCCAAAGGGCTGGCAACCAGTGGTTAAGTTGGCTTTGTGAGGAGGAGGAGCCCCTCCCAGTATCTCATCGTTACTCATAGTGGTTGTTAACACCTCACACCCCAGCCCATTAACCCTCACCCCATTACCCCTCACACCCCTCTTCAGGTACCCCATTACCCCTCACACCCCTCTTCAGGTACCCCATACCACACACACCCCTCTTCAGGTACCCCATACCCCACACACTCCTCTTCAGGTACCCCATACCACACACACCCCTCTTCAGGTACCCCATTACCCCTCACACTCCTCTTCAGGTACCCCATTACCCCCTCACACCCCATTACCCCTCACACCCCTCTTCAGGTACCCCATTACCCCTCACACATTACATTACATTATTACATTACACTTACAGTAGCTGACGCTCTTATCCAGAGCGACTTACAGATATTGACAGGGTTTCAGTTACAGTCCCTGGAGCAGTGTGGGTTTAGATGCCTTGCTCAAGGGCATCTCAACCATGGGTAGGGGCGGAATTCGAACCGGCAACCTTCCGATTGCAAGACCAACTCCCTAACCACTACGCCACAGCTGCCACAACAGCCACACAGCTCACACCCCTCTTCAGGTACCCCATTACCCCTCACACCCCTCTTCAGGTACCCCATTACCCCCTCACACCCCATTACCCCTCACACCCCTCTCCAGGTACCCCATTACCCCTCACACCCAGTGGTTAAATTGGCTTTGTGAGGAGGGGGAGCCCTTCTTTACTCCCTCTCACTCTACTGTATTACTATAAATACTGCAGCAGAGGGAGCTCAGCTCCAGCTGGCTGTATTGATGAGGTAAGGAGGGGGAGCTGAGCCCTGGAAGTTGTACAGTTGTACAGACTTTTATTGAACCATAAAAACAATAAAAACAACTGCAGTTTGATTAATATAACCTGGAATGCACAATTTAAAATTGTGATTTATGAAGATTCAATAAAAATGGACTAAAGTGTATTGCATCTGAACTTGTCACACGTGCAGTGATGCTGGACTCCCCAGCCACCTCCCCACTGCACATGTGCCATATTCACACAGCCCCACCAAGTATTTGCCCCGCTTGGGGCTTCAGTGAAAACAACCACCCCAATGCCCAACCCCTCCCCCTGCTCTTACACACATTGTAGACCACTGGAGATCACATAGAGGTGTAAGAGAAAGGTGTCATTAGTGTGTGTGACGGTGTGTGTGTATGTGCGTGCCTTTGTGCCTGCATGTGTGTGTGTGTGTGCATGTGTGAGTGTATTATGTTTGTCTGCTGTGTGCAAAACTCTACCCAAACAGGCACTGAGTTCTTATGGTACAGGTCACTGTTAGTAATGGAATATGTGGTGGTACAGATGTCCAGTGATGTAGGCAGGAAATGCCAGGGCTGGAAAGGGTTAACGGCAGCTTTCTGTGTGGTGGTAGAGATGTCCAGTGATATAGGGAGGAAATGCCAGGGCTGGAAAGGGTTAACTGCAGCTTTCTGTGTGGTGGTAGAGATGTCTAGTGATACAGGGAGGAAAGGGTTAATGGCAGCTTCCTGTGTGGTGGTAGAGATGTCCAGTGATGTATGGAGGAAATGCCAGGGCTTGAAAGGGTTAACTGCAGCTTTCTGTGTGGTGGTAGAGATGTCTAGTGATACAGGGAGGAAAGGGTTAATGGCAGCTTCCTGTGTGGTGGTAGAGATGTCCAGTGATGTATGGAGGAAATGCCAGGGCTTGAAAGGGTTAACTGCAGCTTTCCGGGCTGTTGCAGGAGTGGGAATGATTGGTTAGTAAGCAGCTTATTGTGCAATATTATTGTGCTCTTCTTCCTTGGAGGACCCTTGTCTGGTCTCAAGTCAGAATCTCTGGGTTGCCAACGTGAACATGTTGCTATGGTGACACATTGCCTCAGATTCCGTTTCCAGGGGAACCGCCTCCAGCCTAGGTGCTCTGGTTGGACTCATCAGAACCCCCGGTGTCCTGAAATGACATGGATGACATCATCATATAAAAATAATAGAATTTGAAATGACAAAAAAAATCCATATTAAAATAGCATCCTTTAAAATGCAATGACAAATGCTTTTGTCAGTTGGAGTGGTAATCTTAACACTGCACGGCAAGGAGCTATCTGTCTGGAGAAATTTGAAAGCAGGAGTTGTACTGTATTTGTGAGACTCACCATGGGCTCCTGGTTTTTGCAGGTGATTGCGTACTTCTGATAGGACGCCAATATGCAGTCTCTCCTGCAGGGAAATGAACAGAACAGAACACCACTTCAGCTGTTTCATCAGACTAACTGCTTCTGTCTCTGTTCATAGATAGATAGATAGATAGATAGATAGATAGATAGATAGATAGATAGATAGATAGATAGATAGATAGATAGATAGATAGATAGATAGATCATAGTTAGTATCATAATTAATTCAGATAATTCAGGTCAGTTTAGCAGTGTTCAGGAGTCTGGTGGCTGAAGGGAAGAAGCTGTCTCTGAAACGTGTTGTCTCTGTACAGCCCTGCCACGCTTACTTGCTGGTGATGCCGCCCCCTGGTGGAAGTCCAGGGATGTATTCTGCAGTTAGGAACTTCATGACAAACAGCAGGTCAGGCTCCTCGTCTCTGGAGTGCAGGAGCTGAAGAGCCTCTGTCCAGGTAGAGAGATAATATCTTTTAAGCCACACATAATGACCACAGTCTTTTCCCTTTAATCGCCACTATTTCTGTCATTGAAAACGGACCTTCCACTTTGCCATCAATGACTTGCTCCACCTCAGCTTCGTGATGCAGTGCCTCTTGTGTCAGCTTGGGGGCGCCAGGCAGACAGATGATTATGATGCTCATGTTATCCAAACTGCCCTGTAGGGGGAGACAAAGACAAGATGGCCATATTTAACTCGTATGTTCTCATAGGCTGTTTGTAGGTCATATTTTGGGTTTATAAAAAGGCTTCTGTCACTCTAATGTATGTAATGTAATGCCCACTTTCTGGTCTGCCTATTAGGACATGCAAATAATTGCAGCGTTATGCTGCTGCTTAATAAAGGCCACCTAAAATCAGTAATGCATTGTCCTTTGTACTAGTTTTGTACTGTGTCAGATCATGATCGCACTTATTGTAAAAAAAGAAACAAATTATTAGCCCAGGAATAAAAGCGGCCAAAAGACTGGCAGTGTAAGATATTTGTCTTGTGTTATAAAGTACTAGGCCTGTAATACTGGGGCAAGCCCTTTGCCACTGATGAATGAGTTTGTCCTTTAGGGGAGTTAAGATGTTTTACTTTCCACAGGCTACACTGAGACTCAGACACACACACACACACACACACACACACACACACACACACACACACACACACACACACACACACACACACACACACACACACACACACACACACACACACACACACACACACCTTTAATCCCTGTCCTCTGGCCCTCTCTCTCTCCCTCTTTCTCTCTCTCTCTCTCTCTCTCTCTCTTTCTGCCTAATCCAGCTATTTCAAGGGCGGGCAATCCTCCTGCAGATCACGGTGATGGTCTATATGTGCCTATAATCTTACAGTATGACGAAGGAGCCCAGACTTACATAATGTTATGCAACACAAGACGCAACACATTCATTTTAATTTCTCCTCAGCAAATATAAAGTGCCTATCTATTCGTCTGTCTGTCTGTCTGTCTGTCTGTCTGTCTGTCTGTCTATCTATCTATCTATCTATCTATCTATCTATATATCTATCTACCTATCTATCTATCTATCTATCTATCTATCTATCTATCTATCTATCTATCTATCTATCTATCTATCTATCTATCTATCTATCTATCTATCTATCTATCTATCTATCTATCTATCTATGTGTATTGGTGTCCACCTCGTAACACACATATTAGAGCTATCTCTGTGTTACAGTGGCAAAGTTTGTCCTACCTCCTAATTTACCACTTTAAGCCTCCAACCTCCCTCTTCTAATGATGGCAGCAGTCAGTGTCTTCACTTAGCTAAATATGTATTTTCCAAATAATTAGCTTCGTGGTTTGCCCTCGCCCCTAACAGTGCTTTTTTCTTTTTTGTTTTGAAGGTTGTGTGTGTTTTTAGAAGTCTTTCAGTCGGTTACTGAAATACCAATAATTTCTGTTAGTATTATTATTTGTTGTTGTAAACTGTGATGGCAGCGACTCAGTGATCTGCACACTGACCTTGTAGAGGCAGAGGTCAAGGACACACTACACACACTGACCTTGTAGGGGCAGAGGTCAAGGACACACTACACACACTGACCTTGTAGAGACAGAGAACAAGAACACACTACAGTACACGCACTGACCTTCTAGAGGCAGAGGTCAAGGACACACTACACACACTGATCTTGTAGAGACAGAGAACAAGGACACACTACAGTACACACACTGACCTTGTAGAGGCAGAGGTCAAGGACTTGGGTGCAGACCTCCCGGAGGTCGTCGCACACCTGCAGGCGGGAGCGCACGAAGGCGCAGAGGTCCTCATTGGTCATGGCGTCCCAGACGCCGTCGCAGGCCACCACCAGGAACTCGTCCTCCTCGGAGCGTTCCAGCTCGTACACCTCGGGCTCGGGCGACACCAGCTGCTCCGTCTGCGGGCGCCAGCCCACCGCCTTGAAGTCGAAGTCGCCGAGGGCGCGAGACACGGCGAGCGAGCCGTTGACGCGCTGCAGCGTGACGCGGCCGCCGGCGTTCTGGATTCGCTCGCGCTCCCGCGGGTTGCAGGGCTTATGGTCCTCCGTGTAGAAGTGCACGCGCCCGCCACGGCACAGGAAGGCCCGCGAGTCGCCGCAGTTGATGAAGTAGAAGTGGCGCGGCGAGATCATCACGGCCGTCGCCGTGGAGCCGCTGCGGTCCCAGTTGTCGCGGCGCGACTGCTCGTGCATCTGCCGATCGATGTCCAGGAAGCCCTCGCGGATCCCCTCCTTCACCTGCCCGGGGTCCTCCTCCGCCTTCACGCCCCCTGGTGGACACAATGGGAAACGATCAGCCATTGAGCCTGTGTTATTCCATCAGCCTGTTTCTGGCCTTCATCCACCAGATCTAAGATCTGCAACTCAGGGGCCCAGGACCTCCACAGGGTATTCAAAGGTACTACAGAGGATCCAATACTCTATAAATATTCTCTTTATATTCCTTAAACCCTTGATAGGAGGAAAATAAAATTGTACAACTAAATCTCTGCCTTTTATCTTCTGAATTGTTGTGCCAGTTTAGCATCTGCCTGTAACAGCATATCATAGCTGTAAGAAGATAGCATGCTGGCATCTGATTTAATGGTGGAATAAGAGGCACAGTGAATGCCTGAGCATATGTATAAAGGGCCGCATGTAGTGTTGAGGACATGTGGACATGTGGTGTTGAGGGTGACCTTAGAGCAGTGACACTGAGCTGTGTTTTTTTCTTGGTCAGTGTCACTATCATCGGCTAAATCGGTTTAATCTCTGAGTAGGTAGGCTAAACTACACAGACCTGCTACTGTGCACTGACTGACATTTGCTTTTTTTGTGAACGTTAGATTTCAAAAAGATTCCAATTTATACTATTAATGTGAAATAACAGCCAATGTATAACAATATTAGTATTTATTTTCAGTTCTTGACAACAATATGTGTAAAAAATAGACACTCACAAACTCTGACTAAGTAGTTATTACCTATTCTGTGCTAGTTACATTGTTAGTCGCTTCCTGTTTGTTCATGCAGATAAGATGAGATTAGTGTGGATACAGATACAGCCTGTGCCCTCTCGTACCTGTTGCCAGGATGTGCTTGAGCAGGTTGCGGGCGCAGTACTGTGCCACGGTAGTGCCGGCGTGCCCGTCGAACACGGCGTAGTATCCCCACGCCGCCAGCTCCCCGTCCAGCTCGGCCACGCAGCTGTGGGCATCCTCCATCTGCGCCCGCCAGCCCTGCATGCTGGCCAGCGCGTAGTTCAGGCCCCAGCTGGCCCCCCCCTCGCCCGTGGTCTTAACCACCAGGGGGCGCTGCAGGTAGGGGCTGGGCATGGAGTCCTCGTCCTCGTTGAAGTCGTCCTCCTCGCCGCTGCTCTCCCGCGCGGACCCCCCGCTGCCCCCGCCGCTGCCGCCGCGGAAGAAGAAGGTGACCATGCGCTCCGTCTCCCGCGCCATCTGGCGGAGGAAGGACGGAACCTCCACGGTGCTCGCCCGTCTCGCTGTACGCATGGCGCCGCGTATACGCAGCTCGAGCTTACGGGCGACTCTCCTCCCCCTGCCCCTGCTCCTGCTCCTGCTCTTCCTCCCCCTCCCCCTGCTCCTGCTGCGGCTCCTCCGGCCCCTGAGGGGGTCAAGGCTCGCCACCAGCTGCCCTGTCCTGCTTCGGCCTGTCCGGTCGCTGCCCAGTAGGTCCAGTGCTCAGGTGAGGGCGCTCGGGGACACACTCGCCCGGCGCTCAGCACACACAGGAAGGCTGGCCAACAGGGCCACAGAGAGAGAGAGAGAGAGAGAGAGAGAGAGAGAGAGGTACGGGAGTTATTCAAGAGGCACTTCCACTCAGAGACTCACACGCAGTTCATCTCTTGCTGAAGAGCAATGCAAAAAAGGTTTCCCATCTTCTGTCCAGTTCTGGCCCAACTCTAGTCCAAATTCCACCTGACTGGGTGGTGAACAGCACTGCAACTTCTGAGAGGTTTCGAATCCTGAGGTGTTTCGAAAACACAGTGTGTCTGCTGACTGACTGATTGACTGACTGACTGTCTTGTGTGCGTGAGTGCCCAAGGCTTACCTGCACACGTCATCTTCTCACAAGAGCTGTGATTGGTCAGATCAGCAAGGGTGCTATTTCTGCTTATCCTGAGACACTCACCTGCCCTCACCTCTCATGCTCCTTCCCTCTCTCTTTCTCTCTTTTGCTTTCTCTCTCTTTCTCTTAACCTCTCTTCCTCTTTCTCTCTCTCACGCTCTCTCTCTCTCTCCCTCTCTCCCTTTCTTTCTCTCTGCCCCCCCGTCTCTGCAACAGTAGCCCCTAATCCCTGTGTGTAGTGAGAAATGGGGGATTACCATAGTGACTACCCATCCAGGCTTCCAGCCTGTCGACACCGTAAAGGTGGGACATGAGGAGCCTTTAAGTGATTAATCTGCATGATTGACACGTGGCGTAAGCACAAATGCAGGCCGTCTGCTTGGTAAACACAGGGAACAGTGGAGGAGAGTGCAGTGGGCTTCTGTCAGGGAAAGCGTCGTCCCAGGTGTGGCCATGCACAGCGAATGAGTCCAATTTCCCTTTGAGGGAGCATAAAGTATATCATATCATATTGACTCATTAAAATACAGGTTTTAATAACAATGATGATCAGCGACTGTGTTTGTGTGTTGGGTATGTGTGTGTCAGTGGTTGTTAAACTGTGACTGTGTTTCAGTGAGTGTGTGTGTGTGTGTGTGTGTGTGTCAGTGAGTGGGTCATCAGACCTTTCTTGGCTCTGACGCAGCTTTCTGTCCTGCTTTGTGTTGCTAAGTTCGTTACACTCGTAAGGGCTTTGCGAGCTGTTGACCTCACGCTAAAGTCACTGGTTCATCCGTTCCCCTTGACGTCTTCCCTGAACCATTCATAAATTTAGGACGTGTTTATGGAATTGCCATACTGGCAGCAGTGGGCTGGGGTTAGGTGTTGGAGGTTGAGCTTTCTGCAGTCCATTTTCCTGCAGTAACCTGCTGTGACCAGGCCTGACTGCGTGCCGGTAGCTTATGTCTCAACCATGGGTATGGTACATTTGGAGAAGAATACCAGGTCATAGCACTATGTATTTGCATGTTTGCCTGCCTCCCAGTATGCTATTCAAGTGGATATGAAGACACCCGTCTGCCTTATGTACCTCAGAGAATGTAAAGAGATGCATTTTGACATCCTGCATGAAAGGCTTTTAACATCCCAAAATATAAAGGGTTTTAGTAATAATAATAATAATAATAATAATAATAATAATAATAATAATAATAATAAACTTTACTTGTATAGCACAATTCATACATGAAAGATGCAGCTCAAAGTGCTTTACAGTTTAGCAGGGTTGTTACAAGACAACATTTCTTGCGGTTCAGTGGTGCCGGAGCAGATAAATACAGTAGCAAACTGACTCTTGCATGAACACAGGTATGCAGTCCTTGTAGGCCCTAGTCAGCAATCTTTGTAGTCCAGTGGCGCTAGAACTATGCAATGCCCTGTAAATGTGGGCTCTTATGTGAACATAGGTCGGCAGTCTTTGCAGACCAGAGGCACTAGACGAGGAAAGTTCATTTAGGCGCAGTCGGTTGTTAGTGTCCCCAGGGAGCAACAGGGGTGAGGAAAATTTTAGCAATACTTTCAGAATTTATATTCAATATAGTTTTATATATTTATAAACTGTGTCACTTAACTGTTTTAGTATGTATAACAAACATATTTGTCATATATACTAAAATAGGAAAGTGGCTTTGACCAACTTGTTAAAATATTTTTTGTTCATATGACAGTTGTAGCCTTTACATATTTGCTGCAAGTGCAAATGATACAGATATTTTGCAAGTGGAGATGTATTTCACCTGTACTCGCTAATAAAGCAAAGGGGATGACCCATGCCTGCACAGCATGGAAGAAGCTAACCTAACTACCTTTCAGCTGTAGGTCATTTTCATTTAGAAGACTGCATGCAACACATTAAGCTAAGTCAGAAAGACTAAAAAAGAACAAAAATGTTTTCACAAATTCACAACGCCACTTTCCTATTTCAGTATGTACAGTATAATATGTTTGGGGGTTGAACCCAATGCTCACACAAGAAAAGAACTTTAATTCAGGTGTTGGACATTTGACTACGACAGCAAGTCACTTGTTAGCAAACATAAAATGTGGACAATTTAACAAACTATACTTGTACTTAGAAACTATACTTCTTAGTAGTATGTTGCTCAACTGTATACTGCATACTGACATTTCATGTATGTCTGTCAGTACAGCTACAGTATTTATAGTTTGTCTGTGGAAAGTGACGCATTAAGTAAATCCAGTTAGATTTATTTCTGGATAGACGTGCATTGGTTTCCCTGGCTTACCTTTAACACAAGACCTCTCGACGCTAAGCTAGTTTGCAAACTAGCGACGCCATGCCTGGGGTGAGAGCTCAAAAGGATGGGTTTTAATTGGTTTGACACACATGTTAAACTTGCCCATGTTATGTGGATGGGATTAGCTGGCTATTTAGAGCCAAAAGTAATACAAGTGATGTGTCAGAAGCGTTGAAGTAGAGCAGCATTCCTCAAAGCATGCTTTTCTGAGAACCGGTGTTAGCCCAACTTGTTTTTAAACAGCATGCGTATTATGTAAAACAGATAGCAGGATTTCATATAATTAGCATCACTGTGGCAAACGCAACTCTCTCCCTGCATCCGAATACCCTTACTAGCCGCCTGCATAGTAGCCAAAAATGAGGAAGCCACGACCTAGAACATCCGAATACCTTAGTAAGCTTTCAGTAGTAGGCGAAGCTGGGCCAAAAGTACCCGGATGGCTTGCTATTTCCGGTAGTATTTTGCAGTGTGCAAGCGAACTACACTACGCTATCCCAGAAGTCACCGGGAGGTTGAAAACCGTAGAAGAAGAACCAAAAACTTCCCGCTCGTTAAAAGTAACCAAGATGGCGGAGACTCCGGTCGCTTGTCTGACAGTGTACAAATGTGCACTTCAGTAAATAAAAGCAATGTAAATAGTTGTTCATGTCACAAATGCACATAAATGTTGAGGTTATCTGATAAAATGCAGCTAACCGTTTGCTACAAGCTGGCAAAATCATGACGTTAATGTAAACATCCGGGTCAGAGGACGGGCAAGATGGCGATGTCGTAGTACGTCCGAATTGTACCTGCTACTGGCTAGTTTGCTACGTAGAAGCTACTACTGTAACGGTCGAGTGGTAAGCACTGCATAGAACGCAGTGCCTACTAAGGTTTCGGACGCAGGGTCTGTCTCCCTCTACTATAGTACATGACTATGGTATATAAATTATAGTGAGTAGAATACATACTATGGTATATAAATTAGGGTGTATAGTATGCTTTACTTTGGTATATAAATTATAGTGTACAGTAAGGTATACTATACTACTATTACTATAAAAGTGTCAGTGTACAAGTCTGAGGCAGCATATTGTACACTGATACCGCTGTAGTGTGTTTGAGCTGTGCATGTTCATGTATACAAATTAACTGTATTATTATTATTATTATTATTATTATTATTATTATTATTATTATTATTTTATATAAGATTTTAGGGGTGGCCAAAATGTGGCCCTTAGTTGGCATGGTCTGTGTGTGTGTCTGTGTGTGTGTGTGTGTGTGTGTGTGTGTGTGTGTGAGAGAGAGAGAGAGAGTGGATGCTTGTTAGCAATGTGCTTGTGCCTTGAGCTTGTGTCCTGTTATCGTATTAGTGCAACAAGCTTTTTCAGAATGAGAATACTGCATGATGATGCCCAACACACACTACACACCGGAGTGGATGGGCTTCAGTGTGTGTGTGTGTGTGTGTGTGTGTGTGTGTGTGTGTGTGTGTGTGTGTGTGTGTGTGCAAACTAGTATGGATGGGCTTCTGTGCAGGGAGGGGTTGGGTAGCACTATGAGGGGAGAGGATTGCGTTTATGAATGAGTGCATGTGCGTTTGTGTGTGTGTGTGTGTGTGTGTGTATGTGTGTGTGTGTGTGTGTGTGTGTGTGTGTGTGTGTGTGTGTGTGTGTGTGTGTGTGTGTGTGTGTCTGATCTAGTACTAGGAAGGGGATGAGTATGACACTATGAGGGGAGAGGATTGCGTTTGTGAATGAATGCAGATGTATCCTGTAGTGGTGTGTTCAAAATATCGATATGGCAATACATTGTTGCAGGCCTCTTCATGATACACATATCGTTACGGAGGGGTCAGTATCGATATTTAACATTTATTCATCATTCATTCATCATTCAGCATTCATATTTATTTATTGTCACTCCTTTTTACATTTCTTTGTCCTACATTTACATTTACAGCTGAGAGAAGTGTTTTAAAACCAGATCATGTAGATCAAC
>CM050215.1:22305467-22310467 GCA_027475355.1 Coilia nasus
TGACCACAGCATAGCCCTACCATCCCACTGCTGCTGCTTTGCCACCATCAAAGATGGCCACATGTGGTCCAGACGCGGGCTATGACCACAGCATAGCCCTACCCTCCCGCTGATGCTGCTTTGCCACAATCAAGATGGCCGCCGTCTGCCAGTCCTGTGTGCCAACAAAGCTGTTCGTCACTTCCCATAAGCTGATGAAACCCTCCACTAATTGACAAAAAGCTTTTATTGCAGAGACATAGTGTGACCACTGATACACACTCACACACACTCACAATATGTTTGGGGCTTCCAGGCCACTGTAGAGCTGTGAGACACACACACACACACACACACACACACACACACACACACACACACACACACACACACACACACACACACGCACACTGGCCAGTTCTCACTGTTGTGACTGCTTGGCCAGTCTTATGGGGGCTGTAGAGGACAGACGTTAGGTGTACCCTGGGTAATATCGCTGCATAAGAGATCTGTTGGCTTCGCTGGAGGCTGCGATTGCCAAACTAATCCATAGATTGACCAGAGCAGCCTGTAAAGGCCCAGTCAGTGCGCTTGCTGGATCTAAGGTTCTCTTTCTCTCCCTCTCTTTCTCTCCCTCTCCCTCTCTTTCTCTCCCTCTCTTTCTCTCCCTCTTTCTCTCTTATTCTGCATCCCCATCCTCTTTCTCTGTCCTCCTCTTCCTACCTCTGTCTCTTCACCATATTGTCTTTTGTCCTCTCATCTATCCATTCTCTCCGTCCCTCCCTCCTGCCTGACATCTGTCTTTCTCTCCCCCTCTCTATCCATCTATCTCTCTCTCCATCTACCTCTCTCTATCTCTCTCTCCATCCCTCCCTCCTGCCTGACATCTGTCTTTCTCTCCCCCCTTCCTCTCCCCCCATCTCTCTCCATCTATTTCTCCCTATCTCTCTCCCCATCTATCTCTCTCCCAATCTATCTGTCTCTCCATCCATCTCTCTCCATCTATCTCTCTCCATCTATCTCTCTCTCCAGAGGAGTTTGGCTCAATCTCTTCCACTCCTGATTCTACGCCTCCCTGCACAGATGGTAAGGACAATGCCTACAGCTGACCTTGTGCGCCTTTTATTAACCTGACCTTACCTGACACACACACACACACACACACACACCTGTCCCCAATGAGATAGTATGACAGAGCGTTGGGAGATGGTAAGAACTGATAACCCCCTTTTAGGCCAGACAACCCCCACCCACCCCCACACACACACACAGCACACACACAGCACACACACACACACAGACACACACACACCCACCCACACACACACACACACACACACACACACACACACACACACACACAGACACACATACACACCACTGCGTGTTGTGTAACATGAGAGCCTGTATGGGCATGATGTTGATCTGCAGTACTGATAAAGGTGCTCTCACTCTGACTTACACTACACCATCTGTCTGTCCACCACTGAGTCAGGTATATGTGACAGACATTCAGGCAGGGGGAGGCTGGAAAGGACAGCAATGCCATCTGTGCTGCCATTTGTTTTACTAAACTCAAACACCCAGCCTAAAGGACACTTAACCCTTTAAGAGACACCCCCAATTATAACTTTGTTGTTACCAGAACGGCAACGACCGAGTTGTAATATGTTACTAAAGACTCTCTGTAATGTCATAGTAATGTTGTAATGTTGTAGTTACATTTTTGTCAGTCACCAGTCGTTCAACCAGCAGTACGGTGAACGCTAAAGGGCTAGGGCCCACTATTAGATCAAATGTGTAGGTAGACGGATTAAAAATGTTTAAGTTTGCTGCCTGTTCACTTTTTGTCACCAAAATCATGGCAAGCGACACACCAGCCTGTGCATGATTCACTGACATATGCCAAAGAAGGTAAGGAGATACTTATACCTGCAAACAGTTTATTTATGTTTATTTTTACTTTAATCATACAATGTGTTTAGCCTGTGTGACATTGAGCCAAGTTTATGTGGGATTACAGTTTTCAAATTTCGCTAATCTTTTAATACCTTATTTATGTGTGACATTTACAAGAAGATTTTCTGTACAGCAGTCAGTGCTATGTTTGTGATAGACGGAGTCCCTGACCGCTGTGCTTCAGTAGTATGTGTTTTGTTTAGTCTTTGTTGTGTTGGAAAGATTTGTAATCCTGGCGGAGCAAGGACAGGGGACCATTACATACAGTACAGTATTAGCAAGGCTAATGCTAATGCAAAAACTATTCCGTACTCATCTTTTCATTTCCTGATTCAGTATTCCGTACTCATCTCTTCATTTCCTGATTCAGTATTTCGTGCTCATCTCCTTAATTCCTGATTCAGTATTCCGTACTCATCTCTCTTCATTTCCTGATTCAGTATTCCGTGCTCATCCCCTTACTTCCTGTCCACCTGTGCACAGGTGGGAATGAGGAGTCTGACTTCCCGGAGCTGCAGACGGCCCGCGACTGGTCCGACGACGAGGAAGGGCGGGGGGGCCCCAGACGACGAGGACGACGGGGGGGCCAGTAGCCCCTCGGTGTGGGGTACACCCCGCCAGAGCTCCCTGGAGCTCACCTTCTCCTACATCGCGCTGTCCGAGGCGGAGGCGTCCTTGCGGAGGGAGGGGGGCAGGCGGCGGACCAGGGGGAGCTCCAGGGGGGCTCGCCCCGCCTCTCTGACCCGCACAGACACCCCAGAGACACTCCCGCCTCCCTCTGGACTCACCCACAGAACAGTGGGACCCCACTTTTTGTCAGGGGAGGGAGAGGTGGAGGAGGAGGAGGAGGAGAGGAGGAGGCGGACAAGGGAGGAGGAGGAGGAGAGGAGGAGGAGGGGTAGAGAGGAGAGGGACCTTCTTAGGGAGCAGCTGTGCCTTGATCAGCTGGAGATCCACTCACGGACAATACAGCCCCTGGGCCAGGACATTACACAGGAAACCCAGGATGTAAATACAGGAAGTGATGTCATAGAGGAGGGGGAAATCTCAGGCTCACCGCATGGTGACACCAACAGTCAATCAGGTGAGGATTCAGTTTTGATATTCCTCTAAAATATTATAGGAGTTGTGCACACTGTATACTCCAAATTAACTCCAAGTTAACACCAGGGCAACGTTTCAACCGCCATCCTTCGATGTGGACATGCTGAAGGTGTACACCTCATCAGCACATAAAGAAGGACTACCTGACATTTAACACATAAATATGAATCAAAGGAGCGTGTTGTAAGCAACCAGACTTCTTTTGGAGCTTGAAGATGTTTCACCTTTACCAGAAACAACTCCAGTTGCTTATAATTTAGATGAAGGAGAATCTCCACAGACAGACAGACAGACAGACAGACAGACAGACAGACAGACAGACAGACAGACAGACAGACATCTGGTGCATGAGAGAAAGAGGTGAGAAAGACGATGAATAAGAATCTTCACAGACAGACAGACAGACAGACAGACAGACAGACAGACAGACAGACAGACAGACAACTGGGGTATGAGAGAAACAGATTGAGAAAGACGGCGAATGAGAATCTTCACAGACATAAACATTAATCATTTACACAGCAGCAGACTGTGTCCAGAGCAGCTAACAGCAGTGTCTAACTACAGTGCAGTATCTCTCTGGCTATGAGTCAGCTACTGTGCTGTTGGAGCTTTTTTGTTCTGCAGACACGTTGCTTCCCAGGACTGCAGTCTGATTTCTCAGATGTGACTGGGGAGCCATAGACACGAGCAATAATAGTGTGTGGGGTAGTTAGATGCAGAATGAGGAATGGGAAACTAAATTGTGGTTGTGGGATGTTATATGTGCATTGTTTCATAGCCTATCTATTCTGTTAAATGTGCATTACACATGCCTCATGTTGCAGAATAAATGTGCTTAGTATGTTGTACATGTACTAATGGTATTGACGTTGTTCCTGTTATTAGCAAGCTGTTGGATTAGCCTGTGCTAGCGTACTCATATTACTGCAGCATATGACCTGCGGGCTGAGAGATGGATGGGTGACATCATTTCATTTGCTCTGAGTGGCCCCTTCATGCAATGCCATGAATCACCCCACTTCCTGGATGTGGCCGGTGATGTCATAATGACCTCGCTCTGACTGTGCTCGCAGCGCCGCGACTCCAGGAGCCTGCTCTGCCTGTTGCCGTGGAAACCTCACCCGCACCGCACGCCGAGCATGCTGACGAGGCGCCTCGCACACCGCCCGTCCCATTGGTCAGTCCGCTCAGGGAGAGCCAGCCGGCAACGGCCAATCGGATGAAGCGCTGGCACGTCTGCACAGAGCAGGTAGGATGGATGGGGTCACTCAGGCATGGTCACTCCTGTGATTCACTGCAGTGTGTGTGTGTGTGTGTGTGTGTGTGTGTGTGTGTCTCTTTTCCCACACACACTTATGCTCTCAGCACTGGCTTAAACTGGTTTAACTGCTGAACTGGCTTCTAAACACATTCATATACGCAGCACTGATTTTCCAGCAGTGTCTGTGTGTGACAGGTACATGGTTTACAGCGGTGTGTGTGTGTCTGTATTTGTGTCTAAACACACTCATATAAGTAGCCTGCATTGGAGGTGTTTTGAGAGTAAGCATGCTACAAAACAAGGCAAGGCAAGGCAAGTTTATTTGTATAGCGCATTTCACACAGAACGGCAATTCAATGTGCTTCACAAAAATAAAAGCAAAGGACAATATATAAAGGCATAAAAGATAAAGATAAAGTAAGTGTAAAAGCATAAAAGGTATAAAAGCATAAAAAAAACACACAGTATAAAATAAAAATAAATTTAGTAAAAATCATTAACAGAAAGCATCTGAAAACAGTTTGGTCTTAAGTCTAGACTTGAAACTGCCAACAGTAGGAGCATTTTTAATGTCTTCTGGAAGTCGGTTCCAGAGCTTTACAGCATAGCAGCTGAAAGCTGCTTCACTACATTTTGTTCTAACAGCAGGTTCTACCAACACATTTTTATGAAGTGATCTCAGAGACCTAGTTGG
>CM050215.1:22320467-22322967 GCA_027475355.1 Coilia nasus
TCGTCGTGTAGCTGCCTAGAGTATATAGATGTCTACAGCACCTGTCTCCATGCTCTAATCTGGCTTGTTTGTCAAACTAAAATGTTAGCGCAAGCGACTCTATTATCTCCCGGGTGGTGAGAGACATTTGGCTGCGAAATAAGTTTACAATAAATGCTATAAGTCCATTTACTCATAGCAGAGGTTTACAGGAGATTAATTTGTATTTTGTTATGGGGATAACTTCTTTTCGCCAGGTAAAGCCTCATTTCAAGTGAAATAACAGTAAAGGCTGATAAAAGGCAGTAGCATAATAGGTCGATAGTAGGATCACTTCCACTTTTTATCTCTCTCACTGTTTTAGAGTTGATGTGTAATATTTTTACTCTTTCTCTCTCCCCATCTCTCTTTCCCTCTTCCTGTCTTGTGTCCCATCCCTCCATCCTTTTTTCTGTCTCTGTCATCCTCTCTCTCTCTTCTCTTCTTTCTTATTCATCCCTCTACCTTCCAATCTATCTCTATCTCTCTCCTTGTCTGTCTCTGTCCCCCTTTTCACTCTCCCTCTTTTTCTCCCCTCTTACTCTTTTATCTTTCTCTCTTTCTCGCTCCTTCTTTCCTCTTTCCATTTTTTCCCTCCCTCTCTCTCCTCTCTACTCTTCCCTCTCTCTCTGCTCCCCCTTTACTCTCCTCTGCTTTCTTCCTTTCATTCCCTCCTCTTCATCTCTCCTTACATCCCATCTTCTTTCCTTTTCTCTCCTCTCTATCTGCCTCTTTCGCACTTCTCTCTCCCTCCTTACTCTCCATCCCCTCTCTCCATCCCTCCCACTCTATCCCCTCTTCTCCTCTCTCCCTCCTCCTATTTCCATCCCCTCTCTCCCTCTTTCCTCCTCTTTTCATCCTGTCTCCTCCTCACTTCCTCCTGACTCTCATTCCCCCTCTCCCTCTTTCTCTCCTCTCTTCCTCTTCTTCCCTCTGCCTCCATACCCCCATCCCCTCTTCCTTACTCTCATCCCCTCTCCTCCTCTCTTCCTCTCCTTCCCTCTCCCTCCATACCCCCATCCCCTCTTCCTTACTGTCCTCCCCTCTCCTCCTCTCTTTCTCTGCCTCCCTCCATCCTCTGCATCCCCTATCTCCCTCTATTGCTCCTCCTCTCTCCACGCCCTCTCTTCCTCTCTCCCTCCTCCTCTCCATCCTGTCTTCTCCTGTCTCCTCCCTCCTCCATCCTCTTCCTTCTTACTCTCCTCCCCTCTCCTCCTCTCTCCCTCCTTCTCTCTCCATCCTCTGCATCCCCTATCTCCCCCTATTCCTCCCCTCTCTCCACGCCCTCTCTTCATCTCTCCCTCCTCCCTCCTCCCTCCTCTCCCTCCATCCTGCCTGCATGTGCTGTGTTCCCCAGTGATGGACCTGATCTACTGGAAGGACACGGAGCGTTCGGGGATGGTGCTGACGGGCATCGTGGTGGCGCTGCTGTCGGTGTTCCAGCTGAGCATCGTGTCCGTGCTGTCCACCGTGTCCCTGCTCCTCATGTGCGTCACCATCTCCGTGCGCCTCTACTACAAGCTGCTGCAGGCCATCCAGTGGGCCGATAACAAGCATCCCTTTCAGTGAGTACACACACACACACACACACACACACACACACACACAGGTTGCTCATCTCCGTGCGCTTCTACTACAAGCTGCTGCAGGCCATCCAGTGGGCCGATGACAAGCATCCCTTTCAGTGAGTACACACACACACATTCACACACTCATATAAACACACACACACACACACACACACACACACACACACACACACACACACAAACACGCATATAAACACACACACACGCACACACACAACCATACACACACACACTTACACACACACACACACACACATACACATGCATACAGACACACACACACACACACAAACACACCCACACACACACACATACACACACACACACACTTATGACAGGGCTGTGATTGCTATTGATTGCATCATAGAGTAATTCACATCTGACGAGTTGTTCCCAGATTAACTGCTGGTTGAGCTGCAAGGCAAGGCCATTACCTGTGACTTCCAAGGCAACACCTCCGACCAGGAAATACTTTCCAAAATTGCGTAGTCTCAACTTGGCTTTAGTGACCATACAGACACCCACACACAAACCTCACACACAAACACACACATCGTCTACACTAAAGCAGCACACACACCACCATCACATACACAAACACACACACAGTTGCCTCACTAAAGCCCACACACACCACACCACCCATCACATACACAAACACACACACGCTCGCCTCACTAAAGCAGCACCATATTTGTGCATGTCTACTACGAGCTCCAACCAGCCCCCCTCCAGTGTAACAACCAGACATGCTTTCCCCAGCCCCCTCTCCAGTGTAAGAGCCAGATATACTACCCTCTCCAGTGTAAGAGCCAGACATACTACCCTCTCCAGTGTAAGAGGCAGATATACTACCCTCTCCAGTGTAAGAGCCAGACATACTACCCTCTCCA
>CM050215.1:22327967-22332967 GCA_027475355.1 Coilia nasus
CTCTCTCTTAGTATTTTCTCATTGTGTTCCTAATTTCCTCTCCAATGTCTGTGTGCATCTGTGCTTTCATATGACTGCCTCGCGTTTCACCCTCTTCCTCATCTATCATTCTCTTGTTTGTACTCTCTCTCTGTCTCTCTGTCTCTCTCACTCTCTCTCTCTCTCTCTCTCTCTCTCAACTCAGCTAGCACCCCACCCCCCCCACCCCCGCCTCGACCCCGACCCCCCGACATATGTCATGTGTGTATAGCATTTCACAGGGTGTATTTCAAGGCAAGGCCCGCCTGCCTGCTGCCCATGTTGGCATAAAGCACCCCCCCCTACACACACACTTACGTGGACAGACAGTAATACTATATGTTCGGTACATGTTGCACTCGCGCCTTCTTAAAATCACATATCACACACTCATTCACACACTTATTCACACACATACACACTGATTCTTGCTACAACTGGATATGCTTTACAGCACACATGACTATGGCTATGGATAGAAAAAATAACATTATAGCCTATGTCAGCCCTACCCTATAGTAGTTTGTCTTACTATATCAAAAGCTTTACTGTGCCTATAGGATCCTATATGCAGATGCACCCTATGGGGCTTGTCCATCATAGGGCCTGCCATTTCAGGAGGGTCGGCCCCTTTAACTGGGCACTGCACAGAACTGTCTTTGAAGAACCATATTCATAATTCTAATCTATTTGATTCTGTTCTTATCAATTTAATTCAGTTCTGTTCTATTCGATTCTATTCCATTTAATTCTATTCTATTCTATTCTATTCTATTCTGTTCTGTTCTGTTCTGTTCTGTTCTACTCTATTCTATTCTATTCTATTCTATTCTATTCTATTCTATTCTATTCTATTCTATTCTATTCTATGTCAGGATACTGTAGGTACTCCTCAATGATGATGAAGCTGCTGGGTTTAATTAGTCCTGATGGTTAGAAGGCAGTGGTACTGTAATACAACAGCAAACAAGAACATTTTAATAATGCTCTGCCATTTTTAATCATGCTGTGTACCATTTTTAATCATGCTTTTTAGCTTGATGCTACAGGTACTGGCTGAACGCATCAGCAAAATGTTCAGCAGAAATGAATGGGCTGCAGTAAATCACCAGTGCTGCGGCTATTTGTCATTTCACCGTGTAATTACAGCTGCCATGGCTCCATATGTGATAGCAGCTTTATGAGATTCAGCAGATAAGCAATTACACCTTTAGGTCATCTGCACTATCAAGGTGCTCCGTGGTGAGCAGCAAATAAAATATTACTGAAAATTCAGCAGTTAATTAATTACACTTTTAGGTCACCCGCGCTATCAAGGTGCTCTGTGGGTGAGCAGCCTGATGCTGACGCTGGCAAAAAGAGAACTTTGCTCTTGTCCTGATGCCCGTTGGCACTGTCAGGACCAGACTATGCCTGCTGCCTGTTGGCACTGTCAGGACCAGACTATGCCTGCTGCCTGTTAGCAATGCCAGGACCAGACTATGCCTGCTGCCTGTTAGCATTGCCAGGACCAGACTATGCCTGCTGCCTGTTAGCAATGCCAGGACCAGACTATGCCTGCTGCCTGTTAGCATTGCCAGGACCAGACTATGCCTGCTGCCTGTTAGCATTGCCAGGACCAGACTATGCCTGCTGCTTGTTAGCATTGCCAGGACCAGACTATGCCTGCTGCCTGTTAGCATTGCCAGGATCAGACTATGCCTGCTGCCTGTTGGCATTGCCAGGACCAGACTATGCCTGCTGCCTGTTAGCATTGCCAGGACCAGACTATGCCTGCTGCCTGTTCGCATTTCCAGGATCAGAGAGGCTGTGCGGTGCAAGGGGAGTGTCTGGCAGGACGTCTTGTTCGTGTCCCTGTCCCTGTCCCTGTCCCTGTCCCTGTCCCTGTCGCTGTCCCTGTCCCTGTCCCTGCCTGCAATCTTCCCTGAGCACCCACAGACACCCCGGGCACCTGGGGATACTCGAGGCATGAGCTGGAGGTAATCCATGGATCGACCTCAGACACTCTAAGCCGCCAGTTTGTCATATATCTCTCTTTCTCTCTCTCTCTCGGATCGACCTCAGACACTATAAGCCACCAGTTTAACACCCTCGTGCCCTCATTCCAGAGATGATGTTTGACGTCATGTACAAGTGGCATAACATATCTGTTTGGTATTTAGTCCACATTACACCATGGCCCAACATACCTGCCACTATACCTGTAAGAGTGCTCTTTAGACATTGGTGATGGTCCAAAAAATGTGATATATGATTTCCATCACCATTGACCCATGCTACCACATGCTGTCGTACAAAAGGACTACAGACAGAAACAGTCATCGCTCTCTCTCTCTCTCTCTCTCTTTCACTCTCTCTCTCTCTCTCTCTCTCTCTCGCATCGACCTCAGCCACTATAATCTGCTGCCAGTTTAACACCTCTTGCTCTCGTTCCAGAGATGATGTTTGAAGTAATGTACGAGTGACATGGCATATCTGTTAGTATTTAGCGAAAGTCATCCTATTATCGACATAGTGCCTATTATCATCCA
The DNA here is from genome assembly GCA_027475355.1 of Coilia nasus. NCBI lineage: Eukaryota > Metazoa > Chordata > Actinopteri > Clupeiformes > Engraulidae > Coilia > Coilia nasus. The sequence continues at coordinate 22,330,517 of CM050215.1, forward strand.
TTTCTGTTGCTGTTCCACTTAAAATGAGGCTTTAGATGGTGAAAAAGAAGTTATCCCCATGAAAATAGACACATTCAGTTCCCGTAAAACTTTGCCATGAGTAAATGAACTTATAACGTTTTTTTTGTTTTTTTTTTCGCATCGAAATGTCTCTCACCACCCGTCCAATAATAAACTCACTTACACTAGTCTACATGGCCACTACACCGTGACCCACGCATGCGTAATTGCGATGAAGGAATGAATGAATGAATGTATATGAGTAAGTGTCTCTGAATGAGTACATGAGTAAGTGTGTCTGAATGAGTACATGAGTAAGTGTCTGAATGAGTACATGAGTAAGTGTGTCTGAATGAGTACATGAGTAAGTGTGTCTGAATGAGTACATGAGTAAGTGTGTGTGAATGAGTACATGAGTAAGTGTGTGTGAATGAGTACATGAGTAAGTGTGTGTGAATGAGTATATGAGTAAGTGTGTCTGAATGAGTACATGAGTAAGTGTGTCTGAATGAGTACATGAGTAAGTGTGGCAGTGGGGCAGTTAATGGGTTAAAACTAAAGCACTCAAGAGCAGACACCGTAAAGACTGTCCTGTCCTCCCCTAGGGTGTAGTCTAGGGCCACCCCCCTTTACCCATTACCCCCCCCCCCCCTTTTTACCCATTTTACCCATTTTACCCCTCCCGCCCCCCACAGGGGTCTGAGGCACCTGTTGGAGACAAACCCCCCTTCCCCAGAAGATACCCCTGACCTGTGTGGTATGTGGCACGAGGGGGGGAAGAGGGAGGCATCACATGCTCCTGTGTGTGTGTGTGTGTGTGTGTGTGTGTGTGTGTGTGTGTGTGTGTGTGTGTGTGTGTGTGTGTGTGTGTGTGTGTGTGTGAGTGTGTGTGAGTGTGTGTATGCGTGTGTGTATGTGTCGGTGTGTATGTGTGTGTGTGTGTGTGTGTGTGTGTGTGTGTGTGAGTGTGAGTGTGAGTGTGTGTGTGTGTGTGTGTGTGTGTGTGTGTGTGTGTGTGTGTGTGCAGGAAAGAGAAGAGGGGAGAGACTCCAGGGGGGTGTCTTTTTCTCTCTAATCTGGGGAGGTGTCCAGTTTCCTCCGGGATCATGTGATGGCCATAGCTGGGGTGTGAAGAGGGCAGAAGAGAGAGAGAGCCGTCATGGCCGCCTCCAGCACTTTCTCTCTCCAGTTAGACTTGTCATGCAGACCAACACCTCTACTACAGTCATATCCATTCAGTTTTATTACTGTAGCACAGTTCCAGTTTAGCCTGATAAAACAGCCCCTCGTACTACACTTAATTTCATACACACCCACACACACACACACACACACACACACACACACACAGCCTGATAAAACAGCCCCTCGTACTACACTTCATTTCGTACACACACACACACACACACACACACACACACACACACACACACACACACACACACACACACGGCCGGATAAAACAGCCCCTCGTACTACACTTCATTTCGTAAACACACACACACACACACACACACACACACACACACAGCCTGGTAAACCAGCCCCTCATACTACACTTCATTTTGTACAGAGGGTCTGGCTGTGCTGCATTGAGAAACGTTTTCTTCCTGGAGGTGTAGATTCTGCTGAAGTTTAAAATGAGTGGCTCTGCCTTTAGCCAATCGCTAACGTCTGGTCGTGACATATCAATTAGCCTGGCTATAAGCCTGCCTACGCACTACAATTTAAATATAGCACAACGTCAAAGCATTGCTCACAAACACTCCCTCTGTTTGCTGATTGGTCTGGCAAAATTCTGCCTGAGACAACCGTGTCAATGCCAGACCCTCAGTACGAAATGAAGTGTAGTACGAGGAGCTGGTTTACCAGTTTTATTGGCCAGGTACACTTACAAGGAATTTGACTCCGGCAGATGTTAGCTCTCCATACATTCAACATATAGACATGTAGTAGTAGTAGACATGTAGTAGTAGACATACAATAGACACATAAAAATATATAGACACCAGAGCATGTGAGCGGAGCGGAGCACGGAGCGAGCGGGAAGCGGAGCGTGCAAAATATAGTCGGAGCGCGGAGCGGGTTTTAATCCAAAGGCCCGAGCGGTGGTTCTGTTTCGCTCCAGTTCCGCTCCGATACCGCTCTCATCACGAGTCTGGGGCGTGTCTACATAGACTCACGTGTGCCTTCAAAGGTTAGCCTACAGAGATTGTTGAGAGATGGAGTTTGGTTCAAAACGTGGATGTTCACACTTGTGTTGGTTTCAAATAAATACGTTCTATTTTTTGATTGATGCTGCTTTATATTATAGGATAGGCTACATTTCCTCAAAATACATGTCTGACATGTCACATTTTGTAGTTTTTTGCCTATTTATATTATGATCATTAAGGAGTGCATTCGGGCTGTTCCATGTGTTTCATTAAAATAGTAATGTAATTTTAAAAA
>CM050215.1:22337967-22365467 GCA_027475355.1 Coilia nasus
AGTGTGTTGCAACATCAGTCCCTGCCTGCGTGCATGTGTGCCATGTCCTATGCAGGGGCGTAGCCAGAAATCATAAAGTGGGTGGGCCCAGGAAAAACTCAGGTGGGCATAGCCCAAAACACAGAGGCTACTATCATACCAAGACAGTCAATCAAACTTATGGAGCCTTCTGATTGGGTGGGCCTGATTGACATATGGGTGTGGCTACGATTATGGAATATTTTGTGTTAGTATGACTCTCCACTCTGAAGAAAATCTACTTTAATTCAGGTGCACCGAGTTTATTTGTAGTGCATGATACCAGCTACTACAGCCGAGCATGTCAACAGCATGCCTACTTACGCAGCCCGGAAGTCATCCCCACAAGTACCATGAAGTATCTTGCCATATCTACCATCTTTACTCTCGTAGACATCAAGTACCATGAAGTATCTTGCCATATCTACCATCTTTGCTCTCGTAGACATCAAGTACCATGAAGTATCTTGCTCTGCCTATGTACCCTCTGTGGTCTGCCTGCAGCAGTCTTGCTTGCCTGTAGCTAAATACATTTAGACAGAGCTGTGATAGCTAACGAATGATACATTTATATGATTAAATGTATTTATTTATCTTTTTGTTTTATTTATTTTCTTACTGATTTACTTAGCAGGTGATTTCACTCAAAGCCACGCTCACTGATGCATTACATGAGTGTGTATTTCAATGGGAGATGACCCTTGAACGTTGACCTTGCAACTGTCGTTTGACCCACAGGATCACTGTGACTCTGCCTGAAATATCCATTCATTCAGTATACAGTGCACTACAGTGTGTCAGTTATATTAAGTGTGCTACACAGTCAACAAGTGAGCATTTCAGAGGTACACTTGAGTGGAACTGGTCAGAATCATTGTCTCTTTCTCTCTGATTGATACTGTATGTAATATTAGCCCTTTTAGCCTGTTAGCATTAGCATTCATATGTAATACCCTCCATTTTTAGCCTTCTAGCCTGTTAGCATTAGCATTCATATGTAATACCCTCCATTTTTAGCCTTCTAGCCTGTTAGCATTAGCATTTGTATGTGATACCCTCTATTTCTAGCCTTCTGGCCTTGGCTGGTTATTAATGGTGCTGGTGGAAACAGAGTATGGCATCTTAGTTTGACCTCTGAGAGCACAGGTCAAGGAATGCAGCAGACTGAGTGCTGGGGTGTTCCATCCATCCAGCCATCTTAGACGTGCTACTAGTCATCAATGGCACCTATGCCAATCACACACACATTCACTCAAAACACTCATAGACACACACACACAAATAACACACACACAATTACTCAAACACACACACACACACACACTCAAACACACATATGCACACTCTCAGAAAATCTGCAACCACCACTATCAATACCATTAGGATGTTCCCTGAAGGCCTGGGGTGCATTCTGGGTAATCATTCAGCAAACAGGTGCCTCCCCTCTGTCGCAAGGTGATTTAGTACACAGCACGTGGCCACTGATTGGCTGCACCTCACAGCACGTGAGCCCTGATTGGCTGCACCTCACAGCACGTGGCCACTGATGGCTGCACCTCACAGCACATGACCCTGATTGGCTGCACCTCACAGCACGTGAGCCCTGATTGGCTGCACCTCACAGCATGTCAGCCCTGATTGGCTGCACCTCACAGCACGTGGCCACTGATGGCTGCACCTCACAGCACATGACCCTGATTGGCTGCACCTCACAGCATGTGAACTGATGGCAGCACCTCACAGCACATGACCCTGATTGGCTGCATCTCACAACACATGAGCGCTGATTGGTTGCACCTCACAGCACAGCGGCTCCACTGAAACATCGCTAAACAGATGACACGCTGGAGAACTAAAGGACCGAAGAGATGTCTCACCAACACAGCAAGCCCCTAAGCAACAGTGTGGTATACTCTCTCTCTGTCTCGGTGTCTCTCTTGCTCTCTATCTCTCTCTCTCAGTTTCTCTCAGTTTTAGTTGACATTTACTTACTCTTGGAATGAGACCCACCAATTACAGCCCATCCTACAAGCCCACCAATCACATTGGGATCAGGGGTCACAGGTATGATAGTATGATAGGTATGATAGTAGTTCTTGAATATGTTTTTAAGAAAACACTTGGCTCACAGTGGACACAACATGCTACCACACAAGTGGTACATTTTAAACCAAAATAAAACTTTATTAAAATAGATATTTACAAAAGTCAGTAAATATGACACAAGGCAGGAATACAGTGACTCCGGGGACTGACGAGCACTGATTTGAACCTAATTATCCACTGAACAAAAAACTACTACTACAAAAAAACAATCATTTGCTGAGGCTGATTTGTAATTTGAATACATACACCACAAATATACCAGTGTCTACACCACTGTACAAGCTTGGTCTTTACTGTTGTGATATTCTACTGTGGTATTTTGCTGTAATGCTCTGACATTAAATCCACCCACCTGAAGCTAAATCAGAATTTATTGTCATTGTACAAACACACAGAAATTAAAATAGCTCTTGTTTGGGGCAAAGAAAAAAAAATAGTGAGAATAATAATACTAGTCATAAGAATAAATACATAAGCTATGTAAATATAGATATTTATATATAAATAGATAGAAGCAGTAGTGAAAGGGTTGCGATGGGGGGATTAGTGCATGTGGGAGATGATACACAATAAAACATATCACAGGCGATAAGACTTTGTGTGTACTGATAAGCCTATTAAATAACGCAAAAGATATGCATGGTTACATACGGTAGAACGGATACAGTAGGTTCTGATACTATGCATATTGCTTCCATCAGATGGTCAAGTAATGTGGCAAAGGGACACTGAGGAATCATAATATACCTTAAATCCTGCACAGAGGGGTTCAATGAATGTAGAGTGGAACGTGTGGAGGTGGGTGAGTGCGTCAGAGGAGACGCTGTAGAAGGACAGAGTGCCAGCTGGCCAGTCCAGGTACACTCCTACTCTACTGGAGTGGGAGGAAGGCACATGTATGACTGTGTCATCATTATTATGTCTGACAGAGTAACTGTTGGTAGAGCATCTGAGACGCCAGGACTTGTCATTACATCCAAGCAAGCTGTCGTCATTCTGCCCTTTTCTTTCAAGGCTTTTATATGTCATAGCTACATGAGCCCCATCACCACTCCACTCAGCCTCCCAGTAGCACCGTCCACACAGACTCTCTCTACAAAGCACTTGATGCCCCCAGTCAAATCTGTCTGGGTGGTCAGGATATGGCAGCTTATCACTCAAGTGTTTTGCTGCTCTGTTCCCCTCATCGAGAGAGAGAAGACTGCCTGCTGTGTTTGGGTCCAGCGTGAGCTTACAGGCATCTAGACAAAAGGAGAAGTTTGTGAGATAAACCTGCTACTCTGTCTCTCTCTCTCTGTCTCTCTCTCTGTTTCTCTCTCTCTCTCTCTCTCTGTCTCTCTCTCTGTTTCTCTCTCTCTCTCTCTCTCTCTCTCTCTCTCTGTTTCTCTCTCTCTGTTTCTCTCTCTCTCTCTCTCTCTGTTTCTCTCTCTCTCTCTCTCTTTGTCTCTCTCTCTCTCTTTCTGACACACACACACTCACTGCTCCGTGGTCATATACCTTTTTTACAAACTCATTGAATGAATTTAATATAAGGTATTTTCACTGAGGTTTCAGTGTACTGACATGTATGACTTTGTTTGCCATGTAACAGTAAAACTAAGTGTACATTTATACAATATTTTAACAATTCCCCTGAGAGTTTTGTTATTGATTTCACAAGAATGGCACATACATAAAGTTACCATGACCTTGGCCAAACTCAACATAGGAAAACAAACCAAAACACTCACATTTCTGCACACCTGCTCTCAGTCTGATTTCTCCACAGTAGTCAGTCCTGTAAATGAATGAATGAATGAATGAATGAATGAATGAATGAATGAATGAATGAATGAATGAATTGATCAATCAGTGAATGAAGTAGAAAAGATGTCTAGAGTATTCAATGCAACATGACACAAAGTTCAGCAAAGTTCAGTATGAAACAAAGTGTTCCACAACTTATGTAAGAAGAAAACATACAGTATATGACATTTTGTTAAGTTCACAATACAGTGTAATCAAAAAATGTGATGGTACAGGTGTTCTTTCTGATCATTTGTGATATAAAAGCCTACATGTTGAGTGTGTTTAACTCATAGAAAAAACTTTGAAAGATTATGTGAACTCTGTGTACATACTTAATTGTCTCCAGTTTACAGTGAGGATCCTTCAGAAATTCAGATAACCGCTTCGTCCCTGATTGTCCAGGATGATTGTAGCTCAAATCCAGCTCTTTTAGATGGTGGGGGTTTGATGTTAAACTTGAAGCCAGAAAATCACAACTCTTCACAGAGATGAGACAAGCAGAGAGCCTGAAAGAGAAATACAAGGTGGGTGGGGTAGGGGTTTATCCCCAGAGAGTTGGTTATGCCCATGTGGAGAGCTCTGCACAGTCTCTAAAATGTATGTAGGTATAAGCTGTGTGACTGTAGATTTTGCATGTGAGGGGGTTGAAACCCTCCTACAGTAATTCTAAGGACCCTCTATAGAACATATCTGCAATAAGGTGGCTGTTATGTCTGCTAAATCACGGTATGAGAGTTCACTACTGTGTACAGATAAAACAGGTAACAGGTAGACACTAAAATGTTTTATGATCATAAAACAGAAATACTAACCTTAACGTCTGCAATTTACAGTTGGGATTACATAGACCCGTAGAGAGAAGCTGTACGCCAGAATCTCCCAGATCATTGTTGCTCAGGTCAAGCTCTATCAAGGAACTTGCTGAGTGTAGAACACTGGCAACAGTCATGCAGGTTTCTTCACTGAGGTTACAGTCATCAAGTCTGAGAAATAATAAAAGGGAAAACATGTAAGGGCCCGTGAACATATGCACTCAAGAATAATCTAACCTTAACAAACAGTGTTATGTCTTTAAGAGAAAAGATTTAAGGACAAAGACTATTCATGTCAACTATGTGTTCATGTCAAGCACTTTGTGAATAAGATATGTGGTGTTAATTGAACACTAAAAATGTTCATATAGCTGGCCAGAAGAACAAATCGGCAATTCAACATAGTCAACTGACCTCAAGATCTGCAATTTACAGTAAGGACTAGTTAGTCCAGCAGCAAGAGTGTGAACTCCACATTGTCCCAGGTCGTTATGACTGAGGTCCAGCTCTATCATGGAATTAGCAGACTGTAGAGATCTCTTCACTGTGTTGCAGGATATCTTGTTGATTTTACATGCATTGAGCCTAAAAGACAATGAGGCAGGATAAACATTTTCTACAATCATATAAATCATAGATGATGCACATGCGTAAACAACAAAGAGAGCTCTACCACGGTGAGCACACAGACATACTGTATTAAGCTGATGAACACATACGTAAATGTAGCATTTGTTTATCACAACTTCCTTCCAAATAGGCCAGTTTAATCAAACCCAAGACCATGATACTTGTCTATTAAAACAACAATTCGCTGCTGTATTTTGACTGGTTTAAATAGTTACCTTATTTGTGGACAAAGCTTAAATAGTCAAACAAAAACTTACAGTGCCTTCCTGAAGATCCCCACAGCAGGGAGAAGTCTCCTGCGTCCCTCATCTGATGTGTTGTATTGCTTCAGGTCAAACTCATCCAGCACCTCATCAGACATCAGAAGCATATGGGCCAATGCTGAACAATGAGCAGGAGACAATTTCTGCTTCGAGCCCCTTGGTGCTTTTAGGTACTGCTGAATTTCTTTGTGCATAGAGTGATCTTGCATTTCAAATAAACACTGCAAAAGACTGATGTATCTTTCAGGGGAGAGATCCTCGTTGTTAAGCTCCTTAATGTACTGACACATTCTCTGAATGCTCGCTGAGCTGCTGTGTGTGCGGTTCAGCAGACCTTGCAGAAGACTCTGATTTCTCTCCAGAGAGATGCCCAAAAGGAAGCGGAGGAAAAGATCCAGATGCCCATTGCTGCTCTCAAGAACTTTGGTCACTGCCCACTTTAACGCCTCCTCCAAGCAGAAAAATGTCCCCATGGTCTCCATCTGACGGGTGTAAGAGACAAAGATATGAAGTGCTGCCAGAAACTCCTGGATGCTCAGATGCACGAAGCAGTACACCTTTTTCTGGTGAAACAAAGATTCTTCCTTGAAGATCTCGGTGCACATGCCAGAGTACACTGTGTCACTGATATCAATGCCGTACTCTCTCAAGTCCTCCTCATAAAACATGACATTGCCGTTTTCCAGATTCTTGAAAGCCAGTTCAGACAGCTTCAGAATATGTTTTTTTTGTGATGCCAGGGGTTTTATCACATCTGTCTCATTCTGTGCATGATACTTCTGGTCTGTCCTGGCTGTCTGGATCAGCAGGAAGTGGATGAACATCTCAGTCAGAGTTTTGGGGATTTCCTGGTTGTTGTCCTGTTCCAGCATCTGCTGAAGTACCATGGCTGCAATCCAACAGAAGACTGGAATGTGGCACATGATGTGGAGACTCTTGGATGCCTTAATGTGTGAGATGATTGTTTTGGCCCTGCTTTCATCGCTGATTTTTTTCCGGAAGTATTCCTCCTTTTGTGGGTTGCTGAATCCCTGTACTTCTGTCATCAGATTGATTTTCTGCAAAGGTATTTGACTTGCTGCTGCAGGTCGAGATGTTACCCAAATAAGTGCGGAAGGAAACAGAGTTCCCTGAATGAGGCTCGTCACAACAGCACTGACCGATGATGTCTGTTTCACATCAGAAACCCACATCTTTGGCTGGAAATTTAGTGGAATTCGACTCTCGTCCAAACCATCAAAGATGAACACAACCTGACAGTCTTGGTAGTTCTCAGAATCTTCGAGCTCCTTCAGCTCAGGGTAGAGTTCAGTCAGAAGCCTGTCAAGACTGAACTGATCGCTCATGACCAGATTGAGCTCACGGAAAGAAAGAGGAAATATAAAGTCTACATTCTGAATGGCTATCCCATCTGCCCAGTCAAGAATGAACTTTTGCACCAAGACTGTTTTTCCAATGCCAGCAACACCTTTGGTCATCACAGTTCTGATTTTCTTGTCCTGTCCAGGTAAGGGCTGGAATATATCATTGCAGTTGATTGGTGTGTATTCTGTGGTTTGTACTCTCGATGCTGACTCAATCTGCCAGATCTCATGTTCATTATTCACCCCTTCACTCTCTCCCTCTATGACATAAAGCTCTGTGTAAATGTCATTGAGGAGTGTCTCAGCTCCTGGTTTTGCAATGCCTTCAGATATATTTTCAAACCTCCTCTTCAGACTCGCTTTATGTTTGTCTATAACACTCCTCAGAGTATCACCTGTTCATCATTGAATAAAATATTGATAGTACTACGTTAATAGAACTTGGAATATTACACATAGCACATTAGAATAGATTAGATTAGATTGGATTAGATTAGATTAAATTAGATTCAACTTTATTGTCATTACACATGTATAAATACAGGTAACGAAATGTTGTACACAGGTAACGAAATGTCATATTACATATTACATATAACACTTCAGTTCATTAAGGTCAAAATTTGAATATCACTGTTTAGCAACTCTCCATGAATAAACATTTATGCTGCTGCCAAGTTTTACATTTCCTACTTAGTTAGTTAGTTAGCTAGTTTACATGTTTGTACCTTATCAGTTAGTTATCCACTCTATGCATGGACTGAACCGGTTTTTTCATAGAATCACCTGTTTTTGTGTTGACTCTGGAACCTGTAATTGTTTGCTCTCCATTCTGTTCTTTAACCTCCTCACACACAGACTGGATCTCAAACCTCACGTCTCTAAAATTACAAAAGATTAGGACCACTTCAGGAACGGCTTTACATAGAAATACAAAATCTGTACAATTATTGTTGCACTTTTTAATAACTACTCTCTGTGAAACATTTATTTTGTATGTGTTAGTTAGTTAGCACTTAGTTAACACTTTGTCAATCATTGCTCTTACATAAATTAACGTAATATAAATGTAACTGTAGAGGTGTTGATGTGGTAGTGAAGGCTGTAGTGTATATCCTTTCTAAATGTAGAAAGTTTATTTGTTAAAATGCTTTAATCCGATTTTGTATGAATTTCATTGCATTTCATGTGATGTAAATGATGCTGAAAAAAATCTATTGTTTTTGTTCAGCTTAGTTACCCTCCAGGGAGCATACCAGTATGAAAAGGAACCCTTGAAGACACAAGGATACAAGGACACAAGGATATTTATTTGTCACATGCATAGACATGCTGAGTAGTAGGACATGCAGTGAAACTGTTGAACATGCAGGGAAACTGTTGATTGTGAGTCTAGACTCTGCATGGGGAGTGGGGAGTAAAGTGCGTAGAATGCAGTGGGGGGGGGGGGGGGGGGGGGGGGGGTGGGGGGTGACTACCAGATGAAGGGCAGAGGTAGAAAAGGTGGTGGGGGGTGGGATAAGGTGCATAAAGTGCAGTTATGGTTGGGAGGGAGGACTGGCTGTGGTGGCAGATGACGGGCTGTGTGTGGGGTGGGGGGTGGCACTGTGTGTGCAGCTGACAGCGCTGAGGGGTGTTTGGACAAACACAAACGTGTGTGGAGAGGGCTGAGGGCAGCAACGGGCAAAGATATGTGCTGTGTGCGTCTGGGGGTGGGGCTTGAGCCAAGATGGCTGTGACCTGGTTGCTGTGTGTGCGAGGCTATCTGCTGCGTGGTGCGTGGAGTGTGTGTGAGAGGACTGTGTGTGAGGGAAGGTGATGAGGGGCATGTGTGTGTGTGTGTGTGGAGGGGGGTGCTGGTGGGTCTTGAGCCGTGAGGGCTGCGTCCTATGTGCGCTGTATATGTGTGTGTGTGTGTGGGGGGGGGGGGGGGTGTTGGTGTGAGGGCTGTGTCGTGTGTGTGTGAGTGTGTGTGTGTGTGGGGGGGGGGGGGGGGGGGGTTGTTTGTATTTACTGGTGCTCGTATCGTGCCTCAATTGTGTTTTATTTTTTGAATCTATAATTTGTCTGCTGAAAAATTCTACCTCAAATATGTGTACCTCAAGGAAGCACACCTGTATAGCAAGGCACGGTTCCAGCAACCTGTGCAATTCTCTATGCACGCCATCATAAAAACAGAGGAGAACAGAAAGGGAGCACTTGACTGTAGATTTTATAGTCATGATAAGTACAGTAGTAGGTCTGTCTTTTACTCCATGGTAAAAGAGTTTTAAAAAATCACTTATACGTGTTGTATACAAGGATGTGGTTTGCACATAATTACAACTTTAAATTATGCCCTTTAAATTGGTGTCTGACATGGATCTGTGATAAAGTGACTTACTCTGAAGCAGTATGTGCTGGTTCATCTTTGAAGTCAGGGCGTGATCCAGTGGACCACTCACTTTTCATGGACACAGTGCTGGTCACTGGGGATGGAGGTCTGTGTGTCTGCGACCTGTTAGTAGTAACAGACATCAAGCAGAGACTTTACTTCTTGCTGGATTCTAGGGTGAAGCTCAGGATCTTCTCTGCGCTATGTTTTAAGCTTCAGGTGGAGAAGTGGTCAAAAAGGCAACTGACTGGGGTCTGGATCGATAAGAATAGCTTTATTAAAGAAGGAAAATAAAAGAAATGAAGCAAAAAAAAAAAAAAAGAATAATAAGAGTGATGGCCTACAATTAAGCATCTATGCCTAAAACAAGTACAGCTAAGTAGCATTAGTGAGTTGTCTTGCATCAGCGGCGTCTTTCAGTTGTCCTTGATGGTTCATAGGTGATGGCATTTGGAAGGACCAGCATGGTCTTCCGAGGATGTTTCTCCAATGATCCTTATCCAAAGCCACACGCCACATCAGCATAAGCCCCTTGTCCATCTAGGGACATGTTATTCCGCAGACACTCAGAAATCATGTCACTCATACAGAGTGACCAGTTTTTATTGACATTGATTTTATGATATTGCATTTGTACCGTATGTATTACTTAGTCAATGTTAGGTTTGTGGTTCTTTGTGTGTATATGTGTCAATTCTCAAGACATAACTTACCCAGTAGTCAAGTGTGTTTTGTTGCTGATTGTTGCTGGGCAATCATCTGTGTCGTCCTCCATGGTCACACTTTAGTGTAGCGCAGACGTGTCTCAGTGATCCTACAGTTTGCTTCTTCCATGAGCTTCTGGAATTTGGAGTGTCTCTACAAATCCTCATAAAAACATAAGCAATTGTGCACTGTGTATCAAATGATAGCCTTTGCTTTTAACCTGTGTGTCAAACATTAACGTCCTTCAGTGATCCAAAACATGCACAACTCTATCTTGCACTCGGTACAAGATTGCTTCTTCAGTCATGTGTTCATGCTCTTCTCTCGAAATGAGGTGTGTTCTGGTGAATTATTGCCATTGCTCTGATGACACAGCAGAAAGTAGTTGTGCCATTGACTAACGAAATCCTTATCTAAAGACAGGATGCTATGGGAATTTTCTAGACATACAGAACAGGTAAAGTACTGTGAAAAAGATATAGGCAGGTGTGACAAAATGCTGTAAACTAGGAATGCCTTCAAAAAAGGAAGTGTTAATCGTTTATTTTCATCAATCAACAAAATGCAGTGAATGAACAAAAGCGAAATCTAATTCAAATCAATATTTGGGGTGACCACCCTTTGCCTTTAAAAGAGCATCAATTCTTCTAGGTATACTTGCATACCGTTTTTGAAGGAACTCGGCTGGTAGGTTGTTCCAAACATGTTGAAGAACTAACCACAGATATTCTGTGGACATAAGCTTCTTCACATATACAACCAGTTTGGTATAATCTGTTGATCATACACCTGACTATAATCCTACAAAATCCCTGATTTTGTGTGCATCCCTTTATGTGAATTGATGCTGGTTTGAAGGTACCTGCCTACAGCTTTTTCACACCTGCCTATAACTTTTGCACAGTGCTGTATATTTATTACACAGCAACTAGAATAAGCTACCATCTACGTATGTTTAAGAAAACATCAAGGGTTGAGAAATCTTAGTACATTGGAGGCATGAGGTGATATGTAAAGAAAAAAAAAGTGTTTTAAAAAGTGTTTTATAGTGTTTTTTACGTATCACCTCACTGGCAAGCATTGACAATAGTTTCCACCTGAGGACTATGTTTATAGGAATCTATTTAGTTTGAATTCCTGTAACTGAACAGACCCAACCAGTTATCTGAAAGGCGTGTCCAATGTATGTGTACTTAATATAATTTTACTTTGTCATCAAAGTTTAACACTTTCTTCCCCACATTTTATGAATAATAATAATAATAATAATAAAACTTTACTTGTATAGCACAGTTCATACATGCAATATGCAACTCAAAGTGCTTTACAGTTTGGCAGGGTTGTTGCAAGACAACATTTCTTGCAATTCAGTGATGTCAGAGCAGATAAATACAGAAGCAGACTGACTCTTGCATGAACACAGGTAGGCAGTCCTTGTAGGCCCTAGTCAGCAATCAAGAAGCATACTACTGACTACATAAAATAGTAAACAGTAATTGTTTTTGAAAGGTAATTAAATCCGTGTTGTTGTCAGTGGCATACCGATCATTTGAAATGAATGATGGGTGCTCACTGATATAAAAGTGTTGAAAACTATGCATATGTTTAGCATCGCCAATCAGACCAAAAGTAAATGCTGTTTTATCATGTTGAACCTCTACTCAACACAGAGCATCAGCTTTTATGCCTTAATCCAACTGCTGTCAACTAAATCTGACCGCAACCTTATCCCAGACCTAAAGTACGCAATGATGTAGCTCGCATAATACATAAATATTGGGGAAAATGTGTGAACATGAGATATTGCTTAAGCAACATGTAGACGCATAACAATAATAAATACAACAAATACTAAAATTCAACAATTCACTATTGGAAAATGCATATCTTTAATACAACTTACAGCATGATTTGAGCTCACTTGTGCGTCTGAAATGCATGCCCTTTCAGCTCGGAGGCTCCCTGTACAGAACTGGTCAGACGTGTTCAGACATAGAACATGTCATGTTGATATTATCAGAGGGGAGCTACTGCTACCTCTTGTGCTTAACTCTTTCATTGCCTCTCATTTCTCTGTGTTGTAGTGGCACAAAAAAGTCCCTGTGTGTGTTACCCTTCACCACTGTATAAATGTATTTTATATGTGATCAGTTAATCAATTCTTTCAGAGTCTTTCCCAGAATAGACATCTTCTTCAGGGTGCCTGTTGGTCACATTCTTAGAAACACACTCAGACAAAACATTAAAGAGAATTCAGGGCAATCAGGAGCATGAAAGGGAAGGAGAGTGACTTTGTTGAACTTAATCCCATATGCACTGTGCATACATTTTTCCCCAGGCACTGTTTACTATACATTTAAAAAATAGCTCTCGTAACAACAGCAAATAACGTTTTTCATCCTTTTTTGTGGTTTCATTAATGTGGCTAACCAGTGTTTCTACAACAGTATAGCTTACAAAGTTTCACATAAAAGGCCCTAAAACATGAAGGGATTAAACAGTCATTAAACAGTGTCAAAAGACACCCTAAACAAACATACACACAGACACACACAAATGCGCACATGCACACATGCACACACACACACACACACACACACACACACACACACACACACACACACACACGCACATACACATACACTCTTAACACTATAGATTTACTCATTGCACCCTCTCTGTACTGTAGCATCTTGTGTGGAATTGAGACTTGTTACAAACAGTAAACCTACCCTCTGCAGCAACTCAGAAAGTCATTATGGATGAGTCCTTTGCTAAACTCTGTAAGCTAAACCTTCAAACCACAACTGTATATTTTGAGCTGAATTAAAGTTCTGTTACAAACCATTATTACCATTTTACCCAATATTCACAATTAATGCTAACAATAAGAGTTTTCAATAAGCAGACATCTATTTCCTTGATATTGTGCTGTGTCTATAATTGTTTGCTTTCTCTCACAGTATGCTTGTAGTGGACCCTAGACTCAAAGGAGGTCTGTATGTCATGCCACACAATCTGTCAACACAAACACGTTGCTATTAGGTTATAGTCTCCCTCACTTTAGTCTTCAGAGTGGCCGCCTTCCCTTCCTGTTTCTCAGGTTTCTCTGGGAACATAATTATGTCCAATGCAAATGTGATCGAAGCAAATAGATGCGAAGTGTGTTTTTCACTGGAACACTGACAGCAAACTCAGAAAAACAGGAAGACTGTGGTTTTAACAGCTTAACCTCTTTGCTGCATGGGAGGGGTGGTTTGCCTCTTCACATACTCGTTTCCGTTGAGCCAGCCAGAGAAATGAAGTTATCATGCTTGTATATTCACTGAAAATGCAACCCATATCCTGCACCTTGCAATAACAGACTTAAGAACAACTTTTTCCCCAAAAGCCATAACCACTCTAAACTCACACATGCACTGACTTCACACATGCACTGACTCCACACATGCACTGACTCTACAGTCTAACCCCTCGACCCCTGGACCTCTGGACCTCGACCCCTGGACCTTCCTTCCATCCGCCTACTGTGCAATACTTCATTTATAGTATGGGAATACTCTGCAATATCTGTATACTGTGGAATAGCATTACTCTCTTTGTCCAATAACCACTACATATAGCATAGGACAAATGTGCAATATTAATTCATGTGTATGAGAAATGTGTGATATCAAATGTGAGAGAGGCAAATACATGCAAAGTGTATTTTCTACAGGAACACTGACAACAAACACAGAGAAACAGAAAGACTCTGACTTTGACAGTGAAATCTCTATTATTATTATTATTATTATTATTATTATTATTATTATTATTATTATTATTATTATTATTATTATTATTAGGCAGATGCAATCATACAGCAAAGGTCTATTAATGTGTGACTATTACAGCAGACGTACAGGAGTCCATCTTTGACCCATCACCATTCTGCATTTACACAGTCATGGCATGGGGGCTACATTAGCACCGAAAAAGGGTAGCTTGCTGTAACCCAACATGTCTGCCAGCAAAACATTGGTATAGATCCCTAATGATTGTTGATATCCCATTGTCATATTTGCAATACATAGCTTGCAACACTGACTTGACAGCCTTGACAGCATTGCAAAAGTTTTTTTTTTTTTTTGGGTGGGTGGGAGGGGGGGTCCTTACATGGTCTTCTTTCAGGATGTCCTGTTTTGTTACTGAATTGACAGTGCTTACTGTTCAGTAAAAGCATAGCACCTGTACACACCTGGACCTCTAAGTGAATAAACTGGAGGCTTTTTAAACTGTGGCCTGTGTAAAGCTTCACAGACAGAAGAAGCAACAGCTCACATATAATGTATGACTTACACTAGTGGCCCGAGTGAGGTGTTACACAGAAGACAGAATAAGCAGCTGCATGCATAGAGATAAACAGCCTGTGGTCCCTTAGACACAGAAGCAGGCACTCAAGCAAATCCGGACGTCACTCAAAGCTCCAAGCTACAGTCATTTGGACAGAGGTACTGCTAAAAATGTTAAGCCCTATGAAAGAATATGATTCGGGCCCCCTTAGTATTACTAAAAAAATTTATTGTGTCCCTAAATGGTCTTGTAAATGCCGGTCCCTTACAATCACCCTTTCTCACCCCTGGCAATGCCCCTGCATTTGGCTCTGGGATGCCAACTGTCAAAGAAGTCGAGGGAAGTACTTATAGAGTAGGTGTCATTGATTGCTATGTGGTTATGCTGAGAGCGGCCCCGTTGTACAGTGGTTGTCATTGATGGCTATGTGTTGCTGAGAGGGGTCCCCAATGTAGTTCTCATTGATGGCTATGTGTCTATGCTGAGAGGGGCCCCTAATGTAGTTGTCATTAATGGCTATGTGTTGCTGAGAGGGGCCCTCAGTGTTCATTGATGGCTATTGTGGGAATAAAAAATTATCTCATTTATATTCCAGGTATAATCCATACTGTTATAATTATACTAATGAGTGTAATGATGAGTATAATGGGTCCAACTTGTATTTTTGTGAATCTTGTGTGCCTCATGTTGTGAACATAGAGTGTGTAACCATTCTCTCTGTGACACGATCTGGGTCAGATAAAGGCCTCGGCTGAGGCCTTGCTGATTTGATGTTCTTTCATGTATGTGCGCAAGCATACAGGGAAGGGGGGATGATTTGCGACAACATCTGCATTGTTCCTTTCCAGTAGCCTGGTGTCTGTCATCTCGTTGAAGATAAGGTGTGTCCCAGGGGATAAGGAGAGGCTGAAGTGGCGCCTCATGCACAATCTACAGAGGTCAGGTCAACTTGGAGGGAATCGACACAGATGTTGGTCGCCAGGGCTGTTTCTTACATGTTGTATAAGCATACTCACGTGTAATGATTAACTATGCCATGTGTGCCACGTGTAATGGGCTCTATGGATTTCTGAAGGTATAAGAATGGATGTTCTTGTGTGTAAGATCAGACTACGCCTGTTCGCTACACGACGTGAGTCTCCGGGTCCGTAATAAAGCTCTCTGAAAACTTCTTAACCATCAACTGATTCTGCCTGAGTTTTTGTTGACAACAAAACTTTGAACCACATTTTGGGGGCTACGTCTGGGATCCGAGCCTCTCCAGAGTGACACGCAGCAGCACATCGGCAGCAAGGGCCTGAGGCGCCCAGGAGGTCGTTATACGACTTGGCCTGAAACCGGCGGAGGAGGAGATCAAATTCATCTACATCCCGCCTGCTGTGACCAGCCACCTGGCTGCCACGTGGGGCTGCTGCGTGTGCCTGGAGCATCGGAGAACCGGAGCCAAATTGGGCAGAGTCGGTGGTGAGTAAGAAAGTTTATTTTGACGCTGGTCTTAGCCAGACAGTGTGCGTGGGGGCAGAGAGCGACTGCAGTAAATTGTGTTATGCATGCAGGGTGATTTCGCAAATCACGGTGATTGAGGCTGAATCACAGTAAAGGGAGTAGAGCTCGTGTTTGTCGTTTGTTTTGTTCTATGTTGGGGTTTATGTGTTTTAAGTACGTGGGGAGGTGCCATTGCACAATAAAAGAAAATACAGTGCAGAGATTTTAATTAATAATATAAAAATATAGTAATTGCGATTTGTCGCATGTGCTATATGTTTTTCCTATGGTGTGATTGCTGGATTTCTGACAAGACTGGTTGAGTGTGCACTAATCTTATTTGTGTGTCTTTTTGTCCAAACCAGAGGGGAGTGTGATATTTCTTTCTTGTCTTTCTTTTTTTCCACTGTCGTAGGGTAGGACAACCTAGGCCCCGCTAAAACAAAAAAGGGGTGAGCGTTTGGCGATTAAGACACTTGGTTCATTTTCTTTCTCCTTTCTCTTAATAATTTAGGTGGGTTTTATTCCTTTCTTTTATTTTTCTTAGTGCCATTGATACATACAATGGGGTCTAAACAAAGCAAGAACATAGTTATACCTGAGGGGGTTAACTCCCCGGGTTGTTTAAAAAGAATGTTTAATAAATACGACGCTGAGGCCGTGGACCTTGAATTACTGAATAAGATGGAACTGCTGAAGAGGGGGGAAAATTCCCTCTAACGGGAACTCTGAACTGTTGTCCTATGCTGAAAATTTCGAGCTTGCGTGTGTTAAGAGGAAGGAGAAGAAAGAAACGGAGCTGCAGGGAGCAGCGCTGACCTTCTACCAGGCCCAGTCTGGAGTTGGAGGGCTGCGGCGAGGCAAGACCGCTGGACGCGACGGGGGCCGTGGTAACAAGAAGGATGGGTGTTATGTTTGTGGTAAAGCCGGTCATTATGCCCGAGAGTGTCGTAACACAGCTGTCCGAGCGAGGGGCAGCATCTCCTATGACGGTCCGGGACCAGAGGGGATACGGGCCACGAGAGAGGGGGTGACCAGCGCAGCGATGACCCGGCGGAGCGCAGAGCCCCCCGCGTGGACCCTCCACGACCAGAACGAAGCATGAGATGAGGCCGATTTTTCGCAGAGGGCGCCGGGACCTCTGATGTTAAATCACATTACAGATCATCACACTGACACATCTCACGATCCTGAACTGTTTGCTTTCCCACTGAATGAAACAACCATTGAAAATGTGATGCATGATGAACTGTTCACTTTTCCACAGCTCACAGTGGATCACAGCGCTTGCCCCAGGCTGCAGCTCAAAATTCAAGATAAGACTATCTCATTCCTTGTGGACACAGGGGCTCAAATTTCAACCTTGGGCCGCTCAGATGCACAGCATTTTTCTGCCTTCAGCAGCGAGAGGGTGATTCATGTGACAGGAGTCACAGGTCAGTCTGTTCCAGAGGCATTATCAGCCCCATTGACTGTACGATATGGCACTAAAGAGTTAGACCATAGTTTTTTGCTTAGCAAAACATGTCCTGAAAATTTACTGGGAAGGGATTTAATGTGTAAACTGTGTATCTCTCTTGCTCTGTCCCCCTCTGGTGTTGAACTGTCTTCTGCTTTCTCTTTTTTGCAGACTAACGATGCGTTGGCGCGTGTAGGGTTTGAATGCCCTAAGCGAGATAGCATTAAATCTTCACCAGTTAAATTACTAGGGGATGATACAGAGGTCCCCACATCTCTGTACTGTACAATGGCACAGTACCACAGTTCTGATGATGAATATTTAAATTGGGTAACCGACGGGGGTAGCGTCCGCACACTTAAGGTGGCGGGCACTCTGACTAGTAAAACTAAAGCCACAGCCGTAGTGGATTTGGATCCAAGTTTGAGTTAATATTTATTTATTTATTTATTTATTTATTTATTTTTGCTTGAAAATTCACACGGTCATATTCCCCTGGCGAAAGCCAAGGACGAAAGGTGGAGCGATTTTGGGTCATTTGTTAAACAATGTGTGGGGTCTGTGGATTGGCAGGAGGAGTTCCCTGGAGTGTTTTACTCCCCTAGTAATGATGCATATATTTTTTTTTTCCAGTGTTGACAGACCATTGAGTACCGGCTAGCGCTACTCATTTTTCTGTCATTGACATCCGTAATGCTTTCTTCAGCTTAAAGGTGGCCGAGGAGTCTCAGTTTTGGTTTGCATTTACTTTAAAAGATGTCCATGGTAACTCTAGGCAGTACTGTTTTAAAAGACTTCCCCAGGGTTTTTGTTCCTCTCCCACACTATTCTCGACTGCTTTAGTTGAATGCTTGGGGGATTTTCAGCCCCCTGGGGGTAGTAGAGTGATCAGCTTTATTAATGACATTTTGCTTGCCTCCCCTGATTATGCCGAACCTTTTGATCTATTTGTGTGTGAGCATAAGGGTACTGCTTCTGCTGTGTTCTGCCAAAAAACACGGTGGTCGTAATCGACCAATTGCTTATGTTTCAAGAACTCTTGCTTCCGGTTGCTTCCGGCCTACTTCTATGTCTGAGGGCTGTGGCTGCGGCGGCGGCTGCAGTGACGGCCTGTGCTGACATTGTTTAGATGTTTCCACTTACTGTGCACATACCACATGAGGTGCACGCTCTGTTGCTGCAAGCGAAGACCACACACTTAACTTCTGCTCGTTTGCTAAATTACCAACACATTCTGCTTGCACAGGAACACATTACTTTCTCTCGTTGCAATACCCTGAACCCCGCTACCATGCTTCCATCTGCTATTGATGGCGAACCCCATGACTGTCTGACTGTGATTGAAATGTCCACAAAGCCTCGACCTGACATCCTTGACACTCCTATTACTAATGCTGACTGTGTTTTTTATGTTGATGGCTCTTCTCTCCGCAGGGACGACGGAACGCTGGGCACTGCCTACGCGGTAGTGTCTGATCATGCTGTCGTGGAAACTCACTGTCTGTCTTCTAACCTTTCTGCCCAAGCAGCGGAGCTGGTTGCTCTATCGAGAGCATGTGTTTTGGCTGCGGGGAAATCTCTCACTGTGTACACTGACTCAAAGTATGCACATGGCATTGTGCATGACTTTGGGGCCATATGGAGGGAGAGAGGTTTCCGCACGGCCACGGCCGTCTGCTGTGGCTGTGGTTAAATGTGAAGCGCATACTAACAATTCGGATTCTGTTAGTCGTGGAAATGCTTTTGCGGATCTGACGGCTCGTCTGTCCGCAAAGAGGGGGGGTAACAATATTCCAGAAGCATTTTTGAAATCTCATGATGTTTTAAATTTAATGCAGAAAGTGGAGGTCGAGGTCAAAGAGCCAGAACAGGCGCTGGCGGAAGCTCAGGCGAGCGCCCCCGCAGCTGAGAAACGAGGGGTGCAAGATTAATGACCAAGGGTTGTGGGTACACGAAGCCAGCGGGAAAATGGTGTTACCAGTGAGCTGTTTCCACATGATGGCTAAATTAGCTCACGGATTAGACCATGCGAATGCAACTGCAATGACTAAGCTGGTGACTAACATGTACTTCTCCCCAGGTTTCTCTAGCGAAGCTAACAAATTCTGTTCAAGGTGTCTTATCTGTATGCAGAGGAATGTGGCAGCCACTGTTAAACCGTCACCTGGCCACCATCCAACACCCACTCAGCCATGGGAACATGTAATGATGGATTTTGTACAACTTGAAAAATGCAGGGGTTTTGAATTCTGTTTGGTGATTGTAGACATGTTCAGTAAATGGCCTGAAGTGTTTCCTTGCAGGAAAGAGGATGCCAAAACTGTTGCTAAATGCCTGATCAAAGATGTGATTCCTCGGTTTGGGGTGCCGACAAAGCTTAGCAGTGATAATGGACGACACTTTGTGAACAAAGTTATTACCAGCCTGACTGATATGTTACACATTGACTTCAGGACGCACTGTGCTTATCACCCACAGTCCAGAGTGCCGTGTCGTGAAACCACCAGAGTTCTACAATCCACCCACACACGAGGAGTCCCCAGAGGAATCCCCAGCGAGCACGGGTGAAACCTGAGCCGCTGTGTTTCGGTGCAGAGGAAAGAAATTTATGGTCTGTTTTCCCCAGTGCCTCGTCGCGAGAGGTGCTGTGTTTCGGTAAGGAGTTGGATCAGCTTGTGCTTTTGTTCACTGTGCTCTGTCAAGAGGGGCATTGATTCATGGTCTGTTTGCTCGCAGTGCTTTATCAAGGAAGCAACCTGTGAGTTATTTCAGGAGAGGAGCAAATTCATCGTGTTTTTCTACTGCTTTCAACACAACACCTTCACTCTATTCATATTGGACTGGAAAGAAAAAGGAAAAAAAAAGAGTTTTTGCTTGTCTGCTGTCTTTTAACCATATTCTTTTCTCTACAGAGTTATCATGTTTTCCTCAATGCCAGTGGGGTGGGTTGTATTATTTTGTTGGGAATGTGTGACGTGGTGTGGTCAGGGCCAGGTACTTATGAAGCAGCTGTGTGTAAGGGAAACACTGCTTGTAAACTGTCAGTCAGGACCAAATCCCCGATGAAAGCTGGTAGTTGTTGGGTGTGTCATGCACTGCATGCCACACCAGTTGTACACCCCTATCTGCCTGGTGATTTCTCCCCTTGCGCGGCTGCCTTAACCCCTGAATGCCCGGATGGGGATTGTGACTTGCGTGTTTTGAACACGGAGGAGGGAGAGAGGCTATGGCCCCGGTTTGCTCTGAACCAGTTGTTAACCGCTATGAATGTGATCTGGGCTACTCAGTCTGGGAGGAGTTTAGACGAGGCTCAATTTAGCAGAAGAACTATTGAGAATAGTTTTCCCTGTCCAATTCAGAAGAGAATAGATGCATACCCTGGAGTCCTTGTGGCTGGGAGGGAACTGTGGGGCATGAATTACATTTGCCTGCTACTAACTGTTCCGAACATCTACACCCTGGAGAGGTTTTTGCCCCAGAAGGGGAGCATACTACTCAAGTCATTACTGTGACTGAGACTTCTGGAGCCGTTTGTGTTAAGATACAAGGTCGTCACAATAAAACTTATCAGTCACTGGGAGAGAGTGAGTGCGAGGTGTACTGGAGCATGCATCGAGAATTAGTTAAGTGGGGTCAGGGGAGAGTGAGTGAAGGGGTGGTGAGCTCAGTCCCTGGGGTTGCGGGAGTGTTACATTTCAAGCAGTTCGCAGATTTCCCTCTTCCCCATGGCTACTGGTGGGTTTGTGGAAATAAGGCGTATTCACATTGGCCACGTTTTGCTGTAGGTACTTGTTACATCGGAGCTATAGCACCCTCAGTGACTGTACACCCGGAGGATGAGTTGTTTGGCGCAGCACTGCTGGGTATGACAAGACGCAGGAGGGATGTGGAGGAAGTCGACAACTATGGTAATCACATTAGACATGCTTGGACTGGTTATGATTCTTTTAATGGCTATGTGATGGAAAACCCCTGGACTGCTAGAGCTAGTGGGATTGGATTGAGTCTCTCTCTGTGGGGTGGTGTCTGAGCTTCACTCATAAAAATCAATTGGTTGGCTTGGGCCTTGCAGACTGTTGCAAACGACACTGCAGCGTCCGTGTCATTGGTGGGTCATGATATGCAGTTGATGAGGACTGAGTTGGTGTCTCACCGTTTGGCTCTAGACATTCTGCTAGCTGAGAAAGGGGGTCTGTGTCACGTAGTGAACGTTTCTTGTTGTTTCCTGGTTCCTGATCATTTTGAGAATTACACTCGCTTTGCAGCTAGCCTGCGTAAGGTGACTCCCCTGCCTCCCGTCACTTTATACTCAGTTTTTGGGAATTGGGCCGACATGCTGGGGGAATTTGCTTCAGGGGTCTTACTGGGTCTGGCTAAGCTGTTTCTGCCTTTTGTTATTCCTGTAATCATGTTGTATGCTGTCGTGATGATTGCCAAACATCTCATTGTGTGGTGGTGGGGCCGGATGGCAGCCCTGGGGGACCGACCCAGGAAGATTATTGTGTCTCGCTACGCACGTGGGTGGCAAGGCTGATTTTTATCATATCCCTACAGTGAGTCAATCAGTGTAATTCTTCTCACTTTGTTTTAATCATATAATCAGTATAACCGGTATACCTATGATTGTTAGTAAATTCCTATATGCATGTTGTTTTGGGATACATTTTTTTCTTTAATGCAGAAGCGTCAGAGCTTCTGAGAGGGGAATGTGGGAATAAAAATGTATCTCATTTATATTCCAGGTATAATCCATACTGTTATAATTATACTAATGAGTGTAATGATGAGTATAATGGGTCCAACTTGTATTTTTGTGAATCTTGTGTGCCTCATGTTGTGAACATAGAGTGTGTAACCATTCTCTCTGTGACACGATCTGGGTCAGATAAAGGCCTCGGCTGAGGCCTTGCTGATTTGATGTTCTTTCATGTATGTGCGCAAGCATACAGGGAAGGGGGGATGATTTGCGACAACATCTGCGTTGTTCCTTTCCAGTAGCCTGGTGTCTGTCATCTCGTTGAAGATAAGGTGTGTCCCAGGGGATAAGGAGAGGCTGAAGTGGCGCCTCATGCACAATCTACAGAGGTCAGGTCAACTTGGAGGGAATCGACACAGATGTTGGTCGCCAGGGCTGTTTCTTACATGTTGTATAAGAATACTCACGTGTAATGATTAACTATGCCATGTGTGCCACGTGTAATGGGCTCTATGGATTTCTGAAGGTATAAGAATGGATGTTCTTGTGTGTAAGATCAGACTACGCCTGTTCGCTACACGACGTGAGTCTCCGGGTCCGTAATAAAGCTCTCTGAAAACTTCTTAACCATCAACTGATTCTGCAACTTTGATCTGAGTTTTTGTTGACAACGAAACTTTGAACCACACTATGTGTCTATGTTGAGAGGGGCTCCTAATGTAGTTCTCATTGACGGCTATGTGTCTATGCTGAGAGGAGCCCCTAATGTGGTTCTCATTGATGGCTATGTGTTGCTAAGAGGGGCCCCTAATGTAGTTCCCATTGATGGCTATGTGACTATGTTGAGAGCGGCCCCCAGTGTAGTTCTCATTGATGGCTATGTGTCTATGCTGAGAGGAGCCCCTAATGTGGTTCTCATTGATGGCTATGTGTTGCTAAGAGGGGCCCCTAATGTAGTTCACATTGATGGCTATGTGTCTGTGCTGAGAGAGGGCCCTAATCAGAATCA
Organism: Coilia nasus; assembly: GCA_027475355.1. Taxonomy (NCBI): domain Eukaryota; kingdom Metazoa; phylum Chordata; class Actinopteri; order Clupeiformes; family Engraulidae; genus Coilia; species Coilia nasus. The sequence goes on from CM050215.1 coordinate 22,361,012, forward strand.
GAATCAGAATCAGCTTTATTGGCCAAGTATACTTACATATACAAGGAATTTGACTCCGGCAGATGTTAGCTCTCTATACACATAACACAGAACGTAATACAATACAATAAATACAATAGATTAAACAAGTATGTGTACTTGTATTGCACAGTAGGGACAACAATATACAATATACAATATACATACAGGCACCCAATATGGGCAATAATGAACAAGTAGGCACATGGTGTTACAGTGGGTTAAAGAACCGGTATGACAATATACCAATAAGGCGAATAAGGGGGGGAGGGCACAAAAAGAGTCCTGAGTTGCTGGGCAGGGGACACCTAGGCAAGTCTTTGCTTGTGTCATGTGCAAGAGAAGCGCTGGGGGGGGGGGGGGGGGGGGGGATACAAGGGCATAACAGTAAGCATATACACATATGTGCATGTATGTATGTATGCATGTGTAGTTCAGCTGTTCAGTAGGGTGATGGCAGTGGGGAAGAAGCTGTTTTTGTGTCTGGTAGTTTTGGTGCGCAGGGATCTGTAGCGTCTACCAGAGGGAAGGAGGTCGAAGAGGGTGTGTGCAGGGTGAGAGGGGTCTTTGATTATGTTCTCTGCCCGCTTCCTGGACCTCCCAATGTACAAGTCCTGGAGGGAGGGCAGGGGGGCACCGATGATTTTTTCAGCAGACCGAATTGTGCGCTGTAGTCTGTGTTTGTCATGTTGTGTGGCTGCTCCAAACCAGACTGTGATGGACGAGCAGAGGATGTAGTTCACATTGATGGCTATGTGTCTGTGCTGAGAGAGGGCCCTAATGTAGTTCACATTGATGGCTATGTGTCTGTGCTGAGAGAGGGCCCTAATGTAGTTGTCATTGATGGCTATGTGTCTGTGTTGTAAGGCGCCCCTTATGTCAGTCATGTGAAGCGAGTCTGTTGACACTGAAAACTGCTGAAGAAGCCGCAGGCAAAACGTCCTTGTCCTCTGTGGGAGTTGCCCCCAGACACACAGGGAAGCCTTGCTGTTTTGAAGACAAACCTAGAGGCAGGTTGCTGGTGGTGGTGGCAGGGTTGCCTCTTCACATACTAGTTTCGGTTGAGACAGCCAGAGAAATGTAGTTATCATGCTTGTATATTCACTGAAAATGCAACCCATATCCTGCACCTTGCAATAACAGACTGAAGAACCACTTTTTCCCCAAAAGCCATAACCACTCTAAACTCACACATGCACTGACTCTACAGTCTAACCCCTCGACCCCTTGACCCCCAGACCTCGACCCGTTGACCTTCCTTCCATCCACCTACTGTGCAATACTTCATTTAGTAATATGAGAATACTGTACGATATCTGTATACTGTGAAATATCATTACTCTCTTTGTCCAGTAACCACTACACATAGCATAGGACAATCAATATAGTGCAATATTAATTCATGTTCAATAACTCTATATAATAAATTTGTGCAATATCGCTCTGTATAAAACCCCATTTATTACTTTTGCCTCAGAACTGTGCACCCTAACCCAACTGTTTTAGTATTCTTGTACTATTATTTATTTTATTCTATGTTGTAAATATTCATTATACATGTCTGCACTTGAGGAGGAGCTGGTTTTAATCTCATTGCACAGATGTATAGTGTACATTGTACATGTTAAAAGTAATAAAATTACTCTTAAGTTGAATTTGGAGACTCAGTCAGCCTAGTGGTTGAAAATCAAGAACAAGGTTTATTCTTAGCATTAAGGACATCACAGACAGACAGATAGACAGACATACACACACAGGACATGACAAGACTAACTAACAGTGTTTTTTTCTGACCTTAAATGTTGTAGACACCCAGTGGGTGTTTCAGAAGGTTACCACCCCAAAATGAATATGCAATGGTCTTTTGTTAAGTATTCTAGTATACAGTGTCTTCCTAATCAGATAAGAAAAGGTGCCAGCCTTGTCTGTATTCTAAATACACTGGGACAGTTCCTCAAAGGCCCACCAAATGGTTAAGGAAGCCAGTTGTTCACACCTCCTAGCTCAGCCAGATACACATACAAAGCTTTTGATCCTAATACAAGAGTTCCAAAACCAACCAAAGGATTTGAAATAATAATAAAATATTTCAACATTAAAATGCTATTTACAATATTCTTATTATTACTCAAATACCATCAGTCCCCCTTTTCAAGTCCAACTGACTTGACACACAATCATAAAAACAAAAGGTATTTGAAATAATAACAAAAATGTTGCAACATTAAAGTGTTATTTACAAGATTATTATTTTTACTCAAATACCATCAATGTGTATAGTGGCAATGAAAGGCATTCTATTCTATTCTATTCTATTCTATTCTATTCTATTCTATTCTATTCTATTCTATTCTATTCTAATAACTCTATGAAAGCGAGTGTGGTGTCAAAATCAACCAGAAGGTGGCGATAAGTGCCCGTGGTCAGATAGCACAGTTCCACTGCTCAACTACTAGCAGAGGCAGGCGCTTGATCAAACCCAGCTTAGGTGAATAATTGTGAAATTGTGCCTGTACGCTGGTATGACCTACAATAACCCTACTGATCGGATCAGAGAGCCCATTGCCAAGAACTGGACCCATGCAGTTTCGTTCTCACGACGGAAAGGGTACAATAGATTTCAGCTTCAGGAGGGACACGTCCTGACATGCCCTAGTCTCGGTTGCAGAATCAAAGGTGTTTGTTTATGATGAGGCAGAGATGCAGGCGTTGGTGCTAATGTTAAAAAGAGGAAGAGCTGTGTCGGCTGTGTCATGCTGAGAGGACACCTGTAATCCCTACTGGTGGAGTAACCTGTTTAACGCCATGATCATGAGTTTCATTCCCACGGGACAAACTGTACTCCACTCGATGAGTACTCCGTGGGAACTTTCCCTGAGGATCTACCCATAAGCCAATTTAAATAAAAGCAAATGAGTCATGGAATACACATCAGTGTTAGTCAGTGTTGACAGTGATCAGCTGTGAGTTTCTTGTTAACTTTAGTTGAATGACTGCAGTCAGTGCTTTAGTTTAATAATAGTGGGGTGATTAACTAATGACCCACGTGTGGATTAGAACATCTGTTTGTTTGTTTGTGTGGGAGAGGGCAGTACAAATAATGATATAATTTATAAACGTATTGGACAAAATATTTCCTCCTAATACAATAGGGCACAATAGCCTATGTAACATAAGATCATTTAATTCCACTGTATGATATATCAGCAATGCAACTCTTCAATAGTAGTAGTAGTTGCAGTAACAACAACAACAACAACAACAACAACAACAATAACAATAATAATAATAATAATAATAAACTACCCTTATACTTCTCACGGGCGTGACTGGTGGACCAAGCGCGCCTCTTTTCAAACCCCGGAGTGGGACGGGGAGGGAATAGTCAAATGAGGGCCGGATTTATACCCCTTCCCATTCACCCAGCAGGTCACAGTGCTCAGTTCACCTCATCTGTCCGCCCGCCTCCGTGGCTGTCCTCTCCTTTCGCTGTGCGGAGTGCTACAGGAACTGCATGGATTTGTATGATTAGTAGGCGTAAACGTGAGCGTCTCTAATGATGTGGCACTGAACAATAGTCAGTGAAAAGCAAAAAGCGTCCGAACGCGTTTGTTCATGGTGGTTTACGCGACCACTCCGTTTGGAGTGCAAAGCAACGCAGTCGCGACGTCCTTGTGTAACTTGTGCGTCTAAAGCTCGATGGACTACAGCAATTTAATGGCTCCTCCAGTTCCGCCGCACAAACCCAAGCCTGCCCGCCCGGCAGACTCGCAGGAGCGGGTGCTGAAATGTGTTCTCCTCGGCGATGGAGCTGTGGGGAAAACGAGTATGATTGTAAGCTACACAACTAACGGATACCCAACCAAATACGTCCCGACAGCCTTCGATGACTTCTCCGGTAAGTTGTGAGAAGTTTTGCAAGTATCTTTTTTTCAGTCAGGTGCACGTTTACATTTCTGATAAGTAATGAGAGAATTTCTTGCCATTTTGAATTACAGTAGCATACATTATTGGGCAGGTGGGTATTTAATACTTTTATTTCATTACATTAATCACACGAAGAGTAACAAAAGTAAAGACATTTATCCACATTTATCCAACAAGAACTAAACTAGGCTACAGATTTTAATAGGTCAACCCAACTTTGTTTTAAAAATAGTTCAGGACATCTTTTTTGTACACAATGCTAGTCAGCTTTGTATTTTGTAGGTCATTTCAACCCAAGAGGATTGGGACATTTATTCTTTGAATTTTCCACCATGGAAAGCTCAAACACAGGCACTCCATTACACACAAGTCTTTGCAAGCCTTTGTTAGGGAGTGTGTCACTCTTACAATCTACCACAGAGCGACTCTGTCAAACACACACACACACACACAGACACACACACAGAGACACAGACACACACACACACACACACACACACACACACACACA
>CM050215.1:22372967-22377967 GCA_027475355.1 Coilia nasus
TGCTGGGGCGTGTGTGTTCCTGACGGTACAGTGTTGGGGTGTGTGTTGTGAGAGACAAAGCCATGTGATCGCCGATGGACTTGGCCATAAAGACTGGAAACCCACACATGGGAGACGAGAGACACTCGCTGGGCTTACAGGATCCCACTGGATCACACTGGATCACACTGGATCATGCTGGATCCAGTCTCTGCTTCCTCCTCCTCCTCCACCCCCCTCCTCCTCCTCTTCTCCTCCTCCTCCTCCACCTCCTCCCTGGACCCCTGTCTCTGACCTCACCAGATGGACTGGTTATTACACACACACACATATGGAACAGTCACAAGACACAGAACAACACACACACACACACACACACACATACACACACACACACACACACACACACACACACTGAACACCCATGAGATGCAATACAACCAATCCAATTCCCATTAATCAGTTTGCTTTAAAAGCAAATGAGTGTGTTTGTGTGTAAAATACTTTTTACCTTAGAAGGGAGTGTGTGTGTGTGTTGGAAGGTGACAGTTTGGGCTGGGGAATGGAGTTTGTGTTTGATGGACTCTTGTGTGTGTGTGTGTGTGTGTGGGTCGGAAGGGGAATGGAGTGTGTGTGTGTGTGTGTGTTTGATGGACTCTTGTGTGTGTGTGTGTGTGTGTGTGTGTGTGTGTGTGTGTGTGTGTGTGTGTGTGTGTGTGTGTGTGTGTGTGTGTGTGTGTGTGTGTTTGATGGACTCTTGAAAGAACTGTCACCCTCTTTTCTCCCAAGTTTCTCTAATGTCTACGTCTGATGTCACAGGAAATTTCTTTTTTTGTATTTATCAATCTTTAAATGTTTCTGTTTGTATGTAAGTGTGTGTGTGTGTGTGTGTGTGTGTTTGTGTGTATGTGTGTGTGTGTGTGATGATCTAAGCAACTTAGCTCAGGCTCCTTGCAGTCTTGAGCGACATCCAGAAGAGCTGTTTATGACTTCCCTCCAGACAAGGCCTCTCACTGGCCAAAGCATGACTTCATGTGTGTGTGTGTGTGTGTGTGTGAGTGTGTGTTTGTGTGTGTGTACGAGAGCAGTTTCCCCCTGGTTAGCCGGGGCAGAGGGTGATTTCATCCTCCTGTTGAGTTTCCTTTTGAAACTTGAGGTCACAAAGCCGCGTCCCCCCTCCCCCGCCTTGAGTGTGTGTGTGTGTGTGTGTGTGTGTGTGTGTGTGTGTGTGTGTGTGTGTGTGTGTGTGTGTGTTTGGATTGCTGCTGCAGCTGTTTCTGATGATGACCCTAACTACCCTCCAGGCACCCCCCTGGGCCCCTACCAAAACATCCCTTGACTCATCGTTTGGAGGCCCTTACACCCCCCTACACACACACACACACACACACACACACACACACACACTCCCCCATCTCTGTTTAGTGTTATCTGTTTCAATCAGCCAACTCATTTGCAGTCTACACACACACAGACAGTGTATCATCCTATTATCTCTGACACACAAGGACTTTGAGAAAGTACTTAGTGCTCAGAAGTTTCTGGATACAGCAAAGAGATTGTGTATGGAACTATTTTGGTTCTCTTCTGGAGCCAACACCTGGAGATAGTTCTTGGAACTGTGCAGTGTTCTAAAATGGAGCCTCTTTACGGCTGAAAGGTTTTTGACAATAACACCTCCAAAGATCTGCAGTGTCTAAGAAAAAACATCTGTGTGTGTTATTTAAAAAAGAAAAACAATCCTTTGTGCAGGAAATGGCTCCTGGAACCCTCAAGCTATAATCTCCAAGGCCCTGTGTGAGATAGATAGTGTGTAATCAGGGTGTGTGGCGACACCAAGGTGTGTGACGACGTGTCAGCCACAGGGTCATTGACCGGTGTCACCATGCTATCACACTAAGCCCAAACACTGTCTCAGCCTCAGGCTAGTCAACCGCAAACACAACTGCAAACAGGTCCCCTGTATGCCCTTAGCAGTTACAGACAGCAGCTAGCTGGTCTGAGGTACTTCTGTGAATATTTATTTCACCTGGGGAAAAGTAAACAATAACAAAAGCATATGTTGGTTGTTGCTGGGTGATTAACCCTGTGTGTGTTTCACAGTGTGTGAATGTTTGTTTTCCTCCTTGAGTTTGGGGTTGTTTGTTTCTTTGTTTGTTTTGTCACTGTGTCTGAGTGGCTTCCCCCAGACACCTGTTTTTTGTGTGTCAAAAGTGGCTTTAGCCACCTACCTGCGTATGCTAACTCCGAGCCAGTGGTAAACCTCTAAATAGATCAGCCCATATGACCTTGTTTCATTAGGAGAGTGAAGCCAAGAGAGTCTACTTTTGCCGGTTCTATCTCCTCCCAGTGAGTTAGCTTAACTGGGCTGGTCTCTACCTAGAGTAACTAGGGTTAACTCCAGTGAGTTAGCTTAACTGGGCTAGTCTCTACCTAGAGTAACTAGGGTTAACTTCAGTGAGTTAGCTTATGTGGTCTAGACTCTACCTAGTTACTAGGTTACACTTCAGTGATTAGCTTATCTGGGTTAGTCTCTACCTAGTGTAGCTGAGGTCTTCCTGCACAGTCCAGACCCAGTCCCGAACCTGTGACCTCACAGCAACTCCAGTATGGGAGACAGACGTGCTACCAAGTGAACTAAAAGTTGGGCTATTAGCTAGGTCAGTAGCATATCTTTTTGACTAGCATTAACTCCAGTGAGTTACTAGCTTATCTGGGTTAGTCTCTAAAGAACCTCGCTGGACATCAGCCATAAGACAACTCCACACCAACTCCGTCCTCCCTAGAAACGTCTCCTCAGATGTGTGTGCATGTCTGTGTGTGTGTGTGTGTGTGTGAGAACCAAACCAAACTGAACGTGTGTGTGAGAAAGAGAGAGAGAATGAGAGAGTGAGTTTGTACCTCTGGGTGTTATGTCTTGATCAGGGTAACTGTAGATTTGTACATTTATATAACACTATATTAGGGACTTCTCTGTCCTGTTTTTTCCCTCTTCTACACACACACACGGCTGAGTGTAGTGTGTGTGTGTGTGTGTCCAGAGAGGGTGTGTGTGTTGCTGATGGCTCTTGGTGTGGTTGATCATGCAAACAGCAACTGAAAAATAAAATGTGAAAAATTAAAAATAAAATCTTGTCTTGTTTTCATTTCTTTTGATGGAGATGAATCATAAGAGTCGTGCATTGGTAGGGTAGTCATATAACAGCGATTTTTACTAATAAATAAAAATATAAATAAATAGGAATAAATAAAACTAAGGTTTTGTGATGGTCACAAAGAAGTTACTTGAGGAATTTCTGCAATACAAAATGATGATACTTAATGATTTCAAATACATAAAATAAAAGTAAAGAAAAAAAGATCTCAGCCAGGTCACTTTTGACCCATGTTATATCTTGATGGGTTAACATAACATACCAGAGAATGTTATTACACAATGACATGGTTATTACATCACATTATTATACAACTCTTTAAAATGCTGACAAACATCCCATTGACTTTGAATGGGCTGCTCCAATCTGATCCACTCCGATCTGAGGTCAAATATTTTTGTATAATGACCGCTGAAGAAGTATAATGACCACTGTCAATGGCAACAAAGTTTTGTGCTTCTTTCATATCACTCCGCAAGTAGTTCGTTCACTTATCGTAATGCAATTTCAACAATATAAGCTACATTGAGTTATTTAGCAGCTGAACATTTTTAGCCGCAAAGGCCAAGAAGCGGCAACAAATATTTAAAATAAGACACTGTTAGTTTCTAACTCTCTCTGTTTTGGCAAGTAGCTGAATATTAAGCGCAATAATGTTCTGCAAGTTGGCCAGTTGTGTGGAATAAGCCGCTCCAGATTGATTTAAGGCCCCTCTGCTTCGTGTCAGGATCCTGCAACATTCTGAATTATCGCCTCGCAGAACATTATCCCTTACTTATGCTGCGCATGGGTATATTCTACACGTATGGGTAAATGCACATGTTTTAATGACATAAGAGTAGATGGATAATAGTTTATCCAATAGGCTACCAATAACCTCATGCTGGCTCTTAGGATTTAAGAGCTGTAGAAGCTTCAAAACGCACACTTGTGTACCTTAGGAGTCTGTCAAAGCCCTTCATTGTGTGTGTGTGTATGTGTGTGTGTGGGAGGAGTGTGTGTGTGTGTGTGCATACACGAGAGAGAGAGTGTGTGTCTAGTGTGTCAGTGTGTAAGGCCTTTAAGGTTTATATGCTAGTCTGAGTGGGAGGTGATGAGACAGGGCCGACAGAGACAACTGAGGGGTGTGTGTGTGTGTGTCTGTCAGGCTGGGTGTCAGGGGCTTGTGTGTGGAGATAGCTGGAAACGCCCTAAAGACCAGACAAACAGACAAGCAGACAGACACACAGACAGACAGGGAGGCACACAGGCACACAGACAGGCACACAGACAGACAGGGAGACCACAGACTTAGACACAGGCAATCAGCTTAAGCTTTCAGAGTTTAGCCCAGCCAGGTAAGGGACGCCCCAGACTGCTCTCTCCTCTGGGTAATCACCATCGACTGGGCCCAGACTGCTCTCTCCTCTGGGTAATCACCATTGACTGGGCCCAAACTGCTCTCTTCTCTGGGTAATCACCATTGACTGGGCCCAAAATGCTCTCTCCACTGGGTAATCACCATTGACTGGTCCCAGACTGCTCTATTCTCTGGGTAATCACCATTGACTGGGCCCAGACTGCTCTCTCCTCTGGGTAATCACTGATGCAGAGGAGAGTTACAGTGTGAGGGGTGTAATGATGTGATTGTGCTGTGGTGTCAAGGGTGTTACGGTATAATCACAGACAGTCTTAAATGGGTTCTGTCCCAGGGTCCCTTATGCCTCTTTTCCACCAGAACCGTTCAGGTGCCAGTGCTAATGTTGAGCTAGTTCTGGTGTTGGTGACAGTGCTAATTTTAAGCTAGTTCTGGTGTTGGTGCCAGTGCTAGTGTTGAGCTAGTTCTGGTCAAGCACTGTCACCAGCACCGGCACACATTTCCACAGG
>CM050215.1:22385467-22387967 GCA_027475355.1 Coilia nasus
TGTGTGTGTGTGGCACCAGGAGGCCTGGTGTTTACATACACCAAACCGCATTACGAAACACAGCACTTATCACAGCCAGTGGCTTTTTGACCAGGGCCTGCTTCTCCCATAGAACCGCAGCGCTAATAATTAGCAGTCAGCCTGTGGGTGCCTGAGAGACTCTTACACTCATTCACTGCGTCTCAATTAACGGTCTACACCAGAGATGGAAACTCACACCGGCCACCAGCCAAATGCTGGTGAAATGTGAAAGAGGCTGGTAGGTTTCAGACAAAAAAAATAATGATTAAGTGTTGAGTGGCTGGTGCATTTTATCACTTATTTCTCAATGGCTGGTAAAGGCTCAGATTCACTTCGAAGTGCTGATTTGTCGTCTACATACATCAGAGTGACTCCGAGCGCTGTCCCATTTGGAAGGTGCTTCCAAATCCAGCTGGCAAACCCGCACTTCATTTGCCTTTCAGCGGACGCAGCTGGTGCTGGATCTTCCATGAACCTGTTTCATTTCGCTCAACATTTTGTATTATGGTCGCATCAGAGGGTCAGCCTGTTACGTCAAGTGTCGAACTATGCTCTATAGCAGTGATTCTTAAACTAGGGGTCTCGACGCCCAGTGGGGTCGCCAAAAACTTTGGTGGGGTGGCAAATTATTTTTTCTGTCAGAAAATAACGTTATTTCGCCACATGAAACTAAGAACAAAAGAAAATGCAAATAAAATTCAATTCTGCTTTTTTTAATTCATAGGCGCTGTTAAAAGTGTTCAGCTTATAGACAGGGCTACGGTTCCGACAGAAACAATGCCGTGGTGCAAAAGAAGGGTATGCAACATGCGGCGCATAGAGAGACTGACTGACAGATAAATGCCTGTTTGTTTATATTACCTTTGTGTTTATTGGTGAAACGTCTATGTCATTAATCTGTGTGTATTGAAATTAATTTGACTACTTTAGACAGCGATTTACGGCTTCTTGTAAAGTATAGTTTTGGTTAGCGGTCTTTTCTAGCAGTGGTTCCTTTTCAACATTCTATTCTATTCTCGCATAGCCACGATGGACAAAACAACCATGAATAAACGTTCTGGGGCACACCCATGGTGTTAAAAAAAGACGAGGGAAAGAGAAAGTGGCAGATAGAATAAGGAAGAAGTTGTGCGCTTGGAAACACTGCAGGTAGGATGCATAACTTCTCTGACAGGTTGAGGGCAGCATTGGTTGGCTAACGTTGCTTCTCCATAAGGTTACAATTGAGTTTCTAAACTACTTTACGTTGCGTTTAAGTTTGCTAAGTTTTGTAGATATTGTTGCCAGTGGTCCTTGTTTATAGGTAAGGCAGGTGGTCCAACCTGCTTGTGGCTTCATATTGAAGTTAGCACAGCTAGCCAAACTGCTATTGTGCTGTTGTTACCCTAGTTCTCATTCTCTCAGCGCTGGAGTGGCAGGAGCAGGTGGAGTTGAAATTACCTAGTTTTTGTAACGGTGTTGCATTGAGATTGACAAATCACATGCTTTTAAAGTGCCGACTATTTAAGGCATTGAATTAAATGCTAAGCCTATTTCTATAGATACAATTGCTAAAGCCATAAAGAGTCTGTAAAAATGCAGAAGAATGCACAGAATTACATTGCAAAATTTCTGGGTGAGGGCCCCCACACGCCCCTGAAACAATGTAACTTGCTGCTCCCACAATGCAAACCCAACTTTTTCACACTTTCTTAATCAAAACAAAACAACATTACTAGCCACATTTCATGTGCTATTAGCCAGCCTAAAAAATGGACAGGTTTAGCCTGCCAAATGCAATTACAAGGGGTTTTGGGGCAAACGTGGGGTCGCCAGACATCATCAGTTTTTTTTTGTGGGGTCGCCAGACAAAAAGTTTAAGTGATTTTGTATTATGCTCTTGTCAGAGGGTCAGCCTGTTATGTCAAGTGTGTAACTATGCTCTATAGTTGCTAGGCGGCCAGAGGAACGCTATGTGGACACTTTGGAAAATGCTCCGTAGGCTAGGCTGTCCAATGTCATGAACGGTTAACTAGAACTAGTTAGACAACTAGGTTAGAATTAGTTAGACAACTCGTAGCAGTGCACTCCAAAGTGTGTAGACTCTACACTCAGACACAACTATTCATAAAACAAGCCGAATAGGCTCCTCCATTAGGAGATGTACCACTTGCTTTCCACCACATTCCTGCATGAGCCCATAGCTCTGCTTAGGCCGGCCCCCTGAGGATTACAGAAGCACCACCCAAAAGGATCGGAGAAGCAGCCTTCTCATACTACACCCCAAAGACATGGAAGTCCATACCCCAACACATCAGAGAGGCAGAATCCAGTGACGCTTTTAAACGGCAGCTGAAGACTTATCTGTTCAACCTTGGCTTCACTTAACTGCCCTACCCAAAAACTTACAGGTACTCAGAGACCTTCCCCCTACCAACCCCAAAAGAGGGATTCCCCTTCTGGAACACTCAGAGACTTTACCTCTAACCGGCCCGGCAGA
>CM050215.1:22395467-22397967 GCA_027475355.1 Coilia nasus
ACGCAACCCTGGGGACACACAGCCTTGGGGACACGCAGCCTTAGGGGAACACGCAGCCCTGGGGACAAGCAGCCCTGGGGGACACACAGCCTTGGGGACACGCAGCCCTGGGGGACAAGCAAGGCCCTGAGGACACGCAGCCTTGGGGACATACGCAGCCTTTGGAGGACACGCAGCCCTGGGTGACATGCAGCCTTGGGGACACGCAGCCTTGGGGACACGCAGCCCCTGGGGACTACGCAGCCTTGGGGACACGCAGCCTTGGGGTAGAAGCAGAGCCCTGGTGACACGCAGCCTTGTGGACACGCAGCCTAGGGGACACGCAGCACTGGGGACAACGCAGCCTCTGGGGGACACGCAGCCTTGGGGTAGAGCAGCCCTTGCAGCAGCCCATTGATCCAGACAGGACAATGAGCAGCTTTAAACGGGGATCACACACTCAGGGTAAAACGAGCCTTATGTTTACCAATCCCCATGACTCACACACACACACACACACACACACACACACACACACACTTCTCTGTTTGTTGGTACACGTGCTTTGCCCTCTACACACACACCCACACACACACACCTACACACACACCCACACACACACACATATATACACACACACACACACAACAGACAGAGAGAGAGAGAGAGCTGATCCAGCTGTAGACAGGCTGTCCCTGTGTGACTGAACTTGCTGAGTCTGAGCACACCTTTGAGGAGAGAGAGAGAGAGAGACACACACACACACACACACACACACACACACACACACACACACAACATCACACACACGACACACACACACACACAGAGCTGAGCACCCTTTGAGGAGAGAGAGAGAGAGACACACACACACACACACACACACACACAGAGCTGAGCACCCTTTGAGGAGAGAGAGAGAGAGGACACACACACACACACACACACACACACACAGCTGAGCACCCTTTGAGGAGAGACACACACACACACACACACACACACACACACACACAGAGCTGAGCACCTTTTGAGGACCAATTCAGTCTTTTCTGCCTCTGCTGTTGTTTATTACTCTCTCTCCTCTCTCTCTCTCTCTCTCTCTCCCTCTCTCTCCCTCCCTCTCTCTCTCTCTCTCTCTCTCTCTCTCCCTCTCTCTCTCTCTCTCTCTCTCTCTCAAATTCAAATTCAAATTCAAATTCAAATGAGCTTTATTGGCATGACTCAATTAAGCAGTGTTGCCAAAGCAGACATGTTACAATGCAAACAGATACACAACCTGTTTGTTGATAAAAAAAAAAGACAAAAAAAAAAAAGAAACTTATTGGAACTTTTCTTCTTTTTTTTTTTTTTATACTTAATAAATAAGTCAAATCTAGGCCTAGATTTGAAAGGAATCTTAAATCAACTATCTAATAGATGTATGTATATAATAAAACATAAAAATAACAACAATAGTAATATTGTTATAAATTATACTGACAGCAGATATTGTCAATATGCTACCATGTGCCTCATTATCAGGGTCACTCACTTCCTCATTTTGTGACAGTCTGATGCGTATTGTGCGGCTATAGTAATGCAGTCTCTGCCACTCTCCCAACAGATACGGGAGTTTCTATTCATTTTCTAATAGGTAAAAATTGAGGGTAAAACTTTCCTAAATTTTTCAAAATAATGTTTTCTGATGGAGGAATATTTACTACATACAGTTAGGAAATGTAGCTCGTCCTCTACTGACTCCTTCATTACATTGTTCACACAGTCTTTCCTCCTTTGGAAGCCAGGCTTGTCATGTGTCTTCCAGTCTCGATGGCCAGGGAGTGGTCACTAATTTCTGTAGGAAGTTACACATTTTCTTTGTTTAAATTCTTTAATTTCTGTAAGGTAGGTTGCCAATTCATAATTATTTTTAATTTTTTGGAAGCAGTTCAGTTTATTAGAATGTTCAATTTTGTCCAGCCAGTATTGGTAATACTCTTCTTTTGTCTCTTTTTCAATCAGTTTTGCTTTTGCCTGTGTCATGTCCCATTTCATTCAAATCATATTTTGTTTTCAGGTAGGTGAAAGGGTCTCTCTCTGGATATTTCACCATTTCTAGGAGAGCATTGTAATGACATGTGTCTTGTTCAGATTTTAGGTGATTGGTAGAATTTGGATGCCCTTTTATCAATATCCATTAATAGGGGGAATCTTCCCAGAATCTTCCCAGGCAAGGTTAGAGGCATGTCTGTGGACTCCAAGGATGGTTTTACAGAATTAAAGATGAAATGTTTCTGTTGGGCTTTTGTCCCATGAGTCATAATTGGTTTTTGTATTTGGTGCCCCAAATTTCACTTCCATATAATAGGGATGGGCTTGATGGTTGAGTCGAAAATTTTCAGCCACAGTCTAACTGGGGGATTGAACTGATGTAATGTTCTACTACGAATTGCATAGTAAGCTTTACGTGCCTTTTCAGCTAGGTCTTTAATAGCTAAATCAAAGTTTCCGGACGATGATATGGTCAGACCCAAATAGT
>CM050215.1:22410467-22432967 GCA_027475355.1 Coilia nasus
TGTTAAGAATATCGCCTGCTTGGCTTTGAACCGTCAGCAACCAACCATTTGTGGAATTAGCAGAGTCTGTGTGCATTATTTGTTATGAGTTTTGGTATGTTGGAATGTTGTTCTGTCAGTCAAACCATAGACTGTATGTCATTGAGACAAACATTCTGATGTCACCTGATGTTAAGAATATCGCCTGCTTGTCTTTGGACCGTCAGCAACCAGCCATTTGTGGAATTAGCAGTCGGCCCACATTATCGTGTGAGCTTTGCTATGTTGGAATGTTGTTCTGTCATTTCAAATGCATGTTTATGTGTTATCTCTCTGTGCCAAAGCACCGTTCAGTCTGTTTGTCCTCTGTAGTCTCACACTTTGCTTATCTTTCTTTCCTTCTTTCTTTCTTTCTTCCTTTCTTTCCTTCTTTCTTTCCTTCTTAGTAGTGCTGTATCATGTTAGGCATCATGGCTGACCTACATCCAGCTGATGGAACAACCCCCACCCCAACACACACACACACACACACACACCACCTCAGCAATACAGCCAGCCAGAGCTGAGCTACCTCACACACACTCATACACACACACACACCACCTCAGCAATACAGCCAGCCGGAGTTGAGCTCTCTCTGCTACAGTATTTACAGTAATACAGTAGAGTGAGATATTGACCACTGTAAGTAAAGAAGTACTTCCTCTCCTTACAAACGCCAATTTAACCACTGCACACACACACACACACACACACACACACACACACACACACGATTGAGATAGAGAGACTCTTAACTTTTGAGAGGGGCCCACAAAGTGGCCACTTCAAGCGTCCCATAAATAAAAAATGTCAAGCAGAGACGCGCTGATGTAAAATACCTCATGATAAAAACACCCTCGCACTGCAGCATGCCCATGCGTGTGTGTGTGTGTGTGTGTGTGTGTGTGCGTGCAGGTGGAGGGTGATGTAAAATTCCTCCTGATAAACCTGTAGCGTGCCTATGTGTGTGTGTGTGTGTGTGTGTGTGTGTGTGTGTGTGTGTGTGTGTGTGTGTGTGTGTGCAGGTGGAGAGTTGGGCTGCCCATGGCTGCTGGGGGGCAACAGCTGTTCCTTAATCACTGCGTTTGATTGACAGCTCGCAGCAGCTGGGTGCAGGGTGATGACATCATGGAGAAGACTGGAACCTGTTCCTGGCTCCAGAGACTGGCCCTGGAGCTGGTGATGCTGCATGTTTGTGTCCGTGTGTGTGCGTGTGTGTGTTTGTGTGTGTGTTTGTGTGTGTGCGTGTGTGTTTGTGTGTGTGTGCGTTTATGTGTGTGTGTTTGTGTGTGTGTGTGTTGCGCCTGTACATGTGCCTGTATGTGTGCCTGTACTTGTGTGTGTGTGTGTGTGTGTGTGTGTGTGTGTGTGTGTGTGTGTGTGTGTGTGTGTGTGTGTGTGTGTGTTGCGCCTGTACATGTGCCTGTATGTGTGCCTGTACTTGTGTGTGTGTGTGTGTGTGTGCGTGTGTGTGTGTGTGTGTGTGTGTGTGTGTGTGTGTGTGTGTGTGTGTGTGTGTGTGTGTGTGTTGCGCCTGTACATGTGCCTGTATGTGTGCCTGTACTTGTGTGTGTGTGTGTGCACGACTGTGTATGTGCTTGCCTGTTGAGCACATATATGCTCTATGGCTGCACCCATAACTCAGACTCTACAGACAGACACACACACGCACACACACACACACATACACACACCCTAAAATGATGTGAGCAGTATGAGCTGGTGAAATATAGTCCTGACCCAAAAACTATCCGCCCTCAGAGAGCTGATGTAACGTCTTCCCTGAAGTCACACACAGCAAACAGCACACATGCATATTAGACAGTGTGTGTTACCTCACACACACACACACACACACACACATGCAGAGACACGCACACGTACATACAGCCTACATGTGGGCAAACACACACACACACAGACAAGGCACTGGGGCAGTTTCAACTCTGCTGCCCCACACACACACATGCAGACCTACACATACACACACAGACACACACACACACAGGGCACTGGGGCAGTTTCGATTGTGCTAGCCCACACACACACACACATGCAGACCACATACACATACACACATGCATACAACATACATGTGGGCGAACACACACACCCACCCACCCACCCACACACACACACACACACACACACACACACACAGGGCACTGGGGCAGTTTCGATTGCATGGCCCACATGCGTAAAACACTGACAGCCTGGACTGTGTCCTCAGCGCCTTCTCAGGTCCTTTGGAGGTGGACTTCAGACAATGGACAGGACTGTGTGTGTGTGTGTGTGTGTGTCTGTGTGTGTTTGTGTGGGGTGGTACTGCTCAGCTCAGCAGGTGTCAGAAGAGCCAATCAGATCAGCCGTGTTCAGTGTTCATGAACAGCAGACACCTGCAGCTCAGGTGAGGGTTGGGTTCCAGGTAAAGAGAAGGGGGGGTGGTGTGTGTCTGTCAGTGTGTGTGTGTGGAGATGAGGGGGTAGGAGGGGGGATAGGTGGTGTTATGTAGGTAGGGGAAGGAGGGGTGGTGTGTGTGTGTGTGTGTGTGTGTGTGTGTGTGGAGGGGGTGTAGGTTGCTTGGTTTTGATTGCGTCACTTATTTTAACCTGTACTCACTGTTGAGTAGATAAATGGGGAAGGCAGACCTTATGTAACACACACACACACAGCACACACACACACACGCACACATACACACACACGCGCACACACACACACACACACACACACATATATTCTTACGTGTGAAGGTGTGCTGGAATGTTTGCTCTCTGGCCATTATGATGGAAGGTGCTTAATTAATGTCAGTACTACTTCCCTTTGATAAAGCGCCGTTAACCATTCACTCAGGAATAGGGAGGGAGTGGGAGAGAAAGAGGGATGAAGAGAGAGGGAGAGAGAGTTAGGCCCCGTCCACACGACAACGTTCCTGGATTTTTTCCTTGCCGGGTTTAAAAAAAAGTCGCGTCCACACGACAACGGAGCAGTAAATATTTACGTCCACACGGGAACGTTTTCATTGCGTTTTCATTGCAGAAGGTGCGCTGTCCCAGCTTGAGGGGCATGATCAGAAGCCAATGATTCACTTTAAACATGTAATGTATGTTGATTTTAGCAATGTGGGTTCTAGTTTAGATGGGTCGGATGCAGCGACAGTTGCCCTATTTAAAAAGAATAAGCTTTTGTTGGGCTGAACTAGCGATGTATACAAAAACATCCTGTAGTTCAATGTCAGAAGATAGAAATTGTTGCATTACACATAGCCTACACTGCAGACGATTTTTACTTTAAGTATCCCACAGCAACCTGTTTGTAAAAGTTTGACGCTGTTGTGAGATGTCACGTCGTTAAATTGACCCATTTAAGCGATACGGAGCAGAACATGAAAAAATAGAAGGAGCTGCAAATAAACTTGAGACAACTGCGCAATTATTCGCTTAAAACATGCCATATGCTGATTTTAGCAATGCCTGTTGTTACTGAGGGGAGCTGAAAGCAGCGACAGTTGCTCTTTAATTAATTAAGAATAATGAAAGCCTACAAGAAGTAGCCTACTAGCCATACAGACAGTTTAATGGCAAAGGATAGAAACAATTGCACAACAGCCAGCCTGCAGTACAAGCTAATCAAATCACAATTTATTCGACAGCAACCAGTTTGGAAAAGTTTGAAGTTGTTGTTATATATGCAGCGCAAGGTGAATGGGCGACGACGTCATCGTTTTCAAAAGGTTGCGTTTTGCCTGTCCACACGAAAACGAAACGGCGGCGTTCTCAGACTTTCTCACTTTGGAACCCGTTCTCAAAAGTTATCGTTTTCGGTCACCCAAAACGCCGGCGCCGTGTGGACGGAAGGCCAAAACGCAAACAAACTTTACCGTTTTCACCCGAAAACGTTGTCGTGTGGACGGGCCCTTAGAGAAGGGAGGGAGAGATAGAGGGAGGGAGACATGTGAAAAGGGAGGGAGAGATAGAGGGGGAGAGAAGGAGGGGGGAAAAAAGATTGAATGGAAACTGGAAACTCTACTCACACTTGGGCTTCTCCAAAGTGTGTTATTTCACTACAGGGGACAGAAGGTGTGTGTGTGGGGGGGGTGTCTGCGGACACGCGTGCGTGTGTGTGTGTGTGAATCAGTTTCACTGCATGCCCTACCACCCAGTATGTCTATGCATGTGACAAATAAATATCCTTGTATCCTTGTGTGTGTGTGTGTGTGTGTGTGTGTGTGTCTGTCTGTGTGTGTGATACAGAGAGAGGGGTTGGGAGAGGTCACAGAACATTAAAGTTATTCAAAATTCCAAAATGTTGAAAATGTTGTTGAGGTTGTTAAGTAGACAGGCGCTAATGTTGTTGAGGTTGCTAAGTAGACAGGCGGTATTCATCACAGGTCTGTGGTGAAGCTTTGGGATTCATGAGGGAATCCTCTTACCACAGACTCTATTCTGTCCTGAAGTAGCGGCGTATTTTCCTGGGATAATGCTTTTTTCCTAGGATAATGTTGTCCTGATGCCACAAGGCAGGTGTGCCTGTTACAATTGCAAAGGCAAGGAATCCCACTGACCTCAGGAGGGTAGTGGTGGCCTGGCGGTTAAGGTATCAGACTTGATCGCAGGTTCGAATCCACCAACTGCCAGCAGTGCCACTGGGGTACCCTGAGCATGGTACCGTCCCCAAACACTGCTCCGTGGGCACTGTGTCATGACTGCCCCCTGCTCATGTGTGTGATGGGTTAAATGCGGAGTCAGTTTAATTGTGTACACTCGTGCGGTGTGCCACATAATCACAATGACACTGGGTGCTGTTTGTTAACTATGCTATTTACTTCAGTTAGTCTGTCTGCCAACTTGCTCAGACCTGAGTAAGCAAACATTCATTGCCCAGGCATAACACAACGCACAAGCACAGTCACACTCAGTACATTCAGCAACACAATCAAACTCAATAACTCAATACACACATTCAGCAACACACTTATGAGGGGGTGTAACAGTGGCAAAGGACGGAAACAAAGTCTGCAACACTGGCGTGCTCCCACAAAACGTTTTTAATCATGACGTTTCTCCAGCTCAAGGTCCTCTGGAGGGGAAGCTGAAGGTGGTATATGAGGAAGATGGAGCCAAAAGAGCATCATCAACACCTACACCAGCCCTACACACAAGTGCTGCACATGTCTCAGACAATGCATTAGTGATTATTAGAACAGAGCCCACAGCAAACTCCACTTATCCAGGCTTTCAGCGAATTTAGGTTTAAAGCAATTTTAATATGAAAAACTACATATTTGCAGTTTCTTGCAGGAGCTAGAGGATGAAAATGCAATACATTCCTACAGTATGTGGTATTCCACATTATAGAGACATTCCTGCAGTATGTGGTATTCCACATTATAGAGACATTCCCGCAGTATGTGGTATTCCACATTATAGAGACATTCCTGCAGTATGTGGTATTCCACATTATAGAGACATTCCTGCAGTATGTGGTATTCCACATTATAGAGACATTCCCGCAGTATGTGGTATTCCACATTATAGAGACATTCCCGCAGTATGTGGTATTCCACATTATAGAGACATTCCCGCAGTATGTGGTATTCCACATTATAGAGACATTCCTGCAGTATGTGGTATTCCACATTATAGAGACATTTTTTTCCATTATGTCCGTTTCTTTACCAAGTGCATCCTAACCTGCAATGTCTTCATCAGAGACATGGCACACAGACACCTCATTTGGGGGTTACCTGCTGCTTCCAGGACTTAGACTAAGTTAAATATTAAGTGCTACACTATTACTGCATGTAGTTCTAAACATGTAATGCTAATCGAGATTAAAGAACTGAGAGAGAATAACTGGTAACTGTCCGTTTATATCTTTGGGCGTTTAGGGAAAACAGTGAGATATAATTGCTAAACTAAATTGAACCAAAACAGGCGCGGGTGCGCAGGCCAACACAGCATTACACTGGGCGCAATGCAAAGCATTCCCCGCTTATAGTAGCCTACTTCAGCAAAGCTTTCCTCAAAGATCTTAGATTCAACACTCTCTGGTTTCCTCTTTACTGTAATGCATAGGCTATGCTACGTGATACGTTTACTGTATGTAACTGGAAGTGAAAGTAAAACGGAAGGCTCCACGTCTGCACTGCGGCAAAATGCTGCCAGTCCAGTTCTCCGTTTCTGTTTCAACCTTACGCCCTTTATGCCAGAGCAGCATTTAAAGTCGGTATTCCGGAAAAAGCCCCGACAGTCCGTCCAAAAATCTCATCTCCTCGTCTCCTGACTTTCGCTTATCGTCAGCATCAGTAGAGGTTGCCTTCGTCTCAAAATAAAAAATTGGCCTGTTTTCTCTCCAAAGTTTGCATCAAAGTTTGGTAAGGAAAAATTTATTCTTTTAATCTGTCTGTTTTTAAACTGTTTATTTAGCCTCTCATGTCATTCTCCCATTTATGGTTTTGGTAATTAAAACTTCCTTTTGATAGCTATTGCACGAAATATGTGAGATATAAGCCTAGCAAGCAGCATAGAATCTCCTTAAAAAATGTTCTAGTTGATATTGAAAAACCTCCTTTTAGTATAAAACATCTTTGTTTTCCCAACACTAACAGATTTAATAATCAAATCTACCTTAGCTTTATTCAACTGAATGTGTTAAAAGAGATGGCAAAAGTACTGACAGTAGCTTGACCAAAAGAACAAAATAAAACTAAGCTTGCACGAGGCTGAGGAAATGACCAGGCAATGACCAGGGGAGAGTAGAGGACAAAAGGCTTATTTAACTGAAACTCAAATATCTAAAGTAATACAAGTATGACTGATATCATTTTTATGAGGCATATGCACTAGCTAGAAATAGGATTGTCCTATGTATTTTTTATTTTTGTGAGATGGGTGGGTCAATCTCATTTTAATTCAGATTTCTGAAATATGCAAAATTTAGACTGTTTTCTTAATAACTTCCAAGTAATTTCTATCAAACTGCAAATAAATATTATTATCATCAAGCAAAAACAAATTAAGGCAAAACAATCCAGTTCGATGTGGAATGATAATAAAGTTGATCAAAACTATATATTTAAATTATATAATATTATATATTACAAATAGGTTTTTGTAAATTCACTGCAAATGGACTTAGAGGGTTTTGCATCTGATGCTACCTGTGCATGTGTTTTTCTGACAGGAATAAGTAAGAGGAGATGGCAGCAGCTCTTCGTGTACCGGCCAAAGAGCACAGACGTCCATGCTATGAGTATGGAGATGGGCCAGGCGATCAAGACTGTCCCGAATGGGAGAACATCAGGTTCGATTCACATATGCTGACATTCCTCAACTAATGTAAAAAGTTGACACTTTTACCTTGCATGTTTGTGGCCCTGCTGTTTCAATGTCATTGTACAGGCAAGTCCATTACAGATCCCCAATGTCCCTGGTGTGAACTGTGACTGCATAACGTCCATCCCTCCCTTTTTTCCTCTGCTTCTACAATGCTTCCTCACTTTACACTTTCACATTTTACCTTGCGGTTCTGTGGCCCTGTACTTTTAATTGCGTTGTTCAGGCAGCTGTTTGATATCAATAAAGGTCTCGAAGCCTTGAAGTCCATTACAGATCCCCGGTGTCCCTGGTGTGAATTGGGCGTAACTGTGCCTTAACTGTCTTGACTTTCAGGATCGAGTTAAAGCAGATTGCCGTGGAGCTACAAGACAAACAGGGGAGCGATGACGTTGACGCGGTCGAATGGGAAGACATTGTGTATGTTTCTCATCAACTCAGATTTCTCAACTAATACAAGCATACATTAACATTAAAGTCTCTAGAATTATAGAATTTTGCTTGCAGTTAATAAAGGAAAATCTTGTTTTAGTGTAAAATGTCTTTATTATTTAACGCTGGCAGCTTAAAGCAACACTAAGTAGTTTTTTCAACCTTATAATAATGTTTCCAAAACCGTTTCATTGGTTCATCAACTTGTGACAGGGTGAAAGGCACTTTTTAATTCACTTTGCTTCCCTCAATGAGCTATAACCGCACTAAATAAGTTTGGAGGAGTGGGCCATCTCTCTGTAGTTTGAATGAGAGACAATTCAACTTCCAACCTCTAGGCCAACCGAAGAGGAAAAGTACTTAGTGTTGCTTTAAATCTTGTCTATTTAGTGTTGCTTTAAATCATGTCTACGTAGTGTTGCTTTAAATCATGTCTACTTAGTGTTGCTTTAAATCGTGTCTACTTAGTGTTGCTTTAAATCATGTCTATGTAGTGTTGCTTTAAATCGTGTCTATTGTATCTTTGCGGGTTTCATTCACAGCGAGGTGCTGCATGAGATGGCCCAGGGGGAGGGGCCTGGATCGGACGAAGCGTCATCTGATGATTGGACCAATGATAACGACCTTTCAGCGTAAATACCATTTCAGTGTAAAACATGTAATACATGCTAATTCAGCGTAAATACCATTTCAGTGGTAAACATGTAATACATGCTAACTCAGCGTAAATACCATTTCAGTGTAAAACATGTAATGCATGCTAACTCAGCGTGAATACAATTTCAGTGTAAAACATGTAATGCATGCTAACTCAGCATAAATACCATTTCAGTGTAAAACATGTAATACATGCTAACTCAGCGTAAATACCATTTCAGTGTAAAACATGTAATACATCCTAACTCAGCGTAAATACCATTTCAGTGTAAGACATGTATTTTTGTAAACCAGCTATAGCTTAATACGGGCTAACTGTACTTTTACTGATTTTATTTACAGAAGGATGAGGCTGGTCCACTTACACGACAGGTTATCAAAGAAAAAGAAACCTCTTCTATCTGAAGAGCAGACCGATGATGAAAACAAAAAGGTGAAGGTGGGGTTGCTCAATGTCCGATCGCTGAATAACAAATCGGAACCAATCTGTGCACTCATAACAGAGAGGGCACTGGAGGTCTTTCTCCTAACAGAGACATGGTTAAATAGCCGCAATGCAGATGATCTCCTGAGAGCTGCTTGTCCGCCAAACTTCTGTTTCTATCACCAGGACAGGGCGGTGGGTAGAGGGGGAGGGGTTGCTAATTTGTTCTCGGAGGAGTTTCAGCATGCGCTTATCAGAGGTTGCGCAGAAAAAACCTTTGAGTGTCTGGCTGTACATCTGCAACATGCAGATTGGAACCGACCAGTCCTGTGCATCAATGTGTATCGACCCCCAGGAGGAAGCTTGAGAAAGTTTCTGGAATTTTACAATGCATTTGTCAGGGTCTTTCAAGACATCTCCAGTGACTACGCATGCATTCTCATGACTGGTGATTTCAATCTCCATTTTGAAAAAGCAAACAGGATCAGTAATATCATCTTTAAAATTTTCCTTATGCGATTTGGCCTTGTTCAGCATGTAATGGAACCAACACATCAATCAGGTCACACTCTCGATCTAGTCTTGACCAGAAATGTTGAAATCTCAGATCTCAGCATTGAAAATGATCGCATATCTGATCATTACACTGCATATTTCAGGTCAAGACCAAAGGTATCCATAGAAAGGCAAGCATTGATGAGGTTTGCAGGGACGATGCGGCGATATCTAGAACGATTTCAGTAGGAAAGGTAATGTACCAGATCAGATTGTTAGCACATCATTGATGTCAGTAGTGCTTTGTCCTGGAGGTCAAGTCAGACCATGTCTCCCTGACTTTGTCTACAGTACATACTACCATTTTTGTGCCATCGTATCAACAAACCCCACTGACTGTTTGCTAAGCTTCACATCTTTAAAAATGTTTTAGGAAAGACTGTTCCAATGCACCTTAACAACGTTTGTCTATGTAGCAGACATTCCCAGTCTCCCGCAACCTCCGTGAGTCTCCCGCATTAGAAAAGCGACTTTGTTGTTCACCTCCATGAAATTAGTTTCTGCAGATTGGGTTGGCTGTTGTAGTCAGCCTCTGTCACCATTTCGGTAACACTTTACTTGAAGGGGCCAACATAAGGGTGACATGAGCCTGTCATATACATGCCATAGACTGTATATGCGTTTGTAGTCGGAATAAATGCTCAGACTTAAATATGCTTAAATATACACGTACGATGTATGTAATGTAGCGTAGAGTAATGTTTTTTTTTATATATATTTGAAAATGGATTGCAATACAATAGTGTGATGCTGATTCAGCAGTGGTTGTTTTCATGTTCACAAATAAATAAATAAAAATGTGTTGTCCTGTGAGGCATCCTTGGGTGTGATAAATATTGATCTCTGATTTTTTTTTAACTCTTGACTATGAATAGTTGTTGATATAAGTTGAAATTGGTCTTAATATTACAAACCAGGGGTGCGTTTCCCAAACAACGACAGAGGTTAGCATTAAACCACCGTTGTACAATGTAGGTTCAAACTATCCAGCACCCCACGTCCGACTGTTTTCCAAAAATCTCCAACCACCAAAGTACGATGGAAGTCTGAACTGTTGTTAGTTTGGACTTCCATGGTTCAAACTGCAAAGTACCCAGATGTTTCGGAAGTGCTTGGAGAGTATTCAGATGCATTCGTGCGGATAACGACAGAAACGATTGAACTACACAAGGACATAAACATAGTCTCATATCATTTAAGCCGGTATGGCAGCTGTAGAAACTCTGGGATATCTCTGTCAACACAATTATGTGCCTTCATTAAAAGCAACAACCGAGTGTCAGTTTGTGTCATATGTGTGTATTTTATTTATACTACATAGAACTACGGCTATAAATATAACCACTCCCCCTAATTAGGTAAGTGCTGCGGTGGATGAGTGGTTAGCTCGTCTGCCTGTCAGAAGATTAGCGCTGCC
Source organism: Coilia nasus (assembly GCA_027475355.1). Classification (NCBI taxonomy): domain Eukaryota; kingdom Metazoa; phylum Chordata; class Actinopteri; order Clupeiformes; family Engraulidae; genus Coilia; species Coilia nasus. Next base: position 22,421,311 of record CM050215.1, read on the forward strand.
TTTTCCGGCGAGATATGGGTTCGAATTCTGCTGAATAGTATCAATCAATTTGAAACGGGTGGAAATGATCGATGGGGCAATGAAATAATCCTGCTTGTGGGTCAGTAATCAGTGCTCATACATCACAGTCTTGCAAAAGCGCTTATTAACATCACTGACGTACATTAACTTTGATCCAACAACATTTTGCAACAGCTTTTTGTGTGTTATCGGGTGTGTTTTCTACCTTCTTTTTACATGATCTGGCAATGCAATACCGACAATTAAGTGAATTGGGAGTAACATCATTTATGCAGATGGTGGCAGTAACGCACAGACAGCCGCCTAATCCGCCACAAAAAGGCCAAAGGTGACGAGCAAGACGTCACGTGAACAAACACGACGGTCTCACGACAGGTCCATGCTAATATTTCCAACTGCACAGCTTCACGATGGAACTTCCGATGGTTCGTCCAGACTTTGTTGTTGGGAAACACTTGCGTCGTTGAACGATCCATCGGACTACTGTAGTTCGATGATAAGACTAATGCTAAGTCTGGACGATGGTGTTGGGAAACAGCAGTGTGTATAGACCATCGTTCAAACCTACGAAGTTGCTAAGGAAGTTAGCAATGACGCTTTTGGGAAACGCACCCCTGGGCCGTTGCAAGGTATTTGGGGGCCCTAGGCAAAGGGAACCTGGAGCCCCCCCAAGAATCACACACACATTGATTCATAATCATCTGTATTTAAAAAGTATATGTTTATATATAAAATATTAAAACCACAATATATATTAAAATATGTAATTCACATTAACACAACACTGAACACTGAACATTAACTTAACTTGAATAAAAGTGGTATATAGACATTAACTTAATTTAAATAAAAATGGTATATATACAAAATAGTTGAATTGAATAGGAAAACAAGAAACTATAACACCAAATATGCAAATAACATTAAAACATGTTTCCTGTGCTTTATCAAAAAGATAAATCAAATAAGAAGATCAGAAAATAACATATGTAACATAAGCAATCTATCAATTTGAACATACTTCCAACACACACAGTGCACAAAACTGCACAGGGTGTACAAATGCACACATAAAATAAATGTCATCACACTAAGAGCACATTTTGCATGCATAGAATGTTACAACTGAGCACTAAAGGTATGGTGAGCTTGCTTAAAAAAATGGTTTTAAAAAGTGGCCTTTTTTAAATTTCACAGCACATACTGATTGTTAGGACTCTGGGCCACTGTACTGGATCATCAGTTGTACTTGTGTGGCTTGATGTACCTTCTGTAGGATCAGTGCTGGGAAGTGGTGTGGACTCAATCTGCCTCGACACTGTGGATGAAGACTCTGCTATATCTTCTTCCTCTTTGTCTTCCTCATGAATTTGAGATGATGATGATGGCACTGGTGGAAAAATAAGAACAACAAATAAGTACAACAACTAAATACTTAATTTATACACATAAGCACAGGCCCCAAACTTGAAAATCTGAAATGGCAGTATTAATGTCCAGAGAAGAGAGAATTTCACTCTACCTTCATCATCAATGGCATCAGAGTCATCACTTTGAGGAGGGTGTAGAAACTTCAGCATAGAACCTTGGACAAAATTGGGTATGGTGAGCTAGTTTTTATTTATTAAAAAATCCCAGTCTAGGCTTGCATTTTGGACACTATGGAGATGATTCACAAATCAGTGTGAAAGCAAAGCATATCTCCCTTTTGTGGCTAATTCATAAGAAAATGTGCATGGTGAGCTAGTTTTTATTTATTTAAAAAAAATCTTAGCTTAGGCTTACATTTTGTACACTATGGAGCTGACTCACAAATCAAATTAAAAGCAAAGCACATTTGTGATTTGTGAATTTAAGCCTCAGCTAGCATTTTATTTTATAAACAAAAACTAGCTCACCATACCCATTTGTATGAATTAGCCACACCTGGTGCTTTTTGGACTGCATTTGACGTGCATGATAGATATTACATAAGCATTAACGTTACATTTCAGTTATGAGGCATTAAAATCTAGGTTTCTACCACGGTAGAATTCAACAGCGTTCTGTATAGAAGGCAAGACGTTCTCTGAACTGTGAAAAAATGGCTATGTGGTTTCATAACGGCAAAGGCTATTGCTTTCCGTGGCTACTGTTCCAATCAGGTGTGCTCAGGAACACTTGTATGACAGACGAGCAATATATTTTACCGAACCAGCAATATGGAAAAGGTGAAGTGAGCAAAGCCTCTACAGTCAGTAAAGCCACACTGGGCTCGCGTTAATCGCGGCACAGCTTGCAGAAATGTTTGGCCTGCTTAATATGCAATACACAATACATACAGTGTACAAAAATGATATCAAATTAACAGTTATAGGTGTGGTTAGCAATAAAGGCATGCGAGCAGTGTTTGGCCCACTAATATTTATGCTCACGACCCACTTCTAATGATGGAAGCTGTGCCACCCTCGCTTGAAACTAAGTAGAGAACTACTGAAACTTTGATAAACATAATTAAAGTGAATCTGGGAGAGTGTCGCATTTTTGCATTGGACGTTCGTGGATGAAAACATTACATCAAATGTTGTTGTTAACACTACCTTCAAGGTAGTTTACATTAATGTAATGCTAGCTACCAAATTGCTAGTCAACATGCTATTATCCGACTAACTATAACTTTGGTGGCTAAAGTATTCATGATCATGTAAATTCTCACTTACCGGTGTCTTGTTTTTTCTTCTCTTCCTCTTCCTTTCTCTTCACGATTAAAGGTTTTGGTAGCCGTCCAAACAAATCACTTGGCTGCTGCTGTCAAAACTAGACCTAAACCTCGAGGGGGATTCCGATAACGTATCCATTGCACTTTCCAGTCATAAAATTTAGGGAGGCGCTGTCGCACTCACAAAGTTGTCATTGCTGTTTTTTGAATGCAACCAGTCGTGGTCAGGGGGGCCCCTTTCGGCTGGGGGCCCTAGGCAATTGCCAAGTTTGCCTACCCTGTTTGCCTTGTTCAGCATGTAATGCAAGCAACACATTGGTCAGGTCACACTCTCGATCTAGTCTTGAATAGAAATGTTGAAATCTCAGATCTCAGCATTGAAAATGATGTCATATCTGATCATTACACTGCATATTTCAGTGCAAGACCAAAGGTATCCACAGAAAGTCAAGCATTGATGAATTTTGCAGGGACAATGCGGCGATATCTAGACCATATAACGGATTTTAATAGGGGCCAGCAGGGCTGCCGCCCTGGGTCTAGTCTTAACTCCTGGTCAGCAGTGACAGTGTTCGGGGAGGGGAAATACTGTATTTTGACTGTCAAGTGACAAACAGAAGGAGATGGACAGAAAAAAAGTCAAAGCCATTAGAAGAGTAGAAATGAGCAAAAGATAAAGGTATGCAACTGCTCTCGCTGCATGATTACGTTATCCATGTCATGAATGAAGGGCTAATGTTAATGATGGTATAACTGTTACGTTTGTTAGCCTTCTGGCTATAATGCTATGATTGCTATACTCAACATTAACTCGGTCTTAGCTCAACAAATACAAGATCTAATTTCACCATAAGATTTGGCTTTGCAACAAAACCAAGTAACAAGTTCAGTTATTATTGATTTCCATAATTTGGGTTGATGTTGAGTCCTGTATTTAGCCAACAGAATGTTATTATGGTAATTTCAACATTTGCAATTTGCTGCAACTCAGTTCGCATAGTTTAACTATAGTTTTTCATAGTTAACCAGTCATAACTGAACGTGTAACAAGCATTCTGTAGAATTCGAGGCAGTAACCAAGGAGCTAATTGTTCCTCCCTAAAAGATAGATTAATATAAAGTCTAATGACAGACATTTGGCATGTAAGGGCATGTTAATTTAAAATTGCAATTTATGGATGTTTTGTATTAGAGTTTTTCTAGCCTACAGTATTTTGATGTTAATTTCAATTAATTGCAAATCAATTGCAATTTCAGGGACTCTTCTAAAAAAATTCGGAGCACCCTCTGCCACTATATTATTTGTTGTATTTATATGTCTGATTTTATATATTTTTGTCACTATGATTACAGAGTATTTTTCTATTTTTTGTATCATTGTCTTTTTTGTTCATGATAACTTGTACTTTTTTGAAAGTTCTGATAATGAGAATCACTATATGGTGACACGGGGGGGGGGGGGGGGGGGGCGCTCGGAGGGGGTCTCGCCCGGGGGGGTAATTCAATGTAAAACCGCTACTGTATACGGTAAGAAAGGTAATCTACCAGCTCAGATTGTCAGTACTGTACATCATTGATGTCAGTCATGCTTTGGTCCGGGAGGTCAAGTCAGACCTATGTCACCATTTCGGGCAGCCCAAAGGTCTCTGCGTGTAACGTGTGAGCAGGGGGAGCAGCCCGAGAGGAGAGGATGGAGAAGAGCACTGGGTAATCACCCCCCCCCACCCACCTGTTGGTGTGGGGGATCGAACCTGTGACCCTTTGGCCACAAGTCCAACACTTTAACCGCTAGCCCATGACTGTCTAAACAACATTCAGTCACATGGCAGAGGTTTGTGCTGCCAGAGCAGCTTTACCAGTTATTAAAAAAAAACATAACTCAGTGCCACAAATGCTTAGGGTTTCTTTTTGATCTTGTGATTACTATATTAACTGTGAACCAGGGGTGAAGCCAGAAATAATAAAATGGGTGGGCCCAGCAAAAAACACATAGGTTATCATTATTCACAAAACAGTCAATCAAACAAAGGGAGCCTTCTGATTGGGTGGGCCTGATTGACAAGTGGGTGGGCACAGGCCAACCCCAGCCACCCCTGGCTACTATGCTGTGAATGTACAAAATGGGATATTCAATGACTTGCCATAGATTGCCTCTGTTGTAACACTTGTATGCTTGAATTGATTGTACCTGATTTACTGTCCATATACTAATGTCTGTACAAATGTCTCTGTGTTAATATTCACTGTAACACTTGTCTCTTATAATTAACACAGAGCTCATTAAAACACCAAAATGTTGCTTGAATTTACTTTATATTTACTAATTTATATTTACTTTATTTATTTACTAATATAATGCAATAATGCAAAATGAGCACAAACGCTCTGTGACCTGGTGATACATCGTATGCTCGGGCATGATCTAGCATCTAGCCCTATTTAATATGAGCAATTACTATTAGCCAGTTTCTTATTAGCCAGTTTCTATTGAAAGCCATAGAAATAGTTTTCAATCATTTAAAGAAGACGGGGCACTATTGATAGCTCCCTAGATACCTGTTTGAGACTCCTGCATTACTGTGTTTGTGTGTGTGTGTGTGAGTGTGTGTGGGCAGGTGGGGTGCCACTGACAGCTCCTAAGCTACCTGTTTGAGACTCCTGCAGTTTAGTGTGTGTGTGTGTGTGTGTGTGTGTGTGTTGGTGTGTATGCCTGTCTGTTACACACACAGATGAACAAACTAGATTTTCAGACAAAACACACACAAACACACACACATCACCTTCTTACAAAAGGTCAGTGGGTTTTATAGTTCCACAGTGTGAAGTTGGGAACAAGGGAGGTGTGAAGATTCTGTGAGTTTAACCCTGTGTGTGTGTGTGTGCGTGCGTGCGTGCGTGCGTGCGTGTGTACGTGTGTGTGTGTGTGTTTATGTCTATGTCTGTGTGTATGTCTGTCTGTTATACACACAGATGAACAAACAATCTAAATAGGCTACTTAGATTTTCAGGCAAAGCACACACAAACACACACACATCACCTTCTTCCAAAAGGTCAGTGGGTTTTATAGTTCCACGGTGTGAAGTTGGGAACAAGGGAGGTGTGAAGATTCTGTGAGTTTAACCCTGTGTGGGTGTGTGAGTGAGTGTGTATGTGTGTGTGAGTGTCTGTGTGTGTGTGTGTATGGGTGGGTGTGTGAGTGAGTGTGTTTTTGTGTGTTGGGATGGTAGTGTAGGCACATACAAAAGTCACACCCAAACACTTGCTGTCTTCAGTGGGGCATTCGAGAACCCCCCTCCTGCTTGGCACTTTTGTGTGTGTGTGCATGTGTGTGTGTGTGTGCATGTGTATGTGTGTGTGTGTGCGTGCGTGCATGTGTGTGCTGAGCTGAGACATGGCAGCAATATTCAACAGCTCATAAGGCCATTGTGAAAAAAATATATTAAAAAAACAGCGGGCAACGAGGAGACTATTGGGGGGGTGGGGGAGGTGTCAGTCTGCATTACAGGGGGGGAAGGGGGCTATTGGGGGGGTTAGTGTGAATTACAGGGGGGTGAGGGGGGGAAGGGGGCTATTGGGGGGTCAGTGTGCATTACAGGGGGGGAAGGGGGCTATTGGGGGGTCAGTGTGCATTACAGGGGGGGAAGGGGGTGGTACAGGGGGGGACAGTGTGTGGACGTGAAGGACGGAAACACACGACAGTGATAAACAGACCTGTGTGATTCACTAAGCATAGCACACACATACACACACACACGCATGCGATAAACAGACCTGTGTGGGTCACCAAGCACAGCACAGCACATACACACACACACACACACAAACACACACACAAACACACACACACACATACACACACACACACACACAAACACAAACACACACAAACACACACACACACACGATAAACAGACCTGTGTAGACCCCGCCCTTTCACACTGCCAAAATTACCGGTAATTTCAGACAAAATTAGTGGGTTGTCTGTTGCGTTGACACTGCCGACTCGGGGTGGCGTGTCCAAACGACGCGCCAATTCGACCCACCTCGGACCCTACACTTTTTTGCAACCCGGGGCATATGTGAACACGAGCCGAGGCAAGACGGGGCGCAGGGTGTGGTATGGTGACGTTTCACAACTGCCACCACCCACCGTCGGGACTTTTAAAAAAGGGGAAACAGCTGAGCAGAACTACAAAAACACCAACAAGAAGTTCAGAGGCGAACTGCAAACTGTTTCTCGAAATATGCTGTTTATTTCGCATAAATCATGTATAACTCACCCAATGTAAGCTCAGAATTTGTTTTTAATTTAAATGCTGTATATGACTGTTGGCTTCATCATGTGAATGTGCAAGGAATAATATCCCACATTTTGCTGTTGTTTGGAATGTGTTTTAATGGTAAAAGCTGAGCCAAATGTCCAAATGCATAATTTTGAATTAAAAACAAATTGCGGGGAACTTTTTTTAGAAACACAAAACAATGACATGACTATGGACATGGTAAGACAAAGGCTATGCCGATTTATACGACACTTTTAATGTTAAATAAACAGCACATTTTAAGAGACAAAGCATTGTGTTGTGTGCTTTTTAACCGTGAGAGTAAAATGTTTGATGATAACTACTGTTTACTAGTGTTGGAAAACATGTCCAGAGCGCATCCATCAAAATATATGCAGAGAATACATTTGATGCCGAATTACAGTAGCTATTTGTATATGGTACTATCAACATATGGTAAACTATAGCGCTATCATCAAATAATTTACTCTATCCACACATTTTCTCCCACGGTCACATATTATCTCCATATATTGTAGATATCCCGAAACATGTGACTGCAAAGACCCCTTTCGCCCAGTGTATCCTAAGTGTTGTGGGCTTTTTCACTGTGGGCGAAAATGTGTGGGTATAGTAAATGATGATAGCGCTATAGTTTACCATTTGTTGATGGTACCATGTACAAATAGCAACAGTAAAGCTAGGTGTATACTCGCCGCATGCAGAAGTGCGCGCGCAAACGTGACGTCACAGCGCTGCACGCCCATATATACTTCATTCGACACACACGGCAATCTTCTCCTCGTCAGAGGTGTCAAATGCCTCAGTAGTTCGGGAGCCTTGCGTGTCAGAGGAGTGAAACATGACTGAATTGCAGGTTTACATCATGATTTGGGAATTAAACTGGATAAATCCGAAAAGGTTTGAGTCAGTGTGTATATTTACAGTGTTTAGACCTTATGAGTGATGATAGGATAAGGCAAAAAGTTAGCTTAATAAACGAACTGCAGGTTTGCACCTAAGTTGGTTTGTGGATAAAACTGAACAAAATCCTAAAAGTTTTTAGTCAGTGTTTGTATTTCTTGTGAGTTTCCAGTAATATTAGCTGATTTGTAGTAATGGAAAATACATGTTTAGGCTGGTAGTTACTAGGCTAAAGTTAGCTGAAACCAGACTAGCCATTGCCTATGGTTTTCAATGGGGCTGCCGCGCGCAAGTTACAGAAAATCGGAGGTACACGCACGGCAAACCTGCGCTTGAGAACGCCGTGCCAGATGTGCACTGACGTCATTTTGACGTCACCTTTGCGCGCGCACCACTGCGCACGGCGAGTATATCCAGGCCTTAATTCGGCATCAAATGTACATTCTCTGCACATATTTGCAATCCCATGTAAGCATCCACTTGTCACGGTTTTACTCTGTTGGGTGGTGGTTTTTGTGTTTTTCCCGGTTGGGTCGTATTTTCTGCTGCACTTTCATTGTCTGGTAATTGGTTTCTATCTCAGTCACTTACTTCTTCGTTTGCCACCTCCGCTCTAATTACCTTCACCTGCTCCGCCACGCCCATCTCCAGCTGCCACTCATTTCCTGGTTTCTCTCCCTCTCGCTATTTAGTCTCTCACTTTTCACTCCTTCGTTGTCAGTCTGTCTGCGAACCACGGTGTACTCCTCGGCAAGCTTTTTGACTCCTGACTCTCCAGCGTCTGTTTGGCTGTGTTTCCCGCTGTCTGCTCGTCTCCTGTTCGTTCCTGTCTCTCCCCTGTCTGCCTGTGTGTTTGTTATCTCCAGTCCTCCGGTATCGACTCCTGCCTGCCTCTGACTCTGTTCTACGTTCCTGCCCCTGGCTTCGACCCCTGCCCGTCCACAACTCTGCTCTGCTCTACTGCCCCGGTAACGACTCCTGCCCGTCCACGTCTCTGCTCTGCTCTACCGCCCCGGTAACGACTCCTGCCCGTCCACGACTCTGCTCCGCTCTGCTGCCCCGGCTCATCGACCCGCTCGCCGCTCATCGCTCTGCTCCCCTGCCCCGGCTATCTGACCTGCTGCTTGCTGTTTTCCCCGACGACTCCGATCGCTATCAGTTCCACGCTCCACAGCCCGCTGGGCCGTGGTCATTGGATTATCTCCCTTTACCCCCAACCCTTAAATAAAAGGTCTCTTGTGAAACGTGACGCTCTTGGGTCTGTGCCATCTGTTCTGGTTCTGACACCACTGGCAGTACAGTAGCATGTCTTTTGCCCTTGAATGGTTGTACAAAGAGCCAGCAACAACTCTGTGTGTCCCCCCATGGTTGTTTTGAAAAACCGAATGAAAACTTTGCAGACAGGTGTATTTACCACTGATGCACGGGTCATTCACGGCATTGTACACGCCCACCAATATGCGTGGCTTAATGTTACAGTGCCACTGGGCTACGCCTCCTCAACCCACCATTTCAGAAGAGGGGTCAAAAACACGCCGTGCTTTCACACTGTGGTCCCGAGTTAAATTAGCGTGTCGCCACCCCGTGTCGTGCAGAGTGAAAGGGGCTTGTGAGTCACCAAGCACAGCGGCTCCACTCTAGACTACACTAACTGCAGCTACTCTGTTTGGACATTCTCACACACACACACACACACAGAATATTTGTGGTCAGTTTGTGTCCACACTTTAAAATGATACCCCCACCCCGACAGTGTGAGTCACTAAGTACTGTAATGCAGCCTATTGCTTTTACACACACGCACACACCCCTGGTGGGCTTAAATGGGATTAGCAGGGACATGAGTTACGTGCTGTGGCCTAAGAGGGAGAGAGAGAGAGAGGGAAGGAGGGATGGAGAGAGAGGGAAGGAGAGAGGGAAGGAGGGAGAGAGGGGGAGATAGAGGGAAGGAGGGAGAGAGGGAGAAAGAGAGAGGGAAGGAGAGAGGGAAGGAGGGAGAGAGAGGGGGGAGAGAGAGAGAGAGGGAAGGAGGGAGGGAGAGAGAGAGACGGGGGAGAGAGAGAGGGTAGGAGGGAAGGAGAAACAGGGAGAGAGAGGGAAGGAGGGAGAGGGAAAGAGAGATGGAAGGAGGGAGAGATAGGGAGGGGGAGAGAGGGAAGGAGGGAGGGAAAGAGAGGGGGAATAAGAGCGAGGGAGAGGGAAAGAGAGAGAGGGAGAGGGAAGGAGGGAGGGAGAGAAAGGTAGGGATAGAGAGGGAGAGAGAGGGAAGGAGGGAGGGAGAGAGGGAAGGAGGGAGGGAGAGAGAAAGAGGTGGTGAGGGTGGCAGGGCTTGAAACTCATTTTTTGAACCCATTGAACTCCTTTGTTTAACACTCAATTATAGAAAATCTTCAGTTTTAATGTGAGTGCTACTATACATCACACATTGCAGGGACAGAACGAGGGGCGAGAGAGATAAAGAGAGAAAGAGAGAGAAAGAGAGAGATAGAGAGATATAGAAATAGAAAACACTGACATAGACTAACATAGAGAATACACTACAGAGAGATAGAGAGATCTTTGAGGCACATACACTTTGTATATATACACACACACACACCACACACTCACCACACTCACACAGACACACCACACACTCACACACACACACCACACACACACGCACACACACACCACACACACACACCACACACACACACACACACACACCACACACGCACACTCTCACAAAAAGTGAAGAGAGGAGAGATGAAGAGAGTGGGGACACTTAAAGAAGCTCAGATTGCAGAGGGTCCATCTGCCATGTCACACATACACACCATAACAGCCTTACACACACACACACACACACACACACACCATAACAGCCTGATGGACATACAGCATAACAGCCTTACACACACACACCAACTTTATAATGCCCAGCATAGATCACAGACACACACACACACACACATGAAGTTCATAATGCCCAGTATAGATTATTGCACCCAAAAGCCCCTGTAAAGAGATTTCTAGGCTCAGCCTGTTAGGCTCAACACACTGGAATGTCTGCACTGACAAACACACGTGCACACACACACACACACACACACACACACACACACACACACACACACACACACACACACACACGTACACACACACGTACACACACACACACACTCAGCCACTGCTCCACCTGGGCCCCTTTTTTCCAACATAAATCAGCGGAAAATATGAGTGCCATTGTTTGGTCCCCCGACAGCTGTGTAGACACAACACACACACACACACAGGCCCGGTGTGAAAGGATCGGTATGCCTCAGACAATAGGCCCGGTGTCATTTACCAGGGGGATTCCTGCCTCTTCTCTCCCCTCCTCACCTCCCCTCTCTTCTCTTTCCCCTTTTCTTTCCTGTCCTCTCCTCACCTTTCTTCTCCTCTACCCTCCTCACCTCACCTCTCTTCTCCTCTACTCTCTTCACCTCACCTGTCCTCTCCTCTCCACTCACCTCATCTCCTTTCCTCTCCTCTCCTCTTCTGTCCAGTCCTCTCCTGTCCTTTCCTCTCCTCTCTTCTCCTCTCCTCTCCTTTCCTTGCCTCTCCTCTCCTCTCCCCTCCTCTCCTCCCCCCCCACTCCTCTACTCTCCTCACCTCACCTCACCTCTCCTCTCCTCTCCTCACCTTACCTCTCCTCTCCTCACCTTACCTCTCTTCTCCTCTCCTCTCCTCTCCTCTCCTCTCCTCA
>CM050215.1:22462967-22467967 GCA_027475355.1 Coilia nasus
CCTCAGCACACCAAAATATTAACCACCACGGGACCTTATTACACCCCTCAGCCCCTTAGCACACCAAAATATTAACCACCACGGGACCTCATTACACCCCTCAGCTCCTCAGCACACCAAAATATTAACCACCACGGGACCTCATTACACCCCTCAGCTCCTCAGCACACCAAAATATTAACCACCACGGGACCTCATTACACCCCTCAGCTCCTCAGCACACCAAAATATTAACCACCACGGGACCTCATTACACCCCTCAGCTCCTTAGCACACCAAAATATTAACCACCACGGGACCTCATTACACCCCTCAGCTCCTCAGCACACCAAAATATTAACCACCACGGATCATTTCACAGACGCGGCTCAGCACGCAAAAATGCACTTTACTACACATGGCAAATTTATACCCGGCTCTATTACACACATTGCTCTGATGGATGCAACACGTGGGGGGGGGGGTATTTATGGGTAAGTAAGGGGGGGTATTTATGGGTAAGTAAGGGGGGGTATTTATGGGTGGGGGGGGGGGGGGGGGTTGTGTAGATGACTGTAGGGAGTGGGGGATGGGTACTTATGGGTAAAGGGGGGTGTTTGTGCGTAAGGCGATGTGTATGGACTGTAGGCCTAAAAAGAGGTAACTTACGTGGTGCTGGTACCAGTGTCAGTGTGTGTGTGTGTGGTGCGGGGTGGTTGGGGGGTATTTATGGGTAAGAGGGGTGTGTGAGGTTGTGTGTAGATGACTGTAGGCCTACAGAAGAGGCAAGTTAGCTGGTGCTGGTACCAGTTTTGGTGTGTGTGTGTGGGGGGGTATTTATGGGTAAGAGGGGTGTGTGTGTAGATGACTGTAGGCCTAAAGAAGACGCAATTTAACTGGTGCTGGTACCAGTTTTGGTGTGTGTGTGTGTGTGTGTGTGTGTGTGTGTGTGTGTATGGGGGAGGGGGGGTGTGAAGGGCTTATTTATGGATAAGACGGTTGTGTGTGGGGTGTGTGTAGGCCTAAAGAAGAGGCAATTTAAGTGGTGCTGGTACCAGTTTTGGTGTGTGTGTGTTGTGTGTGTGTGTGTGTGTGTGTGTGTGTGTGTGTGTGTGTGTGTGTGTGTGTGTGGAGGGGTTATTTATGGGTAAGAGGGGTGTGTGGGGTGTGTGTGTGTGTGTAGGCCTAAAGAAGAAAAAACTTAAGTGGTGTTGGTACCAGTTTGAGTGTGTAAAAGTGAGTTTGAGTGTGTAAAAGTGAGTTTGAGTGTGTAAAAGGCTTATTAGGGGTGGTGCTGGTACCAGTTTGAGTGTGTAAAAGGCTTATTAGGGGTGGTGCTGGTACCAATTTGAGTGTGTAAAAGGCTTATTAAGGGTGGTGCTGGTACCAGTTTGAGTGTGTAAAAGGCTTATTAGGGGTGATGCTGGTACCAGTTTGAGTGTGTAAAAGGCTTATTAGGGGTGGTGCTGGTACCAGTTTGAGTGTGTAAAAGTGAGTGTGAGTGTGTAAAAGTGAGTGTGAGTGTGTAAAAGTGAGTTTGAGTATGTAAAAGTGAGTGTGAGTGTGTAAAAGTGAGTTTGAGTGTGTGAAAGTGAGTGTGAGTGTGTAAAAGTGAGTGTGAGTGTGTGAAAGGCTTATTAGGGGCGGGCGGCGAGACCAAGCTGCTCACGTTTCTCAGACGTGATGTGAGAATGAGGAATGCACTGATGGCTGGGGTGACTGTCTGCTTGGGGAGAGAGAGAGAGAGAGAGAGAGAGAGAGAGAGAGAGAGAGAGGAAAAGAAAAAGAGAGGCGTACTTCCAGCTCTACCAGCCAAGTTCCTTCAAAAACTCTATGCAATAGACCTAGAAGACCTGATGCTCTTTTAAAGGCAAAGGGTGGTCACACCAAATATTGATTTGATTTAGGTTTCTCTTTTGTTCAGTCACTGCATTTTGTTAATTAATAAATGATTAACACTTCCATTTTTGAAGGCATTCCTAGTTGACAGCATTTTTGCACACCTGCCTAAGACTTTTGCACAGTACTGTATGTGTGTGTGTGCCCCTGCGTGTATGTGTGTGTCTGTGTGTGTGTATCTGTATTTGACGGGGTGTGGACTGGCCTGACTATCTCAGAGAGGAGAGAGAGAAAGAGAAAGAGGGAGAGAGAAAGAGAGAGAGAGAGAGAGAGAGAGAGAGAGAGAGAGAGAGAGAGAGAGAGAGAGAGAGTTTAGGGTTGTTTTGGGAATGGGTTAAAAAAGGTTTCTGCGGTAATCTTCAGTCAAACGAGTGCCCATAGCTGCCGTTAGCATAAATAAGCTGGTGCTCAGACAGGGACAGAATGCCCCTCCTCATACATCCCCTCTCCTCTGAATAGCACAAACAGGAGGAAAACCTAAAGGTCACTCTATCAGGCCCGAGCAAAATAAACACGCAGGCCTCTTTTGCCATGACCCTGAAATACAATGGAGTCCACACACACACACACACACACACACACATACACTTACACATACAGTACACGCAGTGCTCTTTCAGCTGCTATATTTAAAAGGAAACACAATGGCATGCATTGTTTGTCCCTCCTGAGCGCCCTTAGAAATATCCATGCCTGTGTGAGGCTGACCTCGCCCTCTATTGCAGGTAACAGCAGAGCAGAGCAGTGTGTAGAGACGTGACTATGTCGGCATACACTCATTTAGACATGAATATGTGTGTGTGTGTTTGTGTGTGTGTACAAGCGGGCATGAGTGTGTGTGTGTGTGTGTGTGTGTGTGTGTGTGTGTGTGTGTGTGTGTGTGTGTGTGTGTGTGTACAGAGCAGTGTGTAGAGACACAACTATGCCGGCATACACTCATTTACACATGAATATGTGTGTGTGTGTGTGTGTGTGCATATGTGCGAGCAGATATATTTGTGTGTGTGTGTGTATGTGTGTGTTTGTGTGTGTGTGTGTGTGTGTGAGCAGAGCAGGCAGTGTTTAGGGCGACTATGCCGGTATACACTGATTTAGACATGAATATGTGTGTGTGTGTGTCTGTGTGTGTGCATATGTGCGAGTGGGTATGTGTGTGTGTGTGTGTGTGTGTGTGTGTGTGTGTGTGTGTGTGTGTGTGTGTGTGTGTGTGTGTGTGAGCAGAGCAGGCAGTGTTTAGAGAGGTAACTATGCCGGTATACACTATTTAGACATGAATATGTGTGTGTGTGTGTGTGTGTGTCTGTGTGTGTGCATGTGTGCGAGTGGGTATGTGTGTGTGTGTGTGTGTGTGTGTGTGTGTGTGTGTGTGTGTGTGTGTGAGCAGAGCAGGCAGTGTTTAGAGAGGTAACTATGCCGGTATACACTATTTAGACATGAATATGTTCCCTGCTTTTTTTGGTAGCCTCACTGTCTGAAAATATAAGTGATTTGAAAGTTCACATTTATAGAATAGAAAAGAATGCCTTTATTGTTACCATACACATGTACAATAAGATTGTTCTCACAGCATGAAACTTAACCTTTATATGACTTTGAAATGTTTCTATTGACACTGTAATGAGACTGTGAGCTTGTGAGACTGTTCCAGAGGCATTAGGTAAGTTTTCAGACAAATTATTCACACAAGTTACATGCATTTGTCAAAACTGGCTAGGTACAATACACATCTGTGGCATGATTTGTAGAAGGATTGGGAGGGTTTGTACAAATTTCAAGCAGCTCCAACCTGGATCTCTGATTAAAATGGTCGACAACTACTTTTGGAGAAGATGAATCACACTCATACTTTGCTTTTCAGTTTCATGTTTATTACTTAATACTTTTTTTTAATTTATTACTTATTACTTATTAGCAACAGGGTGTCCACAATGTTTCAGCCTGATGGCTTTCGTCAGTGTGTGTATAGTGCGTGTAGGACAAAAACTACTTTTGAAAAAGTTAAAACCCCTTCGTATATACATTTGTATACAGCCAAATGGTCACTTTATTAGCTAGCAAATCAGTGGCTTCTGCTGATGTTTTTACCCTGATGTAAGAGAAAGATTCTGCCCAAATGTGCTCACCTCATCTGAGAACCATTCAGTTACGTCAGACATGAATACACAACTTCAAACTTCAAACGTCTTCATCCATTTACAGACGAATGACTGTCGTGTTCAACATAGACCTGTCAGTCCGTGCAGTCATATGCTTTTCAGTCATACCATAACGTGAGAACGTCACATCTCGTAAAGTCATAATATCGTGTCCCCTTTTGGGTCTGTGACTCTTCGAGGATACTGTTTCAGTGGATATTTGTGTAAATATTGTGCTATTTTAGCATGCAATTGCACAGACGACTAGCAAGCATCTGACCCCAGAAACCCCTCTCGTCAGTAGGAGAGTGTTTACATTATAAGATCTAAAACTTTTGTCAACAATTAAGCAAATTTAAAACTGAAGGGCCGTGACTTTGACAAACGTCTGTGATGTGAATCTATTGTAAGCTATGGGCGAACCTATATGGACTGGCCTATATATTCCCCCCACAACCTCACAGCCCACCCTTATGGTAGTCACCAGAGGAGAGGACAAGAAAAGAAATGAAACAGAAAAAAAGCTAAGTAGGTAATTTTTTCATCTTCCCTTGTTGTCCCAAATGCATCCCAGAATGCTTTGCGTCCAGAGGCAGCTCTTCCAGGCCTTGCCTCTCTTTCTTCCGTAGTCTTTAAAGCCCAGTTCCCCTCCCTCTATATGTGTCGTGCCCCGGGGGGTAGTTTCTATACGTGTGGCTACATCCCTAAGAAAGCAGCCTTTGTGCGCTGCCCAGGAAGATAAACACAGGGGAGAAGGCCTCTCAGACGGCAGGCACACACACTATTCTGGACCCTGTATCCGAGCCCGCTGCCACAGTCTGTTGTGTTATTTTTAGCCACAAAATGTTGTTGACACTGTGGTGTCAACAGCAGCGGGAGCCGTTCTACTATTAGTATGAAGTGGTTAGTCCTTGCCAT
Organism: Coilia nasus; assembly: GCA_027475355.1. NCBI lineage: Eukaryota > Metazoa > Chordata > Actinopteri > Clupeiformes > Engraulidae > Coilia > Coilia nasus. The sequence continues at coordinate 22,467,899 of CM050215.1, forward strand.
ATTAGAGGACTCTAGTCAACTAATAATTTATTGCTCAATTATTTAATTTATTTTGTTAACTGTTAACTG
>CM050215.1:22472967-22485467 GCA_027475355.1 Coilia nasus
TAAACGGAAACCAACACAACACCGTTTTAAGAGAACAAGGTTGAGCGTACCTGGGTTAGTGGGTTTAGAGTAACTATTATCTTCAAAGAGATGCCTGTAGTTTTACCAGAATAATGAAGCCATAATCTTTTAGGACTTGAAAAGGCTGTTTTGACATGGCCGTGCACATAAACATATACTTTTTAGTATTATTTTATCAGACACAGGGTTGCTAGTAAATTCAAACACTTTGTGCTCTCTCGGGTGGTCCGTCTTTTAACATGAGTTGTGTTGTGAAGTGCAACCTCGGCCTAGTACCCATGTCTTGCCACAAGGCTTTTACTTTGATATTTGGCAGACAGGAACAAGTTCCTGGTGCTGCTTGATTTACGTTTGACGAGTGTGGCTGCGGTAGTAGATAGCTTATTTAGCTGGTTGCTTACTTTCGTCTGCAGGCAGGTAGCCACAGTTGTTATTTAATCAGAACATAGGGGATCATTAGCTGAGAGCCCAGTTATCTGGAGGAGACGTCATCTCTGTCAAACAGTTGGAGTCCAGGTCGTTTCAGCAGCGGCACCGACATGTCAGAGACATACGGTAACTTGAATGTTAGCTATAATGTCTTCCCCAACAATATGACGTTAACATTAGCCAACATTAGCAATCTATTGAATGTCAACCAACCGCTTGCTGGGCAGGTATCTCCGGGCAGGATGTTGTGTTTACATATATGTATATGTGCTATATACGAAAGGTACTTTAACTGTCAGCTTCCCACACCAACTTTGCTTTATCTGTGATCTAACTAAAGTCCCCTGGATATTTAAACGCGTGTGAGGATAGTTATAAAGACCCTGTTTCTATCGCTAGCTTGCTAGCAAGGCAGATATGCAGCTCTTCAGATAGGAAGTGGTTTATGGTTTACCAGCTCCTCTTAGCTGAACTAGCGTCGGCTAGCTATTTTACGGTAATGTTTGACGTGTGTACATGAGCTGTATGACTTAACACGTATGTCTTGTGTTACCGTCATTTATTTTAATCAGCTTAAATCGAGGCAGTTCCAACTACATCCGTCTAAAACACCAGCAATGAAGTTCAGAAATGGAGGAACTTCGTTCCTTCCAATTCGCTGTAACAGCTGTCACCTGTATCCTGGGCAATTTCCTATTAGCAGCTACGTGAAGTAGAGAGTGATTCTGAATATAGAGACTTTATGTTGTGCTCTGTTCATCAGTCAGTCCTAAGTAAATGTCTGTAAATAAGGCAGCTTCTGTCAAAATTGTGTTGTAATCCATCTGCCCTAAGTCATACAACTGAGTCAACTTCAGGAAATTTTCTAGAGTGCATTTTCTGAATTGGGCATTTAGTGTCATTCTTGGATTGGTTTGTTTGACAGCTGTCATGTGTTCTATTGTGTGTGATGTCCGCTGCATACTTATCAGACGAGGTTTTATTGCACAGCTAACCCTTCGACAGACAGCAATGGAGAGAAGTCTTGAAGGGCAGTTGTTTTGTTAGATGGAAGTCAGGAAGTACACCTGCAGCCTCCGTCGTTATGTGGATGCCTGTTGGCTTTCTAGGCTGCATAGTGGAGTGATGTTCACAGCGAAGCCTTCTCGTATTACAGCTGGCCATCTTACACCCCTCTCCCCTCCCCTCCCCCTCCCAGACATCCATCCCTCTCTCTGCGCCCTTCCATCACATCACTCTTTCTCTCTTTCACTTCACCCGACAACCCTCCACCCTCTCCCTCTCTCCCTCCATCTTTCTTATCCCCAGCTTCTGTCTCTCTCTCTTCTTCCCCCCATTCACATAGCTATAGCCAATAGGTTTAGTCTCGCTCTTTCTTTCTTTCTTTCTTTTTTTCTTTTTTTCATTCTTTCTTCTGTCCTCCCTCTCACTGCCTCTTTTTGGAGCTCCCTGTCTCCTGTGTGCATGTGTGGATGGTAACTCTACCTGGAGCTTGTAGTATGAACCCTAATGCATTTCTGGAGCTGTGCCATTGGGTAGCCTGTGCATCGCTGTTATTGATTTCCCTTTCCATGGTGTTGTCTTGTAGCCTCTGTCTGTCTTCCTGTGTGTGTGTGTGTGTGTGTGTGTGTGTGTGTGTGTGTGTGTGTGTGTGTGTGTGTGTGTGTGTGTGTGTGTGTGTGTGTCTGCAGGCAGGGCCATGGTTGCAGCAACAGCCAAACAGCGAGTATTGTGATCCCTGACGGAACCCAAGTGCTTGCGGAGGCCTACTGTTTCCAAGACAAACACACTCACACACACGCACACACACGCGCATTTGTACACACACATGCCAGCCACCTGACTAGAAAGAGAAAGAGGGAGGGAGAGAGAGGGAGAGAGAGAAAGAGAAACATGGCAGGTGCCCAGAGGACTAGAGGCTTGGGCCTTGTGTGGAGGTGAATGCAGGGTCACGAGACTGAGTGACGGCTCTGACCCAGTGTAGCCTCGGATCAGAACCGGCCCTGATCCACTATAGCTGTCTGTCTTTGAACAGGGTCTAGACTAGCCTGGCAAACCAGCCCCTCGTACTGCACTTCATTTTGTACAGAGGGTCTGGCTGTGTTGTACTGAGAAACGTTTTCTTCCTGGAGGTGTAGACTCTGCCTACGCACTGCATTTCAAATGTAGCACACAAAGTACATGTTATCACTCATGAACACTTCCTCTGTTTGCTGATTGATTAGGCAAGATTCTGCCTGGGACAATCATGTCAATTGAACCTAAGCCAGACCCTCTGTACAAAATGAAATGAAGTACGAGGGTCTGGTTTACCAGACTAGCTCTGATCCACTATAGGTGTCTGTCTGTGACACCAACAGCAACAGTGACACTTTGCTTTGGCCCCAGTAGAGTCTTGCCTCGACCTGCCTCGTTTGCCAGCAGAGGTGTCTGTCTGTGAACAGAGCCTAGAAAGCAAAGACCAATTTACATCACAAACACTTTTGAGACGGTTTTGAGATTTTTAAAGGCCATCTGCTACTGCTTTCCAGTAGACTTGTATTGGAGTCAATGGAGCAATTCACAGCATCAGCATATTAAGGTCTATTTTTACCCCTCTCTATTCTTGGCTCACATGAAGGGAACGTTGCCTCCCACCATTGTTAGTCTGCGTCATAAAAGTGTATGTCAGGCAGCATCGAACACTGCGTTAAAGTCCTGTTATTTGCGTGCGTGTGTGACAGTCCTGATCTTGGGGGTATTTCAGGTAGGTGGTTTAGTGATGTGCCCCATGGAGGTATTCTAATAATTGGAGAAAGGGTGGAAGTCGCACCCTCATTCACTAAAATGGGAAATTCTAGGCTAGTGAATTCAGATTTTTTCAAGTTTCATGGGGCTTATTGTTGCTGCCATTGCACTTAGCCAATTGAGTGCCACGTTACTGACTGATGTGAGGTACAGCAGAAAGCTATATCGAGGAAGGGCATTGGATGTTCACAAGTGGATGGTGACATAGTTTGGGGACACCCTCATGCATGAGATGAGAGTGGAGCACGGGTCAATCAGCATGGGGGAAATGGGGGCGGATATGATGCAATGTTCTTGGAAAATGGCGACAAGGAAGTGCCTTGCTAATCGACTGACGCTAACCAGCCAAATCCTGACACCCTGACTTACCCAGTGAAGCTAACTCAGAGCAGTGCTGACGCCCTGACTTACCCAGTCAAGCTAACTCAGAGCAGTGCTTCTCCGATAGTGGGGTGGGCTAGGCGGGGCGCGTGTGACCCCAGGGAACATGGTTACATGCTTTTTTTGCCGTACTAGAATAAAGTGTAATTGCACATCGACCACAGTACAGGCTAAAAAACAATGCTAATAAAGTTATTCTTTGTTATAAGATTATATATAATCTATATTTCTCTTTTTTGGTATTCTTTAATGTTAATAAGGATACAATGTTATGCAGAGGTGGGGGGGGGGTTCTTCTTCCTAGGGGGGCGTAACAGAAAATAATGGAGCACTGACTCAGAGTGACTCATGGGTTCATTCTCTGAGCAAAATAAGCACTCCTCTACAGATTCACCACTTGAGTTAAAACACCCAGGGTGGGATCCCAAGTAGCTGGTTTAGTGACTATCCCAGCTAAGTTAACTCAGAGTAAGTGGTAACTGTGGAGGCAGCTGGGCTGGAGTGGGTCTTGGGATAGGAGAGTGGCAGATTCGAATCCCACCCTACCTATGGCTGAAATGCCCTTGAGCAAGGCATCTAACCCCACACTGCTCCAGAGAGTGTAACTGAAACCCTGTAAATACTGTAACTGTAAGTCCCTCTGGATAAGAGCTTCAGCTAAGTGTTATGTAATGTAACTGTCCTAATAGAGGGGTCTTATAGCTTCATTCTTCTAGGAAAACTAAGTCAAATGGCCCTTCTACTAGTAGATTTACCACTTGCTCTGAGTAAACACACCCAGGTAAGAGACTGAACCTGCTCTCTGGAACACCCCTCTTTGGTTAGCATGGAGAGAAGTTCAGTCAGTCTCCTCTCTTCAAGTAGACAGGCAGCCCCAAAAGATGCAGCTGTCACTGGGGTCAACTTAACATCGTATCCATTTTAAACATCGCTGCCTCAGAGACAGATGCCACTGTCTAGGCCTGTTGTCTGCACTGTGTGTCTGTCTGCTCTAAGTAGCTTGTTTACGAACTGCAGTGATGTGTATTTAAGGCTGGATCATGTGGACACTCGGAACACGCACACACACACATGCACGCACACACACACATGCACGCACGCACGCACAAACGCACACTCGCACACTGACAGGCACAGACATGCGCACAAACACACTATTTATATATCTGTGCTGCTTGTCAGGTAGGTGTGTAGCTGCTAGGACAGCTAATTAGCCGTCTCTGAAAGGATGGAGTCATGATCTGGCCTTAGGGCGGCGGGGCAGATTAATCACTTTAGCCATCTCTATCTCCCACTTTCTCTCTTTCTTTCTTCCTCTCTCTCTCCATCTCCCACTTTCTCTCTTTCTCTCTCTCCCTCTCTCCCACTTTCTCTCTCTTTCTCGCTCTCTCTCTCTCTCTCTCTCTCTCTCTCTCTCTCTATCTCCCACGTTCTCTCTTTCTCTTCCTCTCTCTATCTCTCTCTCTATCTCCCACTTTCTTTCTTTCTTCCTCTCTCTATCTCCCACTTTCTCTCACTTTCTCTCTCTCTCTATCTTCCACATTCTCTCTTCCTCTCTCTTTCTCTCTCTCTCTCTCTCTCTCTATATATATATCTCTCACTTTCTCTCTTTCTCTCTTCCTCTCTCTCTCTCTCTCTCTCTCTATATATATATCTCTCACTTTCTCTCTTTCTCTCTTCCTCTCTCTATCTCCCACTTTCTCTCTTTCTCTCTCTCTCTTCCTCTCTCTGTCTTCCACTTTCTCTCTCTCTCTTTCTGCTGTCCTTCATGTTTCCCCCGTTTATCATTTGTTTATTTTACACTGATTACCTTTGATGATCTCTCTCACTCTCTCTGTCTTTCTCTCTCTGTCTTTCTCTCTCTCTCCCTGTCTCTCTCTGTCTCCTTTCGTCCCCCCTCCCCCTCTCTTTCACTTTTCCATTCCAGTTCTTTCCCTCCTTTATCTCCCATTCTTTCTCTCTTTCATCCTTTCTTCCGACTGTTGACTCATGGGGTCCTTGACTCTGGTCTCTAGTCCCTCCCTTCTCTCTGCCTCATCCCTTCTTCTTTCTGCCATGCTGTGTTTGTCTCCCTCTCCTTTATTTCAGCCCTCCATCTCTCCTTCCTCTCTCACTAACTCTTATTCTGTCTGTTTTTTTTTCTCTTGGCATCCCTTGGTCATCTCTCTCTCACCCCCCCCCCCCCCCCCCCTTCTTCCCCCCTCCCTCTCTCTCCCTCTCTGTCTCTCTGTCCCTCTTCTGGTGTGTGTAATTAGCAGTGTGTAGGAGGAGGAGACAAGCTGACGATGGTAGCTGCAGTTCCTCAGAGCATGCTTTAAAGCAGGGGAATCCCCGCTTGTACACACACACACACACACACACACACACACATACACACACACACATATACCTATGGGCCTCTGGCAGTTTGTAAACACACACACACACACACACACAAAAAGCTATTTGACCCACTGTGTGTGTGTGTGTGTGTTTGTATGTGCCTGATGTGCCTGATGAAGGCCTAGTTGTGTATATATGGATGTGCTGTCATCTTACCCTGTGCTGTTTTGGGCTTGTCCTGAATCACTCCCTCGTCCCTTTGTTCCCGTCTAGTGGCAGGAGTGCAGGAAGCCTTTTGAGGGGGAGAGCAGGAGCTAGAGGCTAACAGGCTAGGCTAACAAGCTAATGACGAGTTATCTCTGCTAGCTAGGCTAACAAGCTAATGATTAGTCTTCTCTGCTAGCTAGGCTAACGAGCTAATGATGAGTCTTCTCTGCTAGCTAGGCTAAGAGGCTAATGATGAGTCTTCTCTGCTAGCTAGGCTAAGGGGCTAATGATGAGTGCTGTCTGCTAGCTAGGCTAAGGGGCTAATGATGAGTCCTCTCTGCTAGCTAGGCTAAGGGGCTAATGATGAGTCTTCTCTGCTAGCTAGGCTAAGGGGCTAATGATGAGTCTTCTCTGCTAGCTAGGCTAAGGGGCTAATGATGAGTGCTGTCTGCTAGCTAGGCTAAGGGGCTAATGATGAGTCCTCTCTGCTAGCTAGGCTAAGGGGCTAATGATGAGTCATCTCTGCTAGCTAGGCTAATGGGCTAATGAGGAGTGCTCTCTGTTAGCTAGGCTAACAGGGTCAGTGATTATTGCCTGCTAGGCCAATGGGACCAATGATGACTGCTGTCTGCTAGTTAGGCCAACTGGACTAATAATGGGTGCCTGGACAAGCAATAGTCACAATAAAGAAAGAAAAAAAGTCCGCGTCAACCAGGATTTTTATGCTCCCACTGTTTTTATTTATTTTTCGTAAAATAAATAAAAACAGCGGGAGCATAAAAATCCTGGTTGACGCGGACTTTTTTTCTTTCTTTAATGTGTGGGTGTTTTGCAATATTGGGCATTTAGGATGGAGGACATCTGACCACACACACACACACACACACACACACCAAATACACTTCTGGTAGGTCTTCCACCAGATACATTTCTGTGTTGTTAGTAATGTTTTAACAGTATTATTCTTCAAACAACACCATAGCAGACCAGCACCAGTCCATACTGGTCTATGTAAAGCACCAAAAAGCAGAAGCAAAGTGCCGACACCAGTTATTAATTATTCATGACATTTCAGACATTCGCTCTTCATCAGCTTTCGCCTGTGTCAAGTGTTGCAGACTTTGTTACAGGTTTTTTAATTTTTTTTATTTCAAGTTTTGGACCAGCACCCAGCCTACTTCAGGCGAATGTGCATGCTTTTGGCTAGTTCTGGTCAAGCACTGGCACCAGCACCGGCACGCATTTCCACAGGTTTCAGAACCGAGCACTGTGACATTGTGGTTCCGACTTTGGGCATCAGTAACTTCAGGGAGCCGTGCCGGTGCCTACTTTTTGGAAACAAGCAGAACCGGTTCTAGATTAGGCACTGGCACTGTGGCGGCGGAAACAAGCTATCTGAGGACACAGAGCAGAGGTCACGTGTGACACGAGGTCACGCTTCAGCTCTGTGTAGGACTCAACCCTGAAGGGGAAGTGACTAGTGAAAGGTGTAGTCTACGTGCTGTGTGTTATAGTTCAGTGTCGAGTAGGCTACTTTCTGTGCTGTGTGCTATAGTTCAGTGTCGAGTAGGCTACTCTCTGTGCTGTGTGTTATAGTTTAGTGTTGAGTAGACTACCTGCTGTGTGTGTTATAGTTCAGGGTTAAATATTGTCTGTGCCGTGTGTTCTAATTCAGGGTTAAACACCCTCTGCACCTGCTGTGTGTTATAGTTGAGGGTGGAATGGCATCTGCGCTGTGTGTTACAATTGAGAGTGGAATGACCTGTGTGGGTTTGTGAACAGAGGCGGTTCCAGACTGATCCAAGCTATCGCAGCCCTGGATCTATTTGGGCCAGTGCAGAACCGGGTCCTTTTGGGCCAGTGCAGAACCGGGTCCCTTTGGGCCAGTGCAGAACCGGGTCCCTTTGGTCCAGTGCAGAACCGGGTCCTTTTGGGCCAGTGCAGAACCGGGTCCCTTTGGGCCAGTGCAGAACCGGGTCCGTTTGGGTCAGGGCTGCTGTGCGGAGACCCACCCTGTTCTCAGAGAGTCCTGGGAAGCCCTTTAACCCTGCATATCCCACACTCAGCCTCGCGCACTCACTCTCAAGTGTGTGTGTGTGTGTGTGTGTGGTGTGTGTGACAGACAGAGTGTGTGTGTGTTCAACCTGAGACCTTAGAACTTTTAACTGTGTGTGTGTGTTCAACCTGAGGCCTTAGGCCTTTGAATGCTGCTCCTGACAAATATTGACAGTCATGGCCGCCGCTCCTGAACAGCCGGCGCTGGGGGCCAACCGATGTAGCAGATTGTGCCGCCGTGCCGTGCCAGGGCTCCCTCACAAGGCCTGGCACCGCGCCGCGCCACAGGCAGAACTCGCCAGCCTGGTTTCAGAACATGGCAACCACAGAGGAGTGCCCAAGCCGGAGTCTGGCATAGATAAAAGCAGCATTTTTCACTTAGCCTGCCTATCCTTTCTCCCTGCTGATTGGGCAATGGTGCTGTCAGTCATGCCTTGTTGCCCCGCCTCCTACCTCTTACGTCCAGTCCCATGCCTTGTCCTCTGAGTGTCATCAGACTCTCATTGGCTTGCAGTAGATGGGTGTAATCTAAGGCCATCTTCACAGGCCTGCACACCATACGAATGACACCCAGCTGAGACAAATGATCAGCAGTTACCTTGTTCACAAACACAGCCCTCACATCATCATGCTGTGCTGTGCAGGCGCGTGTGTGTGAAAGAGAAATGCGTATGTGTGAGTGTGTGTGTGTGTGCGGGTGGGTGAAATGCGAGTGCACGTGTGAGTGTGTGTATATGACTGTGTGTGTGGGTGAAATGCGAGTGCACGTGTGAGTGTGAATGTATGAGTGTGTAGGAGTATGTGTGTATGAGATTGTGAGTGCTTCCCTGATTGCCCTGGTGGGTGTGTGATCCCGCTGCCTGAGGGGCCCTCCGCTGTGAAATGGTGTTAAGGTCAGCACTCAGCATGTGTTACTATTAGCCCTTAGCACTCCCCACATATGCTCCAGGTCCAGCTTGATGGCTGTGACACACAGCACTCCCCACATATGCTCCAGGTCCAGCTTGATGGCTGTCACACTCAGCACTCCCCACATATGCTCCAGGTCCAGCGTGAGGGCTGTCACACTCAGCACTCCCCACATATGCTCCAGGTCCAGCGTGATGGCTGTGACACTCAGCATTCCCCACATATGCTCCAGGTCCAGCTTGATGGCTGTCACACTCAGCACTCCCCACATATGCTCCAGGTCCAGCATGAGAGCTGTCACACTCAGCACTCCCCACATATGCTCCAGGTCCAGCGTGATGGCTGTCACACTCAGCACTCCCCACATATGCTCCAGGTCCAGCGTGATGGCTGTGACACACAGCACCCCCCACATATGCTCCAGGTCCATCGTGAGGGCTGTGACACACAGCAGCATCTACTTAGCCTGGTAAACCAGCCCCTCCTACTTCGAGGGGCGGGTTTACCAGGCTAATGTCTACCACTCCAAGACTTTGAGATCTTAATTCTGTCCTACAAAGGCAAAGTGTAGTAACTACCTATGAAAAGGTCTTTAAAGTGTCATTCTGCTCATTCAAACAGGTGTGATAGCAGGTGTGATAGTGGTGATGCTTTTATGTACTTTCCTAATAAGAAGAAGCAAGAGATGTAGTCACCAGACAAAGGAGGTGTTCCATTGTCAAAACTGAGGTTAGACTGGAAATTGACTAAATGTGTAGTTGTCTTTCTAGGGCAGTATTGTCATTAAACAGTTATCTATGCAACAAAGGTGCAAGGTGAACGTGTCAAAGTGTAGAAACAAGAGAAAGAGGAGAGTATACACAAGGGCGTAGTAAATAATAAACAGTGAAAGGTAAATGGGCTATGCTTATAGACTTTGAATAATAATATTGCACTATGAGGTAGGTAATGCAAATTATGCTGTAGGTATTGCACAGTGAGAGGTGAGATTCCACACTGAGAGGTAGTGAGACGGGCAGGCAGACAGGCAGACAGGCAGGGTCAAAGGGATGGGAGTGGGAGTATGTTGGAAAAAAGACAAATGGAAGAACCAGATGACTGAAGTGTTCTGGCCTGTCTGTGGAATCCTTCTTGCAGCTTAGTTATTGATTAACACTTACTGTCATTCATTCTCTCTGTCTCTCTGTCTCTCTGTCTCTCTGTCTCTCTCTCTCTCTCTCTCTCTCTCTCTCTCTCTCTCTCTCGCGCTCTCAGATTTCCTGTTCAAGTTCCTAGTGATTGGCAGTGCTGGGACGGGGAAATCATGCCTCCTACATCAGTTCATCGAGAACAAGTGTAAGCACCACTTATTTATCTTTTCTCCCTCCTCCAGTGTCTGTGTCCCTCCCTCCATCCCTCCATCAGTCTCTACCTCCCTCCCTCCCTCCCTCCCTCCTCCAGTGTCTACCTCCCTCCCTCCCTCCATCCCTCCTCCAGTCTCTACCTCCCTCCCTCCCTCCATCCCTCCTTCAGTCTCTACCTCCCTCCCTCCATCCCTCCTCCAGTCTCTACCTCCCTCCCTCCCTCCCTCCATCCTCCAGTCTCTACCTCCCTCCCTCCCTCCCTCCCTCCTCCAGTCTCTACCTCCCTCCCTCCCTCCATCCCTCCTTCAGTCTCTACCTCCCTCCCTCCATCCCTCCTCCAGTCTCTACCTCCCTCCCTCCCTCCATCCCTCCTCCAGTCTCTACCTCCCTCCCTCCATCCCTCCTCCAGTCTCTACCTCCCTCCCTCCCTCCCTCCATCCCTCCTCCAGTGTCTACCTCCCTCCATCCATACCTCCCTCCATCCATCCCTCCCTGACTCCCTCTTTCTTTCACAGTTTCATCAGTTGAATTCACACACATGCAGTTGAAAACATGCATACACACACACACTCTCTCTCTCTCTCCCTCTCTCTCTCTCTCTCTTTCTCTCTCTCTCTCTCTCTCTCAATCTCTCTCTCTCTCTCTCTGTCTGTCTGACACACGCATACACACACACTCGCGCGCTCTCTCTCTCTCACCCACTCTCTCTCACAAACTCCTGCGTCTCCAGTAGTGTGTAGTTCTGCATGTAAAGTTCTGTGAGCAGTGTGGTCCAGTCGCCCAGTAGCGAGAGGAGGCTGGGCCGCTAGCATCCGTCTCCAGCAGCCGTTATAGCAGCACAATAGCCGCATTAGCATCTCAATAAGGCACGTCGTTAGCATGCCGTGCCCGGCCCGTTAGCATCCTAATGAGCGCCCACATGTTAGCATCTCAGTGAGCGCCCACTCCGTTAGCATGCAGCGTCTGGGCCATTAGCATCTCAATGAGCGCCCCGCTTGTTAGCATGCAGTGCCCTGCCCGTTAGCATCCTAATGAGCGCCCACATGTTAGCATCTCCGTGAGCGCCCAATCCGTTACCATTCAGCGTCTGGGCCATTAGCATCTCAATGAGCGCCCGGCTCGTTAGCATGCAGTGCCCCACCCGTTAGTGTCTCAATTAGCGCCCGGCCCATAAGCATGCAGTGCCCCGCTCGTTAGCATCTCAATTAGCGCCCGGCCCATAAGCATGCAGTGTCCAGCTCGTTAGCATCTCAATTAGCACCCGGTCCATAAGCATACAGCACCTATCACGTTAGCATGCGGCACCCGGCTAATGCAGTGCCATTGGGCCGCTCTGAAGTAACCCTCAGTGCTCTCATGCCATAGGGAGCGCTCGCTCACTGTTACACACACACTCACTCTCTCTCACACACACTGGCCCTGCGTCCGAAACCTTAGTAGGCACTGCGTTCTATGCAGTGCTTACCACTCGACCATTACAGTAGTAGCTTCTACGTAGCAAACTAGCCAGTAGCAGGTACAATTCGGACGTACTACGACATCGCCATCTTGCCCGTCCTCTTACCCGGATGTTTACATTAACGTCATGATTTTGCCAGCTTGTAGTAAACGGTTAGCTGCATTTTATCAGATAACCTCAACATTTATGTGCATTTGTGACGTGAACAACTATTTACATGGCTTTTATTTACTGAAGTGCACATTTGTACACTGACAGACAAGCGACCGGAGTCTCCGCCATCTTGGTTACTTTTAACGAGCGGGAAGTTTTTGGTTCTTCTTCTACGGTTTTCAACCTCCCGGTGACTTCTGGGATAGCGTAGTGTAGTTCGCTTGCACACTGCAAAATACTACCAGAAACTCACTTACTTTTGGCCCGGCTTCGCCTACTACTGAAAGCTTACTAAGGTATTCGGATGCAGGGATACTCTCTCTCTCTCTCTCTCTCTCTCTCTCCCTCTCTTCCCCCTCACTAGAGCAAAGTGGTGAACTTAGCATGTTCACAGGGACTCATGTAGGATGATGGGGCCATGTGCCCTTAGCCCA
>CM050215.1:22487967-22520467 GCA_027475355.1 Coilia nasus
GAGATGATGATGAGTGACAGGCCTGTAATAAAATGTCATCCTGGCAGCTCTCACTGCACTTCAGTCCATTAAGGAGCGACAGAAGAGGCTTAGGAGGAGAGGGAGGGAGGGATGGAGTGAGGGAGAAAGAGGGGGAGAAAGAAAAAGAAGAGGAGGCAAGGAGCCATATGAGGATTAACGAGGTCTGTCGGACTGGAGGAAAATGTGACAGTGTAATAAAAATGTACAATTAACTATGAAATTAGTTGTCATAACACATCTGCTTTTATGTATACTTTTACGTGGTAGCAAAAATAGGAAGAGCGCATGGAGGAGTTGAGTAGAAGGGTGAGGCCATCCAGAGAGAGAGTGATGGAGAGAGAGTGATGGAGAGAGAGTGATAGAGAGAGAGAGAGAGAGAGGCCATCCAGAGAGAGAGTGATAGAGACTTGGAACATACACAGCAGAAAACATACAGAGAGATGCAGGCATATGCAGTGAAGAGAGAGAGAGAGAGAGAGAGAGAGAGAGAGAGAGAGAGAGAGAGAGAGAGAGAGAGAGAGAGAGAGAGAGAGAGAGAGAGAGAGAGAGAGAGAGAGAGAGAGAGAGAGAGAGAGAGAGAGAGAGAGAGAGAAGGAAAGGGAGGATAAGGGAAGGAGAGAGAGAGAGAGAGAGAGAGAGAAGGAAAGGGAGGATGAGAGAAGGAGAAAGAGAGAGATGTAGGGATATGGAGTGAAGCGCTTGATGAGAGAGAGAGAGGAGGAAAGGGGGAATGAGAGAGGGAGAGAGAGAGGAGGAAAGGGAGGATGAGAGAGGGAGAAAGAGAGAGATGTAGGGATATGGAGTGAAGCGCTTGATGAGAGAGAGAGGGAGAGAGAGAGGAGGAAAGGGAGGATGAGAAAGGGAGAGAGAGAGGAGGAAAGAGGGAATGAGAAAGGGAGAGAGAGAGGAGGAAAGGGGGAATGAGAGAGGGAGAGAGAGAGGAGGAAAGGGGGAATGAGAGAGGGAGAAAGAGAGCGAAGGAGTGGAGAGAAGCGCTTGTGCATAATTGGGTGGAGGTGCATGCGTCGCTTGCTGCATACGTGCATGCTAACATCACTGCTTGGCAGGCATGCACAACACAAGCTCACACTGACGGCCACGCCCCCGTCGCCATGGACACCAGCTCATGGTTGCCACAGTGATCTATGACTTAACCAAAACAAGCCTCAAGGAAGTAGGGAAAGGGAGAATTAGTGTGTGTGTGTGTGTGTGTCTCTGTGTGTGTGTGTGTGTTTAGAGATTCTGTTCAGGGAAAAAAAGAAAGATTTGTCTGCAGTAAACAGTGCCCCAGTGTCATCCATTGAAATAGCCCAGGAGGAGCCCAGTTAGTATTCTGTGTGTGTGAATTAGGGGCTCTGTTCGGCATGGTGACTGATGACTGGCGTACACTATGGAGTGGAAAAGGCACGCAAATCTACATCTGTGACGCGCACATCAGCAGTCTCAGCCACAGATTGGAGCTTTGTCTCGCAATATGGACACAGCACAGCAACAACATGAACAAAAGCCATACTATTTATCTGCTCTTCTGTCTACAGCAAATCCAAAAGCCATATTATTCATCTTCTCTTCTGTCTACTGGCGAATCCAGAAGCTACGCAGGGATCGAGTGAACATTTCCTTGCTTGACACATTGAGGGCTCATTTCCACCAAACACTCTGCGTGTAAAGCGCATGCCCGTTTTCTGTCCGTATTCATTTAGAATGCACGCTAACAGATTAGACCATTTCCACCGCATGCGTGATCTGAGCGTATTCTGTCCCTATACAAACCTATTGTACACGGATACGCGCTGTACACGCTCAAGTCGGTGGAAATGAGGCCTGACACCTCTGTGGCCTTGCTGTCTAATTTTGTTGTACAGGCAACTGTTCAGTGACGATAAAGGTCTTTTAGTCCACATGTTTGTCTGTCTGTCTGTCTTTGTCTCTCAGTCAGTGGTGACTCTGAGACATAATTAGACTGGTGATGTACGCTGACTTTAACATCATTAGTGCTTGTTTGTTTCTTCATAAACTTAATGAGGTGCAGTTCTCAATCTGTCTATCTCTCCCTCTCTCTGTCTTTCCACCCCCTCCCTTTCTCTCACTCACTCACTCACACACACTCACTCACACTCACTCACTCACTCACTCACACACACACACACACACACACACACACACACACACACACACACACACACACGTTGACCCAGCCGGGAGACGTACAACGCCTTGACTAACTGGCTGACGGATGCGCGGACCCTGGCCAGCCCCAACATCGTCATCATCCTGTGCGGCAACAAGAAGGACCTGGACGCCGATCGCGAGGTCACCTTCCTGGAAGCCTCACGCTTTGCCCAGGAGAACGGTAACCTTTGCCCTTTGACCCCACTCTGTTTCCATGACAACTGCACTCACACAGCAGTTAAATATTATTCCAGATTTAAATTTAGCTACCAATTTCCAAAGTTAACATAGAACATAGAAGTTAACATGTCATAGAGTTACACAGTAAAGATTCTGAGGAGAATGCCAAGGAATGACAATAATGTGTAGATGCATCCAGAATGTTATGTAAAGAGTGATGGGTACCATGTTACTTTGTGTGTGTGTGTGTGTGGTGTCTCATTGGTGTGTGATTTGGTGTGGTGTTTGTGTGACAGTTTGTTAGTGTGTGATATACTGTGTTAACATGTAGGGGTGTTGAAATTAATCATATAATCGATGCATCGCGATGCAGACGTGAACAATTAATAATCGTTTCAATAGCAGATCATAATCGATTATAATGTATTGTGATAACCTGTGTTAATGTTCTGCTGATATTCCTTATGTGTTTGTGCCTTTAAGGAAAGGGAGTTGAGTGTGTGTGTGCGCGCATGTGTGTGTGGGTGCGCCCGGGGTAAGAGGAAAAGTTGCTGCACTGTTGTGCAGTAGTGTTTTGTGGAATAAACATGGGTTGTGGCTAAACAGCAACTATGTTGTACCTTTTACAGTCATTTTTTCTCGCCATAAGTTTTAAAAATAGCACCCGGTAACCCGTTTTGTCTATGGCAACCTGTGTCTATGGTCTTTGTCTCATCTACGTGATCTATTCGTCGTCGTGTAGCATACATCACAACACAACATGACGGCGCCATAAAAATAAATATGTTGGGAACACCACCAACTTAAGAAATCCGTTACCCGTCTCCATCCAGAGTTGTTAACAACACCGGTGTTATGCGGAGTTGTCCTACTTCTGTGAAATGTCCTACTGTAGGAAGAAATGACAGACATCTGCCGAGCTGTGCTACCTTGTCAGAAAATCCCACCGTGCACTTTCAGTTTCATTTTTTTGTCACTGTACGCTCGCTATTTTAATGTTTTTTTTTTTTTTTTTGCAAGTGCGTTCAAACACAGAGAATGATGTCGTCGGAAATAAAACACAGATGTATAACGTTTTGACAATTCCAATTATCAAATTAGAATATGCTTCCACACTGGTAAGTGCAAGTAGGACCCTATGACAATTAAATTTACCTCGGCACAGTATGCTTCCACAATTATATAGCAGATAGGACGTTTTGACAGTTCAAATGACCCTGTCAGAATATGCTTCTACACTGATGTGCAGGTAGGATGTTCTGACAATTGATACATTTTATCAAATAAAAGAGGAAGGTAATATCTGACTGCTTGTGTTTGTTGATGAAATCAAAGCCATGTGAAGTAATATGTTGTGAATAATCGTGTAATGTAAAGCCATGTGAAGTAATATGTTGTGAATAATAGTAATGTGATGTGAATAATCGTGATGCATCGTGATGCATCGAGATATCGAATCGAATCGAATCGCTAACTTAATAATCGTAATCGAATCGAATCGTGAGATGAGTGAAGGTTCACACCACTATTAACATGAGGTGTGTGTGTGCGGGTGATATGAGTTGTGTGTGTGTGTGATATTTTATTAGTGTGTGACGTAGCGTGTTATGAGGTGTGTTTGTGTGTGTGTGCTAGAGTGTGTTAACATGAGGTGTGTGTGTGCTAGAGTGTGTTAACACGAGGTGTGTGTGTGCTTGTGTGTGTGTGCTAGAGTGTGTTAACACGAGGTGTGTGTGTGCTTGTGTGTGTGTGCTAGAGTGTGTTAACACGAGGTGTGTGTGTGCTTGTGTGTGTGTGCTAGAGTGTGTTAACATGAGGTGTGTGTGTGCTTGTGTGTGTGCTAGAGTGTGTTAACATGAGGTGTGTGTGTGTTTGTGTGATATTTTATTAGTGTGTGACGTAGCGTGTTATGAGGTGTGTTTGTGTGTGTGTGCTAGAGTGTGTTAACATGAGGTGTGTGTGCGCTTGTGTGTGTGTGCTAGAGTGTGTTAACATGAGGTGTGTGTGTGCTTGTGTGTGTGCTAGAGTGTGTTAACATGAGGTGTGTGTGTGCTTGTGTGTGTGTGCTAGAGTGTGTTAACATGAGGTGTGTGTGTGCTTGTGTGTGTGTGCTAGAGTGTGTTAACATGAGGTGTGTGTGTGCGGGTGATATGAGTTGTGTGTGTGTGTGATATTTTATTAGTGTGTGGCGTAGCGTGTTATGAGGTGTGTTTGTGTGTGTGTGCTAGAGTGTGTTAACATGAGGTGTGTGTGTGCTTGTGTGTGTGTGCTAGAGTGTGTTAACATGAGGTGTGTGTGTGTGTGCTTGTGTGTGTGTGCTAGAGTGTGTTAACATGAGGTGTGTGTGTGCTTGTGTGTGTGTGCTAGAGTGTGTTAACATGAGGTGTGTGTGACACACAGAGCTGATGTTTCTGGAGACGAGTGCTCTGACTGGAGAGAATGTGGAGGAGGCCTTTCTCAAGTGCGCTCGCACCATCCTCAACAAGATCGAGTCAGGTGAGCAAGCCCTGTGTGTGCGAGTGTGTGTGTGCGAGTGTGTGTCCGTGTGTGTGTGTTGTAGGCGAGTTGGACCCGGAGAGGATGGGTTCTGGTATCCAGTACGGCGTGTGTGTGTGTGTGTGTTGTAGGCGAGTTGGACCCGGAGAGGATGCGTTCTGGTATCCAGTACAGCGTGTGTGTATGTGAGTGTACTAACTGTGTGTGTGTGTGTGTGTGTGTGTGTGTGTGTGTGTGTGTGTGTGTGTGTGTGTTGTAGGCGAGTTGGACCCGGAGAGGATGCGTTCTGGTATCCAGTACGGCGTGTGTGTATGTGAGTGTACTAACTGTGTGTGTGTGTGTGTTGTAGGCGAGTTGGACCCGGAGAGGATGGGTTCTGGTATCCAGTACGGTGACGCGTCTCTTCGACAGCTGCGGCAGCCCAGAGGTTCTGCAGCCCAGACCAAACAGCAGTGCAGCTGCTAGGACACACACACACACACCCTTCCTACACCCCTACCCCAGGTACACACACACACACACACACACACACACACACACACATACACACACACACACACACCCTTCCCACACCGCTACAGGTACACACACACACACACAAACAAACACACACACAACCTAGACCCAGGTACTCACACACACACGCACACTCCCCTTTCCCACACACTCATGCACACAAACACACACTCATGTAGACACACAAACATACACATGCATGCAAACACACACACACACACAAACAGACTAACACTCTTAGAAGAAGCTTCCTCTCATTTACTGAGTGCCTTGTCTAGTTTTTGGATCTCAGGGGGCTCAGATGAGCCATATACTAACAAGCCATTAAAGGAGAACTTCGGTGTAAAATGAAAATTGGCATGTTAAAACATCATACCGAGTTGGTATGTGTACTGAGGAGCAAAATTGATTTAGCCTGTTGCATTCAGAGTTTAACTATTTTTTATAGTTTGACCCAGAAGGCTAACAATGGAAGTGGTAGGTGCCCTTAGACGAAGCATGACACCTACGCTATTTTTAAACCATTAAAACAGCTCGAAGAAACTCCACATTCCATTGGTAGTACAACAAAGGCTCTGGCATTCAAAACGAACCACTGAGAATATTGTAAATGTACACAACGTTTATTTAAAAAGCTGTTCTTACATGCAGTTGTTTGCAGTTGTTTCTCGTTGCCGCCATGATGAAAGTCCAAACAAGTTGATTGTACTACCTCTCCTCCTATTCTTCCTTCTGGGTCGTGTTCGTCAATCGACCTATGCAGACTTTCATCATGGCGGCGAGGAGAAACTACAGCAAGGTACTGCTTGTCAAAACTGTTTTATTAATAAATGTTGTGTACACTTACAAAGTTCTCAGTGCCTCGTTTTTAATGTCAGGGCCTTTGTTGTACTACCGATGGAGTGTGGAGTTTCTTCGAGCTGTTTTAATGGTTTAAAAATAGCGTAGCCGTCATGCTTCATCTAAGGGCACCTACCACTTCCATTGTTAGCCTTCTGGGACAAACGATAAAAAATTGTTAAACTCTGAATGCAACAGGCTAGATCAATTTTGCTCCTCCGTACACATACCAACTCGGTATGATGTTTTAACATGACAATTTTCATTTTACACCGAAGTTCTCCTTTAACGCATTCACTCTGCAGCATCACACACACACACACACACACACACACACACACACACACACACACACACACAGAGGCTCTAAGTACCTAACAAGCCAATAACACATCTACTCTGCAGCATCACACACACACACACACACACACACACACACACACACAGGCTCTAAGTGCCTAACAAGCCAATAACACATCTACTCTGCAGCATCTCACACATACACACACACATACACACAAACACACACACACACATACATACATACACACACACAGGCTCTAAGTAACTCTGTACTAACAAGCCAATAACGCATCCACTCTGCAGCATCACACACACACGCACACACACACACAGGCTTTACTTAACTCTGTACTAACAAGACAGTGATGATCAACTCTGCAGCATCCTAGACTGTACTTAACACTGCTAATAGAATAAAAGGTCTTTCATTGTCACTATACACATGTACAATAAGATCAAAAGCAACTCCTCCTCCAGTGCAGACATGTATGTAGAATATTTACAACATAGAATAAAATAAATAACAGTGCAAGAAAGAATAGAAGAATAAAAGGGGCGTAGGCGTGACCCTTGACATAGACACTTGAGGAAAAGTGTTGTACAGAACACATGTTTATAACTGTTTATAACTGTTCCTTTTCTTTTTCTGTCTTTCACTTGCTCTGTGTCTCTCTCCTCTCTTTGTCTATGTCTCTTTTCTTCCCCCCCCTCTCTCTCTAACCCTCTCTCTTTCTCTCTCTCTCTCACTCTCTCTCTCCCCCTCTATCTCCCTCTAACCCTCTCTCCCTCTCTCTCTCTTTCTCTCTCCCTCTAACACTCTCTCCCTCTAACCCTCTCTCTCTCTCTCTCTCTCTCTCTCTCTCTCTCTCTCTCCCTCTAACCCTCTGTCCCCCACTCTCTCTCTCTCTCTCTCTCTCTCTCTCTAACCCTGTCTCCCTCTCTCTCACCCTCTTATTCTCTCTGTCCTGTTCCCAGCCCTGGTCCATGTGTTTCTGGGTTTGGAGGCCGTCCTCCCACCCTCTCCCCACTGGGACCCCCCCACACCCAGAAACATCTGCACGACACTGTTCCCATGATGACCGTCAGCTCCCTGTGACCCCTGACCTGTGGTGAGAGCCAATCAGCAGGCTGGCTCTGCCCCCCTGTGGAAGGTTATTGGTTTGATGCTGGCCAGGGGGAGGGACTAAAAGAGGCTCCCCACTACAACCTTCTCCTGTGATTTCATCCAACACACACACACACACAAGCACATATACACTCCAAACACACAGATTGTCTTCAGTGAAGAAAAACATACCAACATATGCACATATCATTTAGGGGAGTAAAATGCAGTGATGCGCACGCATACACACACACACACACTTGTACACAGTCATCATCAGAATCAGAGGCTTTAGCACCACTAGTGTCTGTACATATGATGTACAGATACATAATCACACACACACACACACACACACACACACACACACGCACACACGCGCACGCTCTCTAATCAGATCATAGCAGAAGCAGCTCTTTGACCTCACCACAGCAGGTTGTCCCGCCCCCTCCTGTATTTTCCTTTCCCTAGCAGGTGGACCCGACTGGCCCAGGGGCTCTGTCATTGGTGGAGCGGGCGAGTAGGCTGGAGGCTGGGTCACTATCATTGGTTGATCCAGCAGAAGGGGTTGGACCCTCTTTGCCATCACCCAATCACACAACCCTCTCTGAGTCTACAGCACACTCTTATGTTACCTCACATCCTCTGACTCAGTGGTTACATGAGGTCACTTCCCCTCGTAATATCCTTACCCCCTTCCCCATCCGCACCACCCCTTCCACAATTCAGAGGACAGGATTGGATGTAGAGACTAGTTCACTATTGTGTGTGTGTACATATTTAATCAGAAGTATATAGATATACTGTATTTTTTCTTTTGAGGACTCAATCACACACAATCTTACACACACACACACACACACTCTGCCCTCCGCTCTGCACCAGTCCCATGAGCCTCTCTGACTGGCTGTGGCTGTGGCCCTGGAGTGGGTTGGGTCCCGTTCTGGAGTGGACTGGGTGTCTTTCTGGCCCGGCTGGGCCCCCGGGTCCGCTTCCCAGATAGCTGCGCTCCCTGCACACTCGCAAAGCGAAAGGGAACTCTGTCCTTCCCCCCATCAGTCTGTCTGTCTGTCTATCCTACACACACTCAAGCCCTGCGGACAAGCACAGGGGAGGGGGAGGGAGTGTTGCTTTGCCCCTAATACCCCCCACCGCCCCATAATGGCACCTCCCACCTCCGCCCGAGCCGCGAGTCATTGCTTTATGTGCGCATTTACAACTGCCCACTGCCTAATTTAGCCATAGCCACTGCAGTGAAGGCTACCAAGCCCACAGACACACACCCACAACAACCAATGCCACCTGCTCTGGCCAGCTTCTAGCCTGTGCTAGCCATCCCCTTTAGCCGTAGTGTTAGCTTTAGCATTAGCGTTAGCTTTAGCTTCCTCTGGGTTTCCCTAGTGCATCACCACTAATGCTGATCAGGTTAATGTGGCTAGCAAACCTGTCCCCTGGTGTTGACCAAGTATACAGGCTGTGACTGGAGGGCATCTGGTGTTAGCCTGTGCTAGCCTGGCTCTAGAGATGACTTAGCTGAAAGAGTATGAGAGGGTAGACGGTAACTGTCAGACAGAGGTGTGATGCAGCGTCTGTAACCAAAAGACTGAAAGTTAAAAGTGGATAATGGTTAGTCGATAGTCTAATGATTTGTCTGATGTTCAGCAAGCCAATCAGATGTGAAGCACTGGCACGTAAGGAGTCAGTAACATTGCTCATGATTGGTTGAAATTACTGGAGTTTCTGCTCTGGTTGAATTGTGTGTGTGAATGTGAGGAATTGCTTAAGTTGTTGAGGTTAAAAGCGACACGTCTGCGTAAGCTTGGGTGTTGCACTGATCAAGGATGCGTTTTCGTTCCATGTGTGAGCGGTCTGTGGCACGTGTCTATAGGTGCATCTATATACAGTATGAAGGTTTTAAATGGGCCCAATCAGCCTTGTTAACCGCAGTACCCAGCACTGAACTCGCCCCGACCTACTTAGCTTAGCCAGTACTGCATTCTCTTACCCAGACCCTTACATCAATTATACTGTTACAAGAATTATACACACACACACACACAAAGGCCCACACACACATCTTGAGGGCAAGTTTTAGCAGTTTTGTTAATGATTTTAAGAGGGGTTGGTAGATACAGTGCTACCATAATTTCTCCCCCAATATCTCTTACACACACGGACACACACGGACACACACACTCTCATATCTGTACCCATTCCCCTCGCTGTTCCCCATTCGACCACCTGCAGGTGGTTCCCATTTCGATCTGTGTGTTTTTAAAGTGTCTGTGGTGTGAGATACGATATAACCCCCCATTTTCTTTTGGTGTTGATTTCCTCCTCTGCAAGTGCACTTTTGGATTGTTTATATACTGTACCTATAGAGCTGTACAAATTTATAGTAATTTAAATATACAGTATGACGACGTACAGGAAGAGAGTCTATAGAAGTAATCATTCCTTACTAAAGAGCAACTGAGCTGTTTGCATTTGTTTGTTTGTTTGTTTGTTTTTGTTTATTTTGCTCATCCTGCTTGTACGGTGGAGGCCAGCGACTGGTCAGACCACACCACCACCATGTAACAGTGACGGTTCTTAAGGGGGTATTCTGCGTACATAGTTCTGTGACCCGACTTTGGCAAGTTAACTCAGATTAAGTATTTATAATAATATTTAAAATCTCCTAATAGAGGGCCACTCTGGCTTCATTCTTCTGGCAAAAAATACACGGTGCTGTTAAGTAAGAAGGTCAACTAGTCCTGACCTATTTTGTACCAGGTGTTGTATCTTACCAAACATGTGTCTGGCAAAGCCCCCTAGGGTATATTTCAAAAACATGGAGTAGTAACATTCCTGACTCAGAGACAAATTATGACCAAGCAGTAAGCCACCTAATAGAAGGACCCCATGGCCTCATCAAAGGAGTATTGGGCTCTCCTATTAGACGTTTTACTACGATCTCACCCAGGTTGGTCACTTAACCATCTACCACGAACGCCCCATAGTCTCCGAATGTAGACGTGTGTGTATGTCTGTAGGAAGCACTTTGTTACGGATGACTGAAGCTTAGAGGATGTTTGTTGCAGCTCAGCCAACTGCCACACCCCACCAGTTCTTCTATATTTTCAGTTGCTGCATGTTACAGTGGGTGTGATTTGTCTCTTATATTTAAACTGTTACCTGTTTAATTAACAGCGTCTGTTAACAGTTTAGCAGAGGAAAAAAAGAATAATAGAATAGGCATTTACCACAGACATGTGATGGTCAGACCAAAATGGTTTCCAAAGGGTCGTTACTATGATACTGCAAACTAACTACACAGGTAAAAGCCATGTTTAGTTTTAACTCAAACGACAGTTCATTCCAAAGATTCTAGAGTGCTCAGCTCCACTCTAGAATCTCTGGTTAATTCTGCGGCCCATCCGGTTGACTCCTGGGCCAGACCCGGCCCACAGTCCAGGCCCCACGGAGGTTACGGAGACAAGAACGGGCCCCGACACACTGCACAGAATCTCAGTTGTTGCTTAGTAACCAGCGTGATTCATTCATCCCCAGTGCTGTATATCTGTCCGTCACGTACGCTGTAAATAGGACTGATTCTACCTGCCGGATTGGTCAAGGGGAGGGTGCTTGACTTGTTTTGATTTGATCTGATTTATTTTAAAGATGGACTTAAAGTAAACTTTGCTTGTTTTTTTAAACATGAAGTCTCCTCTGGTTTTTGTGTGTGTATGTGTGGTTTTATGTGTGCACTCATGCATTTTGGGGGAATTGGTGTGTTTTTCTGTTGCCAGTAGCCAGTGATGGATCCCAACTGCACAAACCCCAAAGGGACCGTGGTCATTCCCCAGCTTGGCCAATGTGGTAACTACCCCAAGGTCATAACTACCCCAGGGTCATAACTAGCCCAAGGTCATGGGTCTGGATTTGTGAGGATGCACAGGATGTTTTCCAGGAAGTGGAGAGCAGGGAGAGCAAAACAACACTATTTCAGCACTACTCCAGACCATGGCTGTGAATACTCTAGCTGAAATATTTCTGTGAATAAGGCTGCTAACAAACCTCCAGTGAAGCATAACAGATTACCAGCAGTATTCCTTGTGCTCTGCAGCCATTGTTCCCCGCACACAGGGTGTGGCAGGGTGAATCAGATTGTGTGTGTGTATTCTCTAGAGTTCATATCTGAGGCTGACACAGATGGATTACTAGAATGCAGATGTGTGTTACATGAGCAGATGCATCGATTAGGTCATCCATCCCTCCCATGACCTCACGGGAGTTGTGTAACTGCATCTTCAGGCATTGTTGCATACTGCCACCAGATGGCAGTATAACATAGCATGCCACCACTAGAATGTCGGTCTTTTCGGACAGTTATTTTAGAACTCTGTGTGTCCGTGTTTTACAGTAAGGAGTAAAAACTGGAGAAAAAACACACACACTCAGAAGCAATACTCTTCCAGACAAGTTACATTTTATTTTTTTAAGTACATTGTTTTTGAAGATATATACATAGATTAGGATGTCAGTGGCAACACAACAGACAAGCGGTAACTCCCTCTGTGCACACACGTTGACCAATAACACCACAGCATCTCATAAGTGGACATAAATGCTTAAAAAATAAAAAAAGTAATGAACTGAGCGCTAATTTCATAAAACTGAAGACAGACATGCCTGTACTAAGAAAACCAGCTCTGTTGCTGATGTGAGAAAAACCAGAAGCCAGCAGCTGTTGCCATGGTGCCAACGGCAGCATTGGAAGGTGTAAGTCTGTGGACAAACTCCACTAATGAGCCATTTTGGATGATACAACCCCTCGTTTGACCTCTGGGATTTCAGTCAAGCCTACACAGACCACCATACACCTAGAGATAGATGGGCAAAACTACCACCATCAACAGGACTGTGTTGTATGTATGTTAGTCCGGGTGTGTTTGGTCAACAGCCAGCTTCCCTTCTCAACCAGAGGACAACCAAGACAGTTATAACATGCTTGGGACTATCACGTTTGGACTATGCTCATTTTCATACAGCAGATTATGTACATCACAAAGTCTGTTTTATATTTTAGCAGGCTCACCCTGGCTCAACCAGTCAAAGCGTCCACACTGACCTCAGGGGATTTAAGGCATGAGCTTTGATGAGCATCTGCCTTTGCTATGACTTTCGATGACAAATGCTGTAGCCCAAAACAGACACAAGCCGCTTGAGTGTGTGTGTGTGTGTGTGTGTGTGTGTGCGTCTCCGTGTGTGATTAGATCTGAGTAAACAACCAACACCAATTATTTTTGTGCCCAGTGCTTGTTGCTGTGAATCTAAATAATTGGGGCTTAGAGGTCTCCTCACTTTGTTTGAGTGAGGGGTCTTGTAGAACTGGTTTCTCTTTGAACAGGCAGGTGGACAGGCAAACAGACGGATGGATGGAGAGAGAGAGAGAGAGAGAGAGAGAGAGAGAGAAAAGCACTAAACTGGAATGGTGACAAGTGACAGAACTCCACCCCATTGGAATGGTCACCTTGATTTCATACATCACACACACACACACAATGATAGACACACACACTGTACACGTACACAATAATACAAAAAAATTACCTTCACAGTACTGCGACACACACAAAGCACACTAGAGCACTGATACTGGTCTTCATTTCCTGTTGCTGTTGAGTGGATTGTATGTATTTCCTGATACTGTGATTCATGTCTATGCTCACATACTGGCATGGGGGATTAAATAGTGTCACACAGCATCGAGCTGTCTTATGCCAACCCCATATTTTAAGTCCATAACTACACTCTGAATCATGTCCAGGACAGATGGGTCTCCCCACACCTGCATGTTTTTTTTTTGTCCTTTGTTGTATGGCACAGAATGACATTTTGACCATTCTGACCATACTGGTCTTCCTCAGAATCTGGTCGTAATTGTTAAAATATCATTTTGTGCCAAACAATTAAAAAAAAAGATTTCAACTGTTTGCACCTGTATTGTGGACCTGGACCTGTATTGTGCACAAAGATGTTTTTGTGACTAATAGTGATGACATTGTGACCAAGGACATTGTGACCAAGGACACTGTCCAGTCAGGGTGCAGACCTCTCTGATGTCTCGTTTTTTGCTCTATTCGTGGCTTCTCTGTTATTTGCAAAACATCCCCTTACTGTTGTCAAAATGCCCCGCTTTTGAGAGAGGGCCAATCAAATACAGCAACATTACACTCTTGTTCAGCATCCTGCCCTGCTATTGGACCACCAAGTCACCATGTAATACGTCTAGAAAGCCTGGTGAATGGATAGGCTGATGTAGTGTGTAAGACACCAGATGAAAGAGTAGGACTGTGGACAGGAAAAACTCATCGGCGAGCCTGTTAACTCTATGGTGGTCTAGATAACAGCCAGGGGGGGTTTGACTGTTGCCTCTATGGTGGTGCTGAGAAGAGAGGCAGTTTTCGACATTTTCAGGGGTGGCCAGGACATGTGAGCCTGTCTGTTACGCACCATGTGTGTGTGCTTATCAAAATCAATCAAAACCTTGAAATGCATATGGCTAAGTATCTGGCAACCACGGAGGAAGGGCTTCTAATGCTCAAGAGAGGAGAAATGGAAACACACACACACACACACAGTAGATCACTTAAGTGCTGTGCAGCAGAGATGTCCACCCACACCCTCCATTAGGCCCACTGACTCCTCTAAAGCCCATTTCCTCAAGCTTCAGCGTCAGCAGTGCACACTGGAGTTACAGCACACACACACACACACACACACACACACACACAGTCTGTTAACAGCACAGCACCCACATCTACATTCACACACACATGCAGTCTTTTTGTTAACAGCACAGCACCCGCATCTACACACACACACACACACAGTCTCTTTGTTAACAGCACAGCACTCACACGTACACACACACACACATTTAGCAAGGCTTTGCAGCCTGCTCCATAAAATGTGACACTAGGTACATATAGGGAAAGTAGGGGGGTGACACGAGGTGACAAGATGACGCTTCACACATCACTGGTCACCAGGGAGACGGATGCGAGTGGGACGTCCCATCACCCCGGATACGGATGCTGCAGGGCGGGGCGAGGCATCCGGTCGCTATGGAGACGGGGGCTCAGGGCGGGGCTACTCCAGGGACTGGAGCATGAGGAGCTGCTTGAGCACCTTCGTCTGACTCGTCTCGCGGATCTCCCCCGCCAGGAACATCTCGTCCACCACCGTGTACACCTGCCACACACACACACACACACACACACACACACACACACACACACACATTACTCGTCTCGCGGATCTCCCCCGCCAGAAACATCTCGTCCACCACCGTGTACACCTGCCACACACACACACACACACGCGCGCGCGCGCACACACACACACACACACACAAACACACACTGACTCGCTTGGCACTTTCAAACTAATTCACACAAACCACTGTTTGCCATTTATTTGTTCATTCAAATGCACAGACACACAAACACACACCTTGACATTCACTCACACCCACACACATTTTTACGCAACTAACAATGGTCAGTGTTTAGGAGCATACAAAACAGGTCTAATTTCACACTCTGGCTGGTTTTCCTCCCTCGGCTGTCCTTATATGCCCTAACACATTACTTTCCCCTCACTGCAGACAGACTCCATTTCTGCAGCGTCTCTTTCACACATCTCTGTGGAATTACTGCACAGATTCAGCACACATTTTATAATCATTACTTGTTTTGTCAGTGAAACATTAACTGTAGCATCAGTAACACCCCTAACAATGAGCATCTCACAAAGGCGTCCCTTGAGTCTGGTAGAGACTGAAGATTCACTGAACCGAGGCATCATTGAGTGCTGGCCATCTGAATGATGAGGCTGCACTTGCTGCCACTCTGATCGTCAGCTCCAGAGCAGGACTACTGTTTCGTATTTATTTCTATTTTTATTTAAAAGGGAGAGTGCACATGAATCAACATTTTTATTAAAATGAATTAAAAATTTAAACGTGCCAGAATTAGCAAAGTAGCTCATTTTCGTCTGTCGTCCCTTGGCAGGTCAGCACACGGCTACACACGGCTTCCTGCTCCTCCAGTGCGCATCTTGCTATTCTGCCGTAACGTAACTTATCGCCGCTTAAACAAAGCACCCTACTCCTGTACTGCTGCTTTACCAGGCTACACATGAATCAACATACAAATGAATTTAAAATGTAAATGTGCCAGGCTTAGCAAAGTAGCTAATTTTCTTCTGTAGTTGCTTGGCAGGTCAGCACGCAGCTACACACGGCTTCCTGCTCCTCCAGCTCACCCCTCTCTATTCTGCTGCAACTTAACCTATCGCTGCTTAAACAAAGCGCCCTACTCCTGTACTCCTGGAGGTGTACAGGGTCACTAGGAGGCAGGCTGCAGAAAAAAGCTGCCACAATCAGCAAAGCAGCCGCTTGGTTGAATCAAAAAAGGCAACGGCTAATTTCTCCATTCGCTTTTAAAGAAGTTTCTTCTTCTTTTTTTTTTTAATCACTCCTACACGACCCTGATGAGGTTAAGCGTAATTGACTAACCAGCTATAATTACACATGAAATGCTGGTTGCCATGGTTGCTGCTATTAGCACATGCAGGGTCTGGAGAAGTAGTGTTTAGCATGTTATCTCGATGATGGTGTCTTCTCCCACTGACAGATGAAGCTGACTGCATATGTCCAGGAAGGTAAGCCAGATGTCTAAAATGCTTTTAGGTTTATAGGTTTTATGCAAAGAGGTCAAACAAAGCCATCTGTGTCAGCCATCTTAGTTTTCAGGATGCTACCTGAGTGTGGTCTTTCAAAGACACCATACTTTCACAGACATACTGTCTGTCCTAGGATTATTAAGAGTGTAGAACACTCCACATGATATCTACATCACATGATATCTACTTTCTGTGAAGATATGACAGAAGTAGAATTGCCGGTCCATGTAAACCAAGAGACAGTGAAATGTCAGTGACAGTGAAACTAGACACTGAAATACTACAGAATTCGACCCAATTCTTTTTCGACCCTTATCCTTGTCCCCTTTTGTATTACTGTTTTTTTCTTTCTTAATATAGACTTTTTTTTTTAAAATCTTTTTATCTCCCTCTCTATACTATATTTGTATTTATTTTTTTATTTTCAAACTGATTTGCATTTTTGTGTGCAAGGCAATATCTTAACAGTACTGTTACATGCTGTTACATCTTCTGCCATGTTCTCTACACAGCTGACCGGCTGGGCCGGAGCCCTCCTGAGGTTTACAGCCAGCCGGAGCTGAGCTCCCTCTGCTACAGTATTTATAGTAATACAGTAGGACTGAGATATTGACTAATGTGAGTAAAGAAGGGCTCCCCCTCCTTACAAAAGCCAACTGCACCAATGCCACACCCACCTTGTAGAAGTTGAAGACCAGGTCCAGCTCGCAGACGTTGTGGAAGTACTCGTTCAGCACCTGGATGACACACAGAGGAGAGGAGAGAGTCTGTCAGACTGGAGACTGAAGCCAAAGCCGAGGCCTCAGTGTGTCAGACACAGCCAGCTTACTGTGTGGGAACCATGTTTTTCATCAACTCTCTCCAGCTATGAGCACTGCCGTCACAACAGGAAGCTTCAGCTATTCTGTGCCAGAGGCTGTGCACTGCACTACTGGCTTATAGGGCTCTACAGCTATGGGTCAGTCATGGAGGACACTCTCTCTCAAAGATCTGGGGTGCATTTACAGAAAGCGCTACACAACAACTGCTATAGGTGAATGATAAAAAAGGGACTCATTTTGAAGATACTTTAAATCACCATTACTAAAGTGGCTGCAAATGGTGCTTTCAGGAAATTCTGTCCCATTTTTAAAACCTGGATAAAACCTGGCTTGTCTTGTTAGAAAGTGCCACACACGTCCGCTGCTACTGCTAGAGTAAACCCAGTGTGAATATGCAAAGTGTGGCTTTAACCTTTCAGCATTACTGTTTAGACTTTAGTGCCATTTAACTGTCCATGTTTCACTGCCCTACACAAGATGAATGTGCTCTAATAACTACAGTGCTAGACAACTCTCCTGGGGGGGAAAAAAACACACTTTCTGAACCGGTTCCTGGGGCACTGGGCTTTTCTGGTCCGCCAGGCTGACCTGCTCTTCACTGACCCACAGCCATGGGTAAAGCTGCAGACACACGCAGTACTGAACCCTCACAGGGTATGTGTGAGCTGTGCTGCACTCTAGAGGCATGTGGGTGGGGGAGTAAATAACTAGTGCTCTCCTGCACCCTCGTCCATGGCTGAAGGGCCCTTGAGCAAGGCATCTAACCCCACATTGTTCCAGGGACTGTACGCAAGGAGTATACCCTGTACTCTGTAAAATAACTGTACGTCACTCTGGATAAGAGCGTCAGCTAAGTGTAATGTAATGTAATGTAATGACTCTCACAGATTATGTATGAGCTGTGCTGCAGTAGCAGTGGGCCCATGGCTAAGATGCCTGATTCACACCAAACACTCTGCATATACAGCGCGTGCCCATTTTCTGTCTGTATTCCTTTAGAATGCATGTTAACAAATTAGACTATTCACACCGCACACGTGATCTGCGCATATTCTGTCACTATACAAACATATTGTACCCGGATACTTGCTGTACACGCTCAAGCTGGTGTGAATCAGGCCTAAGATGCCTAGGGAGAGCTCAGAGGAGGAGAGCGGCACGCGGAGGGGAAAAGAGGGGGAGGGATGTTTTCACGGACGGCCACAGGAAGTGCCGGCATTCCGGGTCACTGCGCTCCCGAACTCCTGTGTGCGGTTTCCCTTTCACAGCAACTTTCAGCACACAGCACACACACACACACACTTACGCTTGCACACATACACACACAGGCACTTACACTTGCATGCATGCACAAACACACACACACACAGGCAAACGCTTGCACTTGAACACATACATATTACACATATCAGTGAAGAATGACCAGCTGGTCCCGGCTGCTATCTCCCAGAGTGCCTTTGGTCACATGCGTGGTGCATCGTAAGCACTAAGGCTCGTCAGGACCTCATCACTGCAAAGAGCTGAATAGACTTCTCCATCCTGGTCATAATAAGCATATTATGTTTGCCATCCACAGCTTTCAAGCTTTGTGGTGTGGGCCATTTAAGCAGAGGTTGGACTGGGTGCTGTATGAGGTCAAGAGAGCATAAACTGGATGCTCACACTGGATTGAGGCTGTAGACAGAATTGCAGATAGAATTGACACGTCATTAACAGCCCAAAGTGGCTGGGTGTGTTACCCGTGTGGCCTCCAGCAGAGACGAAGGGTCAAATACTAACTTCTTTGCGAACTGCAAAATAATGGACAAGCTAGCACAAGGGATGAAAAAATCAGATGGGAATTTTCATTTGCAGATTCTTCCTTCCTGTGTCCTATGTCTATTTGAGTGTCCCAGTCAATGTAAAAAATAGCAGAGCCATCCTTACCGCCACACACACACCAGAGCCATCCCCTTACCTTCACACGCACACCAGAGCCATCCTTACCTAAACACACACACACACCCCAGAGCCATCCTTGCCTCCACAGCCTGCCTACACACACACACACACACACACACACACACACACACACACACACACACACACCAGAGCCATCCTTACCTCCACAAACACACACCAGAGCCATCCTTACCTAAACACACACACACACCAGGGCCATCCTTGCCTCCACACACACACACCAGAGCCATCCTTACCTCCACAAACACACACCAGAGCCATCCTTACCTAAACACACACACACACACACCAGGGCCATCCTTGCCTCCACACACACACACACACACACACACCAGAGCCATCCTTACCTCCACAAAGTTATGGATGCCCTCCAGGTATGCCAGGTTATTGTCGGTCACATCCACACAGATGCAAAAGTACAGACCTGCATACCGCCTGTAGATGATCTTGAAATTCCTGAACTGTAAGGGACACAGGCAGGAAATGGAGATGGAAAATCGGGATGACAGGAGGTTAGTATGTCTGCAGATGAGATTAAGAAATCTGTTACCCCGAAAGAAATTCTACCCATCAGGAAAACGTAGCAAAGCAGTGCAACTGAATGTGGATCCACTCAAGGCACACAAACCGCCCATCCATTTAGTAGCCTTTACCATACCTCCACAAAATTAGTGTGTTTGGCGTCACGAACTGTCACCACTGCATGGACTTCCTCGATCAGTTTCTGCTTCTCGTCGTCATCAAACTGCATGTACCATTTGGCCAGCCGAGTCTTCCCTGCTCGGTTCTGGATGAGGATGAAGCGGATCTACGAGAATAATTCTTGGGTCATCAGTTAATTCATCGTAAAGGTCAAATGATGGAAGCATCACTTGACCATGCGAGAAATGTAGGTATTTGAAAATGAACATATTGAGAATGAACAACTGTACAAAACCCCACACTTGCATAACCTATGACATATACATACTTGAATACCGTCATAACGTTTCCGTTTTAATGTGTGTCAATTTCGGTAAATCACACAGCAATACTGTTTACTGCTAAATGTGCAGCTAGCGTCACGGCTAAGTCAGCTGACTAGTTCTCAATTAATGCAGACCTCTTTCCATCTCAGTTACAAGTACCAGTATTAAACGACACATTACTACAACTCATTTGGTTAAGAAAATGCTAATTGCCCTAAGCGTGACAGTTCATTGATCTCAGGAATGTTTCCAGGCGCTCAAGCTAAATCGTTATCCTAGCCAAGGTTACACTGTGTTAGCTAGTAACATGCAACACATACCACAAGCCACAGTTAAAACTGTGACACAGCCATAGTCATACAGTTACTAAGAAATGGCAGCTTATAAATGCCATTTATATAAATAGCATATTTTAGCCGACAACACCCGTTCAATAGCAAGCTAAAAAAAACACTAGCTTAGCGCCGAATAACAGGGTAGTTGATCAACATTTTATATGCTAGCGTGCTAGCTAAGTTAACTTAGTTTTAGTTGAAGAGGTATCGGCTTCTTGCATGGACCAAAAAAAACAAACATACCATTTTGCCTACTTATTAAGTCCTCTTCGTTATGTGATTAAGATAAACGTTTTAACTATGAATGGTCAGTTGAGGAAAATCACTTCCCGACCCTGTCCGCTCCTACCCCGCTATCTGTCCCCGACAGGATGTGTTCAGAAGGCCTGGGCGGAAGATGGTTAATGTAGTTTTTAAAAAGCAAGCTGACAGGACGTACTCAGGCGGAACTACCTCCTTGTAGACTACAAGTCCCAGTGCGGTTTAGCCTTTCACAGTAAAAGATCCCATGACATAGCCATATTTGTGAGTCCTGCCCTGCAACCCTGTAGATAGATGGGATAGGATAGATCCGGATCAGGGAAATTTTATTAGGACCCTGTTTGGGTAAAGGTAGCCTACTGATTTCAGATATGTAGGTGAAAGGTTGTCTTGCTCAGGCTGAAAGAAAAAAAACAAACAAACAATTGACTTTGTGGTGGTACTGGTGTTTATAAACCCCGCCCCATACAAGTAAACATTTTACTTACTATTTATGTAATTACTGCCTTATTGCACTTTACTATTCCTTCAAATGTTTGTAAACATCTTTAAGACAAATTGCTCAGATATTTGTGTGTTATTCTGCTTGTCAAAACACACACACACCAACACATAGCCAATTGTTATGTTAACATGTATAAGATAAATAAACTTGGCTTGGCACATTTCACCTTTGCCCTAGAGGATCACAGGTAAAACAGTTACAGAAACACTGGAATAGCGGCCAAGTGTACTTAATATAGAAACACATTATGTGGGTGCGCTGTATAGCTGTTTGTGTAACTCCTTTTCCTTAAAATATTTAAACTCATCCCCAACCATTCACATTTTCAATGACTAGATAATTCAATAGATAATCTACTTACCCTTACTGACAGGCTAACCAAAGTACTCCACACAGCTGAACATGTTTAAAAAAAGATTACAACAGGGAAACAGTTTCGACACACTGAGCACTCTGCCGTGTTTTGACCATTTTGATAATACCCAAAAGTTAGCCTAGCCTTTAAACCCAAATTCAGAACTCCTGGCTGCTGCTTTAATTCAGGGGGAAAGAATATATATATATACTGCTACCATAGACATGCATTGCAGATGAAGAAATAACAGGGTCAGTTTTATGTTTCGTCGGCAGCTGTTTCCACAGAGTCAGGACCCTTGGTTTGTTTGTGTTGCCAGAGATTAGACTGTCCACCGCAGAACACTGTCCAGGCAGCCTGGACAGCCTCTCCGCACATTTTACAGAGCTTGGACTTAGGAGTGAAAGGGGTGGAGATGTTGAAGACAGGGAGGGAAAGAGAGAGAGAGAAAGAAAGAGAGACAGGGAAAGAGAGAGAGAGGGAGAGAGGGGTAAGAGAGGGATGGAGGTAAAAGGAGAGACAGAAAGAGAGGGAGAGAGAGAGGGAAAGAGAGATGGGGAGAGAGAGAGGAAGAGAGGGGGATGGAGGTAGAGAGAGAGACAGAAAGAGAGGGAGAGAGAAAGGGAAAGAGAGGGAGGGAGGGAAAGAGAAGGTTTTGGGTGGGGGTGGAGAACTATGATTGCTGGAAGATTGCACAACTGCATCAGGGAAGAATGTGGTGACCCCTGGGAGTGGGAAATATTTCAGCTGAACTCTGGGAGCAGAACTGGGGTTCGCTGGGGTGGGGGTGGAGATTGGAGTGGAGGTGGGGCGGAGGGGTGTAGAGGAGAGGGGCTGGGGGCACACAACCCAAGTCTGCATGGGAGCAGTCTACTCTGTTCACACCAGCATCTACCGCCTCCTGGCTGCTATGAGCTGAAGTAGGTAAAGAGTCTGGTCAACGTGAAGAAAACAACATAAAGTAGAAACAATCAGCTATGCTGTGTGAGACCCATTCAGGAGCATGTCTGACTGAGGGCCTGAGAGTGAGTGCTGCCCCTCGAGGAGACCACACTGCTCTGTCAGCATGTGGCTTACTCTCAGTCGGACCTGGGCCTAGTCTGGAGCAGACCTGGATCCAGTTAGCTCAGCCATTCTGCGGCTGTTGTTGTAAGGCCGTGACTAGCGGGTGTGCCGGGCTAGGCTAGTCTTGCGAACACCACTGGCCTATTTATGCGGAGGGAAGAGGAAGCCTGTAAAACAGGCGTAGATTAAAACTGAACTTCGACCCCTTCTAATCGCGGGGCGTGTAATCTGGGTCATAGGAATAACACCCTGACTCCAACGTCTTCGGGACCTATGCTGAAGGACCCTACTGAGCATGCCCAAAGTGGCTGGACAGACAGAGCTGCCGAGCACTGGAACCTGAGTCTATAGGCATCTAGCTAGAGCAGCAGGTACAGTTTAACATGTCTGTGTGTAAGGCATTAGGGATGAACCTGAGTCTACAGGCATCTAGCTAGAGCAGCAGGTACAGTTTAACATGTCTGTGTGTAAGGCAGGAGGGATGAACCTGAGTCTACAGGCATCTAGCTAGAGCAGCAGGTACAGTTTAACATGTCTGTGTGTAAGGCAGGAGGGATGAACCTGAGTCTACAGGCATCTAGCTAGAGCAGCAGGTACAGTTTAACATGTCTGTGTGTAAGGCAGGAGGGATGAACCTGAGTCTGTAGGCATCTAGCTAGAGCAGCCGCTACAATGTAGAGTGTCTGTGTTTAAAGCAGGGGGAAGTCAGGTGAAAATGTACAACCGTGTGCTGCTCTGCTTGGATGAGCTGAGAGCAGATCATGTGCAAGAGGTCTTATTTCCTTTTTTTATGTTCATGACATAAGAGGGCAGAGGGCAGGGTCAGAACGGCTCTAGGGCGTGACCTTCCATTTTATAAAATGAGAGAAGGACAAAAGAAAGAAAGAAAGAAAGAATGAAAGAAAGAAAGAAAGACAGAGGGAGGGAGAGAGTAAGAGGGATGTGTGTGTATGTGTGTGTCAGTTCTGAAATGAGCTGACATCTGTTTAAGTGGTTACACAACAACCAGGTTATGGCATGATGGCAGCCTGCTAAACTGCATCGCTGGAATTTCTCCTCTTGTGTCTCCGGAATCACTGAGCTCCTTGACGTAGCACTCATCTCACCTCATGCACAAAGCCAGCGTTATAATCTGACACACTTATAATCACACACACTTATAAACTCACACACTTATAAACTCACCCACTTATAATCTCACACACTTATAATCTCACACACTTACAAACTCACACACTTATAAACTCACACACGTATAAACTCACCTCACCTAATGCACGAAGCCAGCGTTAAAAACTCACAGACTTATATTCTCACACATTTATAATCTCACACACTTATAAACTCACATACTCTTAATCTCACACACTTATAAACTCACACACGTATAACCTCACACACTTATAAACTGACCTCACCTCATGCACGAGGCCAGTGTTTAAAACTCACACACATTTATGGTAATCTTGGGCTGGACCCTTCTGTGTCCTTATAAAAATTCCTAGAATTTCTAATCTGGTTGCATATAATCAGATGGATATGTAAAACTAGGCTATTGCTATTATGGAAATAAAGTCTTCTGTTGTGTGGTTCTTTGAATGCAAAGGCAAACAACACTAGTGTTTAATAAAAATGACACACATTCCCCTTAAAAACTGAATACATAATTTAAGAATATTTCCTTTTAATATTGATCACTGATAGGTTCCACTGTGACTGCGCTACTCTATGGCAAAAAAAACTTAAAAACCCATGTCCTATATGTAGTATGATTTCATGCACTACTTACTTTTAAATTAGGCATATAGCATAATATTTCTACTTATTAAAATTTGAAAGACCAGCGAGGTTAAATAAACCAGCGTGTATGATTGTCATTTTAGTCTTTTGGAAATCTTTTGGATTTCTACAAGCGTGTGCGTGTGTAGGCCTATCCTCGCTAGCCTGTGTGTTTTTGCAGTAGTGTCCATGCGCCGCTGGGCGAGACTGCGCTGTGGTTGTGTTGCCTTCCCATTCTCCCAACAGAGAGGGAGGAGAGACTCGGAACGGGAGAAACGCCGCCATTACTGGGAAGCTGGGAAAAAAATACATTTACACTCTCTCACACACGCATATGTACACACACTCTCATACGCACATCGTTTTGTAAACGGCTTGTCCGATGGAGTGAAATTATCACACGGAACTGTCGGGAGGAGTTGCATTGTCGAGCCGAATGCTGTGAAAGCAACTTAAACGTGGCTTGCGAGGGAACAGGCATGTCCAAAGTGTTTTTGGAGCGCAACAAAGGAAATAATAATTGGTCAAAAACAACGTGCTCAGCCCAGAGGAAGACGCCGCGACACAAACCTCAGGTTTTTGTTCCTTCTACGCCCCCTCCTTTCAAACAAGAAAATCCAGTGGACCACATACCGACATCTAGGATTGTTTTTTCGCCGGTCCTAGCCCATATTTCTGCCTTTTAGCATCGGAGTGGAAGTGAGCAAGAGCCGAAAACTGGGAAACAAACTTTACGCGTCTGAAATTATAGCATAATTAGGAAAGCAGCACTGTTCACGCACCGACGAAAGAAGGGAACTTACTAAGCCATTGTAAAGACATTTGTGGGACTGCTCTATCTCGGCTTTATTCACCCTTTTTGTAAACCCAAGCAGGGTTTGCTACTTTGGTGACCATCGGAGATCAGCAAACGAGAGGGGGAGAGAGAACACAGACCAGAGTGAGGGAGGACTGCTATGGTATGTACCAGTCGTAATTATTTCGGATGTCTGTGTTCACCATCGAAATACATTTGTAAGGGTTTGTGTTGAAGCGTTGCCGAGAGTGTGCGACTGGACTGCGTACGCTAAGCTTACATATGGTGTCCAAAGAACGGATATAGAGAGGAGTTAGTGCAGTAAAAAGTGAATCTGGTTCATGGAAAGGGAAATATGCAGTGCAAATAAATTAAAACACCTTAGCGGGCTTAGACTGGACCGTCGAGCTGTAGCCTAAAGTTAGGGGAATTGGTGGATCTGCAGTTACATGGCGTGGACTTTAAGCCACTCGGGCCCTACCCATGCAGTCTACTTGGATGTTTTTATTTCCTCAGCCCGTGTGTCGCTTCGAGCAGCTCCTTCGCATAGCTGGAATTCGTTGACCAAGTCCGTGGATCCTAAAGGCTGAACACCAAACAGTTGGGCTGTGGTGTGCTAGCGCACTTCAAGTGATCAATAAGTCATAAAAACATTCTTATATCCACTAGTTGGTATGCTAAATCAGTGCTGTGAAACTTCCATTTTACTGTTGGCTAAGCCTTATCGTACATGATAAAACGACGAGAAAATGACGACTCTTTGTAATAACATGGCCTTATTCTTAGATTTGAAAACGTTTTATTCAATGTCACTGTGTTCGCCTAAACAAACAACAGGCAAATATGGGATTCAGATGGGGTTGCATTGCATCACCCATGACTGTATTGACGTTTCCCTCGTTCCGAGAAAGAACGGAGAGGTGAGTGGTCAAGGCCTCAGATTAGGATAAATACAAAATGTGGGAAGGCCTTGCAACCCGACCCGATAGCCCACCAGGACCTGACGCTGCGATATGTTTCAGGTCAGATTTTTGTCCTTTTATTTTTTCTACTTCTAATGTCTAAGTTAAACATGAGTCTGGGTTGACTCCTTCTGAAAACCATGTCTCCAAAACCCTCTGGTCTCATGAAGGTATGCGCAGAACTATGTCCATTCTATTAGGCTATTATGTAGAAGACTTTCACTCTCGACTTCACCACAGAAAGGGTGAAAATCTGACTTGACACACAGCTTTAAACAATAGTTATAAGCGAGATGGACTGTTGTGGATATTGTCACATGTCAGAGTCAGTAAAAGTCAGTTGATTATCCATATAATGGGGTACCTCAGAGAGGCAGTTGCATTCATGTTTTTAGTTGCCAGCTGCGCCTCGGTCAGCAATGGCTGGGTTGGCATTTGTATGCTGTCAGTTGATATTCTTGTGTGATTTCGTAGTGTAGGACTATAGGTCATGGTACTGTTAGGTGCATTGTCACCATGATTGCAAAACACGAATATTATTGGCCCGTTATGCCATCTTATGATTAGAGGAGTGAAGTGATGCTATAGGCTACTTTAGTTTAAATGCCATACCAGGGGCACCGGGGTTTCCCTTCGCGCATACGAGGAAAATGTGAAGAGCTGGATCCCTTTCCTGTGCCTTTCCGCCCATTGAATAACCCACGAGCTCCCTGAGCACCGGGGCATGTAGTTTGAGATGGTTGACATTTCTTTGTGTGCCTGTTTTAACTGCACTGCCATAGCCTATAAGTGATCGTGGACGTGCTTGATCTCACGACGTTAATCCAAAGCATTCTGCTGTATCTCTATACAACGCCAGCTGTTTTTGTATAGCCTACAATGTATTACAACTCTCGCTGAAGTAATTTCTCCGGAATGACCGTAGTTTATCGATGTGGCAACATTCTACAAGACTAATCACCCGTGTCATGTTGCTCTAGGTCTGCGGAGCTGTGTCTGGAATTTTCTCCAAATCGTTGTCGTGAAGAGTTAATTTTTGGAACATTAGCCCCCGTGACATGCTTTTATCATGCAGCCTCTTCTTGGTATTTGTGTGACTTTTTCACGGTAATGATGTGTTCTGTTTTGGAGTCTTGGAGTCAAAGCCACATTCATGGAAAGCGTATTAGGCTACTGACAACTCATCCAAAGTCTGAAAAGTCATCCAATACATTGACATATTTATGCCTCTGTTACAGTGTTATCTTGCTTAAAACAAAGTGGCGAGTTTGTAAAAAAATAAAATAAATAAAATCAATAATCTGCATTTAGGGTTGGGATACGGAAAAGAGGGCGCAGGGCAGTGTGTTTGAGGATTTTGGTGACTGGAGCTAATGTAGTTAGAATAAGCCCGCCTAGCATTCCCTAGCTAGAGGTCACCCAGTCAAAAGTTTATCAAATCAGAAGCAAATTCTAAGCGGGGCGGAATGTCTGCCCTGTTCAGCCATGCTGTTGCTTCTGACTGCCTCTCCACCAGACACACACGCACACACGCTAATGATTAACCCCCATAGCAATGACTCTGCTGATTTATATACGTCATAAATTCAGCGACAAGTGTTGTGGTCTTGTGTGTGTGTGTGTGCGCCCGCGCATATGTTATGGGTGTACACATGGCCACACCTTGTGTGAACTCACAACTAAACAACAGAGCTGCTTGCTTGTCAGGAGCTAAATATTGCCCTCTGATGTTAGATATCATGAAACAACAAAACGAAACGTCATTCAGCATTCACATGAGGAGTTGTCACTTGTGGCACTCTTTGACAAAATGAGAGTATGTCCTGGCCTATTCTGTCCAGTAAAAGACAAAATGTATGTCAAGTCAAAATGATTAGGGCAAAAAAGTAAAAATTAAGAGATAGAAAGGCAAGGTATCTTGTCTGAACGCCAGCGTACCACATGGGTGGGTACTAGCGTGGTACGGTGACGTTCGGACAAGATTGTCCAAAAAGCACAATGCATTACTTTAAGCCAGCAAGCCACTCAGCTTAAACAGGCCCCTTTGCTCAATGCCACCCCATTACCTGGTAACCTGTAAGATCTCCCACATTCCCTTGCCCAAAAGTAGCCGCCAAACCCTCCCCACCCCCGAACCCTGCTCTGCGTAGACTGCGGTGATTGCGAAGGCCGCTCAGCTCAGTGTGACCTCTCCCTGGAGCAGTCGGACCTGGGCCGGCATTGAGCCGGGACCGGGCCAGGGCAGCCCCACGGTTGGCTGGTGTCAGTGCTGCGAGCCTCTGGCCTGTAAAAGCCAAGAATGCAGGAAGAGTTTCACCATCGCACAACTGTGAGGCCCCGGAGCAGTAACAATAACAGAGTTTCTCTCTCTCTCTCCCTCTCTCTCTGCCTAGTTTTCTGCTTTACTCTCTCTCTCTATCCACACCTACCTCCCTCTCTCTCTCTCTCTCTCTCTCTCTCTCTCTCTCCCCCTCTCTCTCGTTCTCTCTGCCTAGTTCTCTGCTTTACTCTCTCTCTCTCTCTCTCTATCCACACGTACCTCCCTCTCTGTCTCTCTCTCTTTCTCTCTCTCTCTCTCTCTCCTTCTCTCTGTCTAGTTTTCTGATTTGCTCTCTCTCTGTCTCTATCCACACATACCTCCCCCCCTCTCTCTTTCTCGCTCTCCCTCCCTCTTCCTTGTCTTTCCCTCCCCCTCCCTCCCCTGGTCCCCCACCCTCCTGACCTCTGCACCAGATTCATAACATGCTCTCAGAGATCTGCGCTTGTGCACTTTCTCTCAGTGAGGTGGCTGCACATTCACAGGAGTCGAGCTCCTCTTATTTGGGGAGCATGGATGTTTAGGAAAGAGCTTGCCTTATTTTAGAGGTAGGGTTGTTTAGTGAAGGCTTGTCTAATTTTAGGGAAGAGGCTTGTTATGGTGACAAGTCTGTTGGTTCGTCAGCCATTTTTGCCTGCCCCCCTGGGCATCCTCCAGGGAGGTTTTGGGATTTGCCGGTTCTTGCAGGTACGCAGCC
This sequence comes from Coilia nasus, assembly GCA_027475355.1. Lineage (NCBI taxonomy): Eukaryota > Metazoa > Chordata > Actinopteri > Clupeiformes > Engraulidae > Coilia > Coilia nasus. Next base: position 22,517,157 of record CM050215.1, read on the forward strand.
CAGCTGAAGGGTGCCATTGAGGGATTGTGAGGAGAAGGGGAGGGGTGGGACAGAGAATCTCTCTGATCCTAATCAATGCTAAAGGGAGTGGCGTCTATTACTGAGAAATGAAGACAAGTACACCAAGAACTGATAGCACAGCCTGATAAATAGTGTGTGTCTGTGTGTGTGTGTGCTTGTGTGTGTGTGTGTGACTGTGTGCACGTGTGTTTTGCAGATGGATTCCTCTTATTCCTTTGGCGTGGTTTGCGTTATCGGTCATGCATACTACAGCTTCCATCAGCAGGTAGCAGCGTGCTACAGCTTCCATCAGGGTTAGCAGCAGATAGCAGCGTGCTACAGCTTCCATCAGGGTTAGCAGCAGACAGCAGCACACTACAGCTTCCATCAGGGTTAGCAGATAGCAGCACACTACAGCTTACATCAGCAGATAGCAGCGTGCTACAGCTTCCATCAGGGTTAGCAAATAGCAGCGTGCTACAGCTTCCATCAGGGTTAGCAGCAGACAGCAGCACACTACAGCTACCATCAGGGTTAGCAGATAGCAGCACACTGCAGCTTCCATCAGGGTTAGCAGATAGCAGTGTGCTACAGCTTCCATCAGGGTTAGCAGATAGCAGCATGCTACAGCTTCCATCAGGGTTAGCAGATAGCAGCTCGCTACAGCTTCAATCAGGGTTAGCAGATAGCAGCACACTGCAGCTTCCATCAGGGTTAGCAGATAGCAGCGTGCTACAGCTTCAATCAGGGTTAGCAGATAGCAGCGTGCTAAAGCTATGGCTGCAGCCTCGCCCTGCACTTGGCTTTGGCGCTGCTCCGATTCCATACCTGGCACTGGTCTGATTTTGCACCTGGCACTGGTCCTGGCTCTGATCCATGCCAAATCAGGGTAACAATCAGCAGCTATCTAACCACGCTTCACCTGCTTGCCCTGGCCTGCAGTACACACACATACACCAAGTAGAAACACACACACACAGATGTGTGTGTGTGTTTGCTTAGTTGTTTGCCTGTGCTTTCTGTGGCGGTGTGTGTGTGTGTGTGTGTGTGTGTGTGTGAGATAAGAGCAGGTGGCGTCTGGTCGTGCCGTGGCAGGAAGCAGCGGTAGTGCACTAATGGACCTCCATTTGTAGCGGCAGCACCGCTCCACCACCGCTGGCACAGGCGCCGCGCTCATCTACCACTGCGCTCGAGGCGGCTAAAGTGAATCATGTCTGTCGTCTTACTCCCCACCCCCCCTCTACACACACATAGAGGCACACACACATGTACACACCCAGACAGACAGACAGAGACACACACACACGCACAGGTGCGCACCATCCTTCGTCTCCTGTCCTGTCTTCAGGGTTAATTTGCTTCAATAAGTGCTTGTACGTGTCTCGGCCGAAGCGAATCGAAAGCTGCTGCACGCTTTAATCCACTCTGCTCTTCTCCGCCCCGCTCCGCTCTGTCTCTGGCTCTGAGGTGTGCAGAAACACCTGTGTCCCCCCGGTGCCCTTTAACAAGCACACGAGGCCTCTCCATTAGGCCCCAACCCCACACCGACGTGTGCCGCTCCATCCCCGCCTCAGGTCGTGCCAGAGCCGCCTGCTCTTTTATTTTCACTTCTTAGAAGTCAGCGCTGTGTCGAGACCAACTCTCTCTCCTTTCCATCTCATTCACTAGTGCCAAGTGTGTGTGTGTGTGTGTGTGCCTAAAGAACAGAGTTCAGAAAAGATGACAAAATACTCCTGTGTTAGCTGCTCTTACCCCATGCCGATGTGGGTCAGATCGGGAGGTTGATGTTCTGTTCTGTTATTAGCCGTTTTCACACTGGCAGAATTACCGGTAATTTCAGCCGAAATTAGTGGGTCGTCTGTTGCGTTTCCACTGCCGACATGGGGTGGCGTGTCCAAACAACACACCAATTCGACCCACCTCGGACCCTACACTTTTTTGCGACATGGGGCGAGCGTGAACACGAGCCGAGGCGAGACGGGGCACAGGGTGTGGTATGGTGACGTTTCACAACTGCCACTACCCACCGTCGGGACTTTTAAAACAGCTGAGCAGAGCTACAAAAACACCAACAAGAAGTTCAGAGGCAAACTGCAAACTGTCTTCCGAAATATGCTGTTTATTTGGCCTAAATCATATAACTCACCCAACCTGATACCAACGTACCAACCAACGTAATTTGTTTTTAATTTAGATGCTGTACATGTCTGTTGGCCAACAGCTTTATCATGTAGCCTAAATGCACAAGGAATAATATCCCCGATTTCGGTGTTGTTTGAAAGTACATGATTTTGATTAAAAAAAACATTGCGAGTTCACTTCCTGTTACCCCGGTAGTCGTAGCGTCATTTTAAACTCCGTGGTCGCGGGAAACTTTTTTTTTAGAAACACAAAACAATGACATGACAATGGAAACGGTAGGGTAAATGCTATGCCGAACATTTTATGTTAAATAAACAGCATATTTTGAGAGATAAATCATTGTGTTGTGTGCCTTTTAACCAGGAGAGTAAAATGTTTGAAAACTGTAGAGTGATGTTTGATGATAGCGCTACTGTTTTGTAATATGTCCAGAGCGCATCCATCAATATATCTCCATATATTGTGAATATCCTGAAATTTGTGACTGCAAATATGCCCAGTGCATCTTCACCCTAAGTGTTGTGGGCTTTTTCGACGTGGGCGAAAATGTGTGGATAGAGTAAATTATTTAATGATAGCGCTATAGTTCACCCGATGGTGCCGTACAAATAGCTACAGTAAATCGGCATCAAATGTATTCTTTGCAAATATTTGCAATCCCATATAAGCATCTAGGTGCAGTAAAGTACCATGTCATTTGCCCTTGAATGGTTGTGCAAAGAGCCAGCAACAACTCTGTGTGTCTGGCCATGGTTGTTTTAAAAAACTGAATGAAAACTTTGCAGACAGGTGTATTTACTACGATGCACTGGTCATTCAGGTCATTGTACACGCCCAGCATTATGCGTGGTGTAATGTTACAGTGCCGCTGGGCTACGCCTTCTCAACCCACCTTTTCAGAAGAGGGTTCAAAAACACGCTGTGCATTCCCACTGCCCCCCCGGGGTGAATTAGCGTGTGGTAACGTGTCGCCACCCCGTGTCCTGCAGTGTGAAAACGGCTATTGGTTAAAGTGTTGTAGTTGTTATCCCATTCTGTTCAGCAGTACTTCTACATTTGGAGGTCTGATATTTTTTAATAACAGACCATTGCTACGTGTAGCAGACCGCTGGTAAGGGGTGCGGTGGCACATAAAGAGAGCATATTGCTATCAAAGTGCATTTCTCACC
>CM050215.1:22530467-22535467 GCA_027475355.1 Coilia nasus
GCCCCCGCTCTGCCCCGCTCTGTTCTGCTCCGCTCTGCTCTGCTCCACTCTGCTCCACTCTGCCCCGCTCCACTCTGCCCCACTCTGCCCCGCTCCACTCTGCTCCACTCTGCCCCACTCTGCCCCGCTCTGTTCCACTCCACTCTGCTCCACTCTGCCCCGCTCTGCTCTGCCCCACTCTGCCCCACTCTGCCCCGCTCTGCTCTGCTCTGCCCCACTCTGCCCCACTCTGCCCCACTCTGCCCCGCTCTGTTCTGCTCCACTCTGCTCCACTCTGCCCCGCTCTGCCCCGCTCCACTCTGCTCCGTTCTGCCCCGCTCTGCCCCGCTCCACTCTGCTCCACTCTGCTCCACTCTGCTCCACTCTGCCCCGCTCTGCTCTGCTCTGCCCCGCCCCACTCTGCTCCACTCTGCCCCGCTCCACTCTGCTCTTTTCTGCTCTGCTTCGCTCGCCCCGTCTTTTACAGGAAGCCTTCCAACCCCCTAGGGTCATTCCGTGTCAAATCAAACAATGGCCGACAGTCACCCTCTCCAAAAAATCTGAAAAAAGTCACAGCTTTTTGTACATCCAACTTATGTATAAATCTTAAATATTAAGTCTGTATCACTAATAGCTCCAAAACTACAGCCCTGTGAAATTTCAGGTCATTTTGGGAATTCTGGTGAACAAGCCATTTGCTCAACTTCCAACATTGCTGGCTCTTTTAGTATTCCACACACATTAGTGTAACTATGTGAAAAGAAATGCATTTTCCTGTAGAATTCAAAAATCAAATCAGATCAGATGTACCTTGTGTAATTCTTCCTCTCCAAAGCTGTGAAAATGGCTATAGATTCAATATGTGGGCTTCTCGGTCAAAAAGTATGGCACACAAATTTATCAGATTATTTTTCCCAGTCATATACGGATTATAATGTCATGCCTATGTATTAACCTTTGTTGATATTGTTTTCATATGGTCAGTGTATTTTCTTGAAGTTAGGCTTGATTTTCAAAAAGGCTGTTTTCATCTTTTCATTTCACCACGTGGACAGTTCACAGGATTTTTTAAACATTTTTCCATAATCATCCTGTATGTGAGGATCATTTGTCCAAAATTTGGATTTGTTGCTGAGTCTCTTTATTGAGATATGATGTTTGGGAAAAAATTTCAGTAATTCCATGGAGTTGGATTGATTGTTGATTGTACCTCTTTCCACCACATGTTGTGCTCTTTTAATACAATGGAAGTCAATGATAGGGTAGCATGTCATTTACAGGAAAAGCTGCCAAACAAACTTTGTGTTACAATTAAACCAATTGCACTGTCAAGGTCATTTTTGAGCAGGGTTTTATTGTACAGCACACAAAAAGCAAGGCAAAACTGAAAAAAACGGCATTATAATACAAACACAAAAGGACCATAAACAGGAATGCTATCAATTTAAAGATCATAAACAGTAACAATATGCTATGCAAACATCAAGAATGTGAAAACTAAGATCTCATATTTTTTAAGTAATGAAACGCAAGACACAGACATTCACACTCATGATCACAAAATATTATGCATATCTTAAATTAAACATTTAAAAATATGAGATCTTAGTTTTCACATTCTTGATGTTTGCATAGCATATTGTTACTGTTTATGATCTTTAAATTGATAGCATTCCTGTTTATGGTCCTTTTGTGTTTGTATTATAATGCCATTTTTTCTCTGTGTACGCCTGCATGCAATTATGTAGTGCTGTATATGCCTGCATGCGCTTCTGTGTGCTCTCTGGTGGGAGGGTCAAGCTAGCTGGACAGACAGGTTTCAGGCAGGGCCTGCTCTTCTACGGGCTGCTTCATCTCCTGTAGTTTTGGATCTGTAGTCCTGGGTACTTGCTAGTGTGTGTTGGATGTTGGTGTTTGCCACACCTGTGCCTAACCACAGCCACGTCTAGGCCACACGTGCTCTGTGGCCCAGCCCTGCCCAGATGTAAAGCTGGTTCAGACAGATGTGGAGCACGTTTGGAGAAGAGTTTTCCGGCAGCTGCCTGTTCAGGAATGGTGCGAGTTGCCCTGGAATCCTGCCCACATGCCTCAAACCGGCCAAACCGAAACTCCACAGCAGGAAGTGGGAGTGGTGATGCTTTCATCGGGTTAGCACTGGCAGTGAAAACAACAACAACACAAACAAGTAAACAAATAAACAAACAAGGTGTGCAGACCTGAAGGGAGCATTTAAGCAGGTGACATGGCAGAACATGAGCTTGCACAGGTGAGGGAGAGACACAGGTGACAGGTGGTAAGAGTGGGAGCAGCACACACACACACACACACACACACACCCCAGTGTAGACTAACACAAGACATGAGCTTGCATAGGTGAGGAAGACAGACACAGGTGACAGGTGGCAAGAGTGGGAGCAGCATGCAGACACACACACACACACACACACACACACACACACCGGTATAGACACAGAATTGACGGTGCATATCGTACACCCCTCCAATCTTGTCCTTCAGCTCGGAGCTCAGGTCTATGTGCTGTGTGAAACGTGCCCGAGAGCAATGCACACAATGACACACCTGCTTCCGACTGTCATACTGGTCCCTAATGATACACCTGGTTCCTAATGATACACCTGGTTCCGACTGACAGGCATGGTTCCTAATGATACATCTGGTTCCGACTGCCATACCTGGTTCTGACTGACAGAGCTGGTTCTGACTGGCAGAGCTGGGTCCGACTGACAAACTCGACTGTGAATGATACGGACTCAGATGCAGGTTCTGACTGGCAGAGCTGGGTCCGACTGACAAAAACTCGACTGTGAATGATACGGACTCAGATGCAGTCCCAGCCTTGTGGTCTGCCATAGCTACTGAGCCAGTGGCCAGTGGAGGTCTAATAAGAGGTGTAATAAGGATAGTAGTCTTGTCTGCAATACTGTGAATGCTCCATACTGCACTCCACACAGACTGCTCCATAATTCATGTGGGGCTGAGCCTAACGTCTCATTCAGAATGCTTCAGAATGCTCTCTGGCAAAACGCTGCTCTTGTTTCATCAGACAGACAGACACACACACACACACACACACACACAGACAGACAGACAGACACACACACACACAGACAGACAGACACACACACACACAGACAGACAGACACACACACACACAGACAGACACACACACAAACACACACACACACACACACACACACAGACAGACAGACACACACAGACAGACAGACAGACAGACACACACACACACAGAAAGCGCATTTCTCTTTTTCCTGTTAGAATGGGGGAAGCATAACAGAAGAAAGGGAAGGATTGGGGTTGGGGGGGTGGGGGGGGGGGGGAAGCGAGAGGGGAGAAATCTCTTTAGCAGGTCCACAGATAAGGCTCTTCTTCCTATTCTTTGTGTGTATGTGTGGAGTCTAAGCCTCCGTTAAGCTGCTTAATTAGTCATAATCTGTACCCCACCCCCGACACACACACACAGCAGGCTGAGCTGCCTCCAGTGAATTTAAACGAGCATCCTCCCCAGTCACCCAGAGCACGCATCAGCACCAACCAGATAGGAGAGATGCCAGCTTTAGAGTCGGTCTCAAATGTGTGTGTGTGTGAGTGTGAGAGAGACAGTGTGTGTGCAGGGTTCAAGTTCAGATGCTCATAGTGAAGAGTGTCCTCAGCATCAGCAGCACAATTATGTTTAACAAATGAGTGTTAACCCGCTCCCCCTGACACCTCTCCCAGACTGGGCTACTCTTGGAGTTATGCAGCTATATCTCAGCCCTAGTTGGTCAGCTGACTCCACTACAGTCAAGAGTAGCTATATACTGCATGAGTGAGCATTTTAGATGTTTCCCCAGTGACACTCTGTAGGCTGGGCATACACTTTCTGCTCTGTCATGATTGGCTGCAGGCTGTGCCTGCACTTCCTGCTTTATCATGATTGGCTGCAGGCTGGGCCTGCACTTCCTGCTCTACCATAATTGGCTGCAGGCTGGGCTTGCACTTCCTGCTCGACCATGGCTCTGTGTAAAATCTTCCCTTGTGCACTGTGTGGTACCCTACATAAAGTGTCAGTTGTATTGGCTGATTTACTACATAGTTCACTACATATTAAATGAGTCAGCATTTTTAGATTTGCCCCATGACTATCTGTACGCTGCACTTCCTGTTGCACCATGACTCGGCATATTTGTTCTGTCAGTGAGGAAAATGGCTGAAAGGGGCTCCACAGTTTTTATAGAAACTTGTGCACAAGTACATAAGAAGTCACTCTGTGATGCTCATCACCTTCCTCCTTTTCCTTCTGCATTTCTGACTTTCTTTCTTTCTTTCTTTCTTTCTTTCTTTCTTTCTTTCTTTCTTTCTTTCTTTCTTTCTTTCTTTCTTTCTTTCTTTCTTTCTTTCTTTCTTTCTTTCTTTCTTTCTTTCTTTCTTTCTTTGCCTCTGCTCTCTGTTTTCCAGTGTTTTCTTTCCGTCTCTTCCGCTCTTCTTTTCCAACTCCCCCTCTCCCTGACACCCGCTTTCTGTTTTTTTTTTCTCTCTCTTTCCTTCTCTCAACCCCTCTGTCCTCCTCCCTCTCTCTTCCCCTCTCTCTCTCTCTCCTTCTCCCTCGCTCTCACATTCCTCAGCCTGAGTCCCAGGCCAACATTCCCAGTGTGCAGGCTAGAGCAGGAATGCAGTGCTGTTGCACATGGCACTGAGGCCGTCCTCTGTCTTTAAACTCAATTAGGCTAAATAAATAGCTCATTTCCATGCGCTGCGATGACAGCACACACCGGGACTTATGGGGCAACAATTCTTCGAGATGAAAACAAAGCCTCAGACGAGTATGGAGAAGAATGGGAGAGGATAGAACCGAGTGTCTTCACAAGGAACAGTGTGGAGGAGCGAATGGAAGAGAGAATGTCATGTTGGGGTCACACCGCTTCTAGAACAGTCTCCCGTTGGTCAGTGAGGTAATGTTGCTCTCTTAACAGGGATAGGACCCGGAACATTCTGAGCCCCAC
>CM050215.1:22540467-22542967 GCA_027475355.1 Coilia nasus
ACACACACACACACACACACACACTCGCCCTCCATTTATCTCACATACACACGCGTGCACACACACACACACACACTCGCCCTCTGTTTATCTCATGCACAAACACACAGACACACACACACCCTATTGATTTATAGATGGTCTGATTTTTGTTTTGTTTTTCCCCTCACGTTGTGGGATGGGCCTGTTCGGATGCCCTTATCTGCAGCCTGCTAAATGCTATCGCGGGAGCATCAGCCCAATGGTCGCCGGGCGCAACAAGTGCTCTTCAGCAGGGCTGGCATGGGGAGACGGGCGCTGCCATGGCAACAGGGTTGACGTTAGCAACAGGAAAGGGCTAAGGGGCGGAGCGTCGTGCTCTCTCGGAAGATGCTCAGGAAAACCGCAGCATGAGGTGTTTTTTCTGTCGGAGCCCAGAGAATTACATCACTGTTATAAATATAGAAGTATTTCTCCCAAATGCTTTTAACGAGACCACACGGGGTCTTTCAGAAACAGGCGAGAGCTCATTGTTTTCCCTCATGGCTATTCTCTCTTTGTCTCAATCACCATTAGGGCGTCACAGAATTGCTGATCTGAGCTCTGTTTTGGTCGACTCTGCTGTCCCTCTTGGGCTCCCGTAGTTCCCCATAGAGATATGCCACAGCAGTAGTCCTGCACGCAATCAGCTGCCACATCTGGGGCACATCTGGGCCGGATCTGGCACACGTATGGTGCTTGTTTGAGCCCAAGCAGCCATTCACCTGCTCCACTGCCTGATGCTCCATTTCAGAATCAGAATCAGGTTTATTGGCCAAGTACACTTACATATACAAGGAGTCTGACTCCGGCAGATGTTAGCGCTCTGTACATTCAACATATAGACATGCAGTAGTATACGTTCAATTGCCAAATAGAAATAAGTAGACATAGAAACAACAATATACATATAGGCACCTATCAGAGCATGTGAGCGGAGCGGAGCACGGAGCGAGCGGGAAGCGGAGCGTGCGAAATATAGTCGGAGCGCGGAGCGGGTTTTAATCCAAAGGCCCGAGCGGTGGTTCTGTTTCGCTCCAGTTCCGCTCCGATACCGCTCTCATCACGAGTCTGGGGCGTGTCTACACAGACTCACGTGTGCCTTCAAAGGGTAGCCCACAGAGATCGTTGAGAGATGGAGTTTGGTTCAAAACGTGGGTGTTCACACTTGTGTTGGTTTCAAATAAATACGTTCTATTTTTTGTTGATGCTGCGGTTGCTGGGACTTCTTTATATTATACGATAGGCTACATTTCCTCAAAATACATGTCTGACATATCACATTTTGTAGTTTTTTGCCTAGTAATATTATGCTAATTAAGGAGTACATTCGTGCTGTTCCATGTGTTTCATTAAAATAGTAACGTATTGTTTTTAGAAAAATATGCTGTTCAGCCAAATATGACAGCTTACGCTCAAAGTAAATAAAAAATACTATGACAGGGTCAATTAAGAGGATACACATATGAGTTGTTGATCACACAATGAAATTATTTGTATCTGTTACATGATTTTTGGAAAAGAAGTTTAAAGGGTTTCAATCAACAGGCTAACAAAGACGCTGCGCGTTAGTTCAGGCCACATCGTGCAGCGTGTCCCAGATGCAATTCGGTGGAAAATGTTAGCCATTGCTCCCTCATTTGAGCGAGCGTGGAGCGATTTCACAGGAGCGGAATTAAATTTTAGGTGAGCGGAGAGCGGTCTTAGAGCGGAGCTGTCTGGTTCAACTTTGAGTGATGGAGCGAGGGAGCGAACACTCGCGTGAGCGAGGAGCTGAAATTCTGGCCGCTCAGCTCCGCTCACATGCTCTGGCACCTATGTACATGACATTCAAGTAGGACACGGTATACAAGTTGGACACAGTATACAAGACAAGTACACATGGAGTGGGATGTGAAGGTGCACCTGATAGTGCAACGCAGTGTGTTTACATCACACAGAAGCTGACTTGAGGTGTGTCCACGTCTGACATGGTTTTGAGGATGTTGCTAATGCTGCTTCCTGTATGGCCTTTATACATATAGCACTGAAGCTTTCTCCCTATGTGGTCTTTATCCATGTAGCACTGAAGCTTTCTCCCTATGTGGTCTTTATCCATGTAGTACTGAAGCTTTCTCCATATGTGGTCTTTATACATATAGCACTGAAGCTTTCTCCCTATGTGGCTTTTATCCATGTAGCACTGAAGCTTTCCCCCTATGTGGCCTTTATCCATGTAGCACTGAAGCTGTCCAGAAGAGCCTGCTCCTCTGCAGGGACTCACTGCACATCCGTGCTTAGGGAAGAGGGGCTAGAGACACCTGCTTCTCCACAGTGTCTTGTCAGGCTGTGTTTTACTCACACACACGCACACACATATAAACACACACACACACACACACACACACACACACACACACACACACACACACACACACACACACACACACACACACACACACACACACAGGTCTTGGATTACTGTAGCCCATCCCTGAGAGGT
>CM050215.1:22552967-22567967 GCA_027475355.1 Coilia nasus
CCAGTGGGGCAAGCTGGAGAAAATGGAAAATCTTTGACTCTGAAGTAATTTGGACAGTGTGCTGAGAATGGTTTCCCTGTGACTGATGTGTATTGACACAGGGAGCATGTTGTGGACAGCTTCGAAATTGCTCCTGCTTCAGTCTATTTGTCTGCACCACTCCCTAGTCTGAGTTAGACAGCTAGTTCCAGCACGACAGCTAGCTGGAGTCTGACAGCTAGTTAAAACAGCTAATCCAAGTTGGAGAGCCAGGTTGAGATAAAACGGCTAATCCAAGTTAGAAAGCTGGTGTAGAGTTACAGAGTTGGTCTTAGTAATAACTTAAGTTAGATTCAGAGAGCTAGTTTCACAAAGGCCTGGTCAGGAGAGCCACTGCACATGTTTCTTGGGAGAGAGCACTGTCGTTCAGGCCAAGCATAGCATTTCCTAAGGCTAAGCAATGCCAAAGGCCCCAGTTAGCAGCAGTAGCCCTGTTTTAGTGTTTAGCATGTATGCAGTGTGGAGGGTGGGGGGAAACAGAAGGGTGAGTAAAAAAAAGATCTGTTTTCCACGTAGTCTATACTACTGGCCGTAAAGTTAACAGTGTTTGTTTTACCTAGGCCATATATTACGAGGCACAGACTTAGCTCCTGGTGGCAGTTTTACTATGCTGGGATGAAGACACAGCAGCAGGGTGGTTTTCTGTACTCTGATTGGCTGTCCGAATGCATGACGTGGGTGGGACGTGGAAAAGGCATAGCCAATGAGAATCTGTGTCAGTCATGGGGTTAAAGGTCATCTCAGCACTCTTCTGTCAACCGACCTTTGCACTCTGTCTCTCTTACTCTCTCTTTCTTTCTTTCTCTATCTCTCTCTTTCATACACACACACCACACTATCTCATTCACTCATGGAGTGACTTCATGATGAGTACACACATACATAAAGAATGGCTGTGTCGTGTTACATTCCATGACGTGCACGTTTAATGTAGTTTGTCTTTGGCAGTTTTGCCAGTTATAAATGCAGCCACTTTGGTTCAAGTTGCATGTCCCCTCCATTAATTTTAGTCTGTCTTTGCCCGATTATGTATGTGTTTAAATTGCCTTTTGTAAGGAGGGAGTCCTGCTTTACTTACAGTGGTCAATATCTCACTGTATTCGGAAAAACATGGTTCCCACACAGTCAGCTGGCTGTGTCTGACACACTGAGGCCTCGGCTTTGGCTTCAGTCTCCAGTCTGACAGACTCTCTCCTCTCCTCTGTGTGTCATCCAGGTGCTGAACGAGTACTTCCACAACGTCTGCGAGCTGGACCTGGTCTTCAACTTCTACAAGGTGGGTGTGGCAGTGGTGCAGTTGGCTTTTGTAAGGACGGGGAGCCTTTCTTTATTCACATTAGTCAATATCTCACTGTATTGTATAAGTATAAATGCTGCAGCAGAGGGAGCTCAGCTCCGGCTGGCTGTATTGCCGAGGTGAGGAGGCAGAGCTCTAGAGTGCTCCGGCCCAATTTAAACTCTGTGTATGTCACTGACAATCTTTCACATATAGCAATCAAACTTTGGCGTAGGTCCCCTTCCTCAGTCCTGCTGTGAGACATGTTGATCTCGCAAATCGGGGGCACAGCAGTGAAGGAGTGGGGCCAAACTGGTGGTAGTGGTGTGTGTGTGTGTGTGTGTGTGTGTGTGTGTGTATCACTGACTACATTCCCACTGAAGACTGTCCTGAGACGCTGGGAGTACTGAGTGTGTTTGGACTTCTTAGTTGTCATAGGGAGGGAACCGGCCCTGATTCGGTGCCTGTGTGTGTGTGTGTGTGTGTGTGTGTGTGTGTGTGTGTGTTTGTGTGTATAATAAAATGACATCCCCTTTTCCGCTCCGCTGGTTAGTCACGTAGGTGTGACTGGTGTCACATAGTTCCTAATGCCCTCATCACGGTATTACTCATGGATGTGAGAATCACTTAAAGTGCTCATGAGAAAGTGCTGTCGGCATGAAGCCGCCTCGCTGCTCTGCTGGTCAAACATAAAGAGGCTACGGGAATTAGCCAGGCAGACCTGAACGTCAATATGGCCTACAGCACAAGATCTCTCTGCAAACATGCGAAACGTTTTGTTTTTTATAGCTTTAGCCTGCACTGGTGGCAGTGAATGTCTTTGTATGACTGAGCTTTCAAACTGATGTAGTGGAATACCCCCTGGGAAACATTATTGAGCAACGGTGAATTACCTGCTAAGTACGAGATAATAGAAGTGACTCGATGATGGATGTAATGCTGCGATTAACAGCCATGGAGCGATATGTGTTCAGACTGTTTCTCTGTAAATCTCTCAGTTAAGGGTGACAGAGGATCAAAGAACGCTTTTACCTCGTCTTTGTTGAGGAACGGCTTTCTGAGGGGTTTTTAGGAATCTTCTGAGGCGTTACAGATCCAACCGAAATTTAATTGTGTATATGTCACATCACAGAACAAGGATCAAAACCCAATTCAACCCTTCTGTGTCACCTTTAAGGCCTGGAATGTTAACTGGTGAATTATCGACTCAGAACTCACACAGCTGACTGGCTGACATGGGGCTGCCTGACGGACCATCCTAACCTGTTTTCACACTGCTCAGGAGGGATTTGCGGTGGCCGTGCTGCATTGCTTTCAGGCGTTCCGGAAGGCTAATGCACATCACATGTCATAATGAACACGTCTCCGTGGTAACCGCATCGCATGGAATGTGCGTGTTTTTTGTGGCCTTCTAGTTCTGGAATTCGGGCCGTAGTTTAAGTGGCAGGTGAGGAACACCAGAGGCTGCAGAGCTCCAGATGGGGGATGGGGGTGGCCAGTGCTGTCTCCCAGGAGCCAGTGTGGCTGGAGGCAAGCAGAGGCAGTCAGTGTAGCAGGCAACCTGGAGCAGGGCTTGTTCATTATGGACACAGATAAGCAGAGTATAAGGTATTGTTATAAGTTTTTGTGTAAGGTTATTCATCCTTGTGTGACTTTATGAACATTCTTAAAAAATAATGTGTTCTGCAACAATGTAAAATTCCAAAATTTCACACTACCCTCCATGGATCCTGACATTCTTTAGAATGTCCCTTGTCCTTAGCCTGGTGAACCTGCCCCTCGTACTTGATTTCATTTTGTACAGAGGGTCTGGACCGGAATCTGTTGAGCATGTAAGCAATCCGAGCAAGACCTATCCAGTCAGCGAACAGAGGGTGTGTTCATGAGCCATGACGTTGACTTTGTGTGCTATATTTGAATTGTAGTGCGTAGGTAGGCTAATTGCATACGTGACGACCAGGCGTTAGTGATTGGGTAAAGGCAGAGGCACTTGTTTTTAAACTAAACAGAAGACTCCACACCTCCAGGAAGAAATTGTTTCTCACGGCCTCCATTCCAGACCCTCTGTACAAAATGAAATGAAGGGGTTGGTTTACCAGGCTACCTTGTCCATACCTTTTAATCACAACAGCATGAGTGTACAATAATGTGAAGGTACTACAGGTGTGACTGTATAACATCAGCGTTTAAGGAGTCGACCTGGAAGCGAGCGTTGCTTGTTATAGGGCCAGAAACATGCAGCTGCCTCAGTTAGACCTTGTGGATAAGATTACTCACCCTTGGCCTAGACAAAACTGGAGAGAGAGAGATAGCCCAGCGGGACAAAAAGCAGATATCAAATGCGAGTGACGCAAAGCTGGCCCTGGGCCAGGCGGTCGTGGGCCAGACCTGGTTCAGATGTGTGCCGCGCCCAGGCCAGATGTGTTCTAGTGTGTGTGTCTCAGCTGAGATCCGGGGACGGCTGGATTGGCCATTACAACCTCTGCCCTCTCTCTCTCCCCACAGGCTGAGCTGGACAAGTAAAATGGATGACCAAGCACAAAAAAATCCCCTTCTGGCTTCCAGAGCGCTTGCTTTCCTTTTCTGCCCCTCCTCCCCCCTCCCCTGTTATTTTTTTCTCTCTCGTGTTTTTTCTTTTGGTAAGGCTAGAGGTGGGAGAGTCAGACTGTCAGAAAAATAAAAACAGCAGAGAAGCCTACACACACACACACATCACACACACACACACACACACCCACCCACCCATATACACACACATCACTCACAGATACACACACATACACACATACACACATATACACTCACACTCACACACACACACACACATCACTCACTCATACACAGACACACAAAATGTCGCCCACGCTTCAAGTCACCAAGACCTTAATGGCTGTTTTCTCTGCCTTGTTTGCTTCTTAGCGGCCAAAAGAAGGAAGCGAGGAAAGAGAAGCTTGAAGGGTTGAAACTGCTGCTGTATGTGGGGCCAGTGGCAGTGGTGCTGTATGCGGGGCCAGTGGCAGTGCTGCTGTATGTGGGGCCAGTGGCAGTGGTGCTGTATGTGGGGCCAGTGGCGCTGTATGTGGGGCCAGTGGCAGTGGTGCTGTATGTGGGGCCAGTGGTGCTGTATGTGGGGCCAGTGGCAGTGGTGCTGTATGTGGGGCCAGTGGTGCTGTATGCGGGGCCAGTGGCAGTGCTGCTGTATGTGGGGCCAGTGGCAGAGGTGCTGTATGTGGGGCCAGTGGCGCTGTATGTGGGGCCAGTGGCAGTGGTGCTGTATGTGGGGCCAGTGGCGCTGTATGTGGGGCCAGTGGCAGTGGTGCTGTATGTGGGGCCAGTGGCAGTGGTGCTGTATGCGGGGCCAGTGGCAGTGCTGCTGTATGTGGGGCCAGTGGCAGAGGTGCTGTATGTGGGGCCAGTGGCGCTGTATGTGGGGCCAGTGGCAGTGGTGCTGTATGTGGGGCCAGTGGCGCTGTATGTGGGGCCAGTGGCAGTGGTGCTGTATGTGGGGCCAGTGGCGCTGTATGTGGGGCCAGTGGCAGTGGTGCTGTATGTGGGGCCAGTGGTGCTGTATGTGGGGCCAGTGGCAGTGGTGCTGTATGTGGGGCCAGTGGCAGTGGTGCTGTATGTGGGGCCAGTGGCAGTGGTGCTGTATGTGGGGCCAGTGGCGCTGTATGTGGGGCCAGTGGCAGAGGGTTGAAACTAGGGGTGGGTATTGGCAAGGACTTCACGATACGGTACGTATCACGATACATATGCCACGATACGATTCTATCACAGTACATTGCGATACTGGGTATATTGCGATATATTGCGATATTCTACATTGTTCAGTGAAAATGTCAAAATAGAGCTAAATTATCAGTTGCTATTTACAATCTAGATGGTCTCACATCTTATCAAAACTTAATTAAATCAACATAACTCAGAGTTAATGAACTCAATGTAACAGAAAAACATAAAGTGCATAGGATTGGAGTCAGAAATTGATATAGTATATTGTGAAAATTAGTATCCAGATATTGATGTTTAAAACGATACAGTGTATTGCGATACGATATATTGCGATATGATATATTACGATATTTTTTGCACACCCCTAGTTGAAACTGCTGCTGTATGTGGGGCCAGTGGCAGTGGTGCTGTATGTGGGGCCAGTGGCAGAGCCATACAAGTGCAGCACATGGAGACAGTAATGGATGGAGTTTGAGTCGAGACTTTCTCCCTCTTCTCTTAGCTTAGCTCGTCTCCTTCTGGCTTTGTGCTGATTCATGCTCGCAGGAAAGAAAAAGAGAAGGAGAAAGGAGACAGGGAGAAGACAGAGAGAGAGAGAGAGAGAAGACAGAGAGAAAGAAAGGAGAGAAAGTAAGTGAAGAGAAAGACAAATAAGCCCATCCAAAGCCATCTGGCCGTTCGCGGAGGGCTGTTACCGTGGCAACCTGTAAAAAGTCATTACCTCTAATTGACAGCGTAGCAGGTTCAGGTGTCTACGGCTGCACCGCTTCTTTTCCTTTTTTCCCTCCCTCCTGTTTCAGGAAGGTGACTCATCCGTGTCTCTCTCCGTTCTAAAATGTTTTTGTTAAACTCTCCCCCATCGCTCTTTCTGACTGGCCCTAGCCCTGTACTGCATGTCTGAGGCTGCCTCTCTCTCTCTCTCTCTCTCTCTCTCTCTCTCTCTCTCTCTCTCTCTCTCTCTCTCTCTCTCTCTCTCTCTCTCTCTCCTCTAGTGTTCTGTGTTTCTGTGAGGTGATATAGGAGCCATGTGTCATTGCTCACTCACCTCACCACCCTTTCTGCTGACTGATTTAGGATACATGTACCCTCACCTTCCATCTCTCTCTCTCTCTCTCTCTCTCTCTCTCTCTCTCTCTCTCTCTCTCAATCTCTCTCTCTCTCTCTCTCTCTCTCTCTCTCTCTCTCTCTGTCTCTCTCTCTCTCTCACTCTCTCGCACAGGCACGCACACACACACACACGCACACACACACACATACATGCACACACACACGCACACAAGAAAAAGGGAAAAGAGGACGAAGGGAAGAGATTGAGTGTGGAGGGTGAGAGGGTGTGTTGATGGATTGTTTAGTAACAAAATAAAGTACCTGTAACATATAACAGTGTGGTTGTACAGCAGTTAATAGTGTGACTGTGGGTGTGTGTGCTCACATGTGTATCCCCCCCCCCCCTCCCCGTGGGGTCTGCTGTGCTGTGGCGTGTGATTGGGCACTGGTTGGCTGCTTGGCTGGGTGAAAGTGAGAGCTGGTTGCCGTGAGCGTGCGGAGCGACAGCTGCCTGCATGTCTGGGCATGTTGCTCAGAAAGAGCCCATCGCTCCTCTGCCTAACACAGCGCCTAAGTATTTAGCACAGCACTGCTAACTTCATTTCACACCATTACTCTCTCTCTCTCTCGCTCTCTCTCACTCTCTCTCTCTCTCTCTCTCTCCCTCACTCTCTCTCTCTCTGCTCTGGAGAAGGAGCTCATTGTACTTGTGTATAGTGACAATAACAGGCATTCTGTTCTATTCTGTTCTATTCTATTTTAATCTTTTCTACTCCCTTTGTTCAGCAGTTACTCTGTCATCAGCTGGAAATTGTGTCAGATTATAATTCTGTATGTTTTGCTAGCAGGAGAGCTAACATAGCGTGTAGAGAGCTACCAACATAGGGATTAGCAGTTTCATATTGCACACTCATTACAAAAACAATGGCTACTTACTAAGCCCCAATAAAACGCTAGCTATCGTCGCAGTGCAGGTACTGGCTGTGCAGTGCTATCGCCAGAGAGCCCAGCGTCTAGACCCTGTTATCAGCACTGAGGCTGAGGAAGGTCGATCAGAGCATCCCTACTGACAGAGCCTGCTGCACTCGGTGTCACTGAAGGATTGGCCCTGACTGTGCGCTGTGTAACTGCTGAGACGGTGCACTGTGCTCTGACTGCTGAGACTGTGCGCTGTGTAACTGCTGAGACTGTGCGCTGTGTAACTGCTGAGACGGTGCGCTGTGTAACTGCTGAGACGGTGCGCTGTGTAACTGCTGAGACTGCTCTGACTGCTGAGACTGTGCTCTGACTGCTGAGACTGTGCGCTGTGTAACTGCTGAGACTGTGCGCTGTGTAACTGCTGAGACGGTGCGCTGTGTAACTGCTGAAACTGTGCGCTGTGCTCTGACTGCTGAGACTGTGCGCTGTGCTCTGACTGCTGAGACTGTGCGCTGTGTAACTGCTGAAACTGTGCGCTGTGCTCTGACTGCTGAGACTGTGCGCTGTGCTCTGACTGCTGAGGCGGGGCCTTGTACCCTGTGTGGCTGCCTGGACTGTGCCCTGGGCAACTGTAGTAGTAGAGTAGAGATACTTTATTTGTTCCAAAGGAAATTAAGGAGACTGCTGACACTGTACCCTGTGTGCCTGCCTGGACTGTGCCCTGGGCAGCTGTACTTTATTTATCCCAAAGGAAATTAAAGAGACTCCTCAGACTGTGCCCTGTGCAGTGATTGGCTGAGACTGTGCCCTGTGCAGTGATTGGCTGAGACTGTGCCCTGTGCAATGATTGGCTGAGACTGTGCCCTGTGCAATGATTGGCTGAGACTGTGACCTGTGCACTACTTGGCTGAGACTGTGCCCTGTGCAGTGATTGGCTGAGACTGTGCACTGTGCAGTGATTGGCTAAGACTGTGCCCTGTGCAGTGATTGGCTGAGACTGTGGCATGTGTCATGACTGCTGAGCAGAAGACATGGAGCGGGTTGACTGTGGGAGGAACAGCTCTGGTTCCGATCCAACTCGCCTGTGGCAGGTAAAGCAGGCCAGAGCTGGACTGGTTTTTGGGCAGGATACGACTGGAGTGCCCATGTGGGTTTAGAGCTGTGCACTGTTTCACTGGACATGACTAGAGTCGTTTCTGGGCTGCACATAAGAAGCTGTTCTAATCAGTGTGCTGACGCAGGGGGACTTCCCTTTGGAGTAGTCGAGAGAGGGAGGGAGGGACAGAGAGAGGGAGAGAGAGAGAGAGAGACGGGCAAAGAAAGCCAACTGGTAAGAGAGTGAGGAATGGACAGAGACATTAAGGACAGGGAGGAGGGAGAGAGTGAAGATGGGGAGAAAGAGACAGAAAGGGAGACTCAGACAGACAAATGAGAAGAGAGAGAGACAGAGAGACAGAGAGACAGAGAGACAGAGAGACAGAGAGACAGAGAGACAGAGAGACAGAGAGACAGAGAGACAGAGAGACAGAGAGAGAGAGAGAGAGAGAGAGATGTTGGTGTGAGGTGTTGGACTGTGAAGTGGCCTTTAGGCAGAGGGGCATTCTGATTGGTTGATCCATAAATATCTGCAGGACCACGGACACTCACACCTCGGCTCCAGGGAGATAAAACTCATGCCAGCACTGTGTGTCTGTACACTTTGGTGTGTGTGTATGTGTGCATACGCTTACGTCTGTGTGCGTGTGCATAGTCTTACGTGTGTGTGTGTGCGTGCGCGTGCATACGCCTGTGTGTGTGTGTGTATACACTTTGGTGTGTGTGTGTCACATTTATGCAAGCATGTTCACACACACTCGGGCAGGTAAGACATGTGGTGCTGTATCAGCACAGGAATAACTATGGCACATTTCAGTGCACACACCCGCGGCACTGCACAAACCAGTGGCTCCACACCAGAACTGCAGATATTTACTAAAGTGTGCATATGTGCCCACACATGCACAGTGTGTGTATCTCTCTCTTACACACACACACACACACACACACACACACACACACACACACACACACACACACACGCACACTATCTCTCTAGCACTCTCTCTCTAGCTCTCTATCTCTCTAGTGCTCCTTCTCTCCCTCAAATTCACACACACACACACACACACACACACACACAAACTCTCTCTCTCTCTCTTTAGCATTCTCTGTAGCTATGTCTCTCTAGCACTCTATCTTTCTAGTGCTCTCTCTCTCTCTCTCTCTCTCTCTCTCTCTCTCTCTCTCTCTCTCTCTCTCTCTCTCTCTCTCTCTCTCTCACACACACATTCACACACACACACACACAAACAGTGTACAGTGCAGTGTGTCATATCTACTTTTAATTGGCCATATAGTCAGCCGTGCGTGATGTCTTGTTTTTCCCCCTCCTGCCCCTTGACTGACCACCCAAAAGTGTGACCCTCCTCTTATTTCTCTCGTTTTTCCGCTCCTGCCTCAGACACACACCAAAAGCGGCTAATGAGGCTGCGTTTCAAAGTGTTCGGTGTCACTGCTGCGGCATATGGCTTGGCAGAAGCGTTCTTTGTGTGTGTGTGTGTGTGTGCGCGTGTGTGTGTGTGTGTGTGTCTACACGCCCAGGCCATCTGTCTCCTAGCGATGAGAAAGCGCTCTCCCTTTAGTGTGTTGGTGTGTGTGTGCCAGGCTTCGCCTTTCTGTGGGTGTCATCCTGAGGACCAGGCACACAGCCATGTGCTGTGCTGATCAAAGCTAGCACCTAGCCTCTGATGGCCAAACACACAGACAGGTTAGCAATTAGCTTCTGACGATCAAACACATACAGAAGTTAGCAATTAGTCTGTGATGACCAAACACACTGAGAAGTTAGCAGTTAGCCTCTGATGGCCATACACCACACAGAAGTTGGCATCCAACTTCTGATGGTTAAAGACCCAGAGAACCTAACAATCATCCTGTGATGGCCAAACGCAGAGAGACGTTAGCAAATTAGCCTTAGATAACAAAACACACAAAAGAGTTTCGTGCTACCCCCCTTCGAAACCAAAGCACACGGCTACAGCACAGCACAGCAGTCCCTGGTGACTGGAGAACAGAAGGCCCTCTGCTTTTAGACAGGAAGGTTTTTTATTCTTTTTTGTACACCCTGTTCACTATGAATGTGCCTTTGTTTCCCAATGTTCCACTTTGTTCCTTACAGGACAATACAGAAGAGTAGGAGAAATGCAACACAGACTAAGTGTGAATAGAACCAGTGAGGTTCCAGTGAAAAGAGATACAGGAGAACCTTCTCAGTCTAGCACGTAGGCCTAGCGATGTGTGTAGTTCATTGGCCTAGCGATGTGTGTTGTTCATTGGCCTAGCGATGTGTGTTGTTCATTGGCCTACCGGTGTGTCTGGTTCATTGGCCTAGCGATGTGTGCTGTTTATTGGCCTACTGGTGTATCTGGTTCATTGGCCTACTGGTGTATCTGGTTCATTGGCCTACTGGTGGGTGTTGTTCATTGGCCTACTGGTGGGTGTTGTTTATTGGCCTACTGGTGGGTGTTGTTTATTGGCCTAGCGGTGTATCTGGTTCATTGGCCTAGCGATGTGTGTTGTTCATTGGCCTACTGGTGTGTCTGGTTCATTGGCCTACTGGTGTGTCTGGTTCATTGGCCTACTGGTGTGTCTGGTTCATTGGCGTACTGGTGTATCTGGTGCATTGGCCTACTGGTGTGTGTTGTTCATTGGCTCTCGCACAGTTGGACTGGTCAGAAACGGCTATCAGCTTCTCAGCTCAGCTTCTCACAGCGACACGACGCCTCCTTGTTACCCATGCACGTGCAAACACACACACACACACACACACAAACTCTCTCTCTCTCTCTCTCTCTCTCTCTCTCTCTCTCTCTCTCTCTCTCGCTCTTTAGCCCTCTCTCCAGTAAATACGGATGCAGGAGAACTCTCTCAATCTAGCACGTAGGCCTACAGATGTGTCTTGTTCATTGGACTGGTCAGAAACGGCTATCAGCTTCTCACACAGCGACACGACGCCTCCTCCACATGTTACCCATGCTGCATGCTAATAGCCCTGACAAGAGAGAAGGTGGCTTGGCCCTCTTTTGTACGGCGCGGCACGACTGTCGCCCTCTTTTGTACGGTGCGGCACGGCTAACACGAAACCGCAAATTACAATTACCGCCCGTCACATTCAGCCCGATTAATTAGCGCTCTGCCATCATGCACAAGCCAGTAATTGGAATACCTCCTCGTAAATGCAGACGTTAATTGGATTGGTATTAACAATGGCACAGAAAGCCCTCCGCCCAACTGGAGAGCCCTCCGCTGTTTGTCAGGGTGTGTTGGACAAGGTTGTGTTGTTCGTCAGGTTGTGTTGGGCAGGGTTGTGTTGGGCAGGGTTGTGTTGGTGGGTGGTAATTGGATTGGTATTAATAATGGCACTGAAAGCCCCCTGCCCAACAGGAGAGCGCTCCGCTGTTTGTCAGGGTGTGTTGGTCAGGGTCGTGTAGTTCGTCAGGGTGCGCTGGGCAGGGTCGTATTGGCGGGTGTGTTGGGGAGATAGCTGGGTGTTCACTGCCTATTGGCGAGAGGCCACTGGTGGTCTGTAGTTTTGATTGGAGGTGCTTTAACAGTCCACTGGTGGTCTGTAGTTTTGATTGGAGGTGCTTTAACAGGCCGCTGGTGGTCTGTAGTTTTGATTGGAGGTGCTTTAACAGGCCGCTGGTGGTCTGTAGTTTTGATTGGAGGTGCTTTAACAGGCCACTGGTGGTCTGTAGTTTTGATTGTAGGTGCTTTAACAGGCCACTGGTGGTCTGTAGTTTTGATTGGAGGGGCTTTAACAGGCCACTGGTGGTCTGTAGTTTTGATTGGAGGGGCTTTAACAGGCCACTGGTGGTCTGTAGTTTTGATTGGAGGTGCTTTAACAGGTTGCTGGTCTTCTGGTGCTGTTGCACCTGGGCGGGAAGCTGTCAGTGCACTTTTGCATGTTAATACTTCTGTATTTGTGTGTGTGTATGTGGGTGTGTGTGTGTGTGTGTGCTATCCGTGTGTGTGGAACAGCAGCACATTGTGACTGAGGCGTGTTGACGTGTGTGTGTGTGGAACAGCAGCACATTGTGACTGAGGCGTGTTGACGTGTGTGTCTGTCGGTGTGTGTGTGCAACAGCAGCACATTGTGAATGAGGCGTGTTGGGGTGTGTGTGTGTGGAACAGCAGCACATTGTGAATGAGGCGTGTTGGGGTGTGTGTGTGTGGAACAGCAGCACATTGTGACTGAGTGTGTGTGTGTGTGTGTGTGTGTGTGCCTGTGTGTGTGCTTGTGTGTGCCTGTGTGTGTCTGCTTGTGTGTGGCGGCACATTGTGACTGAGGCGTGTTGACTTGTGTGTGTGTGTCTGTGTGTGTGTGGAACAGCAGCACATTGTGACTGAGGCGTGTTGATGTGTGTGTGTGTGTGTGTGTGTGTGTGTGTGTGTGTGTGTGTGTGTGTGTGTGTGTGGCACAACAGCACATTGTGACTGAGGCGTGTTGACGTGTGTGTGTGTGTGTGTGTGTGTGTGTGTGTGTGTGTGTGGAACAGCAGCACATTGTGACTGAGGCGTGTTGGGGTGTGTGTGTGTGTGTGGAACAGCAGCACATTGTGACTGAGGCGTGTGTGTGTGTGTGTGGAACAGCAGCACATTGTGACTGAGGCGTGTTGGGGTGTGTGTGTGTGTGTGCAACAGCAGCACATTGTGACTGAGGCGTGTTGGGGTGTGTGTGTGTGTGTGTGTGTGTGTGGGTGTGTGTGTGTGCAACAGCAGCACATTGTGACTGAGGCGTGTTGAGCCACTACTGACACCTGCTCCATCAGGCCAATTAAGCAGCCAATTAGTTTGTTAATCTGCGCGCTTCATTTGTGAGATTGGCAGCTGGCAAGAGAAAACAAACCCCCTGAGTAGCGCGTCTGTTCAGGTACTAACAGTTGGAGTGTGTGTGCATCTGTGTGTGGGTGTGTGTGTGTGCGCGTGTGTGTGTGTGTGTGTCTGTGAGCGCATGTGTGTGTGTGTGTGAGCTTGCGTGTGTGTGTGAGCGTGTGTGTGTGTGAGCGCACGCGCGCGTGTGTGTGTCTGTGTGTGTGTGTGTTGTTCACACCTGCCTATTTGTGCAATAATTGGAGGGAAGGTCATGTTGTTGTGTGAAAAGCAGGTTTACCCACCAGTGTAAAATGGTTGAAAAATGTATGTTTATTTTTTTCTGTATGTGTACTCGTGTGTGTGTGTGTGTGTGTGTGTGTGTGTGTGTGTGTGTGTGTGTGTGTCTGTGTGTGTCTGTGTGTGGGTGTGTTTGCTTGTTTGTGTATTTGTGAGCCTTTGTTCGATGACAAGGGAAGGGTGTTGGATATGAGCTATTCCCCGATTGCTTGTTTCTGTCAGTGTAATTCTTTTTGTGCCTGAGGAGGAAGGAGTGTGTGTGTGTGTGTGTGTGTGTGTGTGTGTGTGTGTGTTTCATTCTGCTACACCCTGAGGAGTGTGTGTGTGTGTGTTTTATTTTCTTGTGCCTGAGGATTGTGTGTGTGTGTGTTTCATTCTACTATGTCTGAGGAGCGTGTGTGTGTGTGTGTATGTGTTTCATTCTCCTGTGCCTGAGGACTGTGTGTGTGTGTGTGTGTGTGTGTTTCATTCTCCTGTGCCTGAGAGTGATCGCACTGAGCACACCACCCTGCTATCCCAAGCACAGGTGCAGTGCCAGCAACAAGACCGGAGAGATAGAGAGAACGGGAAGATGGAGAGATAGAGAGAACGAGAAGATGGAGAGAATGGGAAGATAGAGAGAATGGGAAGATAGAGAACGAGAAGATGGAGAGATAGAGAGAACGAGAAGATGGAGAGATAGAGAGAACGAGAAGATGGAGAGATAGAGAGAACGGGAAGATGGAGAGAATAGAGAGAGAATGGGAAGATGGAGAGAATAGAGAGAGAATGGGAAGATGGAGAGAATAGAGAGAGAAAGGGAAGATGGAAAGAATAGAGAGAGAAAGGGAAGATGGAGAGAATAGAGAGAGAAAGGAAAGATGGAGAGAATAGAGAGAGAAAGGGAAGATGGAGAGACGAGAGAGAAAGGGAAGATGGAGAGAATAGAGAGAGAAAGGGAAGATGGAGAGAGAGGGAATGAGAACGAAAGATGAGTGGAGGAGATGTATTGAGGGAACATACAACGGAATAGAAGAGAATTGACAAAGTGCCAGGCAGAAGTAGAGTGCTGTACAACAGAGAGAGGGAGAGGGAGAGGGAGAGGGAGAGAGAGAGGGAGAGAGAGAGGGGGAGAGAGAAAAAGAGAGAGAGATGGAGAGAGACGGGGCCTGAGGGAGAACAACAACAGGACTAGACAGACAGAGCCAAAACAGAGGGAGAGAGCAGAAAGGGGACAGTACTAGAGAGGGAGAGAGAGAGAGAGAGAGAGATGACTACTAGAGAGAGAGGGAGGACAGTACTAGAGAGAGAGAGAGAGATGACAATACGAGAGAGAGAGAGAGAGAGAGAGAGAGAGAGAGAGAGAGAGAGAGAGAGAGATGACTACTAGAGAGAGAGGGAGGACAGTACTAGAGAGAGAGAGAGAGAGAGAGAGAGATGACAATACGAGAGAGAGAGAGAGATTACAGTACTAGGGAGAGAGAGAGAGGGGACAGTACTAGAGGGGGAGAGAGAAAGAGAGAGATTACAGTACTAGGGAGAGAGAGAGAGGGGACAGTACTAGAGAGGGAGAGAGAAAGAGAGAGATTACAGTACTAGGGAGAGAGAGAGAGGGGACAGTACTAGAGAGGGAGAGAGAAAGAGAGAGATTACAGTACTAGGGAGAGAGGGGACAGTACTAGAGAGGGAGAGGGAGAGAGAGATGATGGTACTACAGGGAGGGAGAGAGAGAGGACAGTACTAGAGAGGGAGAGAGCAGAGAGGGGACAGTACGACCAGTAGCCTACTGGAGAGAGTCC
>CM050215.1:22572967-22602967 GCA_027475355.1 Coilia nasus
ATGTGCTTGTGGTGTGTGTGTGTGGACGCTGATATGCTTGTAGTGTGTGTGTGTGTATTGTGATGATAGGCATCAGCAGCAGGATGGTTGTGTGATGAGGGATGGGGATGGCAGTGGGGTCTCCTGTGGAAATAACGGCCCAATCTGCCTGCGCAGCACAGCACGGGGGAACAGAACCAACACACACCAGACACACACCAGACACACACCAGACACACACCAGACACACACCAGACACACACCAGACACACACCAGACACACACCAGACACACACCAGACACACACCAGACACACACCAGACACACACACACACACACACACACACACACACACACACACACACACACACGTACGCACACGTACACACATGCGCACAAGGATGCACCAACATACAAAAAAAAGCAAGTCTACATACTTCTGTCATGCTACCACACACACACACACACACACACACAGTAAAACAAGCATTCAATCCGTTGACATTTATAGCTCACACACCCATGTAAACTTGACAGAATCAGTACAAAACAAGATACCAACCGCTTACCGTCTATCTAGCCTTGCAGAAACCCACGGACCCACCTGGATCATGTCTCATGGGTTAGGGAGGAGCACTCATGTGGGACAAAACCCCACCCTCAACATCAGGACAAGACAGAAGTTCATTACGATCCAAAAACCCCAACATCAGGACAAACCCCATAAAGCCATTATAATCTCACCATCAAAACTTGTCAACATCATCAGGACAAACACAAGGCCATTACAATCTCCCAAACCCAAGCCCTCAACACAAGGCCATTACGATCGCCCAACCCAAGCCCTCAACACAAGGCCATTACGATCTCAAGAACTTGCACACTACATATTTTCACTCATACACATTTACACTTTACACACACACACAGGCACTCACACACCCCATATTCTCACTCATACACATTTACACACACACACACACACACACACACACACACACACACACACACATACACACACACACACATACACACACACACACACACACACACACACACACACACACACACACACACACACACACACACACACACTCCATATTCCTACAGTGAGTGATAACTGAGCTGTGGGCTTTGGATGGCGCTCATATAGCTGCAGTTACTTGCAGTGACTTTCTCCCTCCTGCCATCTCATTCCCTTACAGTATCCTCACTCTTTCTCCCTCTCTCTCTCTCCCTCTCTCCTCTCTCTCTCTCTCCCCCTCTCTCTCTGTCTCTCTCTCTCTCTCTCTCTCCCCCTCCCTCTTTCTCCTGCTGTCTATCATTCCCTTACAATATACTCTTCTCCTGCTTCATTCATTTTTCTTCTCTCTCGCGCTCTTCTCTTCCACTACCCTCTTTCCCTCCTTCACTCTTTCACCCCTCTCCCTCTCTCCCTCCCTCTCTCCCTCCCTCTCTAGGTCTTTCTCATTTTCTCCTTCGCTCCCTTCTCCTCCTCCCTCCTCCTTCTCTCCCTCTCTCTGCCCCCCCCCTCTCCCTCTCTCTGTCTGTCCTTCTCATTTCATAATGATGATGCATTTCTGTGATATAGTCTCATTTGAACACCAAACACGTCCACACACACACACACACACACACACATCCGCACACACACACTCTAGTTCCTTGCTCACACCTGCGCACATAGTCGGGGCTCTTTATGTGAAGGCCAGTGTGCTCAGTGCTGTTGAGAAGACTAATCGCCCTCGTCTGTGGCACTGCTGCCACTCCGCCGGCAAGCACAATTACGCCCCTATTGGATTGTGCCGCACCAGCCCCTTCAGCCGCGCCAAACAGCCACTTAAACAGTAGTTAGGGCCGAACGCTCGCCCGTCATCCTCCGTATCGATGTTAAATTATAGCCCAAGTCATCGACGACAGAGAGGCCCGAAGCGAGGAGTGTTTCTGTGTTATTTATTACAGTTCTCCCTCTCGTCTTTGTTTCCATCTCTCGCTGATGGAGGCTGGGATGGATCTCTAGGTGGAGGCGGCCATTGTTCTATTGTTGAGAACCAGACGCGCCACTGAGTACGGTGGAGCGGCGAAGAAAGCGATCGATGAATATTTTGAGAGAAAGGATAAAAAGACGATTTTTGTAAGTGTTTTTTGGAAACAGCTCCCTGGTGTAAACGCAGATGCTGTCTTTTGTGAAATGTAAAAGAGGATGGGTCCTCAGTGTCTTTGATATCAGCCACTCGTTCTCTTATTCTCATTCTCTGCTTTCTTTCTTTCTTTCTTTTCTTCTTCTCATCCCCTCATTTTCTCCTCCTTTCTCTTACCTCCTCTGTCTCCCCCCTGCAGCCATGTTCACAGTTAGCGTAAGCAAGTTTATTATCCGCCAGGTGGAGAGGGATATTTCCATGCAAAATCCATTTAAAAATAAACATTATAAGTTTACTTACTCAAACCAAAAGTGTTCTCCCACTTCTCCTTCTCTCTCTCTCTCTCTCTTTCTCTATCTCTCCCTCTTACACTCCTCTCTCACACTCTCTGGCAGAGGAATGTGTAGAGCTCTGTGAAGGAGGCTGGCGTTGTGTGTGTGTGTGTGCGCGCGTGTGTGTGTGTGTGTGTGTGTGCATGTGTGTGTGTTAGACAGCTGAAATTGGCAGCTGGAACGCTTTGAACCTCCAAGAGCAGAATGTCCCAAAACCAGGAGCGAAGCTGGGGGGTGGGATGAAGTGTGTGTCTGGTGTGTGAGTGGGAGTGAAGTGTGTATGTGTGCCTGGGGTTGTGTTCGTGTCTGGGGGTTGTGTGTGAGTGAAGTGTGTATGTGTGTGAAGTGTGCGTCTGTCAACCTTCCTCCAGCGGCAAGGGTGACAGTTTAGAAGCAGGCTGGGACCACCAGGGTGCATGGAATGCACACACACACACACACACACACACACACACACACACACGCTCACACACAAACAGTCGCCACCTTCACCCGAGAGCATGGAACGCAGCAAAATGCCAGAATGACCTCAAGAGAGATCACACACATGCGCAGACACACACACACACACACACACACACACGCCTAGTAGCCCTCAGGTCATGGGGATTTGACCTGTTTATTCCACTCCCATAAGACACGCCACAGCCGGCCCACGTCATTCTGGGAGCTGTGTGGAAGGTCAAACCATAAGCCATTTACTGGCCAAAGTGTGTGTGTGTGTGTTGATAGTTGTGGGCAACTTTGTGTTTGGGTTTAGTGTGTGTGTTTTGTGAGACTGCAGTGTGTGTGTGTGCGTGTGTGTGTGTAGCAGGGTAAAGTAGTTTTGTGCATGGTTTCAAAGTGTGAGTGTTTGAGTTTATGACGACATGGTTGTTTAAAGCAAACATGCTCCGGAGTCACACGATGCTCCTGTGTTGTGTGTGTGTGTGTGTGTGTGTGTGTGTGTGTGTGTGTGTGTGTGCTAATGCTGGAGTGATTATCCTCACACACTCCATCAGTCCCAGCAGCCCTCTGGTGCGCCATCTCCCAGGGAAGATTGGCAGGGGCCTTAGGGCAGCGACCTTTGACCTCTTCACCCAGCACTCATCTTCAGGGCGCTGGCCTGCTCACTTACAGACACACACACACACAGACGGACACACACACACACACACACACACAGACACTCTAACTCACATGCTAACACATTCTCATCTTTTTCTCTCTCTGCCTGTTCTCTGATTACCTCATGCACTATCTTAGTGTGTGTGTGTATGTGGAGGGGTGTGCTCTGACTACTGAGGGAGGAATGTGTGTGTGTGTGTGAGTGTGTGTGTGTGTGTGTGTGTGCGTGCATATGTGGAGGGGTGTGCTCTTGCTACTGAGAGGGGAGTGTGTGTGTGTGTGTAGGGGCTATCTCTTGTCCAGACCCATCCATGCCCTGGGGGGGAGTTGTCTAAACTCTCCCAGTAGACAGGGCCCTTAGGGGGGGGGGGGGGGGGGGGGTGGGGGGGGGGGGGGTGTGGGGGGGGGGGGGGGGCTGCATTACTGTGCTGACGTTTCAGGGGAGGTGAGGGAACTCATTTTGATTTATGTACATTTTCAAATCTGAATGGTAGTAAGTAAATACTAGCAGTTGTCCCATTAACATTGTAAGGCCGAGTCCAATAACTGTGTTTGCCAGGGATCTGCATGCTCTTGCTGCAGCAAATCAAGGCCTTGGTGAGCGCACTTCTGCCATTTGTCTTATCTTTTCAGTAGGCCACTCAGACAATGTGTACCCCTAACACACACACACACAGACACACACGCTCACACACACACACACACGCTCACACACACACACACACGCTCACACACACACACACGCTCACACACACACACACGCTCACACACACACACACACACACACACACACACACACACACACACACACACACACACACACACACACACACCAGTGCCCTCCCTTCCAGCAAAACAAGGTCGCAGGTGGGCTATTCTGTCCTGTTCTGTCATTGGTCAGTGTGTGCTCCCCCCTTATCTGTGATTGGCTGACATTAGGGTGTGTAGTATGAAAAAACTCAACCTCTAAGCAATATGCTTTCTGTCAGAGAGAGTGAGATAGAGAGGAGAATGAGAGAGAGAGAGAGAGAGAGAGAGAGAGGAAGAAGAGTAGAGAGGTAGAGATGGAGAGAGAGGGTAAGGGGAATAAAATAGGGATTGATGTATCACGATGTTGATGCAGTGTTTGCAAACGATATGAAACTATGGGGCAATTAGCATGATAATGGCCTCCGCCGACGCTTTAAACAGATGGGACGTCTGCCATTGTTATAAGAAGCTGCTAGTTTTAATGTGATAATAACAGTCATTACGATGGCTAGTGTTACGCTGATGCTGGTGTGTCCTCGAGTCATGACGGTGTACAGTCTTCCTGCCTGCTCATGAATGAGTGTGTGAAGAAGTGTGTCAGTCCTTCCTGCCTGCTGAATGAATGAATGAGTGTGTGAAGAAGTGTGTCAGTCCTTCCTGCCTGCTGAATGAATGAATGAGTGTGTGATAGGGCTGGCCGATATATCGATATTATCGTAATATCGATATATTTTTAAAGAAGATATGTATTTGACACTATATCGCCATATCGATATATTTTCAATGATACAATACCACTTTATCAAAACCACTTATCCTAATGTGTTCACACTGTTCAGACAGCCGGAGCTTTCTCGGATCACTCAGCTGTACCCCTGCGTATGTTACTGTTTACTTTTTCATTTGCACAGCTCTTTTAGAGCAATCTTAACTTAACATGAAACACTTTGCTCATCCTGTTTTTGAAATATCAATATGTATCGTATATCGCCAGTCAGCCCAGAAATATCGTGATATTAGTTTAGGTCCATATCGCCCAGCCTTAGTGTGTGAAGAAGTGTGTCAAACAGCTTAATCATCACACACTTCTCCAGTGCTCTCTCAGATCAGAACATGTGGCACTGGGGCTTACAAACAACCCTAGGATACCAAAGATGCTTTAATGGCAGACGTGCAGAGGTGGTTTGTGTGGTACTGAGCACAATAGCTGCTACCATTACAGTGTGTACGGTAGCAGCAACACTAAGTAGTTTTTGTCTTCGGTCGCCCTACAGGTTGTCTCTCATAGAGAACTGCAGAGACGGTCCGCTCCTCCAAACTTAGTGTGGTTATAGCCCATGGAGGGTGGCAAAGCGAATTCAGAAATGCCTTTCACCCTGTTACAAGTTCATGAATCACTGAAACGATTTTGGAAACATTATTTTAAGGTTGAAAAAACTGCTTGGTGTTGCTTTAGGCCCATGATATACTCTTGTGTACAAGGCTACACAGCGATGCAAATATGACGGCTCACAACCTTGTGACCCTCGCAGACCCTCTGTGCAGGCCAGGGGCTTTACTCGCCCAGCTACCGAGGCTCAGCGGTAACGCTTTCAGTGATTTATCCAGATTGGTGTAATCTGCTGGGATCTGGAGCCGTGCTGGCATAGATAGCACGATTTACTGTAACCCCCCCATCCTAATACCCATCAAGCACAGCCACCCCCTGAAACACCACACACCCACACACCCACCCACCCCAGCAAGACGTCCCTCCCTCAGGATTACACAGGCGTGGAGGATTTGAAACATGTTTCCACGACATCCATCCAGTGTGTGTGTGTGCCGTGTGTGTGTGTGTGCCGTGTGTGTGTGCATGTGTGTGGCAGCCTGGAGAGGGGACATATGCTGTGGCATGTGGTGGTGGCAGCTCTGTGCTCTGTGCTGGGCACCAGTAGGATTGCAGGAGGCAGCGTATCAGAAGCAGCAGGAGGAGGTGGAGGAGGAGGAGGAGGTGGCTGTCAGAAGAGAAGAGGGTAGCAGGGGAGAGATGGCAGTGGGAGGACTTTGTGATAGGCACCAGTAGGATTGCAAGAGGCAGAGTATCAGAAGCAGCAGGAGGAGCAGGAGATGGAGGAGGAGGTGGCTGTTTTGGGGGGGGGCTCTGTGCTGTGCTCTGTGCTAGGCAAGAGGAGGAAGAGAATGGGGGGAGGGGGGGGGGGGGGCTGTGGGAGTCCTTTGCACTGGGCACCAATAGGGAGAGTCACTGAGGACCAATAGGGAGTCCAATAGGAAGAGTCGCTGGGGACCAATAGGGAGTCCAATAGGGTGAGTCACTGGGACCAATAGGGAGTCCAAATGGGAGAGTCACTGGGACCAATAGGGAGTCCAATAGGGAGAGTCACTGGGACCAATAGGGAGTCCAATAGGAAGAGTCGCTGGGCACCAATAGGGAGAGTCACTGAGGACCAATAGGGAGAGTCACTGAGGACCAATAGGGAGAGTCGCTGGGGACCAATAGGGAGTCCAATAGGGAGAGTCACTGGGACCAATAGGGAGTCCAATAGGGAGAGTCACACAAGCAGGAGCAGCAGCAAGAGGAGTATCAAGTTATGTCACATACGCAAAGTATCTGTTTGTCCCTTAGTGACATGTACAGTATCTGTCACATACGTACAGTATCTGTTAGTCACATACACACAGTAACTGTCATTTGCACACAGTATCTGTCACACACACACAGTATCTGTTAGTCACATACACACAGTAACTGTCATTTACACACACTATCTGTTAGTCACAAACACAGTATCTGTTAGTCACACACACACACAGTATCTGTCACACACACACAGTATCTGTCACACACACACAGCATCTGTCACACACACACAGTATCTGTTAGTCACATATGAAGAGTAGCCGTTTGTCCCATATGTATAGTATCTCTTAGTGCATGATGATGGATTCTGGAAACTTCCCACGGACGTTTGGTAGGTAAAGAGATGGAAGCAGAGAGGAAATAAAGACATAACAATTGAGGAAGTGGAACAGGAAGTGAGACAGGGAGTTCCGAAATTGAATGAGTGATATTCTGAATGGGGTTTGGAACTCAGCAGCAGATGTCTGTGTAATCAGTCGAGCAGG
The DNA here is from genome assembly GCA_027475355.1 of Coilia nasus. Classification (NCBI taxonomy): domain Eukaryota; kingdom Metazoa; phylum Chordata; class Actinopteri; order Clupeiformes; family Engraulidae; genus Coilia; species Coilia nasus. The sequence continues at coordinate 22,580,403 of CM050215.1, forward strand.
CTTCAGCAGAATGCAGTGTCTTCATACCCACACCTGTGTGTGTGTGTGTGTGTGTGTGTGTGTGTGTGTGTGTGTGTGTGTGTGTGTGTGTGTGTGTGTGTGTGTGTGTGTGTGTGTGTGTGTTCTGAATATATATGGGTCACTGCTAATCTGAAGCGAGGCAGCTGTCGTGGTTATTTGTTCATGTTGTTTTTTTTTTCCTTTCTGTCTGTTTTATTTTACTGCTGAATACCTGCACCCTGAAATGAGTTTTTCTCTTTCTCCGCCTCCCTCCCCCACTCATCCCCCCATCCTGTCTTTCATAAGTAATCATGCCTTTCATATCCTGCCCTTGTGTGTGCGTGGTCCCTCTATGTGTTATTAATGAAAAGTCGGCCTCGTCTGGAGGTGCGTCGGACCACCTGTTCAGCGGTCCTGATGCTGCCGGATGCGGCTGCGTTGCCATGTCGATGGCGCGCTCTTGGAGTTCTCATCATGGGGGATAATGACTTTGCTGGCCTGTGAAAGGGGAGGGGAGGGAAAAAAAGCTCATCAGCACGACACGGAATATTAACCAGGTCATCCCATCAATTCTGCTCTTGTGATGCTTAAAGGAGAAAAGGTCTGTGGGGGTGGGTGTGTGTGTGGGTTAGGTGGTAAGGGGTGCCGCAGGAGAGGTTGTTAGGTGGATTTTTAACCTGTGAGGTCGGATTGAGGTGGGGATTGAGGTGATGTTGCATCGCTTTAATCTGTGAGTGGACCAATTTTAAAGATGAAAGCCATCACTGCTTCCTACGGACTACATACATGGTAGTACATGGAACAATGAAACGCAAGTGTGTGTGTGTGTGTCTTGTGTGTGTGAGAGAGAGAGTGAGAGTGAGAGTGAAATCCCACATGATGTATTTAAGGCAACACCTGGACAGCACATAATTGTGTGTTCCATCATCACATCCCCACCCCAAATCCCATGTTCCAGTAACTGCTCCCTGTTTGTTCTATTGACTCCCTGTATTGATCCATCAGCAGACGTATTGATCTGTGAGTGGCCAGCATTGATCAGAAGCTAATCACACACAGCAGACAGAGAGGCTACAGGGCCCAGTGGGGGTAGGAAGGCGGGAAGGCGATCAATAGGAGTAATGCTGCACTCACAGGTTCATCGGGAGCTTAGTATCGACACACACACACACACACACACACACACACACACACACACACACACACACACACACACACACACCTTCAAATGGTGATGCAACAATCAGACACTCATTACTGCAGAGTGTTTAGTCTCCAACCCATCCTGCAGACTAGCAGTCTATAAATTACCCCCCTGGCCAGCGTGTCCATCCCACCCACCTGAAGGTTTAAAGACTGGTTTGTGTCTGTCCACACAGCCCAGCTTGCACATGAATACCCCCTCACACAGGACAGGATGTCCATCCCACACACCTGAAGGTTTAAAGACTGGTTTGTGTCTGTCCACACAGCACAGCTTGCACATGAATACCCCCTCACACAGGACAGCCAACCTATGCACTGTCCTCACACAGGACAGGCCAGGTAACACAGATATTCCCCCTCACTGCCTGAACCATTTTAGTCTGCATCAGCTACTGACTTAGTCTTATTTTAGTCTTACTTAGTGATCTAGTCCTATTTTACTCTCGTTTGGTTCTGATATGGCCCTAATACAGGCCCTGAGATGTCCCTGGTATGGCCCTGATAGAGCCCTGATATGGCCCTGATAGAGCCCTGAAATGGCCCTTACATTGATAGATGCCGTACTTGTCCTCTTTCAGAATTGCTGTTGTTGTCTTCAGTAGAGGTTTGCATTGTTGAACAAATTGCAGGCTTTTTGCAAGCAGGTTATTGATTGCTGGATAATCAATGTACACTTTTAAATTATAGGCTTCTCTGTGTGTTATTTTTTTCCTCATCTGGGCTTGAGTTGTTTCTAGTGTGCTCATACTTAAAATCCAGCTGCTCTCTCTCCATGTGTGATTGAAGAAGGAGTGGGTTTGTTTCATTTTAGTATAAACAGCAACGGCTTGAAACATGCCTTCAAAAATAAGCAAGTGTGGATGACTGAAGTGTTATTATTTTATTTTGACGCAATTCACCTTGTTGATAAGGTTTGTGTCCATGGAGACCACTGACAAAGACACTGCGAAGACGGCAGCAGAAACTTGCACAATTTCGAAAGGAAAAGGCTTTTTAGTCCGCTTGACTAATAAAATCCAAAAATGATTATAGGAGCGCTTATCTTAATTTGTGCCTGTTGTTCTGTGCATGTGAGCAGATAACTGCATCATCACTGGTTTGCCAAGAAATGCTGACACTCTCCTACGGTTGGATGGAGGATGTCATAGTTTAATATGTTCTGCTCCTCCGTCTATTTTATTTCTCCATTCCAAGCAATTTCGCTCACGAGATGATGTAAGCCCCTGGGGGAGGCAAGCATTAAAAATGATTTAAACACAGAGGAAAAAGAGGGCTGTTAGCCGCAGGGTGCAGTTGTTGATTTAATTCCTATTTTTCCAGCATTAGCTTGACAGCAGCGGCATGACTGTACATTTAGTTCTGGTCTTGAAACGTCTGGCTGAAAATTTAATATATCAAGTATTGTCAAAAAGGTACATGTGCGGAGTTTAACAGCAAAACCAAAAGCTAACCATGTTTTTCTTTTTCTCTGTTTGTGTTTTTTTTTTCAGGGTCAGACCAAGAGTGGATAAACTCAAGACCCTTTTCTGCTACACTTCCTGGACCTGCAGTGGATAAGATGGTTCGGCATAGAGTGACATCATCCACTTCCGCCTAAGCCCCGCCCACTGGACTCCACCCCCACCCTATCCCCTCCACACCTTCCTCCCTTACCCATCCAGCCCCTGGTCCTTGCCCTCAGCCCCTCCCTCTGTCCTCCTTATGAACTGGATTTTGGGCTGGACTTTGTGTCTACAGTTCTAAGCTTGCAAGCCAAGCCTGAGCCAAACGGACAGAAACCACATACACTTAAGTTTGAATTTGTGTACTTTTTTTCTTGGTAAAGTCTGAAAGCACTTGTATGGAAGAGTGGCCCAGCAGTGTCCAAAGTCGAGCTTTTAAGAATGACAGGATGAGTGCCTTCACAGGATGATGATGGCCAAAAAGCAAGATGCCCGGGCACCCACCTACAACCTCGTGGTGGTCGGTTTGTCCGGGACCGAGAAGGAGAAAGGCCAGTGTGGAGTCGGAAAGTCATGTTTGTGCAATCGCTTCGTCCGCCCTAGCGCCGATGACTTCTACCTGGACCACACCTCCGTGCTCAGCACGAGCGACTTCGGCGGCCGCGTGGTGAACAATGACCACTTCCTGTTCTGGGGCGAGGCTGGGCGGTCACTGGAGGATGGGTTCGAATGTCGCATGCACGTGGTGGAGCAGACGGAGTTCATCGACGACCAGACGTTCCAGCCGCATCGCAGCACAGCGCTGCAGCCCTACATCAAGCGGGCCGCATCCACCAAGCTGGCGTCCGCCGAGAAGCTGATGTACTTCTGCACTGACCAGCTGGGCCTGGAACAGGACTTCGAGCAGAAACAGATGCCCGACGGGAAGCTGACGGTTGACGGCTTCCTCCTGTGCGTGGACGTGAGCAGGGGCATGAACCGCAACTTTGACGACCAAATGAAGTTCGTCACCAACCTCTACAACCAGCTGGCTAAGACCAAGAAGCCAGTCGTGATGGTGCTCACGAAATGTGACGAGGGAGTCGAGCGCTACATCAAGGACTCGCACACCTTTGCCTTGACGAAAAAGAACCTGCAGGTTGTTGAGACCTCTGCACGCTCGAATGTCAACGTGGACCTCGCCTTCATCACCCTTGTGCAGTTGATCGATAAAAGTCGTGGCAAGCCTAAGATCATCCCCTACTTCGAGGCCCTGAAGCAGCAGAGCCAGCAGATCGCTTCGGCCAAGGACCGCTACGAGTGGCTGGTCAGCCGCATTGTGAAAAATCACAATGAGACGTGGCCCAATATCAACCGCCGCATGCAGACGTTCTCGGAGTACAAAGAATACGTCTTCCTGGAGGGTACATCCAAAGCTAAGAAGCTCTTCCAGCAGCACGTGCACAGACTAAAACAGGAACACATCGAGAAGCGACGCAGGATCTACCTTAACACTCTGCCACAGGCTTTGAAAACCCTCGTGCCAGACCTGAACGAGATCGACCACCTCAGCTGGTCGGGCGTGCAGAAGGTGCTGGAGACCAAGCGGGAGTTCTCCACGTGGTTCGTGGTACTGGACGACACACCTTGGGAGACCACCCCACACATAGACAACATGGAAGACGAGCGAATTCCTCAGGATCTGCTGGAGACTCCCGCGGCCGAAGCCGTCTACGAGATCCACCTGGGACAGCTGCGTGATGATCGCAAACGGGCGGAGATGAGATGGGAGTTCAAGGACAAGCTCAGCATCTCCCCTTTCATCACACCCGGGAAACCGTGGGAAGAGGCTCGGAGCTTCATCATGAACGAGGAGTTCTACCAGTGGCTGGAGGAATCGGAGTACCTTGACATCTACAACAAGCACCAGAAGGAGATCATCGACCGTGCCAAAGAAGAATTCCAGGAGCTTCTGCTGGAATATTCAGAGCTGTTTTACGAGCTCGAGTTGGATGCCAAACCCAGCAAGGAGAAGATGGGCACCATCCAGGAGGTCCTCGGAGAGGAACCGAGGTTCAAGGCTCTGCAGAAGCTGCAGGCAGAGAGGGATGCCCTCGTGCTGAAGCATATCCACTTCGTCTACCACCCCACCAAGGACACGTGCCCCAACAACCCCCACTGCGTCGACAGCAAAATAGAGCAAGTCCTGGCCTCTCGGTTCCCCACTCGTTACGCCTTCTCCGATGGGCAGCAGAAGTCCCAGTATGGTGAAGGGAAGGTGGAGAGGATCAACCTGGTGATCCTGGGCAAGGACGGCCTGGCGAGGGAAATGGCGAACGAGATCAGGGCACTGTGCACCAATGACGACCGGTACGTGCTGGAAGGGAGGATGTACGAGCTGTCGCTACGGCCAATCGAGGGAAACGTGCGTCTGCCCGTCAACTCCTTCCACACGCCCACCTTCACGCCGCACGGCTGCCTCTGCCTCTACAACTCGAAGGAGTCCCTGTCGTACGTGGTCGAGAGCATCGAGAGGCTGCGAGAGTCCACCATCGGCCGAGGGAGAGGAGCAGCCTGCCCATGCTCCCCCTGTCCCTTCTGCTGGTGACCAAGCGTGGCGTGGGCTCCATCGGGGACATCGGTGGCGAGACGGCCCACGGCCTGATCGTCCAGGGGCAGCAGGCTGCAGGAAAGCTGCAGTGCAGCTACCTGGAGCCAGCCTCCCCCGGCGCAGGCTACGGTCGCAACGTCAACGAGAAGCAGATCAACCACGTTCTGCGGGACCTTCTGGAGGCCAAGCGGGCGACCGGGGGCATCGGCAGCAGCTCGCCACCTCCCGTGCCCGCGTTCAGGGACCAGCACGGTAGGGACCAGCAGAGCTCGGACGCGGACCTGCGCATCATCATGTGCCTGATGTGCGGAGACTCGTACGACGTGGACCAGCTGCTGTCGCCCTTCCTGCTTCCCCTATACATAGTGATGTTTACACACTAACATAAACACATGCACACACACACACTCACACACACACACACACACACACACACACAGGCTCTGGTTTTCTGTCATGCTTACACAAAGAAAACCGTCTAACTCTGTAAAAAGACACACACAGGGGTTTACTGAGATATTGGGATAATTGAATGCATTCTGACTCACCATTGCCATTATTCACTGCACTCAGGGGTGTGTGTGTCTGTGTGTATGTGTGTGTGTGTGTATGTGTGTTGGGGCAGGATTAATGTGAAGTCTGGCAGTGTCTGTGTGGGTGATATCGGCTTGCTCTGTTACACAGTGAGGAAAAGTAGCCAGAATGCAAGTCTTCCTAAACCATGGCAGACTCACTTCCTGATTGGGGTGTGGTTTGGCAGGCTCACTTCCTGATTGGGGGTGTGGTTGGTTGGGGTGGAGCTGTCTGATTGGCTGAAACAACGATGATATCAAGACAGTGACACACACATACACACACAGACCAGGGGCCTGTAGCAAAAACACTGGTGAGAAAGAGGAGGGAGGGGGGCATGTGTGTGTCAGAGAGTTTATGTGCATCTTATTGTGTTTTGTGTTTGTACAGCGTCTAATTGCCTCTTACTGTTTCTCCCCTTTTCTCTCTCTCTCCCTCTCTCTCTCCCTCTCTCTCTCTCCCTCTTTCTCTTCCCCATTCTCTCTCTCCCTCTCTCTCTCCCTCTCTCTCTCTCTCTCCGTCCTTTTCCCTCTCTCTCTCTCTCTTTCTCCCTATTTCTCTCTCTCTCTCTCCCTCTCTCTCTCCCCCATTCTCTTTCTCCCCCTCTCTCTCCCCCATTCTCTTTCTCCCTTTCTTTCTCTCCCTCTCTCACTCTCTCTTCCCGTCCTTCCCTTTCTTTCTCTTTCTCTCTCTCCCTCCCTCCCTTCCTCTCTCTCTCTCTCTCTCTCTCTCTCTCTCTCTCTCTCTCTCTCTCTCTCCTCTCTCTCTCTCTCTCTCTCTCTCTCCCCCTCTCTCTCTCTCTCTCTCTCTCTGCAGAGATAAATGATCGAGAGCAGCGCTTCCACACCATGAAGGACGTGCTTCGCCATTTCCCACGGGAGAACTATGACGTCTTCAAATTCGTCGTCAGTCATCTCCACAAGTAAGCACACACACACACGCACAAACAAACTGAAAGAAAGTGGAAGACACACACACACAAACAAATTAAAAGAAAATAAAACACACACACACACACAAAAAACACACACACAAGACACATGGCTGCACATCCTGCCAGTAGAGGCAATAATCTGGCCCTGCACATACAGCTAAAGACCCGAAACGTTTGTTTTCGACGGCCTGTATTGTTTTCGACTTATATATCCAATACAGATTTATGAAATCATTCAGCCTCTGTGTGCATTCTCTACTCTTGTTGCGATTGTACTGTCTGTGTTGGAGTTACGCAGCAGAGGAACATGGAGCTTAGACACAGACACCACATGTAGCCCCACAACCCCAGAAATGTTGATGTGTAGTTGGTGGTGTAGACTAGTCTTTCTCAAGAGGACCACATCCCCCTCTTAAAAAAACCTCAACAATCTATCCACAGTGGGGAAAAACTAAACAATTTGGAGGTGGATTGATAATAAAGTTTAGCAAATATAAATATATATATATATATTACTGTAAATTTATCACAAGTGGACTTGGTTCTGGGTTTTGCATCTGAACTCTTCATATGTATTTCTCACTAAGTGTATCTCTTTTCCTCTCTTCCTCCACCTCCTTCCATCTCCCTCTCTCCGTGATCCATCTCCCCCTCTTCCTCTCTCTCTTTCCCACTCTCCCTTTCTTTCTCTCTCCATTTCTACCCCTCCCTCTCTTTCTTCCTATATCCTCTTTCCTTTTCTCTCTCTCTCCATGTCTTAATCTCTACTCCTCTTTCTCTCTCTCCTTCTTCCTCTCTCTCTCTCTCTCTCTCTCTCTCTCTCTCTCTCTCTCTCTCCCCCCCCCCCTGCCCCCTCCAGGGTGAGTCAGCTGCACCACGTGAACCTGATGACGAGTGAGAATCTGTCCATCTGCTTCTGGCCCACGCTGATGCGTCCGGACTTCACCACCATGGACGCGCTGACGGCCACGCGCACCTACCAGACAATCCTGGAGACCTTCATCTCCCAGTGCCCCTACTTCTTCTACAACCAGCCCCTGTCCTGCGACATCGCGCCCCCCTCCTCCACCATGGGGGCCAGCATCATGGCCGCCAGCCTGATGGGTGGGGGGGGCATGATGGGTGGAGGGGGCGTGGCTGGACTCCCCGGCTCTCCGACCGCGGGCCAGGCGCCGGCCTTTAGCTCCTCCTCCCACATCTCTGGCCCATCCTACTCCGCCATGCCCACTTCCTGCTACCCGCCTCTGACGCCGCCAGTCATCCCGGGCTTCACCCCGCCCCACCAGATCTTCGCCATGCAGCAGCAGCAGCAGCAGCAGCAGCAACAACTGCAACAGTCTCCGCCCCACTCCCCGCCCCCCACGCCTCAGTCACCAATCCAGGCCCTGCTGCCCCCACTACACGGCCACGGCCACGCCCACCACCACAGCACCCCCACAGAACAACACATGCTGTAGACGGAGAGGAGGGAGGAGAGAGAGAGAAAGAGAGGGAGGGAGAGAGAGAGAGAAGTATGACACAAAGATAGCGGAACAGACGGAGAGAGGAGGAATTGACAGAAAGAGAGAAAGAAAGACAGGAGAGAATGTAGAACGGAAAGACGACACATAATGAGATTTTGTTGACAGGGTTGTGGAAGAGGAGGATGGTGAAAAAGAAAGAGGAGAAGAAGAAGTGCACAGTAGGGAGGGAGAGGGAGGGAGAGGGGTGCAGTCACCCCTAGTTTTGGACCTAACTTCACTTGAGCTGAATCCTGTGTGCCACACATGGGCACTTGTAGGCAGGAAGATTGGGATTAGACGGATAGACAGATAGAGAGAAAAAGAAAGAAGAAGAGATTACCACTTGTTTGAGCCACTTTATTCTTGCTTTGTCCTCCTTCTATGCCAAGCCCCACATCCACACACACACACACACACGCAATCTTCACACTCACTGTCAGTAGCATTGCAGTTCTCAAGGATCTGAGCTTCTCTTTAGTTGCCTTCTTTTTCCAATTTCCTTTGCTGCCTTAGTATGCCCCCACCTACACACACACTCACACTCACACCAACACACACACACACCCACACACACACACACTCTTCTCCCGGGCCTCACCTGCATACGGAGTGCCCTGGAGCCCAGCAGCCAGGCTGTATGACCCTGCAGCAGCATTATTGGGAGAGAAAGGTCAAGGACACAATGACCTTTTACCTCTACGTGACCTTTGAACTTTGCCCTCATAATGGAGTGGGGGCGAGAGGGGGGTGCTGGGACCACTCCTTTCCTGCCCCTGCCCGCGTCTAGTGTTCCCCTCCAGGTGCGGCAGGGTGGCAGAGGAGAGGGGGTGTTTGGGGGGGATGGGGTGGGAGGGGTGGTAGCATTGTTTTGTGGGTTGCTCAGCTGCCCTCAGTAGACCACTACACTACACTACACCACACTACACTTCCTTTCTCTGCCTGAGACCACTGCAAGCATGACTGGACTGCACCACACCTGCAACCACCACAGCAGCAGAAGCAGCAGCAGCCAAGGGAGCGGTCATGCTGTTGCACAGGTGTCTCCCTCAACACACACACACGCACACACACACACACTGTCTATCTCACTATCTGTACATGTACACACACACGCGCGCGCGAACTGTCGATCTCACTATCTGCACATACACACACAAACACACACACTGTCTATCTGACTATCTACACACACACACACATACATTCCTCAAACAAGTGCAGGGACAGGGTGATCAGCTGACAGAAACCACACACACACACACACACACACACTAAACTAGACTAACTGGATCTTGCTGTTCTGGAAGCCTGAATACGCCCCAGCCCCAGGGGCCATTTGGTGCAAGGCACCATGGGATAGCTCCTGACATCAGACCTCCGCCCCACTCCTCTCTCCACTCTTTCTTTCTCCTCCTTCTTCTCCTCCTCCTCTCCACTCCTCTCCACTTTTCTCTCTGTGTTCTCCGGAACAAGCTGGAAGATTAATGCTTTTGTAGAGTAGAATACAGCAAGGACACGAAAGGCAAACAGATCAACAAAAGCCTGCAGTTTCTTCCTGTTCATACCTCTTCATTCCTATTTCTCTTCCTGCCATCCCATTTCCATTGTTTTGTTCGCCAAAGGCTGGACCAATGGGCAGCTCAGCAGATAGTGTCTTCCTGGTTGCTGTCCAATCAGAAAAAAAGTTGACCGGTCCACAGGAAGCATCTGCTCCTTTTTCTTGCATCTCCGCGTCACCATCCCTTCCTGGCATTTCTGCTTCCTGCATGTGGGCAGAGGGGGTGGGGCTTGTGATCTTGATTGACAGGAGCAAAGGGCACGTGCAGTGATGAGATGGCTGGGAGACTGCTCAGTGAGATGGCAAAGCTCGTTTTCAGACTTCTGGAAGATTCTTAATCTGTGGAAAAGTCACGCGGTCAGAATCAATTAATTCAGAACAAAACAAAAGATGAATACGTCAGCTTCTGTTTTGAAGACAAATGTGTGTGTGTGTGTGTGTGTGTGTGTGTGTATGTGTATGAGAGTGTGTGTGCGTTTGTGTATGTATGTTTGAGTATATAAGTGTGTGTGTGGCTGTGTGTTTGAGTATGTACAGTATGTGTGTGGGTGTGTGGGAGCTCTATCTAAGGGAGATGACATAGGGCAGCCATGTTGAAGTGATACCGCCAGTCTTGTGAGGAGATAATGGGAATGTCAGCTGAACTTCAGTGGCATTAGGGCCTTCACACACCCGGACTTTGGAGTGTGTGTGTGTGTGTGTGTGTATGTATTGTTTAAGTGTGGCATTAGGGCCTCCACACACCAGGACTTTAGAGTGAGTGTGCGTCTTGACGGAGCGACGCAATGGAAGGGGATGTTTGTGTGAGCCTGATAAGAACTCAAGCCAGTGGAGGTCAGCTTGCTCTGCGCAGAGGAAACTAGAGGAGGGAGGGAGGGAGGGAGAGAGACAGAGGGAGGGAGAGAGAGAGAGAGGGAGGGAGAGAGATAGAAGGAGGCAGGAAAGAATGTAGCCCCCCCCCCCCCTCCCTTCTGGCCTGTGGTCAATGCAGACAGAAGGACAAGCTCACACACACAAAATCCTGACAGACAGTTTGGCAAGCAGACGGTCAGACGGACAGACAGACAGACGGACAAGCAGACAGACAAACGGACGGACAAGCAGACAGACAAACGGACGGACAAGCAGACAGACAGACAGACAGACGGACAAGCAGACAGACAAACGGACGGACAAGCAGACAGACAGACAGACAGACGGACGGACGGACAAGCAGACAGACAGACAGACGGACAAGCAGACAGACGGACAAGCAGACAGACGGACAAGCAGACAGACGGACAAGCAGACAGACGGACAGACGGACAAGCAGACAGGTGACTCAGGGCACTGGCAGAGAGAAGCTGTGTCCTTCAGTAGGCCTTTCGTCCATGTCTTCCCTGTGTGCCACAGCCCGACCAACAGTGATATGCTGCCATCTGCTGTACAGTGGTAGTAGTGCAGACAAAAGATGTCTGCTAGTGTTTTTTTTTACGTGAGGAAGGGTGTGGAATGATAAATGGGCGGACAATTGTGGGAATTGTACTTGTGTAAAAGGTTTCAGTATGCTAATGGTGGTTATTAAAGTAATTGAGGCAAGTGTTGTTTTGGGTCGTTAGTCTGTGTGGGGGCTTATTTTCTCTCTTGTGTATTTTATTCCATATACATGTCTAAGACACACGTTCTTTTACCAGCCGAAATGGACTCGCAGTACTCCTTGCACCTGTCAATCACTCCTTCCTCGGAGCTCTGATTGGGCAGAAAAAAACATCTCTCTGAGCTTCCAAATAGGCTGTGATCAGTTTGCATTTGCCCGCCTCTCCATTTTCTCCTGTCTTTCTTTCTTTCTTTCTTTCTTTCTTTCTTTCTTTCTTTCTTTCTTTCTTTCTTTCGTTCTTTCTTACTTTCTTTCTTTCTTTCCTCTCATGAATGCACTGCCATGCTACTTCTCTCTGTGTGTCTTTCCACCTGTCTCTGAGAAAATAAAACCTAACTGGTATGTTTTGGGAAAATGGGTGCGAGTAAAGGAGACGGGACTCCTCCTGTGGTACTTTAGCGGTTCCTCTGCGCAGAGTACAGAGCCCCCTAGTGGCGCTCTCTGTGTATTACCCCTGTGTGTACCCCTGTGTTTATGTGGAACCAGACTGTGAGAGGTGGCCAAAGACTGTGCAGCATAACCGTAAACAAACGCAAACATACACACACACACACACACACACACACACACACACACACACACAAACACAAATAGAGGAAGAGAGGCAGTCAAATGCTACAAAATGAAAAAATACAAAAATAAAAAATGTATTCAAGTGAAAAATGTGACCTTTGGTTCAGCGGATGTCTCCGGCTGCATCACACTTTTTTTTTTTCTTTGTTTGTTTTTCCTTTCTTTTTTGGTGACAGACTGTCTGTTAAGTTAAAGTGAGAAACAAGCAAAAGTATATTCAGAAAAAAATTAAAGGTTGTTTATTTGTATGTTAGGGAAAGGGGGGGATTCTAACATGTTGCCCTTTAGTCAGTGGTGATAGATAAAAATTAAATATGTTTTTCTTTTATGTTTTATTTTTTAATAATTAAAAAAAAAAAAATGTTTTTTAAAGCATTTTTGTGGATGGTGTAAAGGCCGAACCCGATGTTAGTGCATGAACTGAGTCCAGGCAGTGGGATGGATGGGGGGGGGAGGGGAGGGGGTGTTAGGCCGTCATTCTCTTTGTGCTTATGAAAGGATTTAAAAGATGAACATGAAATCACAAAAATGAAAACGCATAAACACAGGAAAACAAATGAAGTACACAAAAAAGAGACATTGAGACACACACACACACACACATTTACTCATGTTTTTTGCGAAGAGTATGGTCATGTATCTCTTTGGGAAAAGGTGTGTGTGCGTGTGTGTGTGTGTAAGAGGTCTGGCCTTACTTCAGTGAGCTGTACCATAGTTAATAAATCAATCTTGTAAAGCCTGGCGTTCTTGGTGTGCTTTATTGCAGTAAATTAACCATGCCCACTTCTCCCGTGGACTCCTCAAATATATTACTCTTCTGGTAATTAGTGTGGCCAAAGGACATATGGATATTCTGGTACGCAATAGTACACACACATTATGGACATAGCTCAGGGGTTTCATATACATATAATGTTTAATTTTAGATGTAAGTAAATATTTTTGTAAATAAATATTCGTATTAAATATTTCTAATAAATAATTGTTAATGATATTTTTACTAGCCTAGTCACACTATAGTAACAGCATATACTGTACTTGAGTCTTGTAGTATTGTAAAGAATTTGAAAAAGTCATTATAATATTACAGACTCGTGGTTATTTTGACTTTCACTAATTCCAAATTAAATTTGACAGGAGTATGTTTAGTTTAGTTCCTAAGTGATACTTGAGCAAAATCAAGGCTGAAGCCAAAAGCAAAGTGATAGCTGCAAGTGTTTTGGCGTCTTTCTCTGAGTGCGTCTATCTCCCTGGCAGTAGATGTGCTCTTATCTGATTGGGCATTGCCAATTATCTGATTCACTAACTAATTGCAGTGTGTCTCACCTGCCTGCCTGTTGCCGGGCAACGTTGCCAAAACAAATGTCTTGTGCATCACCCCCTTTTGGACCACTGAGGACCCTGCACTGATAGGGACTGGACTGCAAGAAATCTTGTCTTGTGGTGACCTTACCAAACTGTGAAGCACTTTGAGCTGCATCTTGTATGTATGAATTGTGGTATACAATTAAAGGTAATTTTTGAAACTATTAATTTAACTCTGGAGAGTGTGGAGCTGTACTCTATAAAACCTTAACGGCATTAAAATCTTTGGGAGTTAATTTACCACGGGTCTTTTTTGCTGTGTAGTAGTATGGCACGGTGGCAGTATTATGTTGTTGCCTAGGGACCACAGAGTTTATCACGTATCCTGCAGTAGCTTCTGCTAATGGACCTGGGCCCAGTCCAGCCTGGCACACTCCTGGCCCCTGAGCCTCCTCTGCCCTATAGTGGCAGCACACACACACACACACACACACACACACACACACACACAGGGTGCCATTTTGCTCTGACCCAGCCTGACCTTTTTATCTAGTCAGCAGCGAGCAGGATCAATGGGGGTGGTCTTTGCCCAAACACAGTCGTCCTGACGGAGCGGGAAAGGGCAGCTTCCCAGGCACAGAAGAACACGTGGACTGTCACCTCCAACCTTTAGGTTGTCAGCTGCTGTGTGTGTGGGTGTGTGTGTTTGTGTGTACGCGTGCCCGTGCCCGTGTCTGTGTGTGGGAAAGAAACAGAGTCAGCATCGTCCATGTTTTGAATAAGAACGATACAAGTGTGGTGGCACAGACTATGCTAAAGGTCAAGAGACAGGAGAGGGTCATTGTTATGGCTGAAGCTGCCCCAACAGCCAAAGCCCACTGCGAAGATAAGGACCAGTATCTACTACTGCTGTGGGGAGAACCAGTGCAAAAGCCAAACGGCAATAATGGCATTTGCAGATTGTTATTATTCCTGTGACAAGATCATAAACTCAGCATTAACTTTCCTAAGAACCACAGCCTGTTTACAGGCGGTATTTACGGTCACCACTTTCTAACATGCAATTCCGCTCATTCACCACAAGGGGGCCGACTTGTAACGGTTTTCCATTCTGCGTGGGAGCAGTTTATATATTTTTATTGACTTGTGTATTCGCTATCAAATGAAATCTGTACAGAGGTATTTTTAAAAAAAGGATCTGACTTTTCTTATGGCTATCTTAACGGCATGCTCAAAAGAAAAAAAAACATGGTTTCAAGGTTTACTTTTCAAGGTCATTTTGTTGGTATAAAGAGAATAAGCAATCCCAGCCCCTTCACGTGTTCAAAACGTTTTTCAGCAGCTTAAATAAAAAAATGAGTATCATATTTACAAATAGGCAACCAAACCTAGGCTGAAACACCAGCTTCGACTGCTATTTTTATTCATGTCCTAGGCTATAGACTACGTGCAACCTTTATAAAAACCTGCCGTCTTTTTTTCTGTCGGGAGTTGAGAAGAAAGTGAGTCTGCTATCCTTCTCTCGTCTTATGATCAGTCGGAGCACGTATCGCTGCTCATCCGTGTCTCTCTCCTAGTCTCGCTGCTGTTGCGAGCGCTGAATTCAGATGCGCTGCCTGGGCGCCGCCACAGCCTGAGTTTTCTCTCGCCACAGGTGGAAACTGCAACTCATATCAATACGAACAATCCGAGTCGGTCCGGGCGCCGATCACTCTCATTGATGATTGTGTGAGCACCCGTTCGCCCCAAGGAGGAAATCGATCGTCTGGGTCACTGTGGTATTTCAGTATCGAAACCTCGATTGATGGCCGCGCCGCCAGTGAGGATGTTATTGACACTGGGAAGTGAGATGGTCAAATTGATGTGGGCCCGCGTGGTGCGGGAAAGACAAATGGACGAGTCTCTTCATAGGCCCCGGAGGCGTCCTTGGCCCTTAACGTGATAATTGGTGGCAAGTTTCGGGCCGCCCCGTGCTTGTATTAAGCTATTGTGATGGTTGGAGTAACGAACAATAGCCTGCTTGTAATTATGGATCAGAAGCTTGTCCTAATTATCAGCCTAGGAAGTGTATCCCTGAGCTATTGCTGTGTCCTGTCTAATATACATTTCTGTCTCATTGCCAAACTTATTGAGGTGGGCTGTTGTGTATACTGCCAGAGTAAACACAGAAGTGCGCGTAAGAAACAACAGGTACACACAAAAAAACACACACAAATTTGAACATTCCCAGGTCCGAGACGGTGCACTGCTCTGTTTTAGATCTGGACTGCGTGTTTTCGTTTGTTTTCTTTGTTTTAAAGTTGAAGGTTATTGTCACATACTTAAAATAAGGCAAGATCACACATCTAATGAAATTATTTTTAGGCTACTCAGTGATGTCTCCACTTATATTTATTTAAAAAAACAAATTTGCCTATTAAATAAACAACAAGAATAATAATATAATAATAAAAAATATATAGAGAGGATGATACATAGAGGAGGATGAACAGTAAGACAAAAGCCAATAAAAACATACAAGCAAACAAAAAGCATTCCCAGCCCTACACAAGAGTAGAACAGGGCCAAGGCTATATAGATCTGAGGGTATGTCAGAGGTGTCTTATATGTACACAGCAAAAACCGGAGAGTTAACGTTTTTAAGGTGAAACATTTGGGAGTTGGTGTAATTTTGTGTAATTTTAAGTGTAGGGTTAATTTTAACATTTTAACATTGTTTCACATTTTGAAAGTGTTAATTATAGATCTATATAGATCCGAGGTTCTGCTGTGTCTCATATGTATAGAGATATATCCCAGCAACACAGGCTGGCGGAAGTAGCATGCAGTTGAAGTCAAGTCAAGTAGGTTTTTATTGTTGTTTTTGCCATATGCACAGTACACACACACACACACACACACATCAAGTCAAACACACACACACACACACACACACACACACACACACACACACACACACACACACATCAAGTCAAGTCAAGTAGGTTTTTTATTGTTGTTTCAGCCATATGCACAGTACACACACACACACACACACACACACACACATCAAGTCAAACACACACACACACACACATCAAGTCAAGTCAAGTAGGTTTTTTATTGTTGTTTCAGCCATATGCACAGTACACACACAAACACACACACACACACATCAAGTCAAGTCAAGTAGGTTTTTTATTGTTGTTTCAGCCATATGCACAGTACATGGGGAGACCAACATTTCACTGGGAACAACTGGTGATACACACACCTGTTATAACACAGTATAGACAAGACAGATGCAGTATAGTGCACACACACACACTATTAGAAACCACATACACACACAGTGCACACACACACACACACACACTATTAGGAACCACATACGCACACAGTGCACACACACACTATTACAGTTTTTGCCCATTGCTTGAACGCAATAGACATATGCTTAGACCAAAGTAACATAACTTGAAGTTGTGTTACCATGCCTTAAACACAGTGTAACCATACCTTAAACACAAACGCTGCTTTACACTTTAGTTGCAATTCTGCAACACACTTGCTCCTTTTTGCAACACACTTGCTCCTGCACACTACACACTATTTCATACATAAGACACTTCGTTCAAAAATGAAATAACGATGTATCATTGGCAAAACACATCTATTCAAAATACAAAAAACAGTGTTTTATATAAAGTAGACTAGTAAACTTTACTTGTATAGCACAGTTCATACATGCAAGATGCAGCTCAAAGTGCTTTACAGTTTGGCAGGGTTGTTACAAGACAACATTTCTTGCGGTTCAGCGGTGTCGGAGCAGATAAATACAGTAGCAGACTGACATTTGCATGAACACAGGTAGGCAGTCCTTGTAGGCCCTAGTCAGCAATCTTTGTAGTCCAGTGGCGCTAGAGCTATGCAATGCCCTGTTAATGTGGGCTCTTATGTGATCATAGGTCGGCAGTCTTTGCAGACCAGTGGCGCTAGACGAGAAAAGTTCATTTAGGTGCAGTCGGTTGTTAGTGTCCCCAGGGAGCAACAGGGGTGAGGAAAAACTCCCTGTTTGTTTGATTTGCGTGAATTCAGGAAGAAACCTCAGGAATCAGTGAGTAAAACTCCCTGTTTTTCTAGGAAGAAACCTCAGGCAGAACCACGTCTCCCAGGGAAGCCCATCTGCCGGGGCTGGTAACAGGAAGTCTGTGACTGTTTGAAGGGCCTTTGGTCTGGGCGGAGGAGTCTGGCTGAAGGGACTTTGGTCTGAGTAGTTAGGTATAGGCATGGTTGAATAGGTAGGTCTTTAGTTGTCGCTTGAAGATGTCGATGGATTCTGCTTCTCTGATGTGCTGTAGTAGGGCATTCCATCTCTTTGGGGCGTAGTATGAGAAGGCCGATTCCCCGATCCTTTTGGGTGGTGCGTCTGGAATCCTCAGGAGACCGGCATCAGCGGATCTAAGGGCTCGTGCAGGGGTATAAGAGGATAATGCGTCAGCAATATAGCATGGGGCAAGGCCATTTACAGCTTTAAATACCAGTAGTAGTACTTTGAAGTCAATTCTATAGGATACAGGTAGCCAGTGTAGTTCAGCCAGTACAGGAGTAATATGCTCCATCTTTCTTGTTTTTGTTAGTAATCTTGCAGCCGAGTTTTAAATAAGCTGTAGTCAATTGATTTTTTTTGGAGGCCTGTAAACAAGGCATTGCAGTAGTCTAATCTACTTGTAATAAATGCGTGAGCAAGTTTTGTCAGCGTCTGGCTTGGTCAAGAAGGGGCAAACTTTTGCAATATTTCTTAGATGGAAGTATGCTGTTTTAGTAACTTTGTTGATGTGTGGTTTAAGGCTTAGGTCAGAGTCAAGGATGACACCTAGGCTAGTTACCTGTTCTCTGACATATTGGTTTAGGTTGCCTAGACTGGGGAGGAGAGCTTCCCGTTTGTCTTTAGGGCCAATAAGTAGTAGTTCACTTTTGCTTTCGTTTAATTTTAGAAAGTTATTGCTCATCCAATGCGTGACAGCTGACAAAAAGGAGGTTAAAGACTGTAGAGCTGTGTTTTTGTTTGGCTCAACTGAAATATAAAGTTGTGTATCATCGGCATAACTATGAAAGTCTATATTATGTTTTTTGATAATGTTGCCCAGCGGTAGCATGTATAGTGAGAAAAGGAGGGGGCCAAGACAGCTGCCTTGAGCAACACCGAAGGGTACGTCGTGATTTTTAGATATATGATCTCCTAAACTAATATAGAATTGTCTTCCGGTGATGTATGACTCAAGCCATTTTAGTACATGGCCTGAGAGGCCTACCCAAGTTTTGAGACGATGTAGTAGTATGTTGTGATCAATTGTGTCAAAGGCGGCACTTAGGTCCAAGAGGACTACGGCAGAGACTTTGTTTGTGGCTGTACTGAGTCTGAGGTCGTTTACTATTTTGGTTAAAGCAGTCTCTGTACTATGATTTGCTCTAAAGCCTGATTGGAATTTTTCTAGGATGTCGTTTTCATTAAGGAATTGGTTGAGCTGTATGAAGACAGCCTTTTCAAGTACTTTGCTTATAAATGGGAGGTTGGAGATTGGTCTATAGTTATTTAGTGTGTTATAGTCCAGATTTGGTTTCTTTAGCAATGGCTTCACTACAGCAGTTTTAAAGGCGCTTGGGAAAATACCTGTGAGAATGGAAGTGTTAATAATCTGTAATAGGGGTGTGGATATATAGTTAAAATTATTTTTCATAAGGAAAGTGGGAATAGGGTCAACACAATTCCTTGTACTTCAGACACAATGACCACAACATGTAACTCATGCACCAACCCCATGAACCGATTCTGCTAAACTATAAACACAATTCCTGCTTTACACTCAAATTGCAGTTTTAAAATACACTTTTTTCAAAACACTATAAACAATTCCCTGTGTTTGGCACAATATTCATGACAAAAATCTCTTGTTTTCACAAGGAACATACAGTGATTCAAAATTCTAAAGTCAATTGCCCCACTATGCACACTGACCCATTTTGGTTGACTATTTGGTCAACGAAATTATTTTACAGTAGTAGTTTAGTTGTTTACTTATCTCTCTCCATATTCTGCAATCCTCAACCCAATTTTTTTTTGACGAGATGAAAGTGTATAACAAAAATCCACAAATGCGTGTACCCTTTCTCTAAGCTATGGAAGACGCATGTGGAAATATAGCAATTGATGCTTTTCATGGATGGATTCGCTGCTAGGCCAGGAAAAACATTGCATGTGATGTGGATGAGGTGCTGTGGCCACACAAAAACAGAAGAAAGGATGCAGCGTAATTTGTTTTTGTAACTGTATAGGCTACAGTAAATTCTTCTGTTCTATTGTATGTAGACCACTGTAGGTGCAGCTTTGTGTTGATTGGGATGCACAGTGTGTACACTGTTTTTGTGGGAAAAATAAAAAATATTTGTAACAATGTATATGTGCGTTCTGAGTATAAAAACAATATTCTAAAATATAGCACACTTATGTATGTACTGTCTGTAGCAAGTGTAACACTGAACAAAAAAAGGCCTAAATCATTATGATGAATGGAGAAGAAGTGTTTTCCATTTATCATAGTGTTTTACATTAAGCACATCAGGGTTAAACTGGTTGTTATAAATGTCTATTCATATGATGGTTTGTGTTTGTCATTTGATAACAAAATAGCATTTTGAGAAGAAATAACATTGTTTTGAATGCATAGTTTCCTTTTGCAGGAGGAGTGAGTGGTTTTGCCCATTGTGTGTGTGTTTTTTTGACTTGTGTGTAGAGTTCTGAGAGTATGAGGCATGCTTTCAGGAAATGTGTTTAAACAATTGATAAAAACTGTATTTTACAGTAGTTGTTTAGTTGTTTACGTATCTCTCTCCATATTCTACAATCCTCAACACAATTGAGGATTTTTTTGACTGGAGATGAAAGTGTATGACCAAAATCCACAATTGCGTGTACCCTTTCTCTAAGCTATGGAAGACGCATGTGGAAATATAGCATTGTACACACTGTGCATGGAGAAGAAGTGTTTTCCATTTATCATAGTGTTTTACATTAAGCACATCAGTGTTCAACTGGTTGTTATAAATGTCTATTCATATGATGGTTTGTGTTTGTCATTTGACAACAAAATAGCATTTTGAGAAGAAATAATACTGTTTTGAATGCAAAGTTTCATTTTGCAAGAGAAGTGAGGGGTTTTGCCCATTGTGTGTGTGTTTTTTTGACTTGTGTGTAGAGTTCTGAGAATATGAGGCATGTTTTCAGAAAATGTGTTTAAGCAATTGAGAAAAACTGTAAAGACAGCCACCATTTCATCGAGCGATTGGTGGCCACTGAGGAGGTCACGGGTGCTAATAAGGTCGGTGATTTTGTGTTGCGCTGATTAATTTATGCATCGTTTGTGGGTTGCACCGGTCTCTCTATTGCTATGTATAGTAAACACATTTTACACTAGTGTGTTGGTGTTTATGTGACAGTGTTTTTATAAGATACAAGTGTGTGCAATTTTGTCATGAGAGTGACATTTTGGCGAAGGATTGTTAGGTTTTGATTGCAGAGTTTCAATTTGACATAGATGTGAATGGTTTATTTCCAAGTGTTGTGTCTTATGTGCTTGGGTGTAGAGTTTTGGCACATTTGGCAAAACAGCCAAATTTAGCAAAATGTGTTTAAGCAATGGGCAAAAACTGTAAGAACCACACACACACACAGTGCACACACACACACTATTAACAACCACATACACACACAGTGCACACACACACACACTATTAGGAACCACACATGCACACAGTGCACACACACACACTATTACAGTTTTTTACAATTGCTTAAACTCAATTTAAAAAAACTGTGCTCATTGTGTGAAAACACTACACACAATTAACACAACCATACACCCAATTCACAGAACACCCCAGATCTACTGCAAAATGATATTGTTCTTTCAAAACTATACACTTATTTATAAAAATGCTATTTTGTCGCCAAATCGCAGACACATGATTCATATGATCTATTTGTGTTTGAATGAGTTACACACTATGGCAATAAATTCTAAACACTTTGTTACATTCTGACTTTTCTAATGACATAATCTGGGTTGCATTTTTTTCAGTAAGATAAATGACATAAATACATTCACTAAACACAACACATGAGTAATATTGCTCACTAAATATATTTCAATTGCTTTTTTTTTTTTTTACTTTCAATGCAAAATCAGTCATATGCTGAAGTGTTTGCTTGTTGCATGGTTGCACAATTTGAAAATTGAAAGACAAACATTCCTACAAATAACCATGTTCATAGTAAACACAGTAAAACACAATAAAGTATTGTTGGAGACAAAAAGGTACTGCAAGCCTAATCTCTGTCCAATTTGGTGGCAAGTCTCAACCTATGGTTTTCAAGGTAGTCAACCAATGTCATTCGTAAGTGATCAATCTAGTCCTCGTCTTCTCTGTCCATGCTTCCCGCCCATTATACTTTGCAGTGGCAGTATTTATGTCTGTCTTTTGTTACCCCTCACTCTCTCTCATCTTTACTGTCCCTGTTTCGCTTGCTCTTGCTACAACACTGCCTTACATTTCTATTCAAATCAGGGTAACTCCCCGATTTTACAGTGTTTAAGCCTGATCGCTGAGTTTTGCATTTTGGCCCTTAGTGTTCTGGCACCTGACAATTGTGTTTAACCAGTTGGCTGCAAAGGTGTGATCAATTGATAGCTAGTGTTTAGAAATTGAAAGAATGTGACATTACAATATAATCACGTGTGTAAGGCATATAAGTGTGTTTAATGTTTTGCAAATCACTGTTTGCAGGGTTTGGCAAAAAGTGTGAAGCTGAAAATGTGCTTAGAGTGGTGCCAACCCGAGCCGATGTTTTCTTGTTTCAGTTTTAGGTTTTGCTAATTGTGGGAAACTTTACATTTTAGTGTCTAAGCAAACTTAAAAAACTGTAAGAACCACATACACACACAGTGCACACACACACACTATTAACAACCACATACACACACAGTGCACACACACACACACTATTAACAACCACATACACACACAGTGCACACACACACACTATTAAGAACCACATACACACACAGTGCACACACACACACACACACACTATTAGGAACCACACATGCACACAGTGCACACACACACACACACTATTAGGAACCACATTCACACACAGTGCACACACACACACACTATTAACAACCACATACACACACAGTGCACACA
>CM050215.1:22620467-22622967 GCA_027475355.1 Coilia nasus
TTGGGAGAAATGTTGTCAGTAGTTTACAGTACTACTACTACAGAACAGATGCAGTGGGACGTAAAGTCTGTCATGTGAGACTGATTTGAATATGAAACGTTTTTTTTTTTCGTTGTTGACACAATTTAGATTAAATCAAACACTTTTTATAATCGGTACCGGTGTGTTCTACATTATCATGGTTGTGATTGTGACACGCAAGTCCATTATACTGTACAGCATCTTTATGTTTGTGCTCCTAACTCACTCAAAATTGCTTCCAACTCCGTTGGCGGTTTGGTGTTCTCTGTCGCATTCTAATGATCAAAGACTGAAAACATTGTGTTCCTAGTTTAACCAAGAGGTCTGTTCCTAGTTTTATTTGTCATTCTGATCAGCAGACAAAGTTCTATCTCACAAATATGAGTCCTTCGAGTTCCATTCAAGAACTTAAGAACGAGTTTGTGGGCTGAAAAGAGCTGATTACATTCTCTATCTATACCGGCTCTTTCCAAACTAACCACATCCACACCAACGCACCACAGCCAGGAGCCATGCTCTCTTCAGCTATGCATCATTGTTTCTGTTTTGCTTGTCCAACACTGCAGTGCAACAGCAACCCAGTGTTTTGTTCTCGTGCATGTCCTTCACAGAACATTTTCAAAAAGTATGATTAGGGTGCTTCAAGTGTTACTTTACTGTAAGAAGGGCTTAAGAAAGTGAAATAGTTATGCATGTTCAAATGTGCCTGAATAAGAATAGTCATGGCCAGATCCACTCCATCAGTTTGCACCAAGAGTTGTGTTCTAGAACTTTGTCTGTGTTTGACAGACAGGGCTCCATTGCGGAACTCTGATAGCGGAGAGGAGGCAGGAGGCAGACAGAGGGATGGGCCGCAGAGGGGAGGGGAGGGGAGGGGAGGGGAGGGGTGGAGGTGGGTAGGGGGGTTCAGGAGGGAAGGGGAGGGAAGGGAAGGGGGCAACAGCGTTAAGATGCAGGGGGTCAACCTGCTGCAGTGGCTGCTGGGATTGCTAATGAGCGGGCAAGGGGAACCGTGGGGCGGATGTGGGGCGACTCTCCAATGAGGCGCCGTCTTCTGCCTTTACTCCTGTCGCTCCTCTACTTCTGCCTTTACTCCTATCGCTCCTCTACTCCTATCGCTCCTCTACTTCTGCCTTTACTCCTATCGCTCCTCTACTCCTATCGCTCCTCTACTTCTGCCTTTACTCCTATCGCTCCTCTACTCCTATCGCTCCTCTACTTCTGCCTTTACTCCTATCGCTCCTCTACTCCTATCGCTCCCTCTACTTCTGTCTCTGCCTCTATCGCTCCCTCTACTCCTCCCTTTACTCCTATCACTCCCTCTACTTCTGTCTCTGTCTCTACCGCTCCCTCTACTTCTGTCTCTGCCTCTATCGCTCCCTCTCGCTCCCTCTACTTCTGTCTCTGCCTCTATCGCTCCTCTACTTCTGCCTTTACTCCTATCGCTCCTCTACTCCTATCGCTCCCTCTACTCCTCCCTTTGCTCCTCCCTTTACTCCTATCACTCCCTCTACTTCTGTCTCTGCCTCTATCGCTCCCTCTACTTCTGTCTCTGCCTCTATCGCTCCCTCTACTTCTGTCTCTGCCTCTATCGCTCCCTCTACTTCTGTCTCTGCCTCTATCGCTCCCTCTACTCCTGACTCTATCGCTCCCTCTACTTCTGTCTCTGCCTCTACCGCTGCCTCTACTTCTGCCTCCTGTGTCTACTTCATCCTCTACCTTCTACCTCTACTTCTGTTGCTGCATTTTGCCTCTACTTCTGCCTCTACTTCTGCCTCCATCCTCTACGTCTTCCTCTACTTCTGCCTCCATCCTCTACGTCTTCCTCTACTTCTGCCTCCATCCTCTACGTCTTCCTCTACTTCTGCCTCCATCCTCTACGTCTTCCTCTACTTCTGCCTCCACCTTCACCGCCTATCTCTACTTCTGCCTCTACTTCTGCCTCTACTTCTGCCTCTACTTCTGCCTCTACTTCTGCCTCTACTTCTTCCTCTACTTCTGTCTCCTACCTCCTATCTCCACTTCTGTCTCCACTTCTGCCTCCTGCCTCTGCTGCAGATGCCGCATTCAAAGCAGCTTTTCTCTCACCAACTTCCTCAAGGTTGTACCAACAGCCAGCAAGCCAGTGTATGTGTGTGAGTGTGTGTGTGCACATGTGTGTCTGTGTGCCATAGTGGTGTGTGTGTGTGTTTTGCAATAGGCAGCTGGTGCACCAGTGTGTGTGTGTGTATGAGTGTGTGTTTGCTAATGGGGGGTGAGTGTGTGTAGCATAGGGTATATGTGTGTACGTGTGTGTGTGTGTTTACTATTAGGCAGTTGGCGTACCAGTGTGGGTGTGTGTGTGTGCGTTTGTGCCGTAGGGGGTGAGTGTGTGTTGCATGGGGTATATGTGTGTGTGTGTGTGTGTGTGTGTGTGTGTGTGTGTGTGTGTGTGTGTGTGTGTGTGTGTGTGTGTGTGTTTAGTATTAGGCAGCGGGCG
>CM050215.1:22627967-22630467 GCA_027475355.1 Coilia nasus
TGTGTGTGTGTGTGGGTGTGTGGGTGTGTGTGACTCTGTATCCATAGCGACAGCGGTGTCGCTCGGGAACGGTGGCGGGGCAAGTCGGGGTCGTCTGTCACGACCTTTTCTGTCTGTGTCACAAAGGTCGTCGTCACGAGCAACCAGGAGCGCCCAATCACAGCCAGCCTACCTGAGGACACAGGCTGCTCTTCACCTGCCGCGGCCAAACGCAGCATTAAAAAGCCATTTATATTACCACTGATGTATGAGTCACTCTACATGGACAAAACCCATGGTAAACTAATATTAAACTCATTGGGCATGTTATGCTATTATTATTATTATTATTATTATTATTATTATTGTTATTATTATTATTATTATTATTATTACAATTGTTGTTATTATTATTGTCATTATTAAAATTTGCTGTCATTACATACAAACATTTTATGTTTCTGTGAAAAAGTGAAATGTAAAGACACTCTAAAAAATGCAAACATAATTTTTTAATACTTTTATAAGTTTTTATTAACCAAAGTATATTTTCCATTACCACCGCAGTCTTTAAAAACTTATATATATTGATCTTCAGAACAGAGTTTTAGGTTACACTGGTGTTGCCATTAGTGCACAGTCTTAAATGTAGCCAGCTGCTTTGGCACTTTTCTATGTGTACTAACATAGTGACATAAGTTACTATATATTTCTATGTGTAATAACATAATGACATAAGTTACTATATATTTCTATGTGTAGTAACATAGTGACATAAGTTACTATATATTTCTATGTGTAATAACATAGTGACATAGGTTACTATATATTTCTATGTGTACTAACATAGTGACATAGGTTACTATATATTTCTATGTGTAATAACATAGTGACATAAGTTACTATATATTTCTATGATTTAGAGAAGTGTGACTAAGACTCTTCATGACTCCTCAAAACAAGTGTCAAATAATCTGGCTAACACTTTGTACACTTTCTATTTCTATATAATTCTATAAATACATTCATAATAGCTTATGCATTATAATGCTATGTCATAAGGCCTACATATTCCAACTTCAAGTCACACAGTGCATTCTAGTTTATAAAGCTTTACCTGCCAACGAGTGCAGTCATGATTATGTAGAAATAGTTACGAATACTACTTTCAACAACTATTAAAGGCTTTATGAGGCATTATAACCCCCTTATGAATGTGGTTACAGAGTCTTATGAATACGAGCTAGAGAGTGTGGAAAGTGTTAGCCAAATGGGAAATAACCTAATGGCGCACATACTACACTACAGTACAGAACCAGTGTGTTATTTATCTGTATGGTGTCACATACTGCACTAAAGAAAGAGAGTGTGTGTGTGTGGGTGTGTATATACGTGTGTGTGTATGTGTGTGTGTGTGTGCGCGTGCGCGCGCTGTGTGTGTGTGTGTGTGTGTGTGTGTGTGTGTGTGTGTGTGTGTTATTTCTCTGTGTGGTGGAGCACAGTGCTGTGTGTAGAGGTGCTGTAAAGGGGCCTGTATTGTTTCTATGGTCACGCTCTGTGATCTAAGGTGAGGGGAAGCCTGTCAGGAGTGTGTGTATGTGTGTGTGTGTGTGTGTGTGTGTGTGTGTGTGTGTGTGTGTGTGTGTGTGTAGTCTGAGGTCCAGAGCAGCAAAAGAAGATGGGTCCACGAGGTGTGTGTGTTTGGATGACATGCTGACGGCCGCGGTGTGTGTGTGTGTGTGTGTGTGTGTGTGTGTGTGTGTTTGTGTGTGTGTGTGTGTCTGTGTCTGTGTCTGTGTCTGTGTCTGTGTCTGTGTCTGTGGTCTGAGGTCCAGAGCAGCAAAAGAAAATGGGTCCGCGAGGTGTGTGTGTTTGGATGACATGCTGACGGGCAAGGACGGGCGAGGACGGGCGAGGTGTGTGTGTGTGTGTGTTCGGTGTGTGTGTGTGTGTGTTGTGTGTGTGCGAGTACGGGCGTGGCATCTGTCACATGCTCCTGTGACTCGTGCTGACACGCGGCCTGTCAGGCAGACGTCTCTGGCGGGACCCTAAAGTCTGATCTATTTAGATAGAGAGCGGAGAGGCTCTCCCCCTCGCCTGCACATGGAGAAGCGCACACACACACACACACACACACACACACACACACACACACACACACACACACACACACACATGCACATATTCACACACACACATGCACATATTCACACAATCACACACATGCTCATTTACACAAACACACACATACACATTTATTCAAACACACATACACATTTATTCAAACACACATACACATTCACACGTTCAGTCACACACTTACACACACACTTACACACACACATACACACACACACACACACACACACACACACACTGCATACATCCTCGCCTGTCCCCCATACCACAGCACATCACTGATAAGCCTGACTGACAGTCGGTAAATATTTGACAATGGTGGTGGCCCCCATCACAACTCTGTCTCTCTCTCTCTCTCTCTCTCTCTCTCTCTCTCCCTCTC
>CM050215.1:22635467-22637967 GCA_027475355.1 Coilia nasus
TATTGTATGTAGACCACTGTAGGTGCCGCTTTGTGTTGATTGGGATGCACAGTGTGTACACTGTTTTTGTGGGAAAAATAAAATATATTTGTAACAATGTATATGTGCGTTCTGAGTATAAAAACAATATTCTAAAATATAGCACACTTATGTATGTACTGACTGTAGCAAGTGTAACACTGAACAAAAAAGGCCTAAATCATTATGATGAATGGAGAAGAAGTGTTTTCCATTTATCATAGTGTTTTACATTAAGCACATCAGGGTTCAACTGGTTGTTATAAATGTCTATTCATATGATGGTTTTGTGTGTGTCATTTGACAACAAAATAGCATTTTGAGAGGAAAGAAGACTGTTTTGAATGCAAAGTTTCATTTTGCAGGAGAAGTTAGGGGTTTTGCCCATTGTGTGTGTGTTTTTTTGACTTGTGTGTAGAGTTCTGAGAGTATGAGGAATGTTTTCAGAAAATGTGTTTAAGCAATTGAGAAAAACTGTAAAAGGAATTTGCAACCTAAGGACAATAATTCCACTTATGTGTGACTTGTGGCACTAATGTGATATTTTAATTATTCTAAAACTATGTTTATTGTTAATAAAACTATGTGGTTTGCAATTGCATTACAGTAATAATAAAATAACATTGTAATAATATGTGTTTGTAAGTCGCTTTGGATAAAAGCGTCTGCTAAGTGTAATGTAATCTATTTGATGAAAATGTATGAATTCTATAGAACACAGAGTGTGTGAAGTACCTGTGTATTTGTGTATGTGTGCCTGAGACGACTAACCCTGATCAAGTTGAGGGCCCCCCTGTGTGTGTGTGTGTGTGTGTGTGTGTGTGTGTGTGTGTGTGTGTGTGTGTGTGTGTGTGTGTGTGTGTGTGTGTGTGTGATCAAGTTGAGTGCCCTTGTGTGAGGAGATCACCTGGATCTCCCTCGTGCTCCCTCTTTCATTCCCCAGCGGCCTGTGATCTCTCCGTTCCCTCCTCTGCTCTACATTCCCCTTGTCTTTCCCTCTCTTCCTCTCTCCCTCCGTTTGGACGCCTTCATCCCTCGCTCCCTCGCTCCCCCTCTCCTCCGCCGCGGGCGACGCTCTCCTCAGGCTTTGATCACACGGCCAGCAGGAAGAGGAAGTGGGTCAGAAAGTTGGGCAGCAATCTGCAGCAGGACAAGGCTGGAATAATGAGTAGATGGGGGGGTAGAGAGAGAGGGAGAGAGAGAGGGAGAGAGAGAGGGAGAGAGAGAGGGAGAGAAAGAAAAGTAGATGGGGGGAGAGGTAGAGAGAGAGGGAGAGAGAGAGGGAGAGAGAGAAGAGTAGATGGGGGGGAGGTAGAGAGAGAGGTAGAGAGAGAGGGAGAGAGAGAAGAGTAGATGGGGGGAGAGATGGAGGAGAGGAAGAGGGGAAGAAAAATAGAGACAATAGGGTAGGGAGGTAGAGACAATATAGGGGAAATAAAAATACAAGAAGAAGAAGAAGAAGAAGAAGAAGATTTCAAAGAGAGGCGGGAGCAGAGATGGGCATGCACTAATCAAGTTCAGCACCAGGGCAAAGCAGCAGCACATGGGCCACATCTTTACATGCCTGCCCACAGATAAATACATGCATTAAAAGGTGATGCACAAACACACACACACATTCAGAGACACCCACACACACACACACACATACCCACACACACAGAAACACACTCACACACACACACACACACACATTCAGAGACACACACACACACACATACCCACACACACACAAACACACTCACACACACACACACACACACACACACACACACACATTCAGATACACACACACACACACACACAGACACACTATCTCTCTCACACTCACACACACACAGCACTGACGTGCCTGGTCCTTGTTCAGTTGCTGCGACCGACCCCGATCCCTGCTTGGTCACCAAAGCGACCAGCAATGGAACCCCCGACCTTACCCAATCACACGCCGTCACTCGGGACCCCCGCGGCCTTGCAGCGCCGTGATTGGTCAGCGTGGTGGTGCTCCCACTCGGCCTCATTGAAATGTCAGCAGACATGAATATTCAGCGATCCTCATCAGGGATGCACGCAGCGTCTGTCCTGGCCTGGCCCCTCTCCTCTCCTCTCCTCCCCTCTCCCTCTCCTCCCCTCTCCTCTTCTCTCCTGGCCTGGCCTCTCCTCTCCTCTACTCTCCTCTCCTGGCCTCCCCTCTTCCTCTCCTCCTCTCGTCTCTCCTCGCCTCTTCTGCCGTCTTCTCTCCTGGCCTCTCCTGTCCTGGCCTCGCCTCTGCTGGCCTCGCCTCTTGTCGTCTGCTCACCTGGGACAGTGGCCAGCCAGGAGGGTAGGGGGGGGGTCTGGGTTGCGGGAGAGGGCTCTGGAGGTCTGGAAGTCTGGAGGTGGGGGTGGGGATCGGGGGGGCGGTCTGGGGGCTGTGGCCCAGGAGAGGGGCCTCCTGGCTGGGTCGCACCGAGGGGATGGAGGCTGGGGACCACACCAGGTGGGG
>CM050215.1:22655467-22657967 GCA_027475355.1 Coilia nasus
CGCACACACACTGCTAGACAGGCATGCACACACACACCCACACACACACACAGACACACACACATATACACACACACACACACTGCTGGACAGGCGTGCACACACACACACTGCTGGACAAGCGTGCCACAGGGCTACAGACACACATACGCACGCACTCATACCTGAGCGCGGGCCCTGCACACACACACACACACACACACACACACACACACACACACACCTGTATTTGACCCGTATAAGCCCTCTTGTATGGTTTCCATAAAGTATCACTGTGACGGTGCAGAGGTGAGTGAGGTAAGGGGAGATAAGTGACAATCTCAGCTGTCCACTCTAGCCCCAGCATACCCATCAAACTGATGTCTGTACATACTTTTGTGTGGACATTTTTATTGTGTGTGTGTGTGTGTGTGTGTGTGTGTGTGTGAGAGAGAGAGAGAGAGTGCATGGGTGCTCTTCTCACACTAAAAAATACTAAATACAAAGACTAAACTTGGCTCATTCTGACAACTTTCGTGTGTGTGTGTGTGGGAGGTAAGCAGCTAGGTATATAGATATATTTATTTACTTACTATAAATAAAAGGTAACACTTTGGTGTCTACATAAGGGTGAAATGAATCCTTTATAAACATGACATGACATATATAATGAAT
The DNA here is from genome assembly GCA_027475355.1 of Coilia nasus. Classification (NCBI taxonomy): domain Eukaryota; kingdom Metazoa; phylum Chordata; class Actinopteri; order Clupeiformes; family Engraulidae; genus Coilia; species Coilia nasus. Next base: position 22,656,122 of record CM050215.1, read on the forward strand.
ACTAATAACACTTCATTCATGCTTGACCATTGTCACTGAATTTCACTCAGTTTTTCTGTAATGTCTGCATCCCAAAAAAATATAAATTTAACATCACAAACTGAATTACACATAATGGCAACAATCATAAACATGAATTAAGTGACATCATGCTTATGTTTATGATTTGTGTCATGTCATATTTATAACACTTTCAGTGTTTCTTTTAGCAGAGATAAAGGGTCTACTTCTGTACTTCAAATAAAGTTTACAAATGTTAATTTCTCTCTACGTCACTAGCTGTGGCCGAGACAGCAGCTGGTGTAAATACGTAGCACACGCAACCTCCATTTGTGTCATGTCATGTTTATAACATGCTCAGTGTTTAAGCAGCGGTAAAGGATCTACTTCTTAACTGCTGTGGCGGAGACGGCGGTTGGTGTAGATATGTAGCACACTCAACCTCCGTCAGTCCGTCTGGTGTAGATGCATAGCACACGCAACCTCCGTTAGTCCGTCTGGTGTAGATGCATAGCACACGCAACCTCCATCAGTCCGTCTGGTGTAGATATGTAGCACACGCAACCTCCGTCAGTCCGTCTGGTGTAGATGCATAGCACACTCAACCTCCGTTAGTCCGTCTGGTGTAGATGCATAGCACACTCAACCTCCGTCAGTCCGTCTGGTGTAGATATGTAGCACACGCAACCTCCGTCAGTCCGTCTGGTGTAGATGCATAGCACACTCAACCTCCGTTAGTCCGTCTGGTGTAGATGCATAGCACACTCAACCTCCGTTAGTCCGTCTGGTGTAGATGCATAGCACACGCAACCTCCGTCAGTCCGTCTGGTGTACATGCATAGCACACGCAACCTCCGTCAGTCCGTCTGGTGTACATGCATAGCACACTCAACCTCCGTCAGTCCGTCTGGTGTACATGCATAGCACACGCAACCTCCGTCAGTCCGTCTGGTGTACATGCATAGCACACTCAACCTCCGTCAGTCCGTCTGGTGTAGAAGCGTAGCACACGCAACCTCCGTCAGTCCGTCCTGTGCAATTACCCTCTGCCGCCGTAGTCGTTTCTGACTCAACTCAACCATTTCAGCCGAGTAATTAAAATTCAATTCGTCGGCGTCATGCGAAGGCCTCATAAGGAGGTATGGGGAGGGGGGGGGGGGTTGGGGGGAATATAGTTTAATGAATAAATTGAATTCCAATTATGGTGGTCTGCAATAGGCGAAGGAGCGAGTGGGTGGGGTAAGAGTGGGGTGGGATAAGAGTGGATGAGTGGGGTGGGGTAAGAGTGGACGAGTGAGGTGGGGTAAGAGTGGGGTGGGGTAAGAGTGGACAAGTGGGGTGGGGTAAGAGTGGGGTGGGGTAAGAGTGGGGTGGGGTATAAGTGGATGAGTGGGGTAAGAGTGGACGAGTGAGGTGGGGTAAGAGTGGGGTGGGGTAAGAGTGGACAAGTGGGGTGGGGTAAGAGTGGGGTGGGGTAAGAGTCGATGAGTGGGGTAAGAGTGGATGAGTGGGGTAAGAGTGGACAAGTGGGTGGGGTAAGAGTGGAGTGGGATGAAAGTGCATGAGTGAGGTGGGGTAAGAGTGGGGTGGGATGGGGTAAGAGTGGACGAGTGGGGTTAGAGTGGGGTGGGGTGGGGTAAGAGTGGGGTGGGGTAAGAGTGGACGGGTGGGGTGGGGTAAGAGTGGGGTGGGGTAAGAGTGGACGGGTGGGGTGGGGTAAGAGTGCACGCACGCACACACACACATGCACATAGACACACACACACACACACATACACACACACATGTACACATACACACATGCACACACACATGCACAACAAATGTTTTCCTTGTGTTCTGAGAG
>CM050215.1:22672967-22675467 GCA_027475355.1 Coilia nasus
AACCTCTGCTTCATAACTACCCAGCACCCAATGCCATCGCACACACAGAACCTCTGCTACATAACTACCCAGCACCCAATGTCACACACACAAAACCTCTGCTACATAACTACCCAGCACCCAATGTCACACACACAAAACCTCTGCTACATAACTACCCAGCACCCAATGCCATCGCACACACAGAACCTCTGCTTCATAACTACCCAGCACCCAATGTCACACACACAAAACCTCTGCTACATAACTACCCAGCACCCAATGTCACACACACAAAACCTCTGCTACATAACTACCCAGCACCCAATGTCGCACACACAAAACCTCTGCTACATAACTACCCAGCACCCAATGTCACACACACAAAACCTCTGCTAAATAACTACCCAGCACCCAATGCCATCGCACACACAGAACCTCTGCTTCATAACTACCCAGTGATGTGGCACACACAAAACTACTGATACTTAACTACCCAGTGCCTGGTGATATTGCATGCACAAAACCTCTGCTTCATAGCTAGCCAGTGCCCACACAAATGTCATACACACAAAACCTCTGCTACATAACTACCCAGCGCCAGTGATATCACACACACAGAACATCTGCTACATAACTACCCAATGATGTCGCACACACAAAACTACTGATACTTAACTACCCAGCGCCGGTGATGTCCACACACAAAACCTCTGCTACATAACTAGCCAGCACCCAATGGTTTGGCACACACAAAACCTCTGCTACATAACTATTCAGCACTCGGTGATATCACACACGCAAAACCTCTCCTACATAACTACCCAGCGCCGGTGATGTCGCACACACAAAACCTCTGCTACATAACCACTCAGCACTCAGTGACATCTCACACACAAAACCTCTTCTTCATAAATCAGCTAAGAAGGCTAGCCTGAAGGACACTCGGATGGCGGCTTTGGCTTTTATCCATCGGGTTGGTTTCATCGTTATACATTTACATTTGGGCATTTGGCAGCAGATGCTTTCTGTCCAAAGTGACCCTGTGCAGATAAGCAGTCTGTTTCATTTGTCTCTATCCTCTTTGGCCATCATATCCGTGACTGATATTATTCAAATCTTGGGCCATGCCATGGCCTGTTTAAACTTACCACTGTGACATGTTCCTTAAAAATGTTAATTACATCTTTGATATTTGCCCAACTGTGGTGTAGTCACAGTTTTTAAGCATACCGCATTTGTACACCAGTTTGCCAAGTTTTATTTGCTTAATTTCATTATTTAGTGACAATGCACAAGTAACGTCTATAGTACATTAAAGCCAGCTGATGGCAAAATGTTTTAGCTGGCATGCTAGCTAGCTCTTGTCACTAGCATTTGTGTTGTTGATTGTAGGATTGGCAAGGAATGTCCCCTAGCCTTTTGGGAATTGTTGTTTATGTTGCTGTGTATGTTTGGGATGCTGCACTCTTTGTGAGACTTCTTTGTGAGAAGTTATTTACATTTGCTGCTTGGAATACGATATGAAATATTGTGTGGAAAAAATAATTCCTATGGGACAATAAAGGCTATCAATAACACTTTCTATGACAATTACATTAATAAAACTCTATAAACACCTTCATAAAGACTTATAAGACATTCATAAAATATGTAAAGTGTTCATAACTATTTTTACATACTCATGACTATACTCTTAAGGCATTATAATGCTATGTCATAAGCCCTGTTCCAACTTCACGTGACACAGTCCATTCTTGGTTATAAAGCTTCACCTGCCCTATGATTGCAGTCACGAGTATGTATAAACAGTTATAAATATCTTACTTTCAACATTTTGTAATCTGTGTAAAGGCATTATAACCCTTTATGAATGTGTTTATAGAGTGTTATGAATACAAACTTCATAGAAAGTGTTATCAGACTATGTATCTATATAGGTTAACTATCTATCTGTATAGTTACTTCTAGCCTTCCTAGCCTTGTAGTTATGTAGCCTACTAGGAGTGGCACACTCCCTCAGTGACCAGAATGGTCTCCACACCCTCATCAGCCCCTCATCATTAGCTGCCATCCGCCTACGACCTGCTTACACACACGCACACAGAAAATGACAGAGGGATGGAGAGAGAGGGAAAGAAAGGGACAGGTAGAAGACAGAGAGAGAGAGGGAAAGAGAAAGAGGCAGAAATAAAAGAAAGAGATAAAGGAGTGATTGCAAGAGGAGGTAAAGAGGAGAGGGCAATACATGAAGAGTAGAGAAAGAGAGAGAGAGAAAGAGAGAGAGAGGGAGAGAGGGAGGAGAGGACAGTGTGAGTGTACTACAAACACAAAAGGAGGGGTAAATTATCTGAGCGATTCGCAATTACAGAAATTAACTGCATAACCAGCACAGCGTAATTACAAAGGTGGCCTAATTGCTATTATTACTGAGGGAAACAACTCAGCTACGATTAGACCCGTGTGTGTGTGTGTGTGCGCTCCTGTGTATGTGTGTGCTTGTGTGTGTGTGTGTGTGTGT
>CM050215.1:22685467-22692967 GCA_027475355.1 Coilia nasus
AAGGGGGGGGGGGTGTAAGGGGAGGACGGAACAGGGCTGGGAAGATAGATAGGGAGAGATAGAGGGGAGAGAGAGGGAGGGATGGAGAGAGAGGGAGGGAGAGAGGGAGCGATGGGGAGGGAGAGATAAAGGGGGAGAGGGGAGAGAGAGGGAGGGATGGAGAGAGAGGGAGGGAGAGATAGAGGGGGAGAGGGGGAGAGAGAGGGAGGGATGGAGAGAGAGGGAGGGAGAGATAGAGGGGGAGAGAGAGGGAGGGATGGAGAGAGAGGGAGAGAGAGGGAGGGATGGATAGGGGGAGATAGAGGGGGAGAGAGAGGAAGGGATGGAGAGGGGGAGAGATAGAGGGGGAGAGGGGAGGGAGAGGGAGGGATGGAGAGAGAGGGGAAAAAGGGTGAATATAAATGTTTAGAAAGAGTAGAGGATTGGAGACATGAATGAGGATGAATGAGGATGGAGAGACACAGAGAGACCTTGGGAAGGAAGATTGAAGACAGAGGAGGAGAAAGAAAAAAAGACAGAGAGAAAGAGAGAGATAGAGAGGGAGGGGAGAATGCGAATAAAGAGGAAGACCTGAGAGAGAAATGTGTGTGTGTGTGCGCTTGTGTGTGTGCGCTTGTGTGTGTGCACGTGTGTGTTTAGAGGAGAGAGGGAAAAAAGGGAGAGAGTGTGAAAGATGGGGAAAGAGAGATCTATGGAAGGCTTTAATGCGCTATTACTGACATCATTATAATGGCTTTGCTACATGCGTACACACAGCATTACACTCCCAAAATAAACATAAACATATCGCCTCAGACCACACACACACACACACACACACACACACATATACACACACACAGGCTGGTTCACATAGAGAGTGCTGTGCAGGGCCTGGGAAGAGGGCAGACACACACACACACACAGGTCAGCATTCAGCATTCAAATAACGGCGCCCATGACAGAGCGTTGTTCTAGGTGTCTATCTTATCACTGTCAGGTCTGGTGTGTGTGTGTGTGTGTGTGTGTGTGTGTGTGTGTGTGTGTGTGTGTGTGTGTGTGTGTGTGTGTGTGTGTGTGTGTGTGTGTGTGTGTGTGAGGCTTAAGACTCCAGAGAGATAAAGTGACCTCCAGCACCCAGGCTGGCTGTCCTTGTCCAGTCAGTGTGTGTCCCTCAGGCAGATGGGGCTAAGTAAGACATTGGAGGCCCATAGTGTGTGTCCCTCAGGCAGATGGGGCTAAGTAAGACATTGGAGGCCCATATTGAGCACTTCACGCCAGCAGTGGAAAGCTCACTTTACTTTGACGTGGAACACAGGAGGTCTGGGGGACAACAACAGCTACGTCACATCTCACAGACCCCCCCTACACACACACACACACACACACACACACACACACATACACACACACACACATACACACATATACACATAGACACACAGACACACACACACACACAAGCATAGACACATGCACACCACATACACACAGACAGACACACACACGCACAGACACACACAAACACACCCCTTCACTCCATTGGAGGGCCTGCCTACATTAAACACGAGGAAGGAGAGGAGGACATGGAGAGGGAGAGAGAGAGCATCATCATGTACACAGGGAACAGAACAACAGTGAAAGAAGAAATGACAGAAAAAAGAATGAGAGGAAGAGAAAAAGAGAGAGAGAGAGAGAGAGAGAGATGGAGAGACATGGAGCATGGGATAGATAGAGGGTCAGAACGTGGACAGAAAGAAAAACGGAAATAAAAAAAGAATTGATAAATAAAGAATTGCACAGAAAGAAAATACGAAAGGGAGAAAGATGTAGAGAGAGATGGGGGAGAGAGAAATAGAGGGTTAGTGGGTACATCATGACCCAGAGAAAGCAAAGACAGTGAAACACACAGGAATAGCGAGAGACACAGGAAGAGTGAGACACACGAGAAGAGAGAGAGACAGGAAGAGTGAGACACATGATGAGTGAGACACTCATGAGTGACACACAGGAAGAGTGAGAGACACACAGGAACAGTGACACACAGGTAGACACACAGGAAGAGTGACACACAGGTAGACACACAGGAAGAGTGAGACACAGAGTGTAGAGTGAGACACAGGAAGAGTGAGAGACACAGGAAGAGTGAGACACTGGAACAGAGAGAGACACTGGAAGAGTGAGACACTGGAAGAGTGAGAGACACAGGTAGAGTGAGACACTGGAACAGAGAGAGACACAGGTAGAGTGAGACACTGGAAGAGTGAGAGACAGGAAGAGTGAGAGACAGGAAGAGTGAGAGACAGGAAGAGTGAAAGATACAGGAAGAGTAAAAATTAGTGATGCAGTCAGTGACACGATGGGGTGTGAAGGTGGATCCATATCCAATCTGTTGCAGCTTGCAGAAAGGTCACCCCACCCCCCCCCCCCCCTCATGCCCCTTCACCTTCCTCTGCACCCCCCACACCCCCCTTTTTGGCCTCCAGCGTCCGACCCTTCCACCTCTCACCCCCATATCTCCCCCAAGGCCCCCCACCCCACACACACCCTGTGTACCCCCCTAACTTGGGGGACTTTCTGGGCCAGGTCAGATAAATAGGTAGAAAGACACAGAAAGAGAGAGAGATAGAGAGACACAGTGAGAGAGAGAATATGCCCCCTGTGTCCCGCTGGGGGCTCCTCAGGTGGTTGGGCTGGATCTGGGGTCAGGCCTAAGAGCAGAGGGCCAGGTGTGGGAGACCAGTTTCCACACGCCAGTGTCCCCCCACCGTCAGTGTCTACCCAGGAGTCCTGTAGAGAATAACCCCCCTGAACCCCTTACTGGAGGAGGAGAGGACAGTAGAGAATAACCCCCCCTGAACCCCACTGCTGGAGAGGGAGAGGACAGTAGAGAATAACCCCCCTGAACCCCTTACTGGAGGAGGAGAGGACAGTAGAGAATAACCCCCCCTGAACCCCACTGCTGGAGGGGGAGAGGACAGTAGAGAATAACCCCCCCTGAACCCCACTGCTGGAGGGGGAGAGGACAGTAGAGAATAACCCCCCTGAACCCCACTGCTGGAGGGGGAGAGGACAGTAGAGAATAACCCCCCCTGAACCCCACTGCTGGAGGGGGAGAGGACAGTAGAGAATAACCCCCCTGAACCCCACTGCTGGAGGGGGAGAGGACAGTAGAGAATAACCCCCCCTGAACCCCTCTACTGCAGGAGGAGAGGAGACAATGGCCTGGCCTAATCCACACACCTCCTGCAGAGGGTGAATGTGATAGACAGATAGGCGGACGGACAGATAGAAGGACAGACGAACAGATAGACAGAGAGAGACAAACAAAAGGGGGATGGGTGTGAAGAACGTGAGAAGAGAGAGGGCAAAAACGGGAAGGAGGCAGAGAAACAGAGGAAGGAAGAGACACAAAGAGAGAAAATGAGAGAGAAAGGAGAGATGGGAAAAGAGAGGAAGCAAAAAAGAGAGAGAGAGAGGACAAGAGAGAGAGGGAGGTAGGCGAGAGGGGGGATAGAGAGAGGGAGGGACGGAGGGGTAGAGGCAGGGAGAGGTGAGGGCTGAATTGATCCCTAGCTGGTTAGTATGCAGCCCCATCACCCCTCCCTCCTGCCCTCCCTCCCTCCCTCCCTCTCTCTTTCCCTCTCTCTTTCCCTCCCTCCCTCTCCCTCTCTCTCTCCTCCTCTATCAGTCAAAGAGAGGCTGGAGTGTTGTGGACCGCTGCCCAGATGCCTCATACATATTAAACCTCTCTGCTATTATTTATATCATGTCTGCCCTCCTTCCTCAACCTCCTCTCCCTCTCTCTTTCTCTCTCTCTCTCTCTCTCTCTCTCTCTCTCTCTCTCCTTCTCTCTCTCTCTGTCTCAACCTGCCTCTCTCTTTCTCTCTCTCTCTCTCTCTCTCTCCTTCTCTCTCTCTCTGTCTCAACCTCCTCCCCCTCTCTCTTTCTCTCTCTCTCTTTCCTTCTCTCTCTCTCTCTCAGTCTCAACCTCCCTCTCTCTTTCTCTCTCTCTCTTTCTCTCTGTCTCTCAACCTCCTCCACCCTCTCTCTGTTTCTCTTCCTCCTCACTCTCTCTACCTGTCTCTCTCGGTCTTCCCTCCTCTCTCTCTCTACCTGTCTCTCTCTCTCTACCTGTCTATCTCTCTTTATCTCCCTAACTTCATTCCTCTCTCTGTCTCTCTCTTCCTGTCTCTCTTCCTCCTTGCCCCCTCTCTCCCTCTCTCTCTTCCTTCCTCTATCTCTACCTGTCTATCTTCCTCTCCTTCTCTCCCTCTCTCTCTTCCTTCCTCTCTCTCTACCTGTCTATCTTCCCTCCTTTCTCTCTACCTGTCTATCTTCCCTCCTCTCTCTCTCTACCTGTCTTCCTCTTTGCTCTCTCTTCCCTCCCTGCTCCCCCTCTCTATCTCTCTCTTTCCTTAACCTCTTCACTGTCTGTCTTTCCTCAATCTCCTCTCTCTGTCTCTCTTCTTAAGCTCCTTCTCTCTCTATGTCCCTCTTTCTCTCTCTCTCTCTTCTCTCCTCTGTCTCTTGCTCTGTTCTGACCCCACCTCCCTTCTCTTTCTCTCGCCCTCTCTCTCTCGCACTCTCTCTACACTTCCCCTCTCTCTCTCTCTCTCTCTCCCTCTTCCTCTCTCTCTCAACCTCCCCTCTCTCTCTCCCTCTCTCTCTTTCTCTCTCTCTCTCCCTCTCTCTCTTCTCTCTGTCTCTCTCTCTGCCTCTGTCTTTCTTTACTGCCTCTCTTCTATGTCTCCTCCCTCTCTCTCTACCTTCCTAATATGTGCACTCACCAACTCCCACAGCTGGGCTCTCCTCACCCTCATCCTCTCTCTCACTTCTATCTCTCTCTCACCCTCATCCTCTCTCTCACTTCTATCTCTCTCTCACCCTCATCCTCTCTCTCACTTCTATCTCTCTCTCACCCTCATCCTCTCTCTCCCACTTCTATCTCTCTCTCACCCTCATCCTCTCTCTCACTTCTATCTCTCTCTCACCCTCATCCTCTCTCTCACTTCTATCTCTCTCTCACCCTCATCCTCTCTCTCCCACTTCTATCTCTCTCTCACCCTCATCCTCTCTCTCACTTCTATCTCTCTCTCACCCTCATCCTCTCTCTCACTTCTATCTCTCTCTCACCCTCATCCTCTCTCCCACTTCTATCTCTCTCTCATCCTCTCTCTCTCACTTCTATCTCTCTCTCACCCTCATCCTCTCTCTCACTTCTATCTCTCTCTCACCCTCATCCTCTCTCTCCCACTTCTATCTCTCTCTCATCCTCTCTCTCTCACTTCTATCTCTCTCTCACCCTCATCCTCTCTCTCACTTCTATCTCTCTCTCACCCTCATCCTCTCTCTCCCACTTCTATCTCTCTCTCATCCTCTCTCTCTCACTTCTATCTCTCTCTCACCCTCATCCTCTCTCTCACTTCTATCTCTCTCTCACCCTCATCCTCTCTCTCCCACTTCTATCTCTCTCTCACCCTCATCCTCTCTCTCCCACTTCTATCTCTCTCTCACTTCTTCCTCTCCTCCACCTGCCTTCTCTGCTCCATCCTCCCTTTCTTTCCTCCATCCTCTCTCTCTCTCCTCTCTGTCTTAACCTCCTCCCTCCCTCTCTCACTTCTTCCTCTCCTCCACCTGCCTTCTCTGCTCCATCCCCCCTTTCTTTCCTCCATCCTTTCTTTCTCTCCTTCTCTCTCTCTCTCTCCCTCCCTCTCTCTCTCTCTCTCTCTCCCTCTCTCTCTCTATCTTAACCTCCTCCCTCTGTCTCTCACTTCCTCCTCTCCTCCATCTTCCTTCTCTGCTCCATCCCCCCTTTCTTTCCTCCATCCTTTCTCTCTCTGCCTCTGTACTCCCTCGCTCCACCCCTCTTGTGGTCTTAGACAGTAGAAGCAACAGGGACCTCCCTGGCATTACTCTCTATGTTTGCCATCTAAGCTACACTCACACACGTGTGTGTGTGTGTGTGTGTGTGTGTGTGTGTGTGTGTGTGTATGTGTGTGTGTGTGTATGTGTGTGTGTGTGTGTAAATGGCACCATTCTCCTCCCAATTAGCAACTCCAGAGCTTAGAGCCCAAAGCCCAAAACCCATAATTAAACTTACCTCTCAATTACTAACGACATATACCATCAACCTCCTACCAGCACTCTACAACCCCAAATACTCCTTAAATACCTCTCAATTAGTAACATTACCCTACCAGCACTACTACCCCCAATACTCCTTAAATACCTCTCAATTAGTAACATTACCCTACCAGCACTCTACAACCCATAATACCTATTAAATACCTCTCAATTACTAGCAATACCCTACCAGCACTCTACAACCTATAATACCTATTAAATACCTCTCAATTACTTGCAATACCCTACCAGCACTCTACAACCTATAATACCTATTAAATACCTCTCAATTACTAATGATACCCTACCAGCATTCTACTACCCCTAATACCCCTTAAATACCTCTCAAATACTAGCAGTACCCTACCAGCACTGTACTACCCCCAATACCCCTAAATACCCTGAATTACTAATGATACCCTACCAGCACTCTACTACCCCTAGTACCCCTTAAATACCTCTCAATTACTAGCAGCACCCTACCAGCACTCTACTACCCCTAATACCCCTTAAATACCTCTCAAATACTAGCAGTACCCTACCAGCACTGTACTACCCCCAATACCCCTAAATACCCTGAATTACTAGCAATACCCTACCAGCACTCTACTACCCCTAATACCCCGTAAATACCTCTCAAATACTAACAATACCCTACCAGCACTCTACTACCCCTAATACCCCGAAATACCCACACTACCCCTAATACCCCGAAGTACACACACACACACACAAACACACAGATACACACACTATCACGCCCCTCTCCATTTCTCTTATTTTTTAATTCTTTCTGTCTTTTCTAACCCAGCCCACCCCACCTTTCTCTCTCTCTCTCTCTCTCTCTCTCTCTCTCTCTCTCTCTCTCTCTCCCTCTCTCTCTCTGTCTCTGACTCTCTCTCTCTCTGTCTCTCTCTCCCTCTCTCTCTCTCCCTCCCTCTCTCTGTCTCTCTCTCTCTCCCTCTCTCTCATGTCCTTGGCGGCCTGCTGAAAATCCTATAAAATCCCCCCCAGTAAATGGATATAATCCTGTAATAAATGGCAATGTCCTACAGACAAGGGTGTGAGGGCGGTGTGTGTGTGTGTCGTTTGTGTGTGTGCGCACACATGTGTGTGTCTGTGTGTGTGTGTCTGTTTGTCCCCTTGTCTGATTGGAGGTATCGTTTTCAAGCATATGTATACGGTTCTCGTCAGTAGACAGAGAAACTGTGTGTGTGTGTGTGTGTGTGTGTGTGTGTGTGAGAGAGAGAGAGAATGAGAGAGAGCGAGGGAGTGAATGTGCTCATCTGTCTGTCTATCCATCATTGTCTGTGTGTGTATTCATCCTCCTATGTGTGTGTGGGTGTGTGTGTGTGTGTTTATTTACTGTATGTGTGGCGTCTGGAATGAGTATCC
>CM050215.1:22697967-22737967 GCA_027475355.1 Coilia nasus
TAGGCACACAGACATACACACACGCGCACACACACACACACACACACACACAATAAGGCACAGACAAAGACACACGCGCGCGCACACACACACACGCACACACACACACACACATACAATTAGGCACACACACACACAGCACATACACAGACACCGACAAACACACACACACACAGACAAGGAGACTGGCTGAATTTCAATGATAATTGGACTGGCAATAAATAATTACAGCAAATGGATGTCAACATTTTTCTGGCTGAATGGTGTTTTAGTTAATTACTGCTGCAATTACAAGGGCTAATTAACTTCCCCGCTGAAGCCCTGTCTGCTGAGGGGAGGGGTTGTAAACTCTGTGTGTGTGTGTGTAAGTATGCTGAAGTGTGTATGTGTGTGTGTGAGTGTGACTGTGTGCTTAGGTGTGTTTGCATGTGTGTATATGTTTGTGTGCACGTGTGTTGCTTAATGAATGTGTGTGTGTGTGTGTGTGTGCGTGTGTGTGTGAGAGAGAGAGAAAGAGAGAGAGTGAGAGAGAGACAGAGAGAGAGAAGTGGTTAACCACACACACACACACATACACACTCAAACACACACAGTCAAACACACACAGAGGCCCTAATGGCCACTTAGTGTTGAGTCCCCTCACTTCTGCCATTAGAGTGCCCTCCCTGTCACTCAGTAATGGCAACATCATTGGCAACAACTTATACAAATATATACTGGTACTTGTGTGTGTGTGTGTGTGCATGTGTGTGAGTGTGTGTTTGTGTTGTGTTGTGTGTGTGTGTGTGTGTGTGTGTGTGTGTGTGTGTATGTGTGTGTGTTGTGAGTAAGTGTGTGTGTGTGTGTGCATGTGTGGTTGTTTATGCGTTGTGTGAGGTTTCCCATGCTTCCTTTCCTACATGTCCCACAGTCGCACTGAGATGCCCGATGTGGCTCTAGATTTACTACAACTCCCAGAAGGTCTCAGGGCAGAGCGCCTGGAGCGAGCAAGCTCCTCCCCCCACAGCATCTCCCCAAAGGCCTCAAGTAAGCTAACATGTGTCACATACACTACCATCTCTCACATACACTAACACTACCATCTTTTACATACACTAACATCTCTCACATACACTACCATCTCTCACATACACTAACATTTCTCACATACACTACCATCTCTCACATACACTACCGTCTCTCACATACACTAACATTTCTCACATACACTAACATCTCTCACATACACTACCATCTCTCACATACACTACCGTCTCTCACATACACTAACATTTCTCACATACACTAACATTTCTCACATACACTACCATCTCTCACATATGCTAAAATCGCTCACATATGCTAACATCGCTCACATATGCTAACATTGCTCATATACAGTGGTCCCTCGTTATTCACGGGAGTTACGTTCTAAAAATAACCAACGATAGGCGAAATCCGCGAAGTAGCCAGCTTTATTTTTTACAATTATTATAGATGTTTTAAGGCTGTAAACCCCTCACTACACTTATACACTTTTCTCAGACAGGCAAAGTTCACACTTGCAAACATACAGCACTTCAGAGTCACACAGCTAGCGGTGGAAGATTTATGTAAATTCTACAAGCTGAGCGCATTCTGTACTGTACAGGACATTGCATGCACTAAAAAAATCCGCGAAACAGCGAGGCCGCGAAAGGTAAATCGCGATATAGCGAGGGACCACTGTACACTAACATCGCTCACATACACTAACATCTCTCACATACACTAACATCGCTCATATACACTACCATCTCTCACATATGCTAACATCGTTCACATATGCTAACATTGCTCACATACACTAATATCGCTCGCATACACTACCATCTCTCACATACACTAACATCGCTCACATACACTACCATCTCTCACATATGCTAACATCGCTCATATGCTAACATTGCTCACATACACTAACATCGCTCACATACACTACCATCTCTCACATACACTAACATCTCTCACATACACCAACATCTCTCACATACACTACCATCACTCATGTACGTTAAAATCTCTTACAGGTGCACTAGTTGTGTCTCAATGAATGGGCTACATGCTTCAGAGTGCACTGCTATGGAGTTGTCTACATAGTTCTAGCCTAACGTGGCCGTTAGCCGTTCATGAAATGGGACAGCCTAGCCTACGAAGCATTTCCCATAGTGCTCCTCTGGTCGCTTAGCCTATAACATAGTGATGTTCTATAGAACATAGTTTGACAATTATCATGACAGGCTGACACTTGAGCGAAATACGAAATCGTTAAATCACGACCAAAAATAACAAATAAGGCTACATGGTCAGAAATGGACTCAGGAATTATGAATTTGTTGTTTTTATTTCACCACAATACTTTTAAAATTGTACTTGCACCTACTCCATGTGGACTGAAATAAATCGTCAGATAGAAACAAGGCCGCGGAGGATCCACCTCCCTGTAGCCTCCGCTGTGAGGCAAAGTGGGGGTTTGTCCGGTGGAGTCAGAGGCGCCCTCTATAATGGAACAGTGCTTGGCGCGCCACTCTAACATATGAAGCTGACAAACCAGCACTTCAAAGCATGTAGACTTTAAGCCCTTAATTGAGACATAAACATCTCTCACACACATGGACACACATGCTTCCAAATACATACTTCCAAATACACATTTACAGACATACTCAAATACTGTCGTCTTTCATTACATCTTACACATAAACTTTCCAGATGTTGAAAACAACACACATGCTTGCAGACATACATAAACGCTTATAGACAATAGAAACAAGATGTGGGCCTAAACAGCACACACACACACACACACACACACATACACACACACTCACACACATACACATACACACACACACACACACACACACACACACACACACAGTTGATTGTAACAGTTCTGTTTTAACCCCTTGTTATCTGCAGGCACTGGGTTGTCACAGGGCACTGAAGAGCAGCAAACTGGAGGCGGAGCTTAAGCACAGGGAGGCCTACGCCCACCTAGCAGCCACCGGCCAATCAGAGGAGAGGAGGAAGCGTGCGCGGCGCCACAGCCCCTCCCCCGACGGGGCCCCCCTCCCGGGAGTGCGCAGGCGCCTGCAGGAGTTCCGTCCGCGCGAGGAGAAAGCCCCGCCCCTTCCTCCGAGCCCGGGGAGCGAGAGCGAGGGAGAGGAAGAGGAGGAGGAGGAAGAGGAGGAGGAGGAGAGGGGGGGCAGCCTTTGGGGGGGCAGCAGGGGCAGGAGGGGCAAGAGCGGAGGGCAGGGAGGGGTGGTGAAGGCAGCAGTAGGAGGGGAGGGTAATAGAATCCATAAACGGGGCGTGCGGTTATCAGGCAGCTCAGGAGCACGGCTCCCCCACCCTCCTCTCCGGGCATCAAGACCGAGAGGGATGCCACGGGCATGGCTGGCACTGGCAGCAGTGGTGGGGGCAGGTGTAGGTGCAGGTGGGGGGGGCAGTGGCCACAGGGGGGGCGCTGGGTCCACACACACACAACCCTCCTCCCACACCCCCCACCCCTGGCAGCCTCGCCGAGGCCAGCAGCCCCCCCACTCCAGCGACCGGACCCCCACCGACACCCCCACCCAAACCCCTCTACCCCCCACCCCCCATCCTCCGTGTCGCCCCCGTGCCTGTCTCCGCCCTCCCGGGATGATCGGGGGTGTGCTGGGGTCCCACGGTGGGGGGTGGGGTTGGCGGGGGGCACGGGCGGCGGACTTCGAGCTGCTGCAGAGACTGACAGCGGCCGCGGCGGGCGGGGGGGCTTCTGGGCGCGTGCTGTTCCACCCCCTGGCCCTAGGCCCCCAGGGGCCCCAGAGCCTCTACGCCCCCAGCACCATCCGCTACGCGCCCCCCGAGCTGCCCCCCCTCCCACCCCAACTCCTCCCCTTCCTCCTCCACCTCCTCTGCCCCCCAGGGCCTGCGCTCGGACCACGGCACCAAGCCACCGGCCCCCCCACCGCCACCCCCACCCCCACGCCCCACCACCACCCCGCGGCCGCTTTCTTCCCGCACCTCCAGCGGATCGCCGCCCTGCCCCCCTTCAGCGGCTTCTCGGCCAGCGAGGCGGCCTTCTCCAGCGGACTGCCCTTCTGCATGAGCAGCCTGCGGGGGGCCACGGGGCCAGAGGAGGACTGAGAGGAGAGGAGAGGAGAGGAGAGGAGAGGAGAGGAGAGGAGAGGAGAGGAGAGGAGAGGAGAGGAGAGGAGAAGAAACGAGGAGAGGAGTGAAGAGGAGAGGGGAGGAGAGGGGAGGAGAGAGGGGAGGAGAGGAGAGGAGAGGGAGGAGAGGGGAGGAGAGAGGGGAGGAGAGGAGAGGGGAGGAGAGGGAAGGAGAGGAGAGGAGAGGAGAGGAGAAGAAACGAGGAGAGGAGTGAAGAGGAGAGGGAGGAGAGGGAGAGGGAGGGAGAGGAGAGGAGAGGAGAGGAGAGGAGAGGAGAGGAGAGGAGAGGAGGAGGGGAGGAGAGGAGAGGAGAGGAGAGGAGAGGAGAGGAGAAGAAACGTGGAGAGGAGTGAAGAGGAGAGGGGAGGAGAGGGGAGGAGAGAGGGGAGGAGAGGAGAGGAGAGGGAGGGAGAGGGGAGGAGAGAGGGGAGGAGAGGAGAGGGGGAGGAGAGGGAAGGAGAGGAGAGGAGAGGAGAGGAGAAGAAAACGAGGAGAGGAGTGAAGAGGAGAGGGGAGGAGAGGGGAGGAGAGAGGGGAGGAGAGGAGAGGAGAGGGAGGAGAGGAGAGGAGAGGAAGAGGAGAGGGGAGGAGAGAGGGGAGGAGAGGGAAGGAGAGGAGAGGAGAGGAGAGGGAGGAGAGGAATGGAGATGAGAGGAGGGGAGGAGAGGGGAGGAGAGGGAGGAGAGAGAGGAGGTGTGCGAGAAAGAAAGGAGGGAGGAAGCCAAGGGGGGTAAAAGGGAAAAAATGAGGAGAGAGGAAAAATGAGGGAGGGGTGCCATATGGTGAGCAAGACAACCAGAGAAAGAAAGAAAGAAGAAGAAAGAAAGAAAGAAAGAAAGAAAGAAAGAAAGAAAGAAAGAAAGAAAGAAAGAAAAGAAAGAAAGAAAGAAAGAAAGAAAGAAAGAAAGAAAGCCAGAGAGAGTTAGAAAAATGGAGACAGAGAGAGGGAGACACCATCAGGAAGAGAGATGACAACAGAGACTCACCATCAGGAAGAGAGATGACAACAGAGACTGAATAAGGAACAAAAGGCAATGAGAAAATGAGAGGGGATAGAGATAGAGAGAGAGAGATAGAGAGAGAGAGATAGAGAGAGAGAGAGAGAGAGAGAGAGAGAGAGAGAGAGAGAGAGGGAATTGAGAGAGAGACTTGGGGGGAAGGTGTAAATGACTGACTGCATGAGCAGTGCCATGACTTGTGCACAATGCAGATGTGCACACACACACACACACACGCGCGCACACACACACGCACACACACACACACAGGGTGACTCTGGGACCTCACCTGCTCACTGCTTCACCTGTCACAGGGGCACCTTTGAGACTGGACGTGGCCTCAATACGCCATTTAAGCCATACTGTACATAGAGGAGGACCATGTTCACACACACACACACACACACACACACACACACACACACACACACGCACACACAGGGAATTTCACTGAGTGTGGAAAGACTTGTATAGATGGGCCTACACGAGCTTTGGGGCTGTTCACCTGTCCATCATGTGGGCTCTGATGTCACCACAGGAGAGACTGGCTGCACTTTCACTGTTACACTGTTTCACCCCCTCTTTCATCAGACATCAGTGTTTACCCCACTATATGTGTGTGTGTGTGTGCTAACTGTACAAATACCTTTCTGCTGTTTGTTTGGGGAAAAAGCACACTAGCAAGTGACTGCTAGCCACCAACACACACCGTGTAGCTCCTGTAGAGAGAAAGCATAATTCAAATAGGGCCAGAACCTCCCTCGGGCCCTTCCTGTCCTGTTTGTAATGTGATAAGTGAAAGATTTCCTGACAGCCTATCAAAAAAACAGGCTCACTTAGCATCGTCCCTTAAGAACAACTGTCACTTTTTATAATATGGCTGAGACTTTAAAAGATAAACATGCAGCGTTTTTAAAAGCCAGTCACCTCGTCAATCCGTCCAATCACTGAACTGCGTTATTTCTGATGTCCCGGTAGATGTGACCTCCCTTCCCCTCCTCTCCCTGTTTGTTATTATATTAACTTAAAAGGTCTGTGTGGTATTGAGAGGGGCATTTCATCCTAATTCCTTCACTGATCATACTTGAGCACTTACAACATGATATGTATCTATGTTAAAACAGCACTTCCATCTTTTAAATAGCACCTATACATGATCCTCTCACCGCTGTGAACTCTTGAAGTATGTTCACGGTAAACACAGGAGCTGGCGATACTCAAAGACTCTTCTGTGTGACGTGGCATGGCCATACGATTTGTGTCTAAAACACACACACACACACATACACACACACACACACAAAATAGGGCCATGGGCCAGGTTTGGCCACTTAAAAAAAGACTACAGTCTCAGGTCTATGCCCTGAGAGTGCAGCTCTAAATGAAGAGCGTGAGAGACTGTTGAGAAGATCTTAAAGTGAAACGTGGCGGATCCCGCACTGCATATGATGCAAGGAGAGTGGCTCTCGTCTGGAGGATGAGCCGGACTGGACACCTCAACTGCTTCCTGAAATACTGAAATGGGAACGGAAAAAAAACATTATACTTTTTTTTTTTTGCAGTGGGGCACACGGATGGACCTTTTTGGCCATAAAGACTTTCCCATTTGATGAAGTTTTGTTCCCGTTTAATTCATTATTAAAAAAATGCTATCTTTTTAATGTGTGCTTGTTAATGTGTGTATGTGTGTGTGTGTGTGTGTGTGTGTGTGTGTGTGTGTGTGTGTGTGTGAATGTAGCTCACATGGAGCCGAGATATTCTAACCTTTGCCATCACTGTGATTCTAATATTTTATGTTTGCTATTTGTTATTTTCATTCATATGTTTGTGAATATGCCATCCATTTAAAATAAACAAAATAAAGTGCAAAAATATTATAATAAAAATGACGGATGATGCCAATAATAAAATCTTTATTCCAGTAGAAGAGCACAATTATTCTTTTTGTTTGCTTTATTCAGTGTTTGATCTCCTGTCTCCTGTTACTGAAACACAGCTATTGGAAGAAAATTGTAAAACACTCTCTCTCACTGGCCCTTACAGTAATTTGGTCCGTAGGCTACGGTGAGGTAACGCAATACTTGCTCTATCTGTGGGAAAAAAAGTTTCAAGATGTTTGGATATTTAAGTCAGAAACGATTCCACACATCCCTTCATCATTAACCAGCAGCAGGGGCTGGGGAATAGCCCTCTAAAACCCCGCTCTTCGCTGCTAATCAGTCCGTCAAAGCGCGGCAGGGGGAGATAAAGGGAAGGGGTAGGGTGCGATTGATCCGACACAGATTGACGGATAAGTACCGTCCGTGGCCGCTCCCGCGGGGGCCTCGGCATGAAAGCCGCGCTTCTCTACCGGAGACGTGCGTCCCGCTCGCGATTAGCGGGGTGGAAACGCCGCCCGTTTCCCTGAGCCTCGTCGTAAGCCGCGCATGAGTCGAGCGAACCTGGAGCCAGCCCCTGCCGGCTTTGAAGCGCCCGTCTATCAGAGCCGCGCTGTCAAGGCGAGGGGTTGCACGCGCGGAGACGAAAGGGCCGCGGGTCTGCGTGATTGAAGCGGCGTGCACGGGCCGGCCAGAGCGGGGGTGCGCTGTTGTCTCCCTGTGCCCGGGGGAGCGCCTGTGACATTGAAGATGGGTTAAATCCTGCTTTACATTCCGCCCGCAGCACGCCCTTCATTACTGCGAGAATCATTCCCTTCTGACGGCCGGCACGATTGCATACTAAAGACGCCCAGTTGTTGGGGAGAAAACCTGCCCCTGGAACTTTGGCATGCATGTGCGCGAGTGTCTGTGTGTGTTTGTGTGTGTGTGTGTGAGAGAGAGAGTTGGCATCGGGGTGTGTGTGTGTGTCAGTGTGTGTGTGTATGTGAGTATGTATATATGTGTGTGTGTGTTCTTTGATTTGCTGTCTAAACACACCTGTTTTGCTGATTTTGTTGCTTGCTGTGTGCTGTAGCACTTTGCTCCTTGTGGCCCCCACACACACCGCTGCCAACAATAAGTGACTGCATATTAATGAACATACATATCAATGCAATTTGTAGCGTGACTGTATTTCACAACTCCCTCTCTCCCTCTCTCTCTCTCTCTCTCTCCTCTCTCTCTTCCTCTTTTATAGCATGGCAACAGATCAGGCTCTGAGCCAACAGAGTCTTTTTGGAGTCACTGACCACCTCTGTGGTCAAGGCTATATGACGTTCATTCTGTGCTTTAAGTGTCTAATAGTCTTAGGCAGAAATATGCACTTGAATGGAAGCCATTTTGAGCCTGACGCCTGGACAAGGTGTTTGCAGGTGAGTGTAACAACGCCACCTGTGCTGTTGTCTGTCTATGGGTAAACACTAAAGTCTGACTCCACTCTGCATGCCGGAGTCTGTCTGTGCATCTGGTGTGTGTGTGTGTGTGTGTGTGTGTGTGTGTGTGTGTGTGTGTGTGTGTGTGTGTGTGTGTGCGCGCGCGTGTGTCCGTGTGCGCATTGGTTATAGTGTATGCATAACACAGACTCTGTGATTGTCAGTCTGAAGGTGTGTATGCACCTGCACATATACACTGTATGTGTATTTGGGTGTATAGCTGTCTGAGAGTGTATCTGTGTGTGTACCCATGTGAGTTCCAGTGTATATGCATGTTCGCATCTATATGTGTGTACCTCGTGTGTGTGTGTGTGTGTGTGTGTGTGCGTGTGTGTTTGTGTGTGTGTGTGTTAGTGTGTGTGTGCGTGGGTGTTGGTGTGTTTTCGCTGCAATGCCCTTTAGACATGCGGGGGCCTGCACAAACGCCCTGCATGCCAAGCAGAGGTGCGCAGTCAGACACGGCCCGAGACACGGAGAGAGAGAATAAGAGAGAATAAGAAAGACAGAGACACAGACAGAGAGAATGAGAATGAGAGAGCATGAGAAAGAGACAGAAAGAAAGAGAGAATTCAACAGAGAGACACAAAGAGGAAGAGACAAAAAGAGAGAGGCATAAAGACAGAGTAAGACAGAAAGAGAGAGAATGTGTGATAGAGACAGCGAAAGAAAGGGAGAGATAGAGAGAGAAAGAGAGAAAAGGAGAGAGAGAAAGAGAGAGGGGGAAAAGGGAGAGAGAGAGGGAGAAAGAGAGGGGGAGAGAGCTAAAGAGTAAAAGAGAGAAAGAGAGCAAAAGAGAGGCAGAGAGAGAGAAAGAGAGAGAGGGGAGGCCACGGGGCACGTTGCTGCACTGACACACGGCCAGAATGAGTAACGAACACAAACTGCACCAAAAGCCAATAAAGAGGAGGAGGAAGAGGTGTGTGTGTGTGTGTGTGTGTGTGTGTGTGTGTGTGTGTGTGTGTGTGTGTGTGTGTGTGTGTGTGTATGCACCTCACTCATAACCTCACGACGCACACACCAAACACCTCACGTCCGACACCCTTCATCCACGAGAGGGAAGGAGAGAGAGGGAGCCCTAACACCTGTGTGGTGACATGAAACAGGACACATCGCTGAGGTGACATTGACATCGATCTGCCTGGCCAGGTGACACTAATCTGAAGCGGAACTCCACTAAGCGAGTGTTTATGACGGAGAGATGGACGGAGGAGTCGAGATAGAACAAGTGGGTGATAGACAGAGGATTGTAGAATGAGAGGGTGATAGACGGAGGAGTGTAGAATGAGAGGCTGATAGACAGAGGAGTGTAGAAGAAGAGGGTGAAAGATAGAGGAGTGTAGAATGAGAGGGTGAAAGATAGAGGAGTGTAGAATGAGAGGGTGAAAGACAGAGGAGTGTAGAAGAAGAGGGTGAAAGATAGAGGAGTGTAGAATGAGAGGGTGAAAGATAGAGGAGTGTAGAAAAAGAGGGTGAAAGATAGAGGAGTGTAGAATGAGAGGGTGATAGATGGAAGAGTGTAGAATAAAGCTTGTGATAGACGGAGGAGTGTAGAGGAAGAGGGTGATAGAGAGAGCATGAGTGACAAAGTTAGATAAATACAGTTACAGCTATAGTGTTTAGCAGACACTTCTCTCCAAAGCGGCATATACTTTTAAAACACCACATTATAAACGGCTATCTTACAGAAAACAACTATCAAACATTATATTATATTGTATGTGGAAGTATAATCGAAAAATGTGCATAGGCTCTATAGTTTGATACTGTAAAAAAAAGGTATTCTGATTCACTTAAAAAAATAAATGGTTGGTAATTAAGCAATGCATTAAGCAAGTATATGGTGGGTTTTTAAATGTCTTTGAAAAATGTCTAGATAGATAGATAGATAGATAGATAGATAGATAGATAGATAGATAGATAGATAGATAGATAGATAGATAGATAGATAGATAGATAGATAGATAGATAGATAGATAGATTTTAATACTGTCTTTTTAATACTGTTTAACTGCCCAACTAAACACAATGACTACATATGTTGTCAAACTTAGCTTAGACTGGAAATTGACTTAATAACACCTCTTTTGTGACAAAATCTCTTGCTTTTTGCTATTAACAAAGTAAATAAAAGCATCACAACTGTTATATAACATGTTTGACGGGGCAGTTTAACAACATTAAAGGCATTTTTCTCATTTTCTATGTTTACATAGTTACTGCACTTTGCCTCTGTAGGGCAGTACTGTCACACTACAGGACTGTAATTAACTACAGTTGCAAACGAACATGTGTGTCTCGTGACATTATAAAAACCAATGTTCTTTTGTTGAGTCAGTGATGCTCAGCTAAAATATTAATGAACACAGATTCATGATGGACCAAACATAATCTTAAATTATCCTTGAGGTGAGATGCTGCTACTTCCTGTTACGACTTCCTGTTTTTCAATGGATGCCTTCAGTAGGCTACATCTTACTACCTGTAGAAAGTATGCACGTATTTTCTTTATTTATTTTTACTAATTGACTTGGTTACTTTGCCACCCAAAGGAATCAAGTAAGGTGATATATGCAACATATGTGAATAATCCTACGATTAATAATATACATAATAAACACGATCTAGCCCTGTCCTTGGTAAAGTAGATATTTTCAGTTGAGCTGTGAGTTGTTAGCATTTATCTGGTGTCGTGAATTTATACAGCAGTAAATCAACACCAGACTTGCAGCATATCACATCACAGTGGTATGGTATTTCAGACCTGGTTTGAATTTCAGATGTTCTGAAACGAATTCAACTTCAATATACAGTAGATTGTCTTTTAAATCCGAAATGGTCTAAAAATATTTTTGAAATAATTTTCAGTAGATTTCATAAATGTTTGAGCTTAATATGCACTTTATCTGAGTAGCCTACACTATTAATTTAAATATGTGTGAGTATAGATTTTGTTTTCTTTTTTTCTTTTTAAGGCATCCACTAAACTATTAGAGACATGAGGTTTAACACAAAACGTTTATTATCCATCACATTTGAAGCGAGTCTCAGAAGGAATCAGTGGGCCACAAACTTAGCCCAACACTGCCCTCTGGTGTTTAAGGTGTTATATCACAGTTCAGGGAAAAGCTTGTTCAGGGTCATTATCATATCCTTCCTGCTTTGTCGGATCATCAGAACATAAAACCACAAAATGTATATCTTCTTTGCTGCACAATAGTGTAAGTACATTAGGACAAATGTAATATACAAAACCAGCTGCACTGCTTAAATTCAAATGTAGTTTTTGAAGGAAAAGATAAATAATATCTCTGGTGTCATGTGTATGTGAAATGTGTATATTTACCCCCAAATGTACACTTTGACACCAGATTTGTCATTATAGCCATAACATAAGCAAATATATGAGCATTTTAAGCACAGTGGCGGTATTTTTGGGGAAAAAAAAGTTTATTTAAAAGTGTGATCTCACTTGTGTCTTAGGATAAATTTATTTGTATGACCCTAAAGTAATTCCATACGAAAGGGGACCTTTGCATCATGAGTTGAAGTCAAAGGCTTATTTCTTGGACCTCTCTACTAGTATTAGTTTCCAGTAAACTGGCCAACCCTGTACCACTGTCATGAAGTAGTACGTCATGTAAGTGACGTTCATTACACATTTTTAATCTTCCAGGGGTTATATATAAATATAAATGTAAAAATGGTACGTACAGGTACCTTACAAACGACACAAATCACATATCAAGTTCAGCTGTGTTTATGGCGATATTTCACATTGAACACAACTACAAAGAACAGCAAACTTCACAAATGCGCAAGATTAATCAGCATTCTGATAGTTAAATTGAACCTCAAGAAAAAAAAGCCCAAAAGAAGACATAAAATAAACAAAAACAAGAGGCTACATAAACATAACAGACTCCCAAGACACAGTTTGAATTACAGAGACGCATTGCTTTGCTTTTGGTTCCTTATGCATCACAGTGCCAGGCACAGCCAGTGAACCCACATGATGATGTATCCACATACAGGGCAGATGTGACAATCCCACAATGCCTTGCTGCTGCTACTGCTGCTGCTGAGTGCTGACCCACAATCCTTGCTTCTCTTGTCTAGCTGCATCAGGAGGAGGCTCACCTGATGGTGGCGCTACGGAGCGTGACCGAATATCAGTTGAAATACCAAGTCCTATGGATGGCACAGAATGTCAGGCCTACTGTTACTGTGAAATAGCTAGACGTGCGGCATGCATTGAGTCAGTTAACCAAAATAATGCAGCATGTACTGAGTCGGGTAAACCCAAGTAAACCGTAAGATAGTTTTTCCTTCTGCACTGAAGACCCGGAGTGTGTATACATGCAGTCTGAACACTGCGGACCCAGAGTGTGTATAAACACTGGCTAAACTACACGGAGAGAGTGTGTGTACAGACAGACATTGGCTAAAGACCACCGTGCCCCAAACACCACCAGGCTGCTTGTCTCTGGTTGATGTGTCACTGGACATAAAGCTTTAAATCAGAGAACAGCTTACTGAGGTGAGACTAGTCTGGTTCTGTGTTGGGCCTGATGCGGCGCAGCCCCGGCAGACGTGCACCCAACGATGGCATCCAAGCCCCAGCAAAGAGTTATTACTAACATTCATCACCTGAATGCTTTCAGCCCTGCTCTAAACCGCGTCACTGTCTTTAAGTGCTTCCTCTATACGTTATTCATCAACAATTATTTACCATGACTTCCAAAAAAAAAAACAAGTTGCTTTATGCTGTTATTTTAGATGGGTAGACCACCTAAAATGTAAAAAAATAAATAAAAAAATAAATAAATAAATAAAAACATTCCAGCATTTTTTATCACTCCTAAGCTAAATCACCTCACCATCTGTATATGACCAAACATGATTGGCTACACACCTGGGACAATGCTGCAGGTGGGCAGTCCCAGTCAACCGGACCCACAGAAGGCCAGACTGTCTCCCTCCATTTATGATGTATAACAGAGGGCCGCTACAGCAGGGCTACACTAGGGCCAGACCTGGGTGAGACTGAAGCCAGTAATCTGCTATCTGATGTGAGATACATTACCTCATAGTGAGTAACAGAGCCACTAGACACACACATACACATACACACACACATACACACCTATCCATAGATAAACCACTGTAGTCATCACCGTCATAGCATGTATATATGTGTTGTTGTTGCCAATGTACACATCTGTGAGTATTGTCCGAGCGAATGCATGCTGGGGGTCTTTGGTGAAAATAGAGAGAGAGAGCCTGGACTCGAGATGGTCACCAGACCACCACCACAGTCACATGACCAGCACCAGTCACATGACCAGGCCCCTGGTCATCAGCCCAGCACCAGAGTCTACAGGCAGGCAGGCTTTAGTCTTATGGTCTAGACCAGGAGACAGGCCAGCACCACAACATGGCCAGGCCCATGGTTTACAGACCAGTCACATGACCAGCACCACAGTCACATGACCAGCACCACAGTCACATGACCACATCCCCGGTTTACCGACCAACCCCAGTCACACAACGAAGCCCCTGGTCATCAGCCCAGCACCAGAGTCATGCCTAGAGGCAGGAAGGCTTTGGCCTTAGGGTCTAGACAAAGAGACAGGCATGGTAACATCTTCAATATCTCTCGCAGAAAAGTGCTCAACACTGTGGATCCGGGGTTATCAGACAGTCACGGCATGGCCCTAACCTGTGTGTGTGTGTGTGTGTGTGTGTGTGTGTGTGTATGTGTGTCTAAACTGACAATCCAGAAAAGTGCTTAATGAGGTTGCCCTGTATGTGTACAGAACTCCAGTATACAGTACAGTGACAGTACAGCCCTACAAAGCCAGCATGGGAGTAAGCAGTGAGAAAATATACAAACAAAATTAAATAAAATTTATAATTAAATCAAAGCATTTGTATATAAATATCTGCAAGGTTTGAAAAACATGAAAAAAAAAGCAAAAAAATAAAATGTTCACTTGCAGCATTATTTTTTCTGCTAAATATTTTTATCCTCTAAATATTTCTAATGTCCATCCACATACACACGGACAGCACTTACCCTCTCTGAAAACACACACACACACACACACACATACAGTAGATGTGCATGCACAGACACACAGTCATTTCCAAATCGCTCTCTCCCAAATGCAAGCATGCACATGAGTATCTCACACACACTCACACACACACACACACACACACACACAACTATATTGCCTCAGCAGTGAATCACAGGATCCACACACCGTGCTTGTTTCTGCCCCTGAAAGGGACACCAAGTCGACCCCTCT
Organism: Coilia nasus; assembly: GCA_027475355.1. Lineage (NCBI taxonomy): Eukaryota > Metazoa > Chordata > Actinopteri > Clupeiformes > Engraulidae > Coilia > Coilia nasus. Next base: position 22,712,799 of record CM050215.1, read on the forward strand.
TAAAAGCTTTGCTCCCATTGCCTATAAAGAATCTCCCCACATCCTCTCCCTCTCCTAACTCTTTCTCTCTTCTGTTCCCGAACTCTCCCCTTCTCCTGTCCTTCGTCACTCCTCCACCTCTCTATCGCTTCTCTATCTCTCCTTCTTCTCCTCTCCTCTCACTTGCCCTGCCGTCTCTCCCGGCGGGCTCTGCAGTCTGGGCACTCGTGACCTTCATCACCGTCCTCTTCCTCACTCCTCCTCCGCCTGCCCCTGTGGTCGTCCACGCCGCCCTCCTCGTCCTCGTCTTCGTCGTGGATGATCTCCACCTCCAGGCGGCCGACGTAGAGCGATACCGCGCACAGCCAGAAGAGGGCAGCACTGGACACCACGGCAGCGTGCATGAGCACGGCGGGCAGCGACAGCAGCATGAAGCGGCGCAGCGTCAGCAGGCTGCCCATGTATGAGGCACCGCCAAACGACACACACACGCCACCCAGGATGAAGAAGGCTGGAACATGAACACACACACACACACACACACACAGATATACCCACAGTCATATAACACACACACACACACAACCACAACATACAGAGACAGACACATTAACACATAAAAAAGAAAGGGAAAAAAAACTAGAATCCACCTCCCACAATGCATTTAGGATTGAATTAAGTATGAACTGGGTTCTGTTTTTTTACTTTAATTTTTGAGTATCCACTGTTACTGTTTGAACATTTAAATTTACAACACTCAGCATAAAAGTCGTCAGGGGTGTACCATAAGCGGCCTCTCTCCCAACATCACTCTGCACAAAGGCAATGACTCCGATTCCAGTGGCCAGCAGACCATTCCGGAACCAAGACAGGAAGCCTGGATCACACGGAGAAATTCTTAAGTTCTCAAATGACTGATATAATAGTAATAGCAATTAATAGTGATAGCCTACTTGTGATATCTTAACAAACTGTTTAGATGTACTGCTTAGATATGCCATGTAACTTAAAAAAAAAGAAGATTGGAACAGGGTGGAATGATAGGCAGCAAACATACAGGCTAGAGTATACAAATGTCTCGACAATAATCTCTTATCCTCACCTGTTTCGTGGGATTTCCGTAGCATCTGAAACAAAACGGGAGAGAAGAATGGTTAGCAAGGACAGGCTCTTCTACTTGATGATGTGTATAGCGGACAGACACCTGTCTCGCAGCATAGCCTTGGTCTCATCCTCCTCAAAGTGCCGTTTTTCAGACGGGGGGGTTATAATAACAGGAATTACCATAAAAGTTGCAAAAACATGCCTTATGGACATCACTTTCCCAGAGAGACACCTGTGCAGATACCCACTTTATTTAGTACAAAAGTCTTACCTAATGACCTTTACAAGTTCCTTACACTAACGTCGTTTTAAATAATTGCGTCTGAGAAGAAAACATCTGATACTGATGGAAACCTTTCACTTTAGTTACACTGTTGGCAACTTGCAGCGTATGGCACTTCATCAAGTCTTACTCCACTTCTCATATAACGTGAGCATCACTTTATCAGCTCGTAAAATATGTGAAGAACAACGCCAACAGTAGACAACAAAACACATAAGGAAATAACAAAATGCGGTTACGGCCTGCTTTTATTTAAACCGTTTCTTTATTTTCTGCTGTTTCTTACCAACGCATCCGCTTTGTCCAGTTCTGTCAGTTGGTGGTGACTCTCTGGAATGCGGGCTTTACCCCACGCGCCCTTATCCATGAACCACGAGCGTGGACTCCGGTGTACACGCCGCACCGAAGTGACAGATAACTGGGGACTAGCATTCTTGAAGAAACGGCAAAACTGAGTCGTGAGGCGAGGTAAATGTCTATACCTTATCCAACAAGCGCTGAGTGCAGCCATAATTCGTTCAGAGAATCAAAACACGACCTTTTCATGACTTGTAACCTTTGACATGGAATCAACGACTTCACCAAGAGCATTTTTCCAGCTCGCTGGTTGTGTATAGGTTTTGTACAGCGCCATCTAGAATAGGTATGCACCCTACAGATAACTTCAACAACATACACCTTTTCGCATTCAAGCATATGAATTATATTATGTCTATGAATAAGCATGTTATTAAAGTACCGTTTTCACTTAGTCTTTCTGTCGACCCTAGACTCTTTTAGCAAACTAGTGCTAGTGCAGCCAGGTTCTTCGAGGACGGACATAAGCTGTACAACCTAGTCTTAACCACAAGAGGGAGTAGCAGGAACGCACAAAAATGTACTACAGCAAGCAATGCCTTGTCTTTACAATTCACAAACTCCTATACCATATGAACGTTTTTTTGTGAATATGAGATGACAGTGTACACATTTCTCTGTACGGGTGTGCAATTAAAATGTTTTGGGAATATGAAAATGCATCCAGCTAGAGTGAGGAGTACATCTGTGTGTGTGTGTGTTTCTGTGTGTGTGTGTGTGTGTGTGTGTGTGTGTGTGTGTGTGTGTGTGTGTGTGTGTGTGTGTGTGTGTGTGTGTGTGTGTGCGTGCGCGCATGCCTGCTTGTGTGTCAGTAGTGTATATACATGTATGTGATCAGCTTCTGTTCTGTTCTCTGTAGCAGTCTCTCTCTCTCTGTCTCTTTCTCTCTGTCTGTCTGTCTATCTGTCTGTCTGTCTCTCTCTCTCTCTCTCTCTCTCTCTCTCTCTCTCTCTCTCTCTCTCTCTCTCTCTCTCTCTCTCTCTCTGTGTGTGTGTGTGTGTGTGTGTGTTCCCAGGGGAAAGAGAGGCACCACGCCTGCGCTACCTGATGATTGTTTAGCGTGAGGAGCACAGGGAGGAAGACCCAGGGAGGAGGCAAAGGAATGTGTGTGTGTGTGTGTGTGTGTGTGTGTGTGTGTGTGTGTGTGTGTGTGTGTGTGTGTGTGTGTGTGTGTGTGTGTGTGTGTGTGTGTGTGTGTCTGTGTCTGTGTTTGTGTGTGAGTGATCATAGGGGCTCCTTTGATGTAAGGCCCAGATGACCTTGTTTGCTGTTGCCACAAAGCAAACAGGCAGTAGTGGTGACATCACATCACACACAAAGCATACCAACACATGACAAACACATGCACACAGACACACACAAACATGCACAAACACACACACAAAGCATACCAACACATGACAAACACATGCACACAGACACACACACAGAGACACACACACAAACATGCACAAACACACACACAAAGCATACCAACACATGACAAACACACACACAGACACACACAAACATGCACAAACACACACACAAAGCATACCAACACATGACAAACACACGCACACAGACACACAGACACACACACAAACATGCACAAACACACACACAAAGCATACCAACACATGACAAACACACACACAGACACACACAAACATGCACAAACACACACACAAAGCATACCAACACATGACAAACACACGCACACAGACACACACACAGAGACACACACACAAACATGCACAAACACACACACAAAGCATACCAACACATGACAAACACACGCACACAGACACACACAAAGCATACCAACACATGACAAACACATGCACACAGACACACACAGAGACACATACACAAACATGCACAAACACACAAACACACGCACACAGACACACACAGAGACACACACACAAACATGCTCAAACACAAACACAAAGCATACCAACCGACAAACACGCACACAGACACACACAAGGCATACCAACACATGACAAACACATGCACACAGACACACACAGAGACACACACACAAACATGCACAAACACACACACAAAGCATACCAACCGACAAACACGCACACAGACACACACAAGGCATACCGACACATGACAAACACACACACACAGACACAGATAAACATGCACAAACACACAAGCACACACACACGGACACATACATACCATAACACAAACCCATATCAGTGACACTACAGTTTTTACCAATCATTTTCACGCGTGTTTCGATACCATGTCTACTTTTTCAAAACTCTTAACACTTTTGCATAATCCATAGACTATGGGAGCCAAGCACTGTTCTCTTTCGCGTTGCTTTGACACAATTGCGTTCAATCACCACTTCAACCAAAATTCATTAGTACTTCTCTCAGTTGATGTTCACAAATAACAAAATTATCTGTAACTACAGCTAATTTTTGCAGACACTTGGATACTCTTGTCAAAATGGTTGCAAAATGTTACAAAACACAGCATTTTGCATTTTGTCACACAACTGAAATAATGTAGTTGAGACAATCCTCTTTTAGCCAAATAATTATTACAGTAATAATTAGCACTTTTATACTTATCCATTTCTTTGTAGTATTTTGAATTGTTACAGTATAGCTTGTTACCACATATACAAAGAGTTGTGTTTGTGGGTAAAACATTACCATGTAAAAAGTTGATATTGCTGTATGTTCCATTACCAGTATGTACTGTAAGTCATGGCCTATCCAAAATACAGCAGCACCATAGATCAGCATTACAGTAGGTAAGGCCACAACCAACTTCTACAGACAACAACTATCTTTACATACATTTACATGGACATCCTTTTGTAGTATGACATACTGTACTTTCAGGAACTAAGTGATGCAGGTAATGAGAGCTGACGTTTTCTGCTGTGGGACACAATGTAATATATGTAAGCACAGGGTAAAAGTAACACATGGTACAGTTCATCCTGCTGTGTTTCTGGAGAGATTTGTTTTCTTTTTCCATGATTGTGCATATTTGATTGATGCAATTTATCTTCAGTTCTGAAATATATACTGCAGTTATAGAATTCTGGAAAATTTTAAAATATAGAAAAAACACTGAAAAACACTTGGTTTTTGTGATTAGCTTCAATATTTTCTAATATGTATAGTACTTTACCCAGGTACAAAGACTCATCCATTTGTCCACTGTATATGCTTATACACTTATTCATCTATTGTCAAAGGTGCATAAATACATAAAAAATGTAACTTAGATAGTTTGATACAGTGTGTATTTACATTACATATCAGTAAAATGTGACAAACTGTAGAATAAAGGCTAGTTTTTAAGTGATTTGTTTCAAGTTGTTTGCGTTTTTTTTTAGCTTATTGGACATTGACCGCCACTGTAGTCTTGCCTATGACAGCATGTGTTATAGTTACAGCAGCAGTAGTAATTTTGGGTGAAATGCGAAGAGTTTTGGTAGCTGTAGTGCATTTTGCAGCAAATGTTAACTGATGTGCTCAGATGCGTGTTGGTAAAGCACATTGCGTTAAGAGTTTTGAAAAAGTGGACATGGTATTGAGACATGTATGAAAATGATTGACAAAAACTGTAAGTGTCTGAGAGAATACTACTTTAGTGTGCTTAAAGGAGAACTTCGGTGTAAAATGAAAATTGGCATGTTAAAACATCATACCGAGTTGGTATGTGTATGGAGGAGCAAAATTGATTTAGCCTGTTGCATTCAGAGTTTAACTATTTTTTATCGTTTGTCCCAGAAGGCTAACAATGGAAGTGGTAGGTGCCCTTAGACGAAGCATGACGGCTACGCTATTTTTAAACCATTAAAACAGCTTGAAGAAACTCCACACTCCATCGGTAGTACAACAAAGGCCCTGACATTAAAAACGAGGCACTGAGAACTTTGTAAGTGTACACAACATGTATTAATAAAACAGTTTTGACAAGCAGTACCTTGCTGTAGTTTCTCGTTGCCGCCATGATGAAAGTCTGCACAGGTCGATTGACGAACACAAACCAGCAGGAAGAATAGGAGGAGAGGTAGTACAATCAACTTCTTTGGACTTTCATCATGGCGGCAACGAGAAACAACTGCAAACGACCTCATGTAAGAACAGCTTTTTAAATAAACGTTGTGTACATTTACAATATTCTCAGTGGTTCGTTTTGAATGCCAGAGCCTTTGTTGTACTACCAATGGAATGTGGAGTTTCTTCGAGCTGTTTTAATGGTTTAAAAATAGCGTAGTCGTCATGCTTCGTCTAAGGGCACCTACCACTTCCATTGTTAGCCTTCTGGGTCAAACTATAAAAAATAGTTAAACTCTGAATGCAACAGGCTAAATCAATTTTGCTCCTCAGTACACATACCAACTCGGTATGATGTTTTAACATGCCAATTTTCATTTTACACCAAAGTTCTCCTTTAAGGTTTTTACTTGTGAATATGTAAGGGCAACAAGAGGATCAGCAATGAAGGCTGGAGCCGTCAGAATTGACCCACCATAGAAATAAGCAGAGGCTCTGTGTGTGTGTGTGTGTGTGTTGGAGAGTTTCTCTTGTCAGCATTACATATGCATGCTCCTAATCATGACAAGATAGAAATCTCTCTTTCTCTCTCTCTTTCTTCCTCTCTCTCTCTCCCCTCCCCCTCTCTCTGTCTCTGTATGTATATATATGTGTGTGTGTGTGTGTGTGTGTTTGTAAATATGCTAAAGTGTGTGTGTGTGTGTGTGTGACTGTGTGCTTAGGTGTGACTGTGTGCTTAAAGCTTCATGATATTAAAACATGAAGCTTTATGTGTGTGTACCACCTGTGTCATATAGCATCAGCATATCATATAACATGTGCCCTGTGTGTGTGTGTGTGTGTGTGTGTGTGTGTGTGTGTGTGTGTGTGTGTGTGTGTGTGTGTGTGTGTGTGTTCTATTTCCACATGAGCATTAATCCATGTCCAGGCTGTGCGTGCGAATGAGCTCTGTGGTATCTTCTGTGTATTTTGGCAGCCAAGACAACTGATAGCGCATCCTGGATGTGTGTTCTTAGTGTATGAGTGCGTGCAAACATGTGTGTGTGTACTGTAAGTGTGTGTGTGTATGTGTTAGTGTGTGTGTGAGTGTGTTTGTATGTGTTAGTGTTAGTGTGTGTGTGTGTGTGTGTGTGTGTGTGTGTGTGTGTGTGTGTGTGTGTCTGTATGTCTGTATGTGTGTGTCTGTGTGTGTATGCGTGTGTGTGTGATGAGTAAGTGATCTCATGTTGGTTATTCTGGTCCGAGTACAGAGTGTGACTGACTGACTATACAGCTGTGCTATGATCTGGGCAGGGCAGGGTGTTATTGATAGTGTGTGTGCCCTGGATGTGTGTGTGAGTTTGTGTGTGTCTGTGTCAGGGAGAGAGTGTGCTTATGAAAGTGTGTGTTGTTGTTGTTGTTGTTGTTATTATTATTGATGTTATTATTATTATTATTATGATTAGCATGTAAATCAGCACCAACTGTATTTGAAGGCTGACCTGCTGTGTTCTGCTATCCTGTGACAGAGGGAGAGAGGCCCCTGTAGATGGCTGTGTGGGGCAGAGGGGGAGAGGGTCCCTGTATGATTGTATGGGGCAGAGGGGGAGAGGGTCCCTGTATGATTGTATGGGACAGAGGGAGAGAGGGTCTGTGGATGGCTGTATGGGGCAGAGGGGGAAAGGGGGAAAGGGTCCCTGTAGATGGCTATCCTGTGACAGAGGGGGAGAGGGTCCCTGTAGATGTCTGTATGGGACAGAGGGGGAGAGGGTCCCTGTGGATGGCTGTATGGGGCAGAGGGAGAGAGGGTCCCTGTAGATGGCTGTGTGGGGCAGAGGGGGAGAGGGTCCCTGTAGATTTCTGTGTGGGGCAGAGGGAGAGAGGGTCCCTGTGGATGGCTATCCTGTGACATAGGGGGAGAGGGTCCCTGTAGATGTCTGTATGGGACAGAGGGAGAGAGGGTCCCTGTGGATGGCTATCCTGTGACAGAGGGGGAGAGGGTCCCTGTGGATGGCTGTGTGTGACAGAGGGAGAGAGGGTCCCTGTGGATGGCTGTGTGTGACAGAGGGAGAGAGGGTCCCTGTGGATGGCTGTGTGGGGCAGAGGGAGAGAGGGTCCCTGTGGATGTCTGTGTGTGACAGAGGGAGAGAGGGTCCCTGTGGATGGCTGTGTGGGGCAGAGGGAGAGAGGGTCCCTGTAGATGTCTGTATGGGACAGAGGGAGAGAGGGTCCCTGTAGATGGCTGTGTGGGGCAGGGAAACCAAATAGCTCAATGTTCTCACAAGTGCAGCAACTCTATGGACCCACTTCACAGCAGCCAATTTTCCAGGAAGTAGCAAGGTAACCACAGGGTGTTACCTGTGACATCTTGGTGACATCCGATAAGGATCTGATTCTGCTGCACTGAACCAGACTCTTAATGACTTCAATACTTTTATTGGCTGTCATTAATAACACACATGCTTACCTTGCCACTTCCTGGAAAAATGGGGCCGTTGTACCCAATGGCTTTAATAACCCTATAGTAGCCAATGCTTTTTAGTGCAGTGGCAGCAGGGCTAAAAAATCACCAGACCCCTCCACCCAGTAGAACAAAACAAAACCTGTTTTAAATGAAGGGTATGGATGCCTTTCAACATATTCTGGGGTTTGTACTAACTTAAAGTGCGTACAAGGGTATGTATTAACCCCTTGTTTGCCAAAATGTTGGAAAATTCTGCAGGTCATCTCACAAGCCTGTAAGTCAGTTCTGGGTAAGAAAAAAAAGAAATTTTTAATTTTGTCTTGGTTTTTATCCATAAAACATTTGGAGGAACGCATACATGTGCAAAAAATGCAAGATTAACCCCTTCAGGTCCTCTTTTTAACCCCCTATTACCCAAAATGTAGTGTTTTTGAGGTTATAACTTGACTTCATTTCCTATTTTCTAGTGGCTAAATGGATGGACCTTCATGAAAATTGCTTCAAAGGAGGGTTTAGATGTGCTTTTAAGGAATATAGGGTGTTTAGGGAGCTAGGGTGAAAAAACAACCCACATAATAAACCCTTTATTACTACCATACCGAAATTCACTAAAATAGTTTTTTTTTTTCGTGTTTGCTGGAAACTATTGATATTCTAAGTTTTGAATTTGAAATAAAATGTCAAATATAGGGCCTAATAGGGATTCTGATTGACTAATCTGATTATCTTTGCTGGTATTTTGCTGTCATTTGTGATTTAACCCTTTCAGTCCGTGACTGGGCCAGTATTTGAAAAGTTGACCCTGTGTTTACTATGTCAATCTTCATTTCTCTGCAGCATTGAGATAATATATCTCCCTTATTGTTATTATTGTTATGTCATGTTTACACTTATTGTTACGTCATGTTTAGACCGAGACGTATTTTGACGTCATAGTCTAACAAGAACGTTGCGCTATAATTTCATGAGCTGTCATTTACATTCTAACACAAGCGTTTGCAGCACTGAATCCATGCAGTGCAGTTGCCTATCTATTCTAGAGGTTCAGCACACATGGTGTAGGCCTAGCAGGTAAATAGTCGTTTGAAACCCTTTAAAGAGCAGATCAATATCCATAAGATAGAGCATGCATTTCCCCGAAGTGAAATATAGGCCTATTGTGACTATGATTTTCAGTTGAGCTGTTCCTGTTGTTATAGTGGGACATAGGCCCTCTATCTCTTTTGCCATCATCATTATCTTGAGCTTGAGGTCTGTCAGAGTGGCACAGTGTGTAAGATCAGTACCTGTCACCTCTGAGGTCGTGGGTTCCCTCCTACATGTATTAATCGCCCAATATTATTTCTGCAGAGCCAATAATGCCCTAGTTGACGCTCAGCTCCATAACTCATTACTTAAAAAATCTTGAACTTTATGTTCCTATGCTGAACTCTGCCATGTAACCGTTTTATTTACAGCTATCTTTCTTGTGATTTTCATGTCCAGAAATGTAGGAGTCCCCTCAAAAGATTCGAAAACTTGATTTATCCTGCATAATCTGCGGGAAATCTCTCAACGAAGGTGGGAAAGCTATATGCAACCCAACCCCTGCTGGCATACAGACTTTGATCAATGCGGCAGAAAAACGGAAGGATGATGTTCTAGTCTGGCTTCAGCCTTACATTAAAGACCCTGAGGGCAGTTTTAAAGTAGCATTCCACAACAACTGCAGGGCAACACAGGCAGGTGAACACAAACTCATGCTCTCTCTCACTCACACACAGATGCAGATACCCACAAACAGAAGCGCTTCTAGAAATTGTGGGCCCCCTGAAAGAAAATAATTTTGGGCCCCCACCTCAACCATATCATCGTCCTCTGTGGACCCCTGTGAAGCCCTGGGTCCCATGAATTGTCCTGATCTACCCCCCAAATTAGCGGCACCTCTGCCCAAAAACACATGCTCTCTCTCACTCATACACAGACACAGACACACACAACCCATGCTCTCATTCACACAGTCAATCCCAGGAGCAAAAAGACATATAGAAGAGGTGTCACACAGCAGGAAGTAACTCTAGCCTACATCATAGACATCCTATAGGATGTCTATGATCTACATCACCAGACCCCAAATGACACTGATGGTAGCAGGGGCAGAAAGGGACCCTCACAGAGCAAGGTCTGATCACTGTGTCTTTGGCTGTAATCCTTTCAATGGTTGTTGACTGTCATCACTCTTTCTGGGGGTATTCTAAATGGGTGGTTTAGTGACTAACAGAGGTATCAATCCCGACTTCAAAAAGTAAAAACCCTGCCACATATTTAATTCAGCCATTTTCCATACCAACTGACCCTAATGAGTAGTAAAACAGATTGGTTAATTAGTTACATCTCTTGTGTTAAGTGCTAAGTGTTAAGGCTGAAGAAACACATGACAGGACTTTTACTCTCTGAAGCCGGGGGCCTGCACCTTTGATATCTAACCTGGATAAGTTAACTCAGAGTAAGTAGTAAATCTTCTAATAGAAGGGTGTTATGGCTTCAAAGCAAAACGTCTTTTATTTTTATTCTTTCCCTTGTAGTAGTATAGTCACTACTTGCTCTGAGTGAAAACACACGGGTAAGTGAGTAAACCTGCCTCTTGGATTACCCCCCCTCCAGCTTAGAGCCAACTTAAAAAAATAAGTAAACATGCTGCATAGATCTTTTTTATGTTGGTTTAATCACACAATGCCATATACATTACACGTGGCATTGTTATGTTAAACTAACATGAAAACATTCAGGCAGCCGTTTGCTTTAAAGCAACACTAAGTAGTTTTCGTCTTCGGCTGCCCTATAGATTGGAAGCGAAATTGTCTCTATTTCAAACTACAGAAAGATGGCCCGCTCCTTCAAACTTACTTAGTGTGGTTAAAGCCCATGGACAGCAGAAAAGTGAATTCCGAAGTGCCTTTCATCCAGTTACAAGTTGATTAACCACTGAAACCATTTTGGAAACATTCTTTTAAGGTTAAAAAAAACTACTTAGTGTTGGTTTAATTTCTTTAGGATGGCTCAAAGCAGCATTTTTTTTTCTTGGAACTAGGGCATTATTGGCTCTGCAGAAACAATATTGGGCGATTAATGCATGTAGGAGGGAACCCACGACCTCAGAGGTGACAGGTACTGATCTTACACACTGTGCCACTCTGACAGACCTCAAGCTCAAGATAATGATGATGGCAAAAGAGATAGAGGGCCTATGTCCCACTATAACAACAGGAACAGCTCAACTGAAAATCATAGTCGCAATAGGCCTATATTTCACTTCGGAGAAATGCATGCTCTATCTTATGGATATTGATCTGCTCTTTCAAGGGTTTCAAACGACTATTTACCTGCTAGGCCTACACCATGTGTGCTGAACCTCTAGAATAGATAGGCAACTGCACTGCATGGATTCAGTGCTGCAAACGCTTGTGTTAGAATGTAAATGACAGCTCATGAAATTAGGACGTCAAAATACGTCTCGGTCTAAACATGACGTAACAATAAGTGTAAACATGACATTACAATAATAACAATAAGGGAGATATATTATCTCAATGCTGCAGAGAAATGAAGATTGACATAGTAAACACAGGGTCAACTTTTCAAATACTGGCCCAGTCACGGACTGAAAGGGTTAAATCACAAATGACAGCAAAATACCAGCAAAGATAATCAGATTAGTCAATAAGAATCCCTATTAGGCCCTATATTTGACATTTTATTTCAAATTCAAAACTTAGAATATCAATAGTTTCCAGCAAACACGAAAAAAAAAAACTATTTTAATGAATTTCAGTATGGTAGTAATAAAGGGTTTATTATGTGGGTTGTTTTTTCACCCTAGCTCCCTAAACACCCTATATTCCTTAAAAGCACATCTAAACCCTCCTTTGAAGCAATTTTCATGAAGGTCCATCCATTTAGCCACTAGAAAATAGGAAATGAAGTCAAGTTATAACCTCAAAAACACTACATTTTGGGTAATAGGGGGTTAAAAAGAGGACCTGAAGGGGTTAATCTTGCACTTTTTGCACATGTATGCGTTCCTCCAAATGTTTTATGGATAAAAACTAAGACAAAATTAAAAATTTCTTTTTTTTTCTTACCCAGAACTGACTTACGGGCTTGTGAGATGACCTCTAGATTTTTCCAAAGTTTTGGCAAACAAGGGGTTAATACATACCCTTGTACGCACTTTAAGTTAGTACAAACCCCAGAATATGTTGAAAGGCATCCATACCCTTCATTTAAAACAGGTTTTGTTTTGTTCTACCGGGTGGAGGGGTATCTCCTTAAATAGGGCTCTTTTTTGGGTCTTGCCACTGCACTATTTATTGACCCTATAGCAAAGATGGTAGATATGCCAAGATACTTCATGGTAGTTAATGTCTATGGGAGCAAAGTGGGGATGAGTTCCAGGCTGCATAAATAGGCGCGTCATTGACATGCTTGGCTGTAGTAGCTAGTACCGCGCACTAAAAATAAACTTTCTCCGGAGTAGTGTGGAATATTATAGAAATAGTAGCTAATGTCTTCATTACCCCTATAGTGGCCAATGTCTTTGTTAACCCTATAGTAGCCAAAGCATGCATTAACCCTGTAGTATCCAATGCTTTCATTAACCCTATAGTGCACAGTGACTTTGTTAAGCCTATAGTGACCAGTGCCTTCGTTAACCCTATAGTGGCCAGTGCCTTTGTTAACCCTATAGTACCCAGTGACTTTGTTTACCCTATAGTAGCCAATGCCTTTGTTACTCCTGTAGTAGCCAGTTGGTTAGAGACTCAGTCTGTGGTTTCATATACTGAGCATAAGGTCTGCACTGACTGCAATTAGGCCCTGGTGTGTGTGTGTGTGTGTGCACGCGTGTGTGTGTGTGTGTGTGTGTGTGTGTGTGTGTGTGTGTGTGTGTGCACGCGTGTGTGTATGAGTGTGTGGCCAGTCCCCGTCCTTCCACTAGGTGTCTGTTGGTCTGCGTACAATATTTCAAGTAAAACTAAAGAATGCTGTAGGCCACAATGTCTTTTGTGTTGAATAACCGCATTACGCAGAGCTGGAGTAGGCAGCACTTCCATGCGTTTGGACCAGAACCAGCTGAGATGGTTCCAGACCTCAGACGCCACCAGGCCTCCGTTAGGCGTGGACCTGTGTCATGTCAGGGTCGGGTTGGACCGCATGTGGGTCAGTGCCTAAGTGTGTGTGTGTGTGTGTGTCAGTGTGTGTGTGTGAGAGGTTAGCAGGGACAGACATACTTGTGTGCTTCAAAGTGGCGTGTGTAGGAAGGGGAGATGCCGCTGCTCTCTCGGCACACACTTCTCCCCATTGTGTGCAGCCGGCACGAGAGGAAGCGCACACACACACACAAACTAACATACACACACACACAAACTAACATACACACACGTGCGCGCACACACACACAAACTAACATACACACACACACAAACTAACATACACACACGTGCGCACACACAAACACAAACTAACATACACACACGTGCGCACACACACACACACAAACTAACATACACACACACAAACTAACATACACACACGTGTGCACACACACAAACACGCAGACCAACATACACACACATGTGCTCACACACACACATACACATGTATACACGTATGCTCACACACAGACACACACACGCAAGACACAGACACACACGTGTGCAAACAAACACATACTCTCATGCACACACACACACACATGTATACACACATGATCATACACGTACACACATATGTATTCACACATGCTCACACCCAGACACACACACACACACAAATCAACAAGACACAGTAAGTAACTGCAGACACCTCACACTTTACCAAATCACAGAACAGCTTTAATTAAATACTGCAAAAACAAGAATGAAAACAAAGACAAACTCCAAGGGGGGAAATATAAAGAACATAGAATTGGTTCTCTTTTGTTTTTTCTTTCTCCTGAAGTCTATTGCATTATATATAACTATATAATAATATAGTTATCATATCATATGAACCACAGCATTAAGCATTATTTGTTATTACATTTCCATAGCCATCTCTCCCACACTTTGTCTTTCACTCATTCACACATTTTCTCAAAAATAAAGTGCTTTTATTACATTTACTTCTTTTGATGATTATTTGATACACTCTTTTTTTAAGAACAAAATCAAAGGCCATTCCTACGCCCCACCCCTTTGAAGTGGAACACGCACAGTCCACACACACACACACACACACACACACACACACACACACACACACACACACACACACACACACACACACACCATCCAGTAGTCTAGCAGGGCTTTTGCCCTCCCTTTTGTTGACTGGTTTTTCTGCTATTCACAAGTACAGCTAGTCTTGAGTTCATACCGCACTGCCAGCTGTGAAATGTAGTATTTTCCTTAAAGTGTTAAAGTGTTAAGACAGCAATTGAGCCACTGTACAGGTGGGGTTTTTAGGAGACTGTGCTGTTCTTTTATGTAATTCTTCACATTTTTTGTTGTGTTTTTTTGATCGAGCTGATGATCTGGCTGGGGTTTCAGCATGTGCTCTGGTGTTGTCCGCCCAAGTGGGGAATATTGTGCTCATCGCTATGCCCCTCTGGTGTGTGCTCAACCCATGTGGGCATGTCTACACAGCTGCAAATTTTGTAGTAGTCTGTGAAACTTGTAAAACCACGTAGCCATGGGTTGGCCGGGGGGGTGGGGTGGCTTTGCCACCCACCTGTCAATCAAGCCCACCCAATCAGAAGGCTCTATAAGTTCGATTGACTGTTTAAGTAATAAAAATAACCTATGTGTTTTGCCTAGGCCCACCTGATTTTTTGCTGGGCCCACCCATTTGATGATTTCTGGCTACGCCCCTGATGAAGGGACAAGTTACGTGCCTCGTAGACTACGGTGGATCTTACGACCAGCTAGTGCAACACACTGCTGGTGTACTGTGTTGGCCTCACTACACTGCTGCAGAGTCGCACCACATCTCACCCTCACCACATCTCACTCCCACCACATCTCACTCCCACCACATCTCACCCTCACCACACTGCTGCAGTCGCACCACATCTCACCCTCACCACATCTCACTCCCACCACATCTCACCCTCACCACATCTCACTCTCGCCACACTGCTGCAGAGTCTCACCACATCTCACTCCCACCACATCTCACTCTCGCCACACTGCTGCAAAGTCTCACCACATCTCACTCCCACCACATCTCACTCTCGCCACACTGCTGCAAAGTCTCACCACATCTCACTCTCACTCCCACCACATCTGACTCTCAGTCTGACTGGGACTACTAAGCTGTTCCACTGGATGTGACTGTGGAAAACCTGACAGACATTGTTTTGTTTTTTCCCTTTTTTTGTTTTGTTTGCTGTCTGAGTAAAGTACTGCCACTGGTGGATAAGGCCGTTTTTCTGACAAGGGTTCGAGGACAAGGCCACATAAAGAGCTAATTACACACACACACACACACATACACACACACTCTCACACTCTCTTTCTCATGCACAATCACACATCACAACACATTCAGTGAAACCCTGTTTTAAACCTCTTTTGGAACAAGTGCTCACACACTGTATACGCCACAAACACACACACACTCATGTGAGCTTAGGGGCACAACTGCATGTCTGTGACTGCAGGCCGCTTCACACCATCAACACTGCAACACACTTGTGAAGAACCCGCCTGAAGGAACCGCAACAGGCTCCAGCTGACCGCACAGTCTCTGAGATTGGGTTTGTAAGTCCTTGAAATGCGAAGGAACACCGTATCCAAGTTTCCAATGTCTGTCTGCTCAAGGTCTGAGCACAGCGTTGCCATGGTACCTGTTGCTAGGCGGCCGTGTCACAAGCAGAAAGTGATATGTTATAGGCCGGCAGAGTAGCTTGCTGTGGAGCTGTAGAAGTTTGAGCTGCGCACGAGGAGAATCACTTCCTGCATCTGGTGTTGACGCCAGAGATCGGCGGCGATAAGCTAGCGGCAAAGCACGAGCTGTGCACGACTGATTCCTGTTTACACACAATTACGGAGCGCGCTGTAAATAAAACAAACACACACACACACAAACAAACAAACAAAAGTCTGGGGTTTCTGTAGATGACGACTCCTCTTGTCCCTCCAGAGCCAAATGCAAGTCTCCATCCACTTTAGCCAGTAATCCCCTGAGTTTCTGCTCCTTTTCCCCATATCTCTCTCTCTTTCTTTCCTTCCTCTGTTCTCTCTCTCCCTCCTTCCTTTCACCTTCCAATTGCTTTCTGCTCCTTCTCTCTTCCACAAAGATGCATCCATCCAATCCACCTGGAGTAAGTGTCTCCTCTTGCCAATCAGACACCAAAGATGAGTTCTGGGCGGGGCTAGGAGGATGGACAGAAGGCAGTATTGTGTGGGACTCTTTCTGGGCCCTCCCCTTCAAACATTTTGTCCAATAGCAGCAGAGGAAGGCACTTCTGCTGAAAGCCCACCAATGACGTCTTCACCATCCCAGTGTTAGGTCTTGCTTTGAGTGACAGGCACTTGGATACCTTTCTGTCCCGATGCTGTAGAGAAAAAACAGAATTTAATCATTTTAAAGGTTTTGGGCCTCATGGTAAATACCACCACCATCCATTTTTACAATAAAAGCAAGACTTACACACATACACATACACACACACAGTCTTTTCTAACAACAAATGCTTGTTGTTAAGATAAGGGCTCGATGTTGGCCTCCCCTCAGGGAAGGTCTGCAGCAGGCCCCCGTGAATCTACACACACACACATACACATACACGCACATACACACACATACACGTACACACACACACACACACACACACACACAGTTCTTTCTCTTTCTCTCTCTCTCTTTCTTTCTCACACACAAATACACACCCAGTCGGTACTTCTCCTTGGCTTCTGCTCGCTCCTTTGCATCGAAGTACCACACAGTAATGGCATAACTGAGAGAATCAAGAAACACACAGTTAGACAGTGCTAAAGCCTTCCATCTCCCTCTCCCTTACAAACACACACACACACACACACGCACACACACACACACACACACACACACACACACACACACACACACACACACACACACACACACACACACACACACACACACACACACACAGGGAAACACTGTGAAAGAAAATCCATCACAGAAACCCCCAAGGAATAATTCCCTACATGGTTCAATTGATTCACTGCCTTGACTTCTTTTAAAGCAAAATCAATGCAATCAATGATGAGAGAGAGAGAGAGAGAGACAGAGAGAAAGAGAGAGAGACGGAAAGAGACAAAGAGAGAGAGACAGAGAGAGAGAGAGAGAGAGAGAGACTGATGAGAAGGGAGAGAAAGAGAGACAGAGAGGGGGGAGGGGTGAGCAAGATAAAAAAAAAAATGGAAATAGGGCTCTGCTTGGCTATGATTAATAACATTTAAGCGTAACACGTTACTAAGGACATGCTGTTTGTGTGTGTGTGTGTGTGTGTGTGTGTGTGTGTGTGTGTGTGTGTGTGTGTGTGTGTGTACACATGTGTATGCATGTGTGCGTGCGTGTGTGAGTGCGTGTGCAAACTAAAAATCATTTAGTGCATCATAAAGTCGCAACAATGTTTTCATCAATAGCTGTTCAGGCAAAGCCCCCTGTGAAAGAGAGAGCATGAGAGGAGAAAGGGGAAAGATGGGGAGAGAGGAGGATGGAGGAGAAGAAGAGAGGGATGACAGAGCATAAGAAGAGGAAAAGAATGACACTGAGTGTGAAAAGAGAGAGATGACAGAGAAAGGAAAGAGGAGAAGAACATAGAGGGCTGAAGAAGGGGAAATGAATGGCAGAAAAATAGATAATCAGAAGGATGATATAAAGAGTGGGAGAAAGAAAAGAATGGAGAGAGTGATAAAGAAGAAAAGGATAAAGAGAGTAAGGGAAAAGATAATGTGATCTAAAATGATAGAGAGCGGGGAAAAGGAGAGCAGAATAATAGAAAGAGACAGAGAGAGAGCGCAAGAGAGAGAGAGAGAGAGAGAGAGAGAGAGAGAGAGAGAGAGAGAGAGAGAGAGAGAGACAGAGAAAGAAACAGAGAGAGAGAGAGAGGGAGATAAAAGGGTAAATTTTCAAACCTTGGGGGGACTGGACTGGTTTGTTTATTCCTGTGTGTCTGGTGAGGACAGGACTACTGCTATGGAGCACACACACACACACACACACACACACACACGACGTACACACACACACAACATACACATACACACAAACACACACACGGCGTACACATACTGACACACACGGCATACGTACACCACATTCTCACGCACACATACCACACACACACACACACACACACGGCATACACACACCACATTCTCACATGCACACATACTGCATATACAAACCAGATTCTCACACACATACACCACATACACTCAGGAAAAACGTATTTCCTGCTCACATTTACTCACTCACACACACACACACACACACGCACACACACACACACACACACACATGCACACACACACACACATACACATGCAAACAGATTGTAATTTACCTCCTAGTGTGGATTTCCCCTTGACTCCCATTATACTTTAACTAAAACATGCACACATGCACACACACAAATACACAAACACACACACACAGACACACCTCCCACACACACTTTCTTCAAGAAAACTCATCTGTTACGCCAGCTAACTGCATGTGGACTTCTAACAGGTTAAATAAGCTTATAACCAGCGTGAGACTGAATGAAGCTAACCATTATAAAACCCCAACATGCGACAACCACCCTGACCAACACACTCACAGGGAGCCAAAACAAGGGTTCTTGTGAATGTGTATGTGTGTGCGTGTGTGTGGAGTTTATTGTATCTCTAGGGCACTGAAGGTGATTCGGCAGTTTGCTGAGGCAGAGCTGGCCGGAAATATGTGTGCATGTGTGTGTGTGGTATAATTTGATTATGTATCTAAGGTCGCTCAAGGTGAACTGGGTGAGAGTTTGCTGAGGCGAGGCAGGCAGGAAGTGTGTGTGTGTGCGTGTGTGAGTCACAGCGCCTCTGCAAGATATAGAGGAAAGTTTATGGGTGCGTGTGTGTGTGTATGATTATATTGCCACAGCAGGAAAATTCATGCCAAGGGTCACATGAAACTAAACTAATAAAAAAAACAAGGGAGGGATTATGTATGTGTGTATGCTGTGTGTGTGAATGTTCATGTATGTAATAAATGTTGATGTGTTAAAAATGTCTGTGTGTGTGTGTGAGTGTGTGTTTCCTCACCGTGTAGCGAAGGCAGGCTTGACCTCGTGTGGGTTCCGGCGGTCGGACCAGAAGATGACCAGGCGGTCGAATAAGGGCTCAATGTTGGCCATCACATTCCGCCCCTCGGGGAAGATCTGCAGCAGGCCCCCGTGAATCTACACAAACACACATACACACACACACACACACACACATACATGCACATACACGTACACACACACACAAACACGCACACACACACATACACGCACACACATACACACAAACACACACACACATAACACACAGTAATAAAAGTGATACATCAGTTGTTTTAACAGGTGACTATTAAAAAACTACAGTGCAGAGGGAATTATGTATATTACATATGAATAACTGTAAAATTACAGCAGGCTGCAGTTTGTTTTTTTCATAGCATCAGATTATGATTACAGTCTACCACTACACCAAGTTAAACAGTGTACAAGTGTACTCAAAACACTTGCGTTTATGCGTTTATGCAATATGTATGATCTGTATGTGCGTATGTCAAGGAAAGAAAATATTTAATATGAATAAGGGCTCATTTCCACCGACTTGAGCATGTACAGCATGTAACTGTGTACAATATGTGTGTATGTGTGACAGAACACGCTCAGATCACGCGTGCGGTGGAAATGGTCTAATCTGTTAACATGCATTCTAAATGAATACGGACAGAAAATTGCTGCACTTGCTGTCTACGCGCTGTACACGCAGAGTGTTTGGTGGAAATGAGCCCTTACTGTGCTCGGTTCTGCATTTTGGATGTCGAACTATCGAAACTAGGTCAAATCGCTACTGCGAGACCTTTTAGATGGATCATATTTAAATATTTCATCACAAATCCTCTTTTATAGCATTTTAGTCTGACGATTCATTTTTAACCCTTTCATCTTTCATCTGTGTTGTCAGTATTCGGAGTTGGTGAAGAAGCTTTCACCCATCTAACAAGACTTGTAAACATCTAAACACAACTCATCCTTTGTGATACATACTGTATGCAGTATAGCATTTGCTAACATGAAATTTACATGCAATGTCTGCTTATATATAGTGTATCGTGTGTTCTCTGTATGAAGTTCATTTGCATGTTTGCATTTGAATATAGTGTGTGTAGTGTGTGTGTGTGTGGTTTGCATTTCTACAGTATCTCACAAAGGTGAGTACACCCTTCACATTTCAGCAAAAAATGGACCATATCTTTTCAAGCCACAATACTACACAAAATGAAATTTCAGTATGTTTTCCAGTAGTCAGTGTGCAGCTTGTGTAGCAGTATTAATTTACTGTCCTCGGAAAACAACTTTACACACAGGCATTTTCGTGTACATAGCAGGCCACAAAAGCGAGTTTCCCCCCACAATGAACATGTCCAAATTGTGTCAAAATTGTAATTTTTTTGAGTTAGCACCATTGTTATCTACCACTGCCTTAATATGAAATTCACCAGAGCTGCACAGGTTGTTTTTGTGATCCTTTTCTATTCCTCCATTATGGCATTATGGAAATGGGGGATGTTAGACACTGGTGCTCCTTCATCTCCTGTTTAAGGATGCCCCAGGGGTACCCAGGGTTGAGGTCTGGAGACATACTTGGCCGCTGCATTACCTTCACTTTCAACTTCTTCAGGGAGGCAGTGATCATTTTGGAGGTGTGTTAGGGGTTGTTATCATCATGAAAAAAACATTTGCGTGCCAGTTTCTGAAGGGGGGCATCATGTTCTGCTTCAGAATGCCACAGCACATGTTGCAATCCATGATTCCTTCAGTGAACTGCAGTTGCTCAGTGCTGGCAGCATTGAAGCAGCCCCAAACCATGATGCTACCACCACTGGGCTTGATTGTAGGCAAGGCACAATTATAATGGTACTGTTTAACAGGCCGCTGCCACACATGCCTGACATCATTTAAGGCAAAAAAAGTTTATTTAAATCTCGTTAGACTACAGGATATGGTTTCAGAAATTCATGCGTTTGGACTGCATGTCTTCAGCAAACGTTTTTTCCGGCTTTTTTGTGATCAAGTTTTAAAAGAGGCTTTCATCTGGAAAGACAACCATGAAGGCCGAGTTGTTGCACTGTGTTGCATATTATTTTAGCTCTGTCATTCTGACCTCCCGCCTCTGCAACCTCTGCAGCAATGCTGGCTGCACTCATGCATTTATTTTTTGAAGCCAACTTTTGCATCTGACACCGATTGTGTGGACCCAACTTCTTTGACTGATCCTGTCAATGCCTGTTCTGGCAACGCACCCGTTTTGGAAAACCACCTAATGACTGAAGCCATGATGGTGTAGCTCAGTTTCATGGTGTTGCTGATTTTTTGTAGCATAAGCCATCATTCTGTAAAGCAACAATTACATTTCTCAAGTCCTGAGTTTTCTTTTTTGCCATGAGGTGCCATGTTGGTCATCCAGTGGATAGTATGACAGAATTATAGCCAAAAACAATAAAATGAACACCTCTAATACATGACACATGAATTTGTATGGTCCAGTTGAGCAGACCAAAACACAAAAATGATAAATAGGACAAGTGGGTTTTTATGGTTCAATGATATGTACAGTTATCATTGAGGGTGTACTCACTTTTGTGGCCTGCTATTTATACAAAATGCCTGTGTGTAAAGTTGTTTTCAGAGGACAGCAAATTAATACTGGTACAGAAGCTGTATATTGACAACTCAAAAACATATCGAAGTTTCATTTGTGTAGTATTGTCCCCTAAAAAGATATAGCAATTTTTTTGGTAAAATGTGAAGGGTGTACTCACTTTTGTGAGATACTGTATGTCTGATATGGAGTTCATCTGCACTATAAATGTACGGTGTTTGGCGTGTGTGGATGGCCTTCCTGTGTGAAGTGGAGACTGACACAGGTATAATATAGTAGTCCGCCATAGTTCAAACTAGAGGGGATACTGGGGGGCACGGTACCCCTGAGCAAGACCCGGTACCCCCCAAAGAGACAAAAATAGCTGGGTTGGGGGGTACCAACATATTCATCTAATTAATGTAAAATGTAAAAAGTAGTACCCCGCGTAAAAGTTAGTACCCCCACGTATGGAGGGTTCATTCACACTCTGGGTGTAGCCTGTGCCTTTGGGCTCCTACTTACGTTGGCGTTCCAGTCCTTGTTGAGATAGTAGATGCAGGTGATGCAGCGGCCGTCCCCGTGGGGGTTGTCCACGTGCCGCACGTAACCTGTGCCCTTCCCAGGGTAGCACGCCACCATCGCCTGCACACACACACATAGAGGGGAAGGGACTGTTAGGGAGCTAACGGCTGGACACACACACACACACACATACACACACAGAGGGAAGGGACTGTTAGGGAGCTAGCGGCTGCACACACACACACACACACTCACACACACACACACACACATACACACACACACAGAGGAAAGGGACTGTTATGGAGCTAGCGGCTGCACACACACACACACACACACACACACACACACAGAGTGAAGGGAGCTAGCATCTGGCATCTGCGACGGTGCATGGCGGGCGCCAAGTGACCGTAACAAAAAACATCAAGAGTGGCGTAATCTTTGTGGCACTCTGTGTCTCCCATAGGTCGCTTCTTTATAATAACTTTTTATCTTTGTCTTTATATTAACTGTATATCTAGCGTCAAACATTGTGTCTTTATATTAACTGTATATCTAGCGTCAAACATTGTGTCTTTATATTAACTGTATATCTAGCGTCAAACATTGTGTCTTTATATTAACTGCATATCTAGCGTCAAACATTGTGTCTTTATATTAACTGCATATCTAGCGTCAAACATTGTGTCTTTATATTAACTGCATATCTAGCGTCAAACATTGTGTCTTTATATTAACTGCATATCTAGCGTCAAACATTGTGTCTTTATATTAACTGCATATCTAGCGTCAAACATTGTGTCTTTATATTAACTGTATATCTAGCGTCAAACATTGTGTCTTTATATTAACTGTATATCTAGCGTCAAACATTGTGTCTTTATATTAACTGTATATCTAGCGTCAAACATTGTGTCTTTATATTAACTGTATATCTAGCGTCAAACATTGTGTCTTTATATTAACTGTATATCTATTTACATTAACTGTATATCAAAGGTTAAGGGGCGTGTGTGTGTGTGTGTGGGGGGGGGGGGGGGGGGGGGGGCTGAAGGATAGCAGAGCAGGGCAGTAGAAGTTATGAAGGACTGGTTTGGGCTCTTGAGTGGCTTATAGGTGTGTGTGTGTGTGTGTAGAGGGCACACACAAATACATACACATGCACACAGCTACTGGTGTGGCAGTGTTCTAGCCTGCGGTGTAGCTACTGGTGTGGCTATTGGTGTTCTAGCCTGCAGTGTAGCTACTGGTGTGGCTACTGGTGTTCTAGCCTGAGGTGCTGTAGTGTTCTAGCCTGAGGTTTGGCTACTGGTGTGGTAGTGTTGTAGCCTGCGATGTGGCTACTGGTGCTGTAGTGTCCCAGCCTGAGGTTTGGCTATTAGTATGGTAGTGTTCTAGCCTGAGGTTTGGCTACTAGTGTGGTAGTGTCCCAGCCTGAGGTTTGGCTACTGGTGTGGTAGTGTTGTAGCCTGCGATGTGGCTACTGGTGCTGTAGTGTCCCAGCCTGAGGTTTGGCTACTAGTGTGGTAGTGTTCTAGCCTGAGGTGTGTACCTGCCCACAGCTAATAGTCCTGTGGAAACAGGACTCCACTATTTGCACCTTCAAACACACAGAACCCGCATTAAGAAACACACACAAACACACACACACACACGTATACACATAAACATGCAGACATGCACACATACACACAAACACCCATGCCCACAGACACAAAAAAACAAACACAAACTGTTCCACTATTCACTTTCACACACTTCATTGCATATATTTCCATAATATGTGTATGTATGTGTGTGTGTGTGTGTGTCTGTGTGTGTGTGTGTGTGTGTGTGTGTGTGTGTGTGTGTGTGTGTGTGTGTGTGTGTTTGTGTGTCCACTTGACACAGACGTGTTGCAGATGCCCCCATCAGCTGCAGTAACCTGAGATGGAGGACTCACTCTGTTCCCTCACCGTCACCCAACCACCAACACTCTAAGATACGGTACACTTGTCACCACACACACACAAATACATACACATGCACACACACACACACAAAAGTACATACACACACACACAGAAATACATACAAACGCGCACAGACATAAGTACACACATGCAGAAATACATACGCATGCACACAAACACACACACACACACAGTAATAAATATCAGTAATCAAGCACACATTTACGAACACATTCTTTGGTGTGTGTAAACACATAGACACAAACGTAGACACCCACACATGGAGGTACATGCAGGCCTGCACGCAAGCCTGTTGTGTATCTGAAAAAAGGGCGGACTGGCCCTTTAAGTTATGCCCGGGCACAGCTAAACATTCCACAACTTGCTGTGTCATTCTTGGACAGGGTTACCTCTCAGCCAATCAGCATGCAGCACACATGCACAGCAACCTCACAGCCCCGCCCATACTGAGTGCGCGCGCTAAAGGGTTAACCCTAAGAGTGCCAGAGGACAGCCGGGAAATTCCACACCTCTACAACACGCACAACACTGCAGTGTCAGGGTGGGGGGAGAGAGAGAGAGAGAGACAGAGAGAGAGAGAGA
>CM050215.1:22740467-22747967 GCA_027475355.1 Coilia nasus
GGGGTGACCCAGGACAGACTGCTCTGACCTCTTGCACACAATCACCAAAGTATTAGTATAATAATAATAATAACAACAACAACAACAACAATAATAATATGCCTATGATCTACAGTGACTAGTCAGGGCCTCAGGTGTGACCTCACACACACAATCACCACAGTTTAATATTATTATTATTATTATTATTATTATTATTATTATTGTTGTTGTCATTATTATTATTATTATTATTATAAATAACAACAACAATAATAATAACAATAACAATAACAATAACAATAATAATAATAATATGCCTATGACTTCCAGTAATATGTCAGCGCCTCTAATAGCTGATGCTTTTTGGAATAGGGGCACCGGGAGGATGTGGACAGAGGTGACCCAGGACAGACGGCTCTGACCTCACGCACACAATCACCACAGTATTAGTATAATAACAACAACAACAACAACAATAATAATAATAATATGCCTATGGTCTTCAGTGACTAGTCAGGGCCTCAGGTGTGACCTCACACACAAAATCACCACAGTTTATAATAATAATAATAATAATAATAATAATAATAATAATAATAATATGCCTATGATCTACAGTGACTAGTCTAGTAGCTGAGGCTTCCTGGAAAGGGAGGATGTGGAAAGAGGTGACCCAGGACACACTGCTGTGACCTCACACACACAATCACCACAGTTTGTCTGTGTAGATTCTCATTCATGCAGATCATGGTAGTCAAAGGAGCTAAGCGGTATGCAACTGGACTTCTTTTTGGAGTTTGGCCCTTGTCCCATATTGACAGCACAGCTAGGGGTCTGACCTGTAATCTGAGCTGGTTCACACCGAGGTCAACACACACACACACACACACACACACACACACACACACACACACACATTCCCCTGACACACACACATAGACTCCTGGAAAAGGCAAGGACATCAGATGATGGGAATGGGCAGGCGTCAACAATCCCAGTACAAGTGTTGGGGTGTGTGTGGGTGTGTGTGTGTGTGTGTGGATGTGTGTTTCTGGCTGTGCAAGGTCAGGTAAAGAAAAACGTGTTTGTATGGCATCCTTTGTGATCTTTAAAGGTAAGTATGTGTTTGTAGGTGGATGTGAATTTTTGTCGGCCTAGGTGTTTGTGTGAACAAGCTTCTCTGGGAGTGGTGGTGGTTATCTGTGTGTGTGTGTGTGTGTGTGCGTGCGTGTGTGTGTGTGTGCTGTGCTTAACTAAAAAGAAGTCTGCTGATCTTTGTGTTGGCTGATCTCAGCTTCCTTCTAAACAGCCCCATCTGACCCGATGACAGCACAGTCAGCACACACACACAAACACACACACACACACACACACACCCACACACCCTGACACTCAGTCTTTGCATTGTTTACATGATAACGTCCCCGAAAACAGTCTCGGTCAGTCCTGACACACACTGATAGCTGAACACACACAAGCAAGTACTGATAGCTAAACACACACAAGCAAGTACTTAGACTCTAAGGAGCTGAAAGGAGACAGAAAGAAAACGAGAGAAACATGGTGTCTGCGACAGATTTAGCATTGGGTCTTTGGCATGAGGCATCCAGTGTGTGTGTGTGTGTGTGTGTGTGTGTGTGTGTGTGTGTGTGTGTGTGTGTGTGTGCGTGTGCATGTGTGTGTGTCAGGTGTGTGTGCGCACATCTGTGCGCGCACGTTGGTGTGTGTGCATGAGTGTGTATCTGCACGTGTGTGTGTGTGTGTGAGGTGACCCCGGGCCCCTAGGCCGCTGCTGCCCTGTGTGTGTCTAAGTGGGCGTCATTAAGGCCAATTAGTGGTGTATCGGGGCATCGTGCTGTTCACACAGCCCTCGCCTGGAGGGTAAACACTGCAGCCCACAGCACAGTATGGGTGCTCTACTATATCTCCCTCTGCATTCCTCTCTTTCTTTCTTTCTGTCTTTCTTTCTCTACCTCTCTCTGCCTTTCTTTCTTTCTCTCTTCTTCTCTTTCCCTTTCTCTCCTTCTCTCGCTCGTAAGATCAAGAATATTAATTGATTTTCATTTCTATAAAACAATGGAAAATCTTGAAGCATTTGAGCAAAGGTGGTGTTTTGACAATGTGTTGTGTGTAATCACTGCTGGCAGTTTGTGTTTTGCACCTTTCTTGGGGGAGGATGAATCCCATGTTTAAGGATCATGCTTATTCATATACTGTGAGGAAGCTTTTGTAATTGTTCTGTGAACTGTAATAAATGCTTTTTTAAAATTCAAAAATTCTCCTTCTCTCTCCTCCTGTACCTCTCTCTGCCTTTCTTTCTTCCTTTCTTTCTTTCTTTCTTTCTTTCTTTCTTTCTTTCTTTCTTTCTTTCTTTCTTTCTTCCTTTCTTTCTTTCTCCCCTTCTCACCCTCTCTCTCTCCTCCAGTACCAGTTCTTTCTTTCTTGCTCCTTCTCTTTCCATATCTTACCCTCTCGCTCCTCCTCTATCTCTCTGTGCCTCTTTCTTTCTTTCTTTCTTTTTTTTCCTTCTCTTTGCCTTTCTCACCCTCTCTCTCCTTCTCTACTCTTCTCTACCCTTCTCTCTCCATCATTCTTTCCCAGTTTCTCTCTTCCACACTCACCCATATCACTCTCTTTCCCTGTCCGCCCCTCCCTCCCTCCTTCCCACTCTCACCCTTTCTTTCACCCATCTCTCACCCTCCCTTTCACCCATCTCCCCTTCCTCTCACCCATCTCCCCTTCCTCTTTCTCTCTTTCTCTCTTCACCACACCTTTTCTCTGACAACAGGGGAATCAGGGAATCCATCATCTTTCATATTTATTTCAACCTTCCAAATAGATTTCCTCAAAACAAAGACGAGACAGCTGTATGTGACCTGCTGTAGTATGCTATCTGTTACCTATGTAGCTGTATGTGACCTGCTGTAGTATGCTATCTGTTACCTATGTAGCTGTATGTGACCTGCTGTAGTATGCTATCTGTTACCTATGTAGCTGTATGTGACCTGCTATAGTATGCTATCTGTTACCTATGTAGCTGTATGTGACCTGTTATAGTATGCTATCTGTTACCTATGTAGCTGTATGTGACCTGCTATAGTATGCTATCTGTTACCTATGTAGCTGTATGTGACCTGCTGTAGTATGCTATCTGTTACCTATGTAGCTGTATGTGACCTGCTATAGTATGCTATCCGCTACCTATGTAGCTGTATGTGACCTGCTGTAGTATGCTATCCGCTACCTATGTAGCTGTATGTGACCTGCTGTAGTATGCTATCTGTTACCTATGTAGCTATATGTGACCTGCTATAGTATGCTATCTGTTACCTATGTAGCTGTATGTGACCTGCTATAGTATGCTATCTGTTACCTATGTAGCTATATGTGACCTGTTATAGTATGCTATCTGTTACCTATGTAGCTGTATGTGACCTGCTGTAGTATGCTATCTGTTACCTATGTAGCTGTATGTGACCTGCTATAGTATGCTATCTGTTACCTATGTAGCTATATGTGACCTGTTATAGTATGCTATCTGTTACCTATGTAGCTGTATGTGACCTGCTGTAGTATGCTATCTGTTACCTATGTAGCTATATGTGACCTGCTGTAGTATGCTATCCGCTACCTATGTAGCTGTATGTGACCTGCTATAGTATGCTATCTGTTACCTATGTAGCTGTATGTGACCTGCTATAGTATGCTATCTGTTACCTATGTAGCTGTATGTGACCTGCTGTAGTATGCTATCTGCTACCTATGTAGCTGTATGTGACCTGCTGTAGTATGCTATCCGCTACCTATGTAGCTGTATGTGACCTGCTATAGTATGCTATCTGCTACCTATGTAGCTGTATGTGACCTGCTGTAGTATGCTATCCGCTACCTATGTAGCTGTATGTGACCTGCTATAGTATGCTATCTGTTACCTATGTAGCTGTATGTGACCTGCTATAGTATGCTATCTGCTACCTATGTAGCTATATGTGACCTGCTATAGTATGCTATCTGTTACCTATGTAGCTATATGTGACCTGCTATAGTATGCTATCCGCTACCTATGTAGCTGTATGTGACCTGCTATAGTATGCTATCTGTTACCTATGTAGCTGTATGTGACCTGCTATAGTATGCTATCCGCTACCTATGTAGCTGTATGTGACCTGTTATAGTATGCTATCCGCTACCTATGTAGCTGTATGTGACCTGCTATAGTATGCTATCTGCTACCTATATAGCTATATGTGACCTGTTATAGTATGCTATCTGTTACCTATGTAGCTGTATGTGACCTGCTGTAGTATGCTATCTTTTACCTATGTAGCTGTATGTGACCTGCTGTAGTATGCTATCTGTTACCTATGTAGCTGTATGTGACCTGCTATAGTATGCTATCTGTTACCTATGTAGCGGAAGCGATCCTGTTATTGGCACGGTGCCTATTTTTAGCCATTTCTGTTGCTATTTCACTTAAAATGAGGCTTTACTTGGAAAAAAAGTAACTAATTTGAGTAATTAAACCTATAATGTTTATTTTAAACTGACTTTGCATCCAAATGTCTCTTACCACCTAGCTGATAATAGACTTGCTTACGCTACATGCCATTTATCTGAACGCTGATCCCTGATATAGGAAATAAGGAATGCCTTCAAAAATGGAAGTGTTAATCATTTATGTTCAATCAATTAGCAAAATGCAGTGACTGAACAAAAGAGAAACCTAAATCAAATCAACATTTGGTGTGACCACCCTTTGCCTTTAAAAGAGCATCAGTTTTTGTAGGTCAATTGCATAGAGTTTTTGAAAGAACTTGGCTGGTAGCTTGCGCCAAACATCTTGAAGAACTACCACAGATCTTCTGTGGATGTATGCTTCCTGACATATACAACCAATATGACACCTGACTATAATCCTGCAAAATCCCTGACTTTGTGTGTGTATTCAGTGTAAATGGTGGATGTCACCTTCCTAAGTGACACAGAAGGCCATGACCACACTGATGTCATCTCTCTCTTTCTCTCTATCTTTCTCTCTCTCTGTCTCTTTCTCTCTCCCTGTCTCTTTCTCTCTATCTTTCTCTCTCTCTGTCTACCATTCTCTCACTATATCTTTTTGTCACTCTATTGCCATCTGTTTTGTGCTATCTCACAATTACACTTACAAGTGAATATAATTGTGTGTGTGTGTGTGTGTGTGTGTGTGAGAGACAGTGTATATCAAGAGAGAGACACATGCACAACACACATAGTCAGCAGACTTTGTAAAGGGTG
Organism: Coilia nasus; assembly: GCA_027475355.1. Lineage (NCBI taxonomy): Eukaryota > Metazoa > Chordata > Actinopteri > Clupeiformes > Engraulidae > Coilia > Coilia nasus. The sequence continues at coordinate 22,745,724 of CM050215.1, forward strand.
GAGATCTCTCTGCTGACATACTAGTGAGAAATCAGCACATAATTATTCCTGCAGAATAATCAGGTTGTCTGTGCACTGCTGATTGTCCCCTTAGTGTGTGTGTGTGTGTGTGTGTGTGTGTGTGTGTGTTTGTCTGACAGACAGTAAGTGCATAACATTTTTTCTCTGACACATATCTCTCTCACTCTCTCTCCTGTTCTCCCTCTCTCTTTCTCTCTCTCATCCTTTCTCTCTTTCTCTCTCTCATCCTTTCTCTTTTTCTCCCTTTCTTACACTGCATTTGTCTTAATACACATTTACCATAATATATACCATACATTACTTATAATTCTGTATCTGGTATATCGTTTAGAATTTTATATTTAAAACATAGCTTGTGATTCCATATTTAGTGTTGTTTATATTTCTATATTCAGTGTGTGTTTTTTAATAACTCCTATGTGTTGTTGTCCCATCCATGTATGTGATGCTACTGTGGTGTGTCCAGCATTGAGGACTACGGTATGACTGTTACTTCTGTGACAGTGACATCTACACACCTGAAAATGTGTTTTTCTTTCCTCTTTCCTCTGCCTGTATGCTCTCTCTCTCTCTCTCTGTTATTCTCTCTCCCTCTCTCTCTCTCTCTCTCTAACAGTCTATACTCTCAATCCAACATCTAATTTTCTTTTATTTTCGCATCCCATTTTCTTGTATTTTCTCATCCCTTCATTCTTTCATGGCCTTTCATCCCTTTCTTTTAGCCCGTTTTAGGCTGTGCTCTGTTCTTCCGTAGCTGTCTAGTGTAGCCAGCTTCACATCCTTCCCCCTCCCATCCCACAGTACTGCTTCTATCTGCCTGTACACAACATAGGGACTAAGCAACTCAATCTCTCCCCTCCTTCCTCTCTCCCTCTCCCTCCGTCTTTCCCTCCCTCCCTCTCCCCCTCAATCCCTCCCTTTCTTCCTCTCCCTCTCTCTCCCACCCTCCGTTTCCCTCTGCCTCTCCCTCTCCCTCTCCCTCTCTCCCTCCCACACTACTGAATCCATCCACATCTAGACCACATACGGGCTCAGCAACTCTACTGCTCCCTCCTTTCTCCTCTATCTCTACCTTCTCTCTTTCTTTCTCTCACTCTTTCACCCCTTCCTCTTACCTTTTTTTCTCTCCATGTCACTCGCTCCCTCCCTCTGTCTCTGTCCCTCCATCCTACCGCTCTTACTCTTTTTGTACTCTCTCCCTTTCTCTCTCTATCCCTCTCTCTCTCCCCCTGTCTCTCTCTCCCTCTCGCCATCCATTTCTCCCCAGACCTGTCAGGGCATGTGAGGACACAGTGCAGCAGACGTTTTGATTACCAAGTGACTGATGCTGCTTCTCCCTGATTCACCCACTCTCTTCCTCCCTTGCTCTTCTCTCCCTCGTCCTCTCTTCCTCTCTCTCTCTTCATTCCTCTCTCTCTCTGTCTTCCTCGCTCTCACCCACTCTCTTCCTCCCTTGCTCTCTCTCTTTTCTTCGCTCTCTCTCTCACTATCTTCCCTGCTCTCTCACCCACTCTGTCTCTCTGACTCTCTCCTTCTCTCTCTTCCTCCCTCTCCCTGTCTTCATCACTCTCCCCCTCTCTCTCTGTCTCCCTTGCTCTCTCTCTCTCACTGTCTCCCTTGCTCTTTCTCACTCTCTCTTTCTCTCTCATCCTCCCTCTCCCTGTCTTCATCACTCTCCCCGTCTATGTCTCCCTCGTTTTCTCACCCTCTCCCTCTCTCTTCTCATCTTTCTCACACTGTCCATCTATCGGTTAATTATTCCTCCGCTACTTCTCACCTCTAATCCATCCATGCGTGATCTCTCCCCCTCGTTCTGACCCCAATCCACACAATCTCCATATCCTCTGCAGTCTGTCAGCTCACTCTCTCCTCAGTAACTCTGTCACAGTTGTGTAACTGTGTAACACTAACTGTGTGTGTGTGTGTGTGTGTGTGTGTGCAGTGAACACTGTAACCACAGCTGTGAGTGCGACATCATCATCGCCGTGGGCACTGGCTGCGGTCGTCACGCCAACAACAACGACAGCGCGGTGCCACCTCACCTCCAGAGTCAACAATGGTGGCATGGCTCTGCTCTGGGCAGTGCCACCCTCATAGGTGACCCCCCCCCCCCCCCCCCGTGCCCACTCCTGCGCCTGGCAACCCCTGCCTGGCATGCCTGGTTTCCAGGGAGACGGCAAGGGAAATATTTTGGCTGGCAGACTATGAGGGCCTGATAAGACA
>CM050215.1:23355467-23795467 GCA_027475355.1 Coilia nasus
GGCCCATAAACGGACCTGCAAAATCCAAGTGGAGCCGGGACCATACACGGCCAGGCCACTGCCATGGGTGAAGTGGGGCTGATGCTGGCATTTTCTGGTTGCTTTGACATTGTGAACATTTCTTTACCTTCTCTTCTAGAGCATTGTCCATTCCAGGCCACCACACAAATGACCTTGCCAGGCTTTTCATCCGGGAAATTCCCGGATGTGCATCGTGCAGTGAATCCATCACCTGCGCCTGCCCTGGTGGGGGAACGGTCACTCTGGAGCCCCAGAGAATACAGCCGTCCAGCACACTCAGTTCTAGCTTGCGCTTTGCATATGGCTTGAATTTCTCCTGCTGTACAGCTACAGGCCAGCCTTGCATCACCCATCTCTTTACTTTTGATAACACTGGGTCCCTCTCTGTCCATGTTTTGATTTGTTTTGCAGTCACGGGGGTGTTTGACAATCTGTCCTTCAAAAACACTGACTCAGGTGGAAAAACTGTGTGGCCCGGCGTGTTAGGGAGGGGTAGCCGGCTGAGAGCATCGGCATTAGCATTTTCACTACCAGCCCTATACACTATGCGGTACTGGTATGCCGACAGGATCAGAGCCCATCGCTGGATCCTTGCAGACGCCATGGGAGGAATGCCTTTTAATTCACTAAACAGACCCATTAGGTGCTTATGGTCTGTGAAAATGAAAAAGGGGCGACCATAGAGATATTGGTGGAAACGCTTCACTGCAAAAACTACGGCTAGTCCTTCCTTCTCTAATTGTGAGTACCCCTTTTCTGCTGCCGTTAGAGTACGTGACACATAGCTGATGGGCTTTTCAGTTCCATCCTCTAGGCAATGTGAAAGAACCGCCCCAACGCCATAAGGGGACGCCTCGCAAGACAGGATGACCTCTTTGGCGGGGTCGAAGTGCACAAGTAGTCGTTCTGAATGTAAAAGTGTTTTAACATGCTGGAATGCCTCCACTTGGGTCTGCTGCCATTTCCACAAACTATCTTTGTGCAACAGCTGATAGAGCGGTGCCAGCACCGTTGAAAGATCAGGTAAGAATTTCCCGTAATAATTCACTAACCCCAGGAATGACCTGAGCTCTGCTACATTCTTTGGACTTGGGGCCTCCTTTATCGCCCTCACCTTCTCTTCGACAGGCGACAGACCCTGAGCCGAGATCCGGTGGCCCAGATAAGTGACGCTCTGAGCTTGGAAAACGCACTTACTGCGCTTAAGGCGCATCCCCGCCTCGGAAATCCTCTTCAGTACCTGGTCAAGATTTTGCAAATGCTCCTCCTCTGTACTCCCCGTGACCAATATGTCATCCAGGTACACCGCCACGTGCGGGAGGTTTTGAAACAGGTTGTCCATCGTGCGTTGGAAGATACCTGGGCTGGATGCGACACCGAACGCCAGGCGGTTGTACTTGAATAGCCCTTTGTGTGTATTAATAGTGACATACTGTTTTGACTCCTCATCTAACAGAAGCTGTTGATATGCATGACTCATGTCCACCTGCCAACATTGCAAACAAATCCTCCACCCGTGGGAGGGGGTAGGTGTCGAGCTGGGCGGCCTGGTTAATTGTCAATTTATAATCTCCACAAATTCGCACTCCGCCATCTTCCTTCACTACTGGCACTATTGGAGCTGCCCAGTTGGAGAATTCAACAGGCTCAATCACGCCTGCTTGCTGCAGACGCACTAACTCCGCCTCCACTTTGACCCTCATTGCATATGGCACAGGACGTGGTTTGAAAAACCTGGGCTGAGCTTTGGGGTCTACACATAATTTGACTGTGGTTCCCCGGAGGGTGCCCAGCTCATCCTTGAAAACCTCTGCGTACTTGGCTATTATGTCGTGTACTGCTGTCATGTGTTTCACTTCGCCCCAAATGTTTCCCCATTGCAAGCGAATTTTCTGTAGGATATCACGACCCAGCAAACTAGGCCCCTCCCCTTGCACAACCAACAGTGTTACTGCTGCCGTTTGCCCTTCGTAATCAATGTCCACATCTATTGCTCCTGTGATGGGAATGCACTCACCCGTATACGTTCTCAGTCTGATGTTGGACTTTTTTAATGCAGGTGCATGCGCTGCCTTCCAACGTTGGTGATTTGTGTGTTCGCTGAGCACTGAAACTGAAGCCCCAGTGTCCACTTCCATTTTCAGCTCAACACCATTCACCTTCAGTGCAGCATAGATTGGCTCAGCCCTAGGTTGGCTGATGACATGGAGGTTGAACATGTTAAACGAACACTCCTCCTCCCCCTCAGGCTCATCCCCCTGCACATGATGTGCACTCTTGCTTGGCATGCCACCCCAGTCCTTTTTTTGTTTGGTTCTCTTTCCCCTGCACATTTTGGCGATGTGGCCCTTTTTCTGGCAGTTATGGCAAACAGAATCCTTGAATCCACAGTAATTTGCAAAGTGTGCTCCCCCACAACGGTAACACTCCACTGACTTGTGTGGCTTACCCTTCTTTTCCTTGGACACATAATGAACAGCGTCTGGCTGCGCTGCTCCGCTTGCTTGTTGAATATCTTTGGTGTTATTTGCCGCCGTTTCCATGGCTTGGGCGAGCTCCAGCGCTTTTTTGAAAGTGAGCTTGGCCTCGCTTAACAACCGACGCTGAATGCTGTCGTCATTAATTCCACAGACTAATCTGTCGCGCAGCATATCATTGAGCACCTCTCCGAACTCACAGTGCTCGGATAATTGCCTGAGTTCGGCTACAAATGCAGCCACTGTTGTTCCCTGCTTGCGTGAATGACTATGGAATTTAAAGCGTTGCACAATCACGGACAGCTTGGGGCTGTGGTGATTTTTAACTAGCTCAACAATGTCGTGGAAACCTAAATCGCCCGGTTTCCGCGGCGAAGCTAGGTTACGGATCAACTTGTACGTTTTGGCACCACACACACTGAGAAGAATAGACCGCCGTTTTGACTGGTCATGAATGTCATTTGCCACGAAAAAGTGTTCCAGTCTCTCGACATATTCCACCCAATCGCCGTCTGTCTCCACATACTCACTGAGCGTCCCAACTGTTGTCATGGCTATGACTTGAAAACGAGTCGCTCCTCTTCAAACTGCACGGCAACTACACAGCCGTTGTGCTCGGTTTTAATCCTCGTCGCCAGTGTAGTAACCGAGTGTTGTCAGACAATATTTCACACGGAGACAAGGAACAGTTCCAGAACTTTACTTCACAGCTAAAAGACGGCAGTGGAAAATGAACATACACTTGTGTGTCCCCCTTCAAGCTCCGGGGGCGAACACCCCTATTACTAAAGTTCCATGCCTGCCTTATTATTCACACACATGCAACAGTATCTACCTTTCTTTGGGGTATATCACCCTCAGAAGCCTGGACAGGTGAGGGTGGTATTCGACTCCAGCGCGCAACACCAAGGGGTATCGCTCAATGATGTCCTCCTCACGGGCCAAAACATGAACAACAGTTTGCTCGGGGTGCTGCTGCGGTTTAGGAGAGAGCCGGTGGCAGTGACGACCGATATCCAGCAGATGTTCCATTGCTTTGTCGTACGTGAGGACCATCGGAACTTTCTGCGCTTCCTCTGGCACCGCAATAATGACCTGGATGACGACGTCATTGAGTACAGGATGCACGTACACGTCTTTGGAAATAGCCCGTCACCATCCGTGGCCACATACGGGCTCCGTAGAGCTGCCGCAGAGGGAGAGAGGGAATACGGCATAGAGGCTAGGCTGTTCGTTGAGAGGAATTTCTATGTTGACGATGGGCAGGTCCAGCACCAAGGACGGCACCTCACCGACGGTGCCTTGAGAGTGGCGGGCCTGTGGATTATTGGTGGAAAACGGCGTATCAGCAACATCCTTCATCACTGCGTCACGTGCCGAAGACTATGCAGGAAGATGGAGACTCAAAAGATGGCTGACTTACCGGTGGACCCCCTCAGCTCAAATCCTCCCTTCTCATTCGTGGGTGTGGACGTCTTCGGACCATGGATGGTCGTGGCACGGCGTACCAGAGGAGGACTGGCTAGTAGCAAAAGATGGGCTGTACTCTTTACGTGTATGAGCACCAGAGTCATGCATATAGAAGTACTGGAGTCAATGGACTCTTCGAGCTTCATCAATGCTCTACGACGGTTCTTCTCAGTCAGGGGACCAGCCAAACAGATCAGAAGTGATTGCGGCACCAACTTCGTCGGGGCCTGTAAGGAGTTGCAGATAGAATCTGTTACCAGTGACAAAGAGGTGCAAGGATTTCTCAGTGACAATGGGTGTAAGTGGGTCTTCAACCCGCCACACTCTTCGCACATGGGGGGCAGTTGGGAGCGGCTAATCGGACTGGCAAGGCGTATCCTGGACTCAATGCTGTTGAAAGTTGGTACAGCAAGGCTCACACATGAGGTCCTGACAACCCTCATGGCAGAGGTCTCAGCTATCCTAAACGCCTGTCCGCTGGTTCCTGTGTCCACAGACCCGGACTCTCCATTCATCCTGACACCAGCGCCCCTTTTCACACAGAAGGTCAGTGCCCTTCCTCCTCCCAAGAGGAAATTTGATAAAAAGGTTCTCTATGGCAAGCAGTGGAGGCAGGTCCAAAGCCTCGCCAACACCTTTTGGCATCGATGGAGGACTGAGTACCTCCCCACCCTGCAGGGGCGCAGGAAGTGGGAAAAGGAGAAACGCAATATGAAAGAGGGTGATGTCATCTTCCTAAAAAATGACCAGTTGCAGAGAAATGACTGGCCCATGGGCGTTATCGTCAAGACCTTCCCCAGCGCAGACGGGAGGGTAAGGAAGGTGGAGATCAAGACTACAAAGGATGGTTCAAGTAAGACCTTTCTACGGCCTGTGTCAGAGGTCGTCCTACTCTTCTCCCCAGAGACTGATTAGGGTTTACTTTCTTAACTCCCCTTGTTATAGGTGGCATCTTTCCAGATACCAGGCGGGGAGTGTTCTGGACTGAGTTCATTTCCTGAGCAATTAATATGTTTATTTCCTACTCCAGCCACTAGGTGGTGTCCTTTCATTTGGGGTTTGGGGCAGTCATATTGATATTTATGGTAGTCATGTGACACATTTAGGAAGTCACCTTGAATCCTTTGTTGCATTCAGAACAGTTTTGGCATAGTAGATTGAGCAGCTGCTGAATCCAAGCTCATCCTCTTTGAAATCACTAATAGCAGCATCGTCTGTGAGTAATTTTGAAGGATATTGTTACTATGAATATCTAATGTGTATATTTCTGAACATTTGGTAATTTTATCAGAATAACTGTTAATGATTATTTGGCATCATGCTATTTCCCATGTCCAGCTAATTAGTAGCGTGCTAGGCTAGTTGCAGGCCATATGCCTTGAGATGTATATTAGATATCTTAGTAATTACATGTTTTATGCTAATCGTGTATTTTATTTTATTTCTTCATTCTAGTTTTACACCTGTTACATGCCGTCAGTTTGAATAAATCTACCAAAGTTGAGCCGTGTGTGATGGGAGTCATCTGTCTGTCTAGTTGAAGAAGGGGGACTCTTTAATGAGGGCAGAACAGTCTGAAAAAAATCGAGGTCTACTGCCTTTAGCTTTTCAAGATGGACAATTTGACTTCCAATGTTCTCGCTCCATACAATAATTGTATGTAGAATGACGTATGGATGACAAATTCTGAATGGGACGTCGGACAGAAGTGGAGCCTACAGATGGTGATACAACATTGGGCCGTGAACGAAAACTCTCGCCCCTTACACCCACCAAACGAGAACGATGTGTAATTTCTCATTCATCAGCCAACACAGCAGCATGAGAAGCCATCTGAACATCACGCTCCATAACAAAGGTAACGACATGCTCAGGGAGCATCTGCTTAAACTGCTCTAACAACATCAGTGTTTCCGCTATGTACAAATGACTGCGGCGGGCCGCCGCACCTTAATTTTTACCGCCGCACCTTCAGGAATTCCCACTACCTTTTTTTGTATTCCACTACAAATTTTACGTTGCTTGCCCAGTCTTTGCGTTTGGGCCAAAGCGGAGTTCCACCGGCCGATTTAGCAGTTACTTGATTGGTTTCCACGGTTCGCCGTGAGCTCTGATTGGACAACGTTCTGCCTGAAGCAGCATAGCCAAGCCAAACTGAAGTAAAATAAATCGCTACTACAGAGCTGTCACTTAAGATGCTAAATTAGGAAAGGTGTTGAAGATGTTGTGTTACCTTATATTTCCAGTGATTATGTTTCGTTTTGTCACATAAGTAGGCTACTTTATGTAAAACTTTACGTAAAACTGTTAGTAGGCAACGTTTAGGTTATGTTAGACAAGACGTCTCGTTTGGCCTCCCGGTCTTCAGTGGTAGATCACGCGCTCACACACTGAGGGGATAAATAGGTGTAACGGATGCCAGCTAGCAGAGCTCGGCGTAGTATATTAGTAAACCTCCGTTACATAGGCATATCCACATCCATATAGCTCTCTTAGATAGATTATAAATGTAAGGACGATTTTTACAGCTCATCACCAGAGCTCTAGTTTTCATTTGAGCCGACTGATAGAGAGAGATCTAACGTCAACGATATCTTTCGATTGCCGATGAGCTTGCTTAAGTATTTCGCCCAAAAAAGAAAGGAGAGAGATGAAGAAACTCGTCAGGGAAGATTCGTTCGTGCAAAATTTAAGTCATTCGAGCTAAGGATGGGCATTGCTTAATAATTAATATTAAAGTTGGCTATTCATATTGATAGCCTGTGGAAACTTCAGACCCTCTTCCTCGTGTTTTACTATCAAAGCCATGACGTCTGTATTAACTAGCCCACCTCAGTTTTACTATGAGATGTTCAAGCTCCTTCTTGTCCGAGTCTAACCGAGTCGACAGCTGGAATTGAGATGAACCGCCACCGTCATTTTACAAGGCTCCGGTGCGCGCTGTTCAAATGTTGTTGCAGGTGAATTGTTGGCTATTTATTTACGCTCCATTACAGTGATGACAGTAAACTTGGACATAGAGAATATGTGATGTCCATCCCTAATTCGAGTATGTATGATTAAACACAGTCCTCTCCCCAAACGTCAGTGTTTGCTCATCTGCCAAATGCCATATCAGATCAGAAATGGTCAAAACCACGTTAATTTCAAAATGTGCACGTAAATGTTTTGAAAATATGAATGTTTTATTAGAGTAGCAGTAATCAAGCAGGGGAGCAAAATAGGCTGGATCAAAGAGAATGTGAAGAGAGGGTAGACAGAGAGGAGAGCAGCCAAAAGAAGGGCAAACACAGGGCCACGGACCTCCTGTCAGCGAGTTCCCCCATGAGCAAGCCTTAAAATTGTTTTTTTAAAAACCCAGGAAAATTAAGTGCTCTGAGCAAGCCTGCAAACTTTGCCACTGATTTCCAGTAAATGTGTACTTGTAGTAATCGTGTGTTGTGAGATTTATGTTTAGGGGGGTGGGGGTAAGAGGTCGCTCTGGCATTGGTGAAGGGGGAGGGGGATTTAGTCTTCCTGGCTGTTTTCTAAAGGTTATGGTTCTTCTTTCAAGACTAGGTTTATTAATTTATTCCCTTACAAAGGGTCACCATTTTAGAGTGTTGTGTCAAAAAAAAAACCTCTCAGAATGCTCCTGTATCCTCATACTAGGGTCGATACGTCGTACGTCGTATGTCTGAGCGCAGGTCTTGCCACCGCACCTTCAGACATTTTCTAGGGGAAACACTGAACATCAAATCGATCAATTGATCAATAGACTCAACACTAGCAGATTTACGCCACCGACCAAATTGTAACGTCAAATCCCGCACAAACTCCATAATCCTTCAGCACAGCAGACCTCACAATGTCATAAATTTGACTATCAACAGCAGAAAGAGCGGAATAGGCGCACGACCAGATACCCTGCCCTCCCTAATAAAATTATGGTGCTGCTGTTCAAGTTCCAAACGCATCTTTTCTAAACTTTGCTTACCAGCTTCGGCCTCAGAAAGTAAGAGTAACCGCTCTAACTCAGTGTCACGCTGTTAGGCCAAAAGAGTCTTTTGCTCCTCAAAGGACAAACCAAAACCAGACGGCGGCAACATAGGAGATGGTGATCCAGCAGACACTCCTGAAACCGGGAGCACCAGCCCCGCAACAATAGTGCTTCTAATCGTCTCCTTTAATTTTCTCTGGTACAACGTTAAACCGATACCATAATGCTCAGCGACTTCCAAAAGATTATCCTTACTCATGGCATCCAAAAGAGCCAAGGACGGAGTCCGCACAAACTCAGCCACAAGTGGCGCAGCCATAGCATAAGGTAACTAAGCAAATTGACTACAAACAAACCAAATTAAACAAAAGGGCATGCAGTGTATTCAAAAACAGCAAAACGCAATATTCCAAACGCCCTGCTAAACCCACAAAAACCCCCACTAAATCGTGAACCCTAGTCTTCAGACAGTGTAAGGCTGGGGATTTTAAGCGCTAGGACCCGCTGGTCCAAAGCCTGCAAGCCCGAAAGAGTTGCCAATTAACAAACAACCCCGCAGGCCTCGGAATTGCCCCCAAGACAACTGCTACTAAGCCCGTGCTGTCCAAAAACAACAAACAAAAAAACAAACTGTGCACCAGGATGCACACTTTGCCTACCAACGGGTGGGGAAAAAGTAAAAAAGATCACTGCATAATTTTAGTAAAATTAACAATATACAAATACGGGTACTTGACATGACGTGTGATTTTAATGTAACATGGTGCATATACCTACCAAAATGTGTTTTTTATTATTTAAATAAAATGTAAATAAGGCAAATTACAGTATATTACAGCACATTTAGTTTGGAATAAAAAACTATTTTTTTCTTCATATTTATTTAAAGGTTTTTATGCCAAATGTCCTGCGGTGTGACTGTAACATGAATGCGACATGAAATATTAACAGCAATAAAATAAACCGGCAACATTTAGAATAATTCATAAAAGCTTTGGCATAATTTTACAATTATTAACTTATTAAAAAAACATTTTTAACATGAAAAAACATTTTACAGCAATATTTACAGCAAGTTAAATCTTGTAACATAAATGCAGTCCTGCGGCGTGACATGTAAATTAAATTTTTGAGCGGGCAGTTGCATGGACAACTATAGGGGTCTTCAGTACAGCCCCCTACCAGGAAGTAAGTCAGTCATTAGAGACTGCTGTGAAAGTTAAAAGGTGAGTATTAATCTCTTTATATTTGCACAGTTTTTGATGTTTATGTTAGACAATGTTTGGGTCCATTTATGATGTCCTGTGGTGTGACGGCTCTAATTGAAGGAAAAAAGTTTTTTTTTTTTTTAAATCACATATCAAAGTTATAAACAATATCATTATTAAGTTAGCGTGCTAGCTCCAAGGTCAGTCATGTATAGAAAGGGATTAAATTGGCCACAATGCTGTTAATGTCCTGTGGTGTGACATTCATGTCCTGCAGTGTGACATGTTTTATGCAACGTATTGCTAGATCTTTACCTGTTATTTTCTTTTTTTCTAAATGTATGAAGTATTTGCATCCTTGTTTATTCTATATAGATGGCCAACAATCACTAATATTTTATGAATAAAAATATTTTATAAATAAAAATAGTTTTTTAGAAATGAGCAAAGAAAGGACAAAATGGTACCGGGAGGGGATAAATCAGGATGAAGCCAGGCGTGAGGAGATCCTTAGCGAGAGAAGAAGAAAGTAAAGAAATTGATATAGGGAAAGGGAGCTAGTAAGGGAGTTTGAATCTGATAAAAAGAGACATCTGGTGTGAATTAATCAATAGCCCTGTTGTTCACTTTATGATGTCCAGATGAAAGAACGTGAAAATTTCATGCAACATAGACCAAATAACAGACCAATGACTAATGTTTACTGAATGCATAACGAAACGAAATTGAAAGTTATGCCCCATGTCTTCGTTCAGTATGCTGTATCAGTGGTGTATGCTGTATCAATTTTTCTGTCTTTATCCTACTGACAGCACTTGTTGACCTCAAACAGGGCTATTGTTTGATTTACACCAAACTTCTCCTTTAATAGTCAGACAATACAACTTGCCTTGATTATGTGTAACAGTGTTTTGTTTTATTAACAGATATCAAGAAAAGAAAGTTAAATGTATGGTTCAACGTGGAGATAAAAATGCTTTCCAGTGGCCTGAGAAGGATGACTGCATTTACTACTCCCAAAGTGACATGGTTGGGGCAATTTCGAGCCTGAGCCCTATAGCCTGGGTGTGCCCATACTGCCTGTGGCGCTGCATTTACATTCCGCGAGCAAGTCAGTCTGGCCAAGCTGCCTATCTAAACCATTTCTGCTCAGTCCTCAGATAGGGGGCCAAAGAAAATCGAGCATTTCAAAAGGCAATGACGCGGTAGTTTGGCGACCGGAAATCTATCTCAGTCATGGCGAACGTGGAGCAACTGTAAGATTTCAATGCAGCTGTAGCTGCTGTTTTGGACAAATTCAAAGGGAAGTTCTCTCTGAACATAGAGCAAAGGGCAGCCCTTGAAGCATTTGTTGCGGTAAAGGACGTTTTTGCAATGCTACCGACCGGCTTCGGTAAAAGTTTAATTTATAAGTTAGCCCCGCTGGTAGCCAAGTCCATTGGGCTTTGCGCGGACGCTGTTGTTGGTCATGTCGCCTTTGATCGCACTGATTCGTTTTTCGAATATCAATATTGAATGACCAACACCAGCCACTCTCATGTTCACCTCACAAGTCTGACAAAAATCCTTTAACGCCATTGCTATATGACTACAGATTACTACTACTTTTTCTTTGGATCAAGCAGTTTCTTTCGCTACGTACTGTATACATCAGAGGACATGAGGGTGTGATTGGTTGAAGCTTCGTCCAGTAGCAAACAGAGGCATTTGAAAGAGGTGGGTTAAGCCCGCCTTCTGAGAAATGGGTTTACAACACAGCTTGGCCAGACCAATGCTCTCAGAGCATTGACAAGTCACGATAGCCAGGCTATGAGCCCTATGGGAGAGCTGCAAAATTAGCTGACCTGGACTGGCTCATGTTTAACCTGTAATTTCCAAAATCATTTCAACATGAACTATCTCTAATGTCTTCTTCATGACTTTCATGTCAGTCATTGTCAGTTCTTGACAAACGATAAAAATGGAAACTTTATCAGTTTATGATGAATCTATTGTGGTGTTTTTCAAGTTGTGTTGACCTTGGGTTTTAATAAAAAACTAACTTCATTGCATTCACTTTTCACTAGGGGTGGGTATTGGCAAGGACACGATATGATACGTATCACGATACATATACCACGATACGATTCTATCACAATACATTGCGATACTGGGTATATTGCGATATTTTATATTGTTCAGTGAAAATGTCAAAATAGAGCTAAATTATCAGTTGCTGTTTACAATCTAGATAATGTCACATCTTACCAAAACTTAATTAAATCAACATAACTCAGAGTTACTGAACTCAATATAACAGGAAAACATAAAGTGCATAGGATTGGAGTCAGAAATTGATATAGTATATTGTGAAAATTAGTATCACGATATTGATGTTTAAAACGATACAGTGTATTGCGATATGATATATTGCGATACGATATATTACAATATTTTTTGCACACCCCTACTTTTCACAGATGTTTTTAGTTCAGTGCAATACTCAACATACTTAAGATAACCTCAGAGTGAAGAATTTGTGTGTGAACTGTCACTTGTGTGTAAACTGTGCCTCATTGCGTCATGTGGTGTGACGGAATGTCATGTGGTGTGACAAGACTTTAAATGCAATTAAATGCCTATTAGTAAGTTCGTTCGTTTTTATCATCATGTAGCTTTGAAAACATTGTATAATTTAACTATTACAAGAAAAACAAAACAGTGCAGTGATTTTTTTTTCATGTTATAAAATATTTTGATGCGAGTGACTGAGAAAAGAAGGTGCAAGTAAAGAGTGGAACTGAAAAACAGCTCTGAAAAGTAAGTGTATGTTGAATTTCAATAATGATTTTTATAAAGGGCCTCTTAAACTTTAACATATGTGATCTGCAGTTGAAATCAATAATTTTAGTTAATTTTATCTTTACAGTAGTGTGATGTCACACCGCAGGACATTTTCCATCTGTGGCCATGTAAAAGGCTTAGAAAATAGCAAAAAGAAGGGGAAATCCTATAAACCACTAAAAGTTACAAAAACGTAAGCTTTTGGACATTAGAATTTCATACATTTTGTGCAAAGATTGGAGAGTAAAAAAAAAAAAATAGTGTTTCACCCTTATTTGTCAAGTACCCATACGCAAATGGTCACGCTACAACAAATGGCGCTCAAAACCAATCCCAATTAATTAAACAAAAACTTACCAATATTAATCAAAAACAGAATTAATCAAAATTACCGCTTGCCAGCAAACTTGTACAAACTCCGTCCCCCTTCAAACAAAACAGCGCACTCACCAGCAGAAGTCTTGCCGAAAAACACGATGCAACAAAAAACATCCAAAAAGACCCCCAATATGTTACGCTCAATAAGAGGATAACATGGAGGAGGCACGGAGTTATTTCGCAAGCGTTCAAGTTTATTAAATCAAAAGATAAGCAACCAGTCAAACACAGAAAAAAGGGTCAGATCGAGTCAAGCACCGTCTGAGTTTTAAGGCCTTCTTGAGGCAAGCAACCCAGAGAAGAAAAGGAACCAAGCCTCGTGCTTGCTGCTCTCCAAGTGAATGGAAGCAGGCAGATTATAAAGGGTCAGGTGAGCTTGTGCACTGGTACACCATCTCCACTAATCAGCCGACTCACCACAATCAACGCACCTGTGAACAGACAGACAAAAACACCAAAACAAGCAGGGAGGAAACAACGCCCCCTGGGTTGGCGTTTCAGGCTGTTGTAGTTTGGTGGAGAAGATGAGGTGGGAAGAATGACAGATTCTCGGCTATGCTAGTCACAGGCTACCATCATTCAAAGCCCATTTGGTTATAGGACACCAAATACGAGATCTAAACGTTCTAAAAAAACACACCTACTTATCTATATTCTACTGTGAATATGTGCTGCAATGAGACACAACTATGGCATGACTTTTTCTAATTCACAAACCTACGTCACTTTGTTTACCCTTTTCTTATTCGCCCATTATTCTGCCTATTCTGCCTTTCATTGACTGATGTATGCAGTCAGAGTAGAAAAACATTTCACGTGCACCATGCATACGCAACTCGGAGTAACCTATCGTATTTCAAAAAGAGCAAGTAGTAAATGGTTTCTCGGGGAATGACCTCTTTAAATACTAAAATGAATGGAGTAGCATGTCTCCAACATTCAGTTATTAAACCAGTCCAAGCACATTCATTCTAGCCTGGTAAACCCGCCCCTCGTACTTTATTTCATTTCGTGCAGAGGGTCTGGAACAGAGACCGTCAGAAACGATTTACTGGAGGTGTTGCTAAAGTTTTTAAAAAGTGCCTCTGCCTTTACCCAATCGCTAACGCCTGGTCGTCACGTGTGCAATTAGCCTACCTACGCACTACAATTCAAATGTAGCACACAAGGTCAACGTCACAGCTAACGAACACACCCTCTGTTCGCTGATTGGATCGTACTTTCTGCGACTTGCCAAATGCTCCTCAAGAGATTCCGGTCCAGACCCTCTGCACGAAATGAAATGAAGTACGAGGGGCGGGTTTACCAGGCTACATTCATTCCCCTTCTGCAGTAGTTTTGTCAAAATTAAAAATAATGTTTCCAAAATCATTTTAGTGATTCATCAACTTGTAACTGGGTGGAAGGCACATCTGAATTCACTTTGCCGCCCTCCATGTGCTATTCACCTTATTCTGACACGCCCATTTTCAAAGGTGAAAATCTTCCGCGTTGGTTTACAACTTCCGGCCGGCTTGCCACAGCCATAGACATCCTATACATATGTATAGGATGTCTATAGCTACAGCAAGTCAGCTACGTCAGAAAACCCTGCAAATTTAGATGGATAAGCTAACTTAAAAAGACACAAAAACAAGATTATAAGGTCGGATGGAGAGATTGTACTTCGTCACCTGAGGTTAATGAATTCCACTGAGTGACTGGATGATGTAGCGGTGGGCTGAGGCAGGCGGCGATTTGTCAGAAAAAAAGACACATTCATGGAAATGGACATTGTATTTGTAACTTCCCTAGCTATGCAGACCGAAAGCTACTGCTTTCCAGCAACATTTTCCATTTAGCTTCTGCAAGCCATGAATACAATAATTTCACCTTTGGCAACGCTGATTGAGGTGCTAAAAAACAAAAGAGTCTGCCGTGCTATTTTATACACATACACCACTTGCTACCCATCTGTGCTGACAGCAAGCCACTCACCACTCGTTGCACCCTCCTCTCATCGCAACATTTCTTGTGCCATCATTCTCACGTGTTGATATAATTGTTTTGTGTGCAGATCCTATGAAATAGGACGATAGGACGATAGTCTGCTCTGAACGCTTGTACATTCGGCTCGGTCCTGGTTTGCCTACCGCTCTGGCTCAAGCCGAGTTCCCACAGCAAAATGTTACAATGTTTAATATTGTGTTTGGCGACCTTCAGAAACATTACATGTAGAAGCGTGGAGCAATAGTCTGATTTCATAGCGTACTTAAATACTAGATATAGCCTATGTGCTGATGTTTTAGATCGCTAGATTTCAAGTAACATCAGTTGAGTTGCATGAGTGGAGATAGACCCGCACCGGGGATAAAAATAACTTCCTCATCGCTGGATGGCGGACAACAGATTATAAACCGGCCAAACAACATTATGCCCTGTCCCCGTGGACAATAACAGGGTTGTTCCAAGTACAGCCATGTTTTTTATGTAGTTAATGGTAGCCCCCTCACCGAACAATTCAAGCTCGACATCTTTGTACTACTGTGCCAATGTTATCGACTGCAATAGACAGCGTTGTTCAACCGGAAATACTGAACCAACCGGAAGAATGATTTGACGCCCGTGGTCTCTTCCAGAATAAGGTGAATAACCGCACTAAGTAAGGTTGGAGGAGAGGGCAGTCTCTCTGAATTTTGAATGAGAGACAATTCCACTTCCAACCTGTAGGGTGGCCGAGGACAAAAACTACTTCTTGTTGCTTTAAGAGTAAGAGTATGATGTCAAAAAAAACGGGAGATGTAGAACAAGGCCGGCAACCTAAGGCCTTGACGTCAGCACTGGCCATTGGCCAATTTGTCACTGACTTCAACATCAACTTGCGTCAGGTTCCCTACATATATGGATGCATGCTTGCTCTTGCTTCAGAAGATTTCATCATTGCTTTAGAATGAGGAGCAAGACAAATTTGTAAAAGTTTATATACTAGATGTGTATGTATCATATGTAATCTATTATATGTATTGTGTAAAAGCTTAGTCATGCAGAACTCAACTCAGATTACATTTGTGATCTTAACTGCATACACTGATGTTGGACATGTTAAATACTTTTACTTCATTATTTTGTTAGCATTGTATGTTTGCATAATTTTTGCCAATGTACTTTTAATTACCATTATTTATATGGATAGGGCTCTGCATGAGCCTATGTACCTGTTTCTGTGCAGTCTGTGTGTGAATGAGTTATATGGCAGCATAGGTCTGTTCCCTTGCCTTCTGACTAACCTGATCTCAAATAACCATGAAATTCATCTCACATATTGCTACCTACAAATGTTCTGTTTATATACTTATGGAACAGTAGAATTCTGTAATTTAGCAATCATGTCTTATGACAGGTACTTGTCTATTTGTTATCCCTTACAGTACAACAACATCATGACGCTGAACACAGTCGGTATTCTAATTGTGTTTGCATGGCTGTTTTCGTTTGGCCAATTTGCCGTTAACCTGTCACTCAGAGTTAATTTGCGGTTGTGTGGTAACATTATGGAGAAGGTATGGTGTGACAGCTATTTGCTGATCAGACAATCCTGTTCAGATACAACTGTAGTTAACATATATGGCCTTTGCATGACTGTTGTTATAATTGCTGTTCCACTTGTACTCATTTTGTACTCGTACATCAGGATATTCAAAATTACTTTTAGGTCCAGTAATAGCTCAAACAAGAAGTCTTTAAATACATGTGTTCCTCACATTGTTTCACTGTTAAATTTTTCCATAGGTTGTTCTTTTGAAATATTTCAGGGTAGAGTATTGAAGTTAAATATGCCACCCACATTGCGCATTATTATTGCAGTGTATTTTTTAATGATTCCACCACTTGTCAATCCAGTCATGTTCGGACTAAAGTTAACTAAAATACGAAATGCATCTAATAAATTCTTTCAACGAGTAATTCTGTTGAAATTTAGAACATCTAATAAAACAAATAACATGCATGCATAATAGTGTAATCATATTGTAATCTGATTAATTCAGAACATATATAATATATATAGAATGTAACATATAACATGTATTAATGGTAATATGATATCCTTTTGATTGAGTTCAGAGTAGAAATTCTCTTTTATTTACTTTTATTATTAAAATATAACAAAATAATTGACTGATATTCCACAGACAAGTCATTGTTTTATAGTTCACATACATAATTATTGTAGTAGGGAGTCATTACAAAATATCAGACTGTTGGTCTGAGAAAGCTGTGCTATGTTTGCAAATCTGTTAAATACTGTTTAATATTTTGTTAATGAATGTAAAAAGGTTGCAGGCTGCTTTTTATTATCACTTCTGTAAGTATGGCAGATGGGAAAAAATACATTTGTGTTTTCATGTGTTCATAGTAGGTCATGTTTATCATGTTTCCCCTCATCAGCTGGTAGAAGAAGCTGTTACCATAGAAATGTAACCATTTTCTTTACATATTCAATGGAGGTAAATTCAGGCACTCAGGCCCGCTGACAGTCTTGGCTGAGCCCCGGACAAGATAATCTGATGGGGCCCCCCTCCCCTTATTCCATAATGTAAGGAGGGACCAGTTCTGGGCCCCAGGGCCCGGGACAAGAGACCTGCTGTTCCCCCATATTGGCGGGCCTGGAGGCACCAGTCGGCGCTAACTTGGCTATCAATTTAGCAGGCATCATGGGAAATGTAGTCTCAGAAGCACCTGTGTTAATCAAGCATCATGGAACACACAGTTTTCCATTTGTGTCAGTCAAGCATCATGGGTAATGCAGTCCAGCAGTAGATATATAGATTAATCATTCATGCTGTGTACACATCAGACTACAGCCATCATAAAACCAAGCACAAATGCTTCAAAATTATAGAAACACACTGATGTCAAAATCCTTATTTAGACCTAATGGTTGTAATGCATCCAAAGTATGGATCCAAAAAAGCTCTCATTGGCATAACTTCCTGTTGATATGGACTTTCATCATGGCAGCAACTAGAAACTACAGGAAGGTACTGTCTGTAAAAAATAGTCTTTTTAATAAACAATTTGTACACTTACAAAGTTCTCAATGCCTTCTTTTGAATGGCAGGGCCCTTGTTATACTACAGGGAAGTGTGGAGCTACATCAAGCTTGTTTTAATGGTTTAAAAATAGCGTTATCTTCAAGCTTCCTTTGTGCCCTTAGTACTACCATTGTTAGTCTCCCAAAACTGTAAAAATAGTTGCAACAGGCTAGTGCATTTTTGGCCCTCAGCAAACATACCAACTCGGTATCCTGTTTTATCATGCCCATTTTCATTTCACACCGGAGTATTCCTTTAAGTGCATCTGGCTGTGAATCTGAAAGATGGCATATGCAAAGTCTGTGTACGTATGCAACTTTAGTACATGAGGCGCCAGGGCACTGAAAACAGCTTGTTACACGACACTGGCTGAGCTCAAAGTATTGTCCTCACCTGGAGCTTCCATTCCCCAAACTTTGGGAGTTCTGTGTCTGTTGGCATCTTGCCAGACTATGCAACACAAAGAGCGGGTGTCAGGCCTTAAACCGAATACAAATACCCCTGCACAACAGCACCTTTAACCCTTTGGGCCCTAGGCTATTTTCAGGGTATTTTTACTATCTTTACTTTTCAGCTGATATCTTGGTCATTGTAAAGGCCATACATACATGCTATATCTTGTTTTTTTTCCAGGACAGTCTAGGCTATCCAGATCTGGTTTCATTTGGTGAGCTACTATTTGCACTGATTTTATAAAAAATAGTAACCAATAAAAAATCATATTGCATCTAAAAAAAACCTGTGTATTCTTGCAAGTACCTGTCCATAGAATGCTGTCAGTAGGGATATGTTTTCATATTTGAGTAAAAGAGATTGTCTGGAATCTGGCAATATAAGAACCATGATGGTGGAATATTCAGTGGTTTATCAATGAATAAGGAGATAAGGTCCTATTTTCCATGTAATGAAGGATGTTATATCAGGATTAGGCAGGATTATGGATATTATGCAGAAATTTGCAGCAATTTCAAAACTGTATGAAACGTGTTTTGACAGAAATGCACGATAGCAGTAAAATCGATAACTTCTGCAATTCTTCACATTATATGTTGACTGATAACCGTGAACGTAAAATGGGTGAAGTAGAAATTTGTCAAATCATTACTTGGCAAACATTTGATCCCTTGTTTTAACGTGATAAATTCAATGCAGAAGTATGTGCTTGGTATTGTTGGAAAGCTGAGATTCTGTACTTTCTTCTGATAGATGTCTATGCAGTCATAAGTTCGCGAGTAATTTCAACGAGAGTAATGCCTGTACAGAGCTCTAATATGACAGATTTTGGTTAATTTTCAAAAATGAATATCTCGCCAATACTTTCAGGCTGTTGTAGTTTGGTGGAGAAGATGGGGCGGGAAGAATGACAGGTTCTCGGCTATGCTAGTCACAGGCTACCATCATTCAAAGCCCACCTGGTTATAGCACACCAAATACAAGATCTAAACGTTCTAAACAAACACACTTACTTGTCTAGTGCTGCAACGACACTCTTCCGGTAATTACAACTAATTCATGAACTTACGTCACTTTTTCTAATTCTAATTCCTCTAATTTACAAACTTTTGTCACTTTGTTTACCATTTTTTTATTCACTCATTATTCCCCCTATTTTCTTTCATTGACTGATGTAGGCAGTCGGGGCAGAAAACTGTTTCACGTGCAGCATGCATATGCAACTCAGAGTAACCTATCATATTTCAAAAAGAGCAAGTAGTAAATGGTTTCTCAGGGAATGACCTCTTTATACTAAAATCAATGGGGTAGCATGTCTCCAACATTCAGTTATTAAACTAGTCCAAGCACATTCATTCTCCTTTTACAGTAGTTTTGTCAAAATTAAAAATAATGTTTCCAAAATCATTTTAGTGGTTCATCAACTTGTAACTAGGTGAAAGGCACATCTGAATGTACTTTGCCGCCCTCTATGGGCTATACCTGCAATAAGTAAGGTTGGAGGAGTGGGCTATCTCTCTATATTTCGACTGAGAGCCGGGAGATGTACAACAAGCCCGGCAGGATGACATACCAGTGTTAAAACACAACCTACAGCTTTGACGTCAGCATTGGCCATTGGCCAATGTGTCACTGACTTCAACATCAACTTGCATCAGGTTCCCTACATATATGGATGCACACTTGTTCTTGCTTCAGAAAACTGTACTGTTTGAAAATAAGATTTTATCATTGTTTTAGAATGAGGTATGTAACATATGTATCATATGTAATCTATTACATGTATTGTGTAAACGCTTAGACATGCAGAACTCAACTCAGATTTCATTTGTGATCTTAACTGCATACACCGATGTTGGACATGTTAAATATTTTTACTTCACTATTTTGTTAGCATTGTATGTTTGCATAATTTTTGCCAATGTACTTTTAATTAGCATTATTTATATGGATAGGGCTCTGCATGAGCCTATGTACCTGTTTCTGTGCAGTCTGTGTGTGAATGAGTTATATGGCAGCTTAGGTCTGTTCCCTTGCCTTCTGACTAACCTGATCTCAAATAACCATGAAATTCATCTCACATATTGCTACCTACAAATTTACTGTTTATATACTTATGGGGGATTCGAATTCTGTAATTTAGCAGTCATGTCTTATGACAGGTACTTGTCTATATGTTATCCTTTACAGTACAACAACATTATGACGCTGAACAGAGTCTGTATTCTAATCCTGTTTGCATGGCTGTTTTCATTTGGCCAGTTTGCCGTTAACCTGTCACTGAGTGTTCGTTTGCAGTTGTGTGGTAACATTATGGAGAAGGTATGGTGTGATAACTATTTGCTGGTCAGACAATCCTGTTCAGATACAACTGTAGTTAACATATATGGACTTTGCATGACTGTTGTTGTAATTGCTGTTCCACTTGTACTCATTTTGTACTCGTACATCAGGATATTCAAAATTACTTTTAGGTCCAGTAATAGCTCAAACAAGAAGTCTTTAAATACATGTGTTCCTCACATTGTTTCACTGTTAAATTATTCCATAGGTTGTTCTTTTGAGATATTTCAGGGAAGAGTATTGAAGTTAAATATGCCACCCACATTGCGCATAATTATTTCAGTATATTTTTTAATGATTCCACCACTTGTCAATCCAGTCATGTTCGGACTAAAGTTAACTAAAATACGAGATGCGTCTAAAAAATTCTATCAACGAGTAATTCTGATCAAATTCAGAACATGTAACAAAACAACAAGTATCCATAATAGCAATATGATATCCTTTTGATTCAGTTCAGAGTAGAAATTCTATTTTATTTACATTCGTAAAGTATAACAAAATAATTGTTTGATATTCCACAGACTAGTTATTTATTTATAGTTTGTATAAATAAACACTTGTGTTATACAGGTAATGAAATGTGGTTTAGCCTCTATCTAATCAGAAGTGCAATATATACAGTATATACACTGACAGTCAATAGAAACTTTGAGGTAGGGGATTGTAATTATTCATTGTGGATTTATTGATGACTTAGTGCTCAGGTAGCTGAGATAATGATAAGTTGTCTTCTTATCATGGTTCATTGGACATGGGTTGGTCTCTTTGCAAAAGTAGACCAAATACACATTGAGCAACACTCAGTGGGCATCTGCACAATTTGAGGATTGGTTTTGAAGGCCTATATAAAGGCCCAAAAAAGGCCACCATTAGTCCAAGCTATGCCGCGTCCATCAAATGAACAACAACTCCGGGCACTGGGTATGGTGGAGGCCGGTTTGAGCTACAGTGAGATAGCCAGGCGTATAGGCTGTTCCCAACCCAATTCGAAACCTGGTTCTGGCTCTGTTGACGATAGACCGGGAGGTCAACCTCCAAGCATGATTGCCTTTATGCGCCAACATCCTGACCATGGTTCAACGCCAGGCACGACTTTGATGGGCCAGGCTTCCACTACAGCAAGAGTGGAATAGGATTCCGCAAGACACTATCCAACGCCTAGTCCAAAGCATGCGCTAACGGATCGCTGCCTGCATCGAAGCAAACGGAGACCAGGCCATGCCCAGTATCGACTGTTGTGACTTTGTGTTTGGCTGGTGCCATTTTCTTTTAAGTTTTTTGTTTTGAGATTATTCTTGAAACTTTAGATTTCTGTTTCTGTATGCCAATTTCCTAGGCAAATGATTCATATGAAAAAATCCAGTTTAAGGTTTCAAAAGAAAAATGATGTTGAAAAATATGGTCTCAAAGTTTTCACTGACTGTGAGTGTACAATATAAACAGTATGGTTTGTAGTGATTTATGTACAAATAAATAGGGCAATATTAATAGGTGGGAGTACTTTGCTGTTAATCTGTGTGAGAGATATAAACAGATGTATTATAAACAAGTATATAGTAGAGCTATTAGAATATATGATGTGCTATGAACAAGCATACAGGTGTGCTATAAATATATAAGTGAATAAATATGATATGTATGAACATTATGAACAAGGTATGTACCAGATGAATGTAACCCTCTTTTCCCTCAGAGAGTGCTAAGTGTAACCTGGGTCCGTGCGTTACGTTACCACACATTCAATACACTTGATGTTATTATGACCGCCGCTAGCGAAGCTAGCGAAAGCGGTCATTATAGTGTTGCCTTTATAGTGTTGCGACTTTTTTCCTTTTTTTTTTTTTTTTCTTTTTCTTTTTTTTCCCCGATTTTCCGTCAACGATTTCCGGGACACTGGAAGTACGGGGGACATGAATCTTTGTAGACATGTAGCCCTAGACCTTTTTGAGCGAGTAGAAGCTTTTGGTCCCCAAGGGCCACCCCCCCGCTGTGCCAGTGTCCGTCAAAGAGGAGGAGACCGGCAAAAGTTTTTGCTGAATAACTCAATGAACGTTTTACCCAATGACATGAAATTTTTGTAATATGTCGGTGTTACAGAAACGTATCGACTCAGCCCATAAACACTCATTTGAAGCATAGCGCCACCTAGTGATATGGGTAAATGCAAAAATTGGTATTTTGAGTTGCCAATATCTTGGACCGAGAAGGTGGGAACTGCACAAAATATGTCATGCATGATCACCACAAAGACCTCTAACATCACAGCACATGCCATAAAATTTGGTCCATAGGGGGCGCTGTAATTGTAAAAAATGTCATTTTGCCTATTATCTAGAGAATGCTAATGTTTACAACAACTTTTTTTTTATCGTGAAATCTATTGACCCTCCCGCATTGAAAGCACTGGTCGACGCCCACTTCCAACTAAAACAATTTGCGTGAAATTTTAACATTACGAAAATGAATTTGAACGAACTCGTCATAGGCCGTTCATGTGAATCTCACCAAATTTGGTATATGTCATCTACAGACAATGCTGACAAAAAGTTATCAAAGGATTTATCTTGAGATAAACCGTTTCGAAGTTACACGTCAATGAACATTTAACACGTAGCTTAAAATTCTTCAAAAGTCCATATCTTGGCTTTTAATTGCTCAAATTTGGTCAAAGTTGACATGCCATCTCTAAACAGCTTTGTTTTCCTGTGTACTAAATTTTGTGACATTTCGCCATAGGGGGCGATGTTTATTGGCGAAGCTAGGTGTCAAAAAACAGTTTTTGTTAAATAATTTGTCAACAATTTTGCCCAAGACAACGATTTTGTGTTAGTATGTCGGTGTTAGAGAGGCATATCGGTCCAGCCCATAAACACTCACTTGAAGCATAGCGCCACCTAGTGATAAGGGTAAATGCAAAAATTGGCATTTTCAGTTGCTAATATCTTGGACCGAGAAGTTGGGAACTGCACAAAATATGTCATGCATGATCACCACAAAGACCTCTAACATCACAGCACATGCCATACAATTTGGTCCATAGGGGGCGCTGTAATTGTAGAAAATGTCATTTTGCCTATTATCTAGAGAATGCTAATGTTTACAACAACTTTTTTTTTATCGTGAAATCTGTTGACCCTCACACATTGAAAGCACAGGTCGACGCCCACTTCCAACGAAAACAATTTCCGTGAAATTTTAACATTACAAAAACGAATTTGAACGAACTAGTCATAGGCCGTTCATGTGAATCTCACCAAATTTGGTATATGTCATCTACAGACAATGCTGACAAAAAGTTATCAAAGGATTTATCTTGAGATAAACCGTTTCGAAATTACACGTCAATGAACATTTAACACGTAGCTTAAAATTCTTCAAAAGTCCATATCTTGGCTTTTAATTGCTCAAATTTGGTCAAAGTTGACATGCCATCTCTAAACAGCTTTCTTTTAATATGTACTAAATTTTGTGACATTTCGGCATAGGGGGCGATGTTTATTGGCGAAGCTAGGTGTCAAAAAACTGCTTTTGTTAAATAATTCGTCAACAATTTTGCCCAAGACAACAATTTTGTGTTAGTATGTCGGTGTTACAGAGGCGTATCGGCCCAACCCATAAACACTCACCTGAAGCACAGCGCCACCTAGTGATAAGGGTAAATGCAAAAATTGCTATTTTGAGTTGCTAATATCTTGGACCGAGAAGATGGGAACTGCACAAAATACGTCATGCATGATCACCACAAAGACCTCTAACATCACAGCACATGCCATACAATTTGGTCCATAGGGGGTGCTGTAATTTTAGAAAATGTCATTTTGCCTATTATCTAAAGAATGCTAATGTTTACAACAACTTTTTTTTAATCGTGAAATCTATTGACCCTCACGCATTGAAAGCACTGGTCGACGCCCAATTCCAACAAAAACAATTTCTGTGAAATTTTAACATTGCGAAAACGAATTTGAACGAACTCGTCATAGGCCGTTCATGTGAATCTCACCAAATTTGGTATATGTCATCTACAGACAATGCTGACAAAAAGTTATCAAAGGATTTATCTTGAGATAAACCGTTTCGAAGTTACACGTCAATGAACATTTAACACGTAGCTTAAAATTCTTCAAAAGTCCATATCTTGGCTTTTAATTGCTCAAATTTGGTCAACGTTGACCTGCCATCTCTAAACAGCTTTCTTTTCATGTGTACTAAATTTTGTGACATTTCATCATAGGGGGCGATGTTTATTGGCGAAGCTAGATGTCAAAAAACATTTTTTTGTTAAATAATTAATCAACGAGTATGTCGGTGTTACAGAGGCATATCGACCCAGCCCATAAACACTCACTTGAAGCATAGCGCCACCTAGTGATATGGGTAAATGCAAAAATTGGGATTTTGAATTGCCAATATTTTGGACTAAGAAGGTAGGAACTGCATAAAATATCTCATGCACGATCAACACAAAGACCTCTAAAAGCACAGCACATGCCATAAAATTGGGCCTATAGCAGCCGCTGTAATTGTACAAAATCCCATTTTGCCTATTCCTTTCAGAAATCACTCCTACACACTATACAAACACACACAATGTCATTCATTCAAAACCCACATTCATGCCCACTTCCAGGAAATAATTTCCACACAAATTCTCACCTCACAACACTGCTCTTCCACACACTCATCATACCAACAGTTCCCACATTTCAATACACTGCGGCGGTCATACCATGTACCGCTATGCGTTACATCTAGTTACTTTAGAAATCGTATGATAACCAGTGAGTGGACACAGAGGCAGTATATATAATAAAGGTGTATTATAAAAAGTCACAATCAAAAAGACAGTTGATCACAAGTAAATTTGCACCGTTTTAAATACTAGTAAAAGGTGCAAATCATCAAAGAATGTTCTCAATAAACTCTTATTATTCACATATCAATAAACAGTTATTATTACTAAAAGGATAGCTCCACACATTGTACTCAGTGTATAAAAAGAAAGATAAAACTGCAGGAGAAGTATACTTGGGGGCAAACGGTCGAATAGCTGCAGCAGCTATGCTCAATCAATGCTGAACGTATACAGATTAGGCTGTACAATAAAGAGAACAGTCTACTAGATGCTATAAATGTATATAGAGTAATTAATGTGTGAACTCGCCAAAGCAGGTAGCTTACTCACAGTTCCCGCCACACACTATGATGTCTTGCGCAGCAGTCTAGTCTAGTCAGTCAGAGCGCGCTCCTCCTCAATGCTGCTC
Source organism: Coilia nasus (assembly GCA_027475355.1). Taxonomy (NCBI): domain Eukaryota; kingdom Metazoa; phylum Chordata; class Actinopteri; order Clupeiformes; family Engraulidae; genus Coilia; species Coilia nasus. Next base: position 23,380,959 of record CM050215.1, read on the forward strand.
CCTCGGTGGCTAACCTGAGGAACCTCGAACAGCCTGGTAGCTCGAGGTGCTATCAGGTAGCAAACGTCCCACGTCGGTTGTCCGAGGAAACTCGAGCGTCCCGGTAGCTCAAGGCGCTATCGGACAACTTTCACTTCCAAACACAAAACTACACTAATTACACTGGCCGCTCCCACTCTTCTACGAGATAGAAGGCTGGCACAGACCGATTAGCTTAGCAGGGTCCAGCTAACGACCAGTACGACAGTTAGCAGTAGCTAGGCTACAGAAAGTGAACAGCAAGTAAAACTCGAAAAATGTACAGCGGTTACTATAGCCCACTATAACAAAAATATATATAAACGAACAAAACGATCTGCTAAAAGAGTGTATTAGCTGTGCGGGCTGCGACAACTTCTTATTACTTCTGTTCTTATATCCATGGTGCGAATCCATTTCTCCCAGGTGAAGCCTATATCAGTCTGATGTGTGTGCGCGCGGGCCTTGCCCCTCTCACCGCACCAGATTCCACCCACTGTGTGCTCTGATAGGGTGAAAGTGAAGCTGACCATGAACTTGACCTATGGTAGCTCACTATTTGTACAGCCATCACATTATGTCTGTTCACTTGGTGCTCCCACACAAGCCATATAAATAAAACAACTTAACGATTTTTAACAGTGAGTACAAAATAACCAGCAGTGCTGTATATATGTGTGAATTAGAAGACTGTAGCTATACTGTGTAGGTCTTAGTGAACATAAACCACTACTACCACCTAAATCAGTACCCAGACTATTCAGCAAGGGTTACAAAATAGCCCTGTGCTACATGAACTATAACACATATGCATGATATACAGAGGATATATGACAATATATACATATGTGGTCTGGGTGGAGTGCCAATGAATGAGGGGATTAGGTATTCAGTAACATTGGGAAAGATGAAGAGGTGAAGAGGGGGTGAGAGTGGTGACATGGAAGGGCGACATGGAGGTAGTGGTGGCATAGTAGGGGGACATGGAGGTTCAGCAGGAAAACAGCTGTGGGAAAGAAACTGTCGCCTTCCAGAGGAGAGGAGTTGAGAAAGTCTATGGTTGGGATGCAAGGGATCCTTTAGGATGCTGCGAGCCCTGCGTAGGCATCTCTTCTTCTGAACAACCTTGATAGCGGGTAGTGGGGTCCCTGTGATGCATTGGGCGGTTTTCACCACCCTCTGTAGTGTTTTGCGGTCTCTGTTCCCATACCAGACTGTGATACAGTTGGTCAGGATGCTTTCAATCACACATCACACATCAGCGATAGAAGTTACCCAGGATATTAGCAGACAGGTGTTTTTTCTTCAGTGTCCTCAGAAAGAAGAGTCATGGTGAGCTTTCTTAACCAGGCTTGAGGTATTAATGGTCAATGAAAGGTTCTCAGAGATGTGAATCCCCAAGAACTTGAAGCTGAAGACACGTTCATCAGCCATGCCATTGATGTGGATGTGTGTGTGTGTGTCTCCCTTTTCCTTCCTGAAATCCACAAAGAGCTCCTTGGTTTTGTTGGTGTTGAGGAGCAGGTTATTGTCAGTGCACCAGGCAGCTAAGTGCTGAACCTCTGCCCTAGAGTCTGACTCATCGTTGTTAGTAATAAGTCCCATCACCGTGGTGTCATCTGCCAACTTGACGATGGAGTTGGATCCATACATAGGCCTGCAGTCATGGGTGAAGAGGAAGTACAGAAAGGAGCTCAGTACGCAGCTCAGCACGTTCAGTGTCATGGTGGTGGAGAGGTTGTGGCCAGACTTAACATGTTGGGGTCTGTTGGTCAAAAAGTCAATGATCCAGTTCTGTTTCTGGAGTCATTTGGGTTTTATTAAGCTGCTGAACACATGACTTGGCAAAAAAAATAACCCGAAAATTAATACGTACACATTGTTATTATGATCGGCACTAGTGTAGCGCTAGCATGGTCATATAGGTTTAGTCAGAGATTTTCTTTTGCGTTTTGCTTTTTTCAGCTTTTTTTCACCGATTTTGTGTCAATGATTCCTGGAACGTGAAACTTATTGGGGATGTAGCCCCATGAGGATGATACAGAATAAGCTGTTTCGATGGCCGGGGGTCACACCCCTCTGTGCTGGCTCCCTAAAAAGGTGGGGATCTCGAAATCATTTTTCGCGGAATAACTCGCCAACCGTTGTAATTAAGAAGACCAGACTTTATTTGTACCTTGGCCTTCACAAGGTGTCTACACTTAGTCCATAAATGGTAATTTGCTGTTTAGCACCACCTAAGGTTTTGAATTGCCAATATCTTGGCCTGAGAAAGTCAGTATCGCATCAAATTTACCCTGTAGGAACACGTAATGTTTAAACTTTGCTCCATATCATCATCATTGCCCGTAACCCCTACCGGGATAGGGGCCGCCAAACACAGCTGACTCCAAGTGTAACCCATCTTAGTTGTGTCTGCCTCTAGGTCACGCCGCCAAGAGTTTCTTGGACGACCTTTTGTTCCATAGGGGGCACTATAATTCCCAAATATTACATTTCGGCTAATAACTACAAAATGGTAAGGTTTAGGGTTAGGGGTTAGGGTTAGATTTTGGTGGTGGTCTGAGCTGACCTGGCGGAGGTCTGCGTTCTCTGAGTGTTTTTCTAATCGTTTATTTTTTTCTCTGATTCAACACACCAACAGCTCATGGGAATGTGTTTGACTGATCCTTCACATCACCAGTAAAACACAGATTAGCCTACTATTTGAATCCCTGTCTGTCTAAAATAGCAAAGAATTTTATAATTTTCCATCATGAAAATAAATGTTAAAAATAAAAATAATAGTATTTAATGTTTATGTTTTTCAAATGTGTTCATTAACCGGTTTCAGAACAATTTGTTTACTTTAATGACCAACAGTACGAAGTGTTTAATAGAACTTAAGATTCTCCTTCTCCCAGAAAAGACACTAGTTGCTATGGTCACCCAACTCTTTACTGCTGTGTGTGTGTGATGCCACTTCCTCTTCTGCTGTCTATGGGTGCCACACAAAGGTACAGCCTGTTCGCCCTCTTTTTGTACTCACCAGCCGCCACTGGATCCAGCTAACATTACAGTCATGTGAGACCGCCGACCAATAGGAATGGCAGATTCCCTGGGCAGGAAGGTATTTTACTCGTAATCTGTATTCTTATGCTCGTGAGACTGTCTGGTCCATAGACAGTAAAAGGTCTGATCACACATCCAGACACTGAATGTGTGTAGCTACAGGTGCGCTGTTTTATATGAGACAACTGTGGGGTTGCTGTCAGAGTAAAGAAGGCTATTTGCCATCCGTGGGGTTTGCTGGATAAACGCAAGCCAGATACGTTAACCTGGCTAACGTCGTCCACATCCAATGCAAGTCAAGCAATGAATTAGTTTAAAAAAAAAAACTTTTTCTCGACATTTCCATGCAACAGTCCACTGTATATGGTAAGTTTCTAAATCAATTGGTGATTACGGGGGTCAGTTGCCTCACGTTTTGGTGGGACTGTGAACGTTGTCTTTTGTTTCGACCAAACCACTGTAATAAGACCAGTCATTGGCTATTCTTTTGTCCCCGGCATCTTCAGGTAGGCTTCATAATGCACAAAGCAAAGTTATTTTCGCAAATGCTGTTTCATGCTGTGCATCCACGCAGTAGCCTACGAGGAAATCTAACAGACACACATAATATGTCCACTGAAACGGGCCTGTATTCGGCTTCTTGTATTCGGCTTCTTGTTCTTGTGTCATGATTGCCTCATGCGCACGTATTCATATCGAACCTCTAAATATACAGACTTGATTGAAACACCGTTGCTTGGCTTTTAAAAAGGGCAGTAGCAATGTTTCTTTTTAGGTAACTATACTTGGTAAGCCCCAAATTTCTCATCGAGGATTGTGGCATCTTCGGTTGTCCCTTAACCCTGTGAGGAATAAGGTCACACGTCTAATTAGAACACTTGGAAAATTAAGACTTCCCACTATGATGTAACAAATACTCATGGGTTTTTAACATAAGGTTCTATGAGTGCTATTGACTGTTCATGGAGAATTAAGAACAGATGGACAAAATAATTCTTTGCTTAAAGGGTTAATGTATTGAACATTCTGGAAATAATGCATTTAAAACAATGTAGATTATAGAATTCTACATTGTCATCTATGGATCCCAACATTCCTGAGAACTTTTATCCTCCCTATCAGTTCAGCTCAGCAGTTATTTGGTCAGGACCACAGGCTTTATTCACTGCCAGCTTCACAATCGCATGGTGTACTTCATCTGGTCTAACGACCACCCCATCATTATAAACTACATCATCAACCTTAAAAACAGCCCTCTCAACACAGTAAAAAAGTTCCCCAAAATGTTCCCCCTACATCTCAGCAATATTATCATCCCTGGATACCCCATTAATACTGGATGGTGGAGGCATCTTGCTATTACTAATAACTTTAACTTCTTTCCATAATTCCTGAACACCATTCTGCTGAAGTATCCTGGGCCTGGAGTTTGCCTTTATCATCTGCTAATTCCTTTCGACATAAAGTACAGCATATTTAAACCTGCCGTTAGTATTTTTCTTAAGCTGAAACTCTGGGCCATGTCTGACTTTCCCAGCTGCTACCCAGTTTTGATGAGCTCCTTTAGCCTCCGCATGAAGATCTGACACATATTCATTCCAACCAGGCCTGGTCTTTTGTCTTATCTTTTCTTTGATAAAAAGCTTACCATCTTTAATTGCAGTATCATAATAACAGTTCACCATATTTTCATACATATTAAATAAGTCATTCTGGTAGTCCAGGTTTTTACAGTTAATATCACAAAAGAGTGCCACAGGTGGTGTACTAACACTGCTGAGACTTTTATCAGTTAGTGAATTATACTTCCAGAGGTCACATTCAGTGAGCCTTGCCCAGTCTATTTTTCTATGTTGGTGGCCATTATGGCTAGACTGTTCCGGTAGACAGTCGAGGTTTAACAACATAGAAACAATTATGTTGTGGTTCCACTGTTATTTTCCTTCGTAGTGGTGGCTGTGACCTGTGGATGCTGGGAGGAGCACTATGGAGGAGGCAGCCTGTCAGTTGGAGAGAGACCACGTCCACAGTGTTTATGAAAAGATCGCACCATTCTTCAGTGACAGTCGTTACAAAGCCTGGCCTAAAGTGCGTCAGTTCCTGCTGGAGCAGACATCAGGGAGCATTGTGGCTGATGTGGGTAAGTCTGGTCTCTCCATTGTAAAGTAAAGCACATTGGTCATACTGTCACAGTTCACATCGTCTGCCTTGTGTTGGGTGGCTGCTGTGGTTCTGAGGGAATGTGGTCTACTGGTGTGTATTAAGTCAGGGTCCCAACATACCATGTGTGGTACTGCCAGTCAGTCCAATGTCTTCATTAAGCTTGCATTGAAAGGCTGATGTGATGAGTAAAAACTAAGCAGAACACAAAAACTGTGCTTAAGCTGTGCCTGGGATGTGTCAAAGGCAGGCAGTGCTATTGCTCGAACCTGTTAGCAGCCCTGCAGAATAGAAAACTAACAGCTAGCATAGTCATTATGTGCAGGCATCACTGCACAGCAAGCTGTCGCCCCCTAGTGTAAAGCAACATGAAAAGGGACTATCCAGCCCCTGTACAATGATATTACAACTAATGATATGTACTACAGGAAGTTTCAGTTATTTTTTATAATTCCTCTCATTTTGTAACAGGAGGGCAGAGAGCCTGCAACTCTGCAAAACTGTAAAACATTAGTGATGATATTAGATCCTGCTGTGCAATATGTTTGTATGAAAGCCTAATTATCTCTTTCTTACTAACATTGCAGGCTGTGGCAATGGCAAGTATCTCCACATCAATGAAGATATCTTCAAGCTAGGATGTGATGTTTGCCAACCACTCGTAGAATCTGCCTGGAACCAAGGGCATGAAGTTCAGCTCTGCAACAGCTTGAACCTTCCATATCGCGATGGCTGTTTTGATGCCATTCTCTCTATAGCAGGTACGGTCCTCTCTGTGACTGCACACATGTATTCATCACACTATTTCACAATTTTAAATATATTCACATTGAAATTATGGCTATTGTTTTGAAAGCAGCTCAAGCTGTAATTATGTCCCTATTGGTGCAAAGTTGTCACAAGCTGGAAGGGTTGCTGTGGATGCTCTAAAGTTGCAAGTCAATTGGTTATTTTGATAGTTCATCTTAAATATGAAGGCAATTGTGGATTAAAATGTTCCTACATGCAAAGAGGAGATAAGCGGGATAACAACCTTGAAATCTATACATAAATTTAAACATTTTAAAGTTTATACTTTTTTGACCAAAAACTCCAAATATAAGGTAAGAATCTCTTACATGATAGGCTTACATGGGACGGGAGAAAATTCTTCATGGAGATGTAAGAATGAATTGTAAAATGTGAAAGCATAGCAAATCTTTAAAAAATATTTTTAATAAAATGTTCTTTGTCTTAGAGGATTAAATATCATGAAAATTCCAGAAATGAAGGAAAAGGTCAAGTGTTATCTAATGCCAGATCGTTTCTGTCTTTTTTCCCTTTAGTAATACATCACTTATCCACCAAAGACCGGCGTATTCGGGCAGTAAAGGAGATGGCTCGTACACTACGGACGGGGGGACGCATGATGATCTACGTGTGGGCCATGGAGCAGAAGAACCGTAGGTTTGAGAAGCAGGACATTTTTGTGCCCTGGAACCCCAGCCTGCCTTACAGCCCAAACTGTGACCAGACTCTTCAGCGGGGCAGAACCGAGGAACAGGGGTTACAAGGGGGCAGCCACAACACCTCTGGCAGCGACACACACAGGAAAATGAAGAGCACATCATCCATGTTGGACAAAGAGCCCCCTACATCCGCCCAAGCTCAGACACAAAGACTGTGGTTTTTCTCCAGGTCATTGGACTCCGTGTTAGACCTGGGAATCCTTACTGTTTCTAGATCCAGTCCACCAGAGCTCAGTACGGAGTGCCCCCCGACGGAGGAGAGGGATGGGGGTGGTGCCAGAGCGGTCTGGAGGAGCAGGAGGGGGGCATTCATACGACAGGTTTCTAGTCTCTTCTCCAAGAACAGCATGGAGGATGACGTCTTCCTGTCTGTTTCTGATCAGTGTGCGAATCAAAGGCCAAAGGGAAAGAATGATGATGGTCGTTCTGCTGTGACAAAATCAGTCTCCTTGGCCCAGGAGTGTTCGTCCATGCCCCTGCCTGATCTGATGTCTTACCAGAAGGATATGCAGTCAGAAGAAGGACATAATGCTGGAAACCACACTGAGGAGAACAGAGATTCCCTGCAGGAACCGAAACACAAACCCAGATCTGTGGAGACGTGGTGTGAGTCAGAGGAAAGTAAGAAGTTGATGCGGTACTATCATGTCTTCAGACACGGGGAACTGACTGAGCTGATCGAACATCACGTACAGGAGCTCCGTGTTCTGGAGACCTGCTTGGACCACGCAAACTGGTGTGTGGTGGCAGAGAAGGTTTGAAAGTAACAATAAATACTAACAATGAACACTTGACTCACAGATAAGCAACAATCAGCAGTGGCACTGGAATGATGAAGATTAACTGATTTCTTAATGACAATTGATGGACAGGCCATTTCCTCACTGTTGCATGTCTGAAGACTTGAATGCTGCTAAAAGGTGGAAGCTGTTACTGTTTCCAGGTTGATACTGTGTAATTGACACTGCCTTTTGCTCCGCCTACCTGTAGGAATTGAAAAGCACACTTTTTTTTTTTTAGCACAACTACCAGGTATTTTAGCATTGAGGACTATCCTTCTGTAGTTCATATCTGTAATGTATAGTAATGTAATTAATATGTATGTGATTACTTGTTGAGCAGACTGTTTACATATAGAATATGATGGATGATGACTTATCAAAACCAATCTGAGAAGTATTTATGGACTTTTCAGCGACTTTCATCCCTAAAATCGCTTCATACGTTCAGTCATGAGTCAGGGTCACGACTAAGACATTTGTACTTAATGTCAAAGTGTTTAAAAGCAAGAACAGGGTTCTTCTTGATTTACTTAAGGCACTGTGCAGCTCACTGCTGAACCAACATCCAGTAGAGATCAGAGCTGCCCCCAAAGTGGCTTGTTTTTAAAATAAATTAAAAACATTAGTTTTCACTGCCTTCCATTAATTTAGTAACTGCTGTGAAAGTTATAACATGTTTTTTAGTGTTGTATTTATTTGTTAAATCATAATAGTTTTAATTTTTCCACCTATATTTTTACATATATTTGGGGGACTGGTTTTAATATTTTTAGTTTTTGATATGATTTTTCTTTGTATGTTCATTTAATTTTTTCAAAGCACTGAATGATCACTGTGTTTCATAATGTACTATAAATAAAATAAAACTTGATTTGCATGTAAGATGTCCTTTTTCAGCTAAATGAATGGCTAGTGATGAACCCGTATTAAAAGGGGGGTATATTCCAGAAGGCAGGTTAAGTCATTAACCTGTTCATGTTAACTCAGAGCAGGCATTAAATCTCCTAATAGTCAAGCTGGTTTTTCTCCTAGTAAAACACGTACATTGGGCCCTGCTATTAGAAGGTTTATCACTTTGAACTAGTTACCATTTTTCAGTAACTTCATGAACTTTCTTTAATGGAATACTTTGGATGACTAAAGCATAAAGTTCCTATATTATGAGAAATCCCTTTTTTTTACCAACCAACAATTGTCCCTCAGGCTGGACTCTAATCTCAAAAACTTTGGACTGAGTGCTCAACTGTGTGACTGGATCCTGAACTTCCTCACTAACCAAACCCAGTTCGTCTCCAATGTCAACACTTCAGAACAAAGCACCAGCAGACTTACAGCCTGCTCCTGATGAACAGAGCCCAAGTAGTTTCAAATATCTGTGAATACACATCTAATGTATTATTATTGTCATCATCGCTGAGGACCTAACCTAGCCTACTCACACCCAAGCTCAGGTCAACAAGGCCAGACAATGGGTATACTACCTAAAACAATTGAGGAAGTTTAGGGCCATAGAGCGCATACCGAGTCAGTGTAGAAAGAAAGACTACAAGGCACTGCAGTGAGCGGCGCGTTCTGCTGAGTATATATCTCTGAAACTGTTCTAGCCTCTTTGTATGACATTTACGTCAGTCGGTGCAAGAGCCATGAACATCATGAAGGAAACCACCCACCCCACTGCCTGTGCAGTTTACCACAATAAGGCAAGTGGTTTTGTAGTTCATTGAGAAAGAGCTATTCTCCTTAGGCCTTCAGATTCCTCAACATGGATATGTATGCCATGGATATGCCAAGCGTTATTTTTGTATTTTAAAATGGAGTTGTAAACAATGTAAAATTGTGTACTGATTAACAGCGCTACAAAAAGCTGAGGTTATCTGGCAGTTTGAAAACATCGATTCTCAACCTTGGTGATGGGGTTCCCTTGTATACAAAGCAAAAGAAGTGCTACTAGCTTTGATCCATCCAGGTGCTGCTGTCGAGGCTGTATTTTATGATGAGGTGTCTCACCTCGATATGCATAAGTAGTGGGCATGTCCCTCCTTCACCTTCCATTCCAGACATAGAACTCCAAAGTGTTCCTCTGTTGTGGCCCTCGTTCCACTTTAACCTTCTCTAGAACAGCCTTGCCAAGGATCCTGAAATACTAATTAAGACAGCTGTAGAATGAGAGTAATTAATACAGCTATAGAATGAGACTAATTAATACAGTATAGAATGAGACTGAAGTTGTGTTACTAGCTATGGTTTTGAAGTTTGCTCTGTAAAAAGTAAAGCATAGAACCAACTTAAGTAAGTAAGCATGCTGCATAGATCTTTTTACATTGGTTGAATGTAATGTCTTAGTCAGTTGAACTTAGGTTTAAGTCAAACCAATGTAAAAAGAGCCATGCGGCTACTTGCCTTATTTCTTCAAAAGTTGCTTCAAAGTACCACTTTTTACAGTGTGGGAGTTTGTCGTACAGTCCTTTTTCTGTACGGTAGTCAACTTTTCCCAGCAGTGTTTTACTGACCATGGGCTCATTTTATGGTGTACTATACTGGTGAACTAACTGATGTTACTCAGCCCTGTATTCTACAGAGTTTACAGAATTAAGACTCTGCCTGGTAGTGATTTGATGGACTGCCTTTGAAAAGCAAAATTATAAAATTAATCCATTAGTATTAACATGCACTACAATGTGCTGAAAATCACACTAAACTCTAGCAATTTGCTTTTATTAAAACCTTACAAGAGAGGACTCACTCAAGTGGTCACACAACAGAAAACAAAATTACAGACATTCCACTAATAAGCTTTACATAAACGTAAGGCAACCTATGAACTCACCAATTTATTTTGTATTATTTCAGGAGACTGAAAAAATGGATCAATTATCAGCATTTTATTTAATCACAGCCAATAGTAAAACAAATGTTTTTTTTCCCCATACACGACACTTTCAAACCATCTCAAACACTGATAAAATCAATACTGTGCTGTTACTTGATTTCATCTTAAACTTTTATTAAGGGCAGAGGCACACTTGCACATGCATAATATGCACACAAGAGTACACAAACAAAAGAGTAAAAAGGAAAGGACAAAATGACATAACAGAACTACAAAATGGCTTCACAGTACAGAATGACACAGAAGAAACACTTAACAGATACAGTACTGCTAAAAGTCCATTTGCTCTGACATCAGCTGGTGCAACAGTTTAAAACTGAAGGAGGAAAGCTATACATTTGCCGCTCTAACCTGGAGTGGAAAGAGACAAAAACGAGACTATTTACATTACTTTTTTTTTTTTTTTTCATAACTGGTTAAATTCAACAATGCAGCCGGCATACATGACATTTAAAAATAAACCATGAATCACTGCGAGCAAGGATGAGTATGTCTGTGTATGCATGTGCATCTTTGCACATGTGGCAAAAGCATATGATTTTTTTTTTTTTTTTGTTAAGACTGCAAAATACAGCTGAAGCAGATGCATGGCTCCATCAAGTCCAAAGTCCACAGAAACACAGATGTATCCCTCCCCGCTAGAAACACAGATGTATGCATCCCTCCCTGCCAGAACCACGGATGTATGTATCCCTTCCCGCTAGATCCACATGCTGCAGCTCCTCCTGGGCCTCATCTCCGCTCCCTCCGCGGGTTTTTTCGTCTGACCTGAAAGCACAAACAGGCGCTGATCTTAGTCTCTTAAAGTAAATGGATGGACTGCATTTATATAGCGCATTCCTATACTCGGCAGAGTACCCAGAGTGCTTTACATTGAATGCCTCACATTCACCCATTCACACACATATCCACACACTGGTTGCGAAGGTTGCCATGCAAGGCGCCAATCAGCACACCAGGAGCAGTATGGGGTTCAGTGTCTTGCTCAAGGACACGTCAACCTAGTCAGAAGAAGGTGGAATCAAACCAGCGACCCTTTGGGTTGCTGGGCGACTGCTCTACCTACTGAACCACTGTCGCCCCAAGGCATTCAGTGTGGAGAAAGCACACATGCAGTTCAGCAGTCCTGCTTTAGTGGAGCCATGTTGGAATTGCGCTTATTGTCTTTACATGGGACATTGCAGGGCCATGCGGTGTTACGTCTAGGTCTGTAAGAATCTTAGTGAATAAGGGCAATATCGAGTACAGAAGTCTTACTTTAGGGGATCTGTGTGCTTAAATTAGGAGCTCTGTCAGAAGAGTATACGGGCAGTACTGCATTACATTACACTTAGCTGATGCTTTTATCCAAAGCGACTTACAGTTATTTAGGTACAGGGTATTGGTTACAGTCCCTGGAGCTATGTGGGGTTAGGTGCCTTGCTCAAGGGCACTTCAGCCATGGATAAAGGTGTGGGGAGTCCACAAACATTCTTCCCACTGGTAAGGGTGGGATACGAACCTGCAAACTTCCAATCCCAAGACCAAATACAGGCCGTATTGCGTATAGGAGTCTTACTTTAGGGGAACTGTGAGCTTAGGAGCTCTGTGAGAACCTTGGTGAATACAGGCCGTATTGCGCATAGGAGTCTTACTTTAGGGGAACTGTGTTGGCTGTCGTCCTCCTGCTCGTCTTCCTCCTCCTCCACGTTCTCCTGAGACGTCTCCATGTCCTCATCTGATTCGTTATCTTGGCTCGACGCGCCTCTGGTGCGCCCCACACTGTCAATCACAGGGAACAGCGACGTCAACAGAGGGCTGTACTCAGGGCTGTCACTCTGCATGTTCTCATAACAACCCTGCGTTCATCACAGCATCTAACACCCCCCGCCCAAATCATCTCAACAAGGCTGTGTATTTGTATTTGTGTGTGTCTGTTTGTGTGTGAGCCGTGGGGTGATTTAAGGTCAAAGTCCTGGGTAAAGGGTAAGGTTAAAGGTCATGGAAGGTGTCTGTGAGCACGTACGCTGGTTTCCGGGCAGCTTGTTGGTTTTTAGGCGGCCTCCCTCGTCTTTTCGGTGGAGTGGACTCAACGGACTCCACTGCAGTGTCTGCAACTTCAGCTCTGAGACACACAGAAACAGGAAGTGAAGACAGGACTTAAATGCAACTCTGTGACACACAGAAACAGGAAGTGCAGACAGGACTTTAATGCAACTCTGTGACACACAGAAACAGGAAGTGCAGACGGGATTTTAATCCAGCTCTGTGACAGACAGAGAGACAGGACCGCAGAAAAGGCTTTAATGGAGCTCTGAGGCAGACAGGAACAGGAAAGGCAGACAGGACTTTGATGCAGGTGGTTTGGGCACAAATGCTGATGTGAATCTATTTACTCTTGTAGTTTTAAGACTACTGCGACTACTACCACATTTTTACAATTGTCAAGCTAAATCACTGGTTTATTAAACTGGCAGAATCAGCGAAAATATATATAAATAAATAAATTGTGATAAAAATCAAAACTGAACAATGTAGGGATTATATTGTCATTATTTTTGCCACATCAAGCAGCCCTACATGGAACTGTCCTGATGATCACTACGGGGACTCATTCAACAGTTACATTCACACTCACCTTTCACAGCAATACTGCTTACAAACACTAGATGGCAACAAACATTTTATTTTCGGTTGCATATGCTGGTGGTCGAAAAAAAAAGGTAAAAGAAAAAAAAAAAAAAGATTTGATTTTACAGTGAACCCTTAACCCAATGTGGTAATCAATGGATGAACCAGTTTTTCTTTTAATCTTTCTGTTCCATTTCTATTTTGTGTTTCTGTGTGTGGTAATGGTACGCTATAGACCATCAGTTTAAAAGAGTGTCCACCTGATTGTTGTTAATGGCCCCTATAGCACATGAAGAGGACCTGAAGAATATGACGATGTGTGGCCCAGGGACGGAAATTCGTACCAGACACCTACCAAATGCTGGTAAAATATGAAAGTAGCTGCTAGACTTAACCTCACTTAAAATTATTTACTTTTGAGTAGCTGGTAGATTTTACCATGTATTTGTCAGTGTCTGGTAAAAATTCACATTATGCAAAGTTAATTTCCACCCCTGGTATGCCCCCATGTGACTGTGTGCAGTGGTTAAATTGGATTTTGTAAAGGGGGGGCTTCTTTACTCCCAGTGGTCAATACCTGTGTGTGTGCATGCGTGCGTGCGTGTTTCTAGTTCAAATTGCACATTTGGTGTCTGGTGAAACGCAATTTCAGTCCTCTGTGTAATTCCTGTTACATAGTGAATTGACAATAAAGTACACTTTGACTTTGACTTTGACCTCACTCTATTGTATCACTATAAATACTGTAGCAGAGGAAGCTCAGCTCCGGCTGGCTGTATTGCCGAGGTGAGGAGCTGGAGGTGCGCTCCGGAGGGCTCCAGCCCAATTTAAACTCTTACTGTGGCCTATGTTGGGTTTAAACGGTCCCCCTCCCTGCACAGATATCCTGCAGGGCAGGAAACAGCGCTCTTATGGCCAACTGCATCTCTGTCTGTGGGGCCCAAGCTGTGCTGATCCCATACCAAGTCATGATGTTACTCATAAGACACTCTCCAGAGCTCAGGAGTAGATCGTCTTGAAGATTTGGATCAACATGCCATTACACTACCCTGGCAATATTCCACACACACACACACACACACACACACACACACAAACACACACAAACACACACACACACACACACACCTTAGCTCTCTGGACCTTTGTCATGTGTTTTAAGACAATTAAAAATATGAAATAGTTTTCCCACTGTTTACCATGTTCCCTTCTGAGAGCATGAGCTGTTTAAAGCACACAAGCAGCACTCCACCAAACTACTTCTACTCGAATCTACTTCTACATGTCAGTCAGCTCTCTGGAGCTTTCTCATGCGCTTTAAGACAAGTTGAAATGTTAAGTGTTGACTGTGTGACCAACCTTGTTGCTGCGCGGCGGGCCCCCCTGCCCCGTCCTGCTTTGGGCTTGACCTCCATGTTCTCACTGCCCGCGTCCTCCTCCTCCTCCTCCTCCTGCTCCTCCTCCTCAAGCTCTTCGGGCGGCCGCACGGCCTTCTTGCGCCCCCTCCGGCCCTTGGCGGGAGACTCCTCTTTGGGCGCGGCGGATTTGGGGGGCCGCCCCCTGCGCCCCCGTTTGGGCGGGCTATTCTGCTCGTCCTCCGTCTCCAGGGTGGTGTCGCCCAGGCTGCTGTCGCCGGCGCCCCAGGACTCCTCCGCCTCCTCGCTCGCCGTGGACGCCTTCTTGCGGCCGCGCTTGGGCTTGGAGTCGGGGGCCTTGTCGTCCGGCGTGGTGGCGATGCCACGCTTGCGCCCTCGGGGCTTTTCGCTTTCCGTCAGACTCTTCATGGTGATGTCCTCGTTCTCACTGTGGTCCACATCTGTGGTGTCTAGTCTGGAAGCAGGAAGTAAATTTTAAGTTATAAAGGATTACTCACTGGCCGAGGTGTTTTAGTGGCTACATTCCTGCAGATCTCTACATTCATCAAATTACTGAGAAATCAGAAAGTCATCATGGAAATTAACACTTTGAACTGACACATACATTCCTCACACCGGACTTTCTAATTGAACTCCCCTTCTATCTGTTTTTAAATATATTTATATAAATATGTTACCTTTCTTTTCTTTTCTTTGCACGTGTATAATTTATCATGTGACAAATAAGTCTGTTTCTTAAACATTTTCCTTCAACCTCCTGGGCCTGTAGACACAGATGAAGAGATTAACATGACACGTCTGCAACAGACCTTCCTTTTCCGCGGCCGGGGGAGCTGGGGTTTGAGTTGCTGCTGGCGTTGCTGTTGGTCTCCATGCGGGACAGTTTGGTCTGGAGCTTCCCGGTGGCCGAGAGAGGCTTGTTGACGGCTCCCAAAACGTTTGCGGCTTTGGGCTGCATGAATGGGTGACATGGACAACAGGGGCACAGAGTATTACAAATGATTATCTTCGCCACTGCCATCAGCTGTTCCATCCTGACAAAACCAATGAGCTTACAACGAAACTGGCACACACAAGAGTAACCGTGTAACATACCTTTCCGGGGGTGAAAAAGGACTTCATTTCAGCTGGGAGATAATTCTTTGTGTTGCTGAAGTTCTGCAAAACAACCACAAAGAAAATGTTGAAGACTTCTGGAATAATAAAATAATAATAACACAATAATAAAATATATTAATATGGAATAATATAATAAAAAAACAAATGTGGCGTAACAGAAAAGTGTCTTTGTCTGCTGATAAGAGTGTCACCTTGTCGGGCTGTGTGAAGTAGCGTGCTGGGAGCACGGGGTCTTTCGGGGACTCCAGGCTGTACGTCGTGCTTTTGGAGATGACGATGTTCATGGCCACGTCACACACTGTATAGAGTTTCTGAGGGACGATAGTGGAATTCCTGTTATCACCATTGCTGTGTTTTTCAAAACATGCTGCCCTACCATTTTAAAATCACAGTAAGCAGTTGATCTCCAAAAATGGTATATGTCTGAGTATGTCTAATGTAGAGTAAGCATCAGCTGTTACATAGAGATGAAATTAAAGGATTGGACTTAAGTCAGACAAATAACATTAATATATTTTTTAAGTAATTAAAACTGTTACAAAAATAAAGGAGAACAACGGTAAGGGAAACGCCAATCTCTCAAACAGTTCCAATGCTGCTTGCACATCAAGTACAAATAGAGAGAATGTTGCATCTTAATGGTGTGTGTGTGTGTGTGTGTGTGTGTGTGTGTGTGTGTGTGTGTGTGTGTGTGTGTGTGTGTACTTGGCACTGAACTGACTGACCTCAAGCACCTGGGCCTTTGGCACAGACAAACTAACCTCATTAATGAACCTCGTTAACTAACCTCATTAATCTTGGCATCGTCTGGGGCCTGGCCATCTTTAGTCTGTTTGATGTTCTCCACCATTTTCCTGATGAACGCGTGGCTGTTGTTCTCATTCTTGGCCATGAGGATCTCCAGGACAAACCACAGAGCCCTGTGGGAGACCAGGAGAGAGAGGAGAGGACGCAGAGAGAAACATGAAGAGAGAGAGAGAGCACAAAGGAGAGAACATCAATACTTCAAAACCCGCTTCAGATGCTCGTGTCCACAACCACACAAGAGAGGACAAATAAAAATAAAATAAATAAAAACACAAATAATAGGAATTAAATCCAATACAGACATTTCGGCCAAAGCACCCTCAGTCTGGATGACAAATATATGACAATAATAAATGATAATTCTAAAATGATGTAAAATGATAAAATAAATATTTCTAAAATGATGTAAAAGCCTGTCACCGGCAGCACTCACTCTTTGATGTCCTTGAGCTGCTCGATGTCCTGCACCTTCACGTAGTCTGGGTCGTGCACCAGCAGGTGGATGGCGTACGGCACCACATACTCCGGCAACAGAGACACTAACTTCTCTGTGGACACAGTGGAAAATCTTCATCAATATCTTTATTACATTACCTATATTTACATTCATTATCTATAATGAGACACCAACTTCTCTGTGGACACAGTGGACAATCTTCATCAATATCTTTATTACATTATCTATATGTACATTCATTATCTATAATGAGAGAGACACCAACTTCTCTGGGGACAGAGTTGACAACCTTAATCAATATCTTCATTACATTATCTATCTAGTCAAGTCAATTTATTGTAATCCCAGAGGGCAAATACTTTTGCAGGCCAAAACAACATAACACCATGGGCACTAGACAGCATCACACAACTTAAAAAAGAAAACACACAACTTAAATAGGGTTAGAAATACAGCGCGGTTGTGGTGGGGTTGGGAGGGAGGGCAGGGGTGTAACAGGTGATGGGGGTGGGGATAACGTGCATAAAGTGCAGTTGTGGTGGTGTGGGGTCAAGAGGAGGGATTGTCTCACCACTGACGGCTGCGTGCTGCTTGAGGTATTCCCTGCGCAGGTTGATGTTCTTCACTAGACACTGGCGCGCGTGGGCCCGCCGCTCCTTCACGGGGTCTTTGGCACACAGAGCAAACACTGCCAGGTACTCCAGGGGCAGCCGCAGCAGACACAGACCCTTGTGCAGCTTCTGGGCGAACGCTTGCCTCACCTGGTAGCACTCGTCCTGCAGGGGGCAGCAGAGAGGCGCATGAACAGGGACAGGAAAACTTAAAGGGGACACAGAATGGTTGGAGTATTCTACCTTTTACATTACACTTAGCTGATGCTCTTATCCAGAGCGACTTGTAGTTATTTACAGGGTTTCAGTTACAGCTCATGGAGCAGTGTGGGGTTAGATGTCTTGCTCAAGGGCATTTTAGCCATAGGTAGGGTGGGATTCGAACCCGTGACTATCTGATCCCAAGACCAACTCCCTAACCACTAAACCACACCTGCCGTTACTCTTCAAATAAAATGCATTCAGTTTTTAGTCATCAAAAATAAGCATGGCGTAATGGTGCCCAAGTTTGCCGATTTCTGAAACATAGCATCACAAACAGGCGTTTAACTTGCCCATTTTATGGCTCTGTTAAAAAAGTTAAATATGTACATATGAAGACAGGCACAACCCTCCCAATTCCTCCAATAGAACACTATAATAAGATTTTGATTAAATTTAGGTGATGAACTTTAAAGAACATGTACGAAACTTCATGAATTGCTTTCCATCCATTGCAGCTGTAAAACATAACTCTACACATTACCAGGACAACCACTACCTGAACTAACAAATTCCTTTTCATTACATCATTACATTGGTGAAGAGCGCCCCCTGTGTGGTGTAAGGGTCATTACACTGATGATGACCACCAGTGTGGGTTGTAAGGGTCATTACATTGGTGAAGCACAACCCCTGTGAGGTTTAGGGTCATTACATTAATGAAGACCGCCCCCTGTGGTGTGGAAGGGCCATTACATTGGTCAAGAGTGCCCCTTGTAGGGTGTAAGGGTAATTACATTGGTGAAGAGCGCCCCCTGTTGGGTGTAAGGGTAATTACATTGATAACGAGTGCGCAGAGCTGATACTGCTCCAGGGTGATGATCTGGTGGTAGCACGGCTCCTGGGCCAGACGCAGCAGTGCACAACCTGCAGCCAGCCGCATGCGAGACATGTCCGGCTTCCTGTGAAACAGCAACACGTTCATCCATCCATCAATCCATCCATACGTCCACACACATGCACACACACACACACAAACACAAACACTTAGTCTTTGTTATTTAATACAAACTAATTTTTACAGGCGAATTTTGGTCATTTTCATCACGCAGCTCTATTGCTCAAGCTACCAGAGACTTTGTTCTTCAAAGGCTGGTGTGAGACCTTTTAGAGCATTTTAAAGGTTGCTGTGATATTTATGTAACTTGGCAGATGCTTTTTTCCCCCGAAAGCAACTGTACTAAATACATCACATTGTAAACACAAGTACTTGTCTACTTTTTTTCAACATAACAAAATCATTTCAGGAAAATATATACAACTTATCTTCAGAGTCAGAAACGAAGTACATACTAAAAAGATGTGTCTTATAAAACTGTCACAACAACTTAGGAATGTATCCAGTCTATTCCACCACTGAGGTGCTCCAAGCATTTACCCGATCTTGCCCTGCTCGGTGAGATCGCCGTCGCTGTTGAGGATGGCGGTGAGCATCCGGAGGGTGGAGGTCCCCGACTTGCTCTGGTTATTCTTCACCCCCAGCAGCCAGCGCACCATCAGCTTGATGCCCTGAATCTAGTAAGCAGACAAACAATGGTGACCACAGGATTGCAGGTTCGAATCCCGGATCGCCGGTTCGAATCCCGGATCGCGGGTAGCGCCACTGAGGTACCCTGAGCATGATACCGTCCCCACGCACTGCTCCCATGTCATGGCCGCCCCCTGCTCACGTGTGTGTGATGGGCTAAATGCAGAGGTGAATTTCGTGTGCTGTGCTGTGCAGTGTGATCACAATGACAAAAATGGGACTTTCACTATGTAGTTTTTCCAAACTTAAAATGTTTCCAAAATCATTTCATGCCTTTGTATTTTTTTCCTGTCCTGTTTCTGAAACAATGCTGAGCAGACAGCGAATGCCGCCTGTTCTCTACCTTGGTCAGAGTTTTAGGAGAAACCTCATCGTCTGGCACCCAAAGAACAACACACAACACACACACTTTTGTGTCCCCTACCTTTGCCAGCGTTTCAGGGGAAATCTCGTCATCTGGCACGCAAACAACAACACACACACACATGCACACACACGCACACACACACACACACACACACACACACACACACACACACACATATACACACACACAAACGCACACACTTGTGGCCCCCACCTTCGCCAGCGTTTCAGGGGAAACCTCGTCATCTGCCACCCAAAGTTTGGTTGTCTTCTTGCCAGGGATCTGTTGAACACATTTAACATCATCAGTTTCACTGAACCACCTGCCACACACAGTGAGTGCTGTATGCCATCAGGGGACAAAAAAGCAAGGCAACACACTCTGAAAGCACAGCTATGGACAGCCATCAAAGAGCACAGCACTTCCAGCACTTTCTCTGATGGCAAGGAAAAGCAAATGCGTTTCTATAGCATATTTCATGCAGAGTAGCTCAATGTGATTTACACAGGTAAAAGCAATAAATAGCAAAACTTCTACATTTCCATTTTATCCACAGAAGGCATAAGAAAATCCAAGAAAGGCACAAAGATTGCATACAAGTCAATAAAAATAAAGTAAAATAACTAGATAGTAAAAATAAGAAAAATAAATAAATAAAACTAGAGAAGTGGCTTGGAGAAAGCAACAGAAAACAGTCTTGTCCTAAGTCTGGAAAGGTCCATAAATCCTCATAAGGACGACTTACACGGTCGTTCATGAGCAGGTCCTTGACGATGAAGTTGGCTACCAAGGACTTGAGCGGCCCGGCAAACTGCTCCGGCGCCAGCATGGCCAAGTGGCCCAGCGTGGTCAGAGGGGTGATGAGCTGCTCAAAGTTCTCTGTGTCCACACTTTTATGAAGAGGCTGCAAGATGAAAAAACGTCAGTAAAACAGGGACTGTGTTCACAACGTATCTTGGCTAAAAGTAGCTCTGAACTGGACAAGTAAGAGTACATAGCCTAGCCCATATCTCATAACAAAAGAGGTGTTTTGACCCAGCCATGCTTATGCAGTTTACTGTCCTTGCCCAGCAAGTAGACAAACAGATCTACAACACCAGGGTTCAGATTCAATACTCTTCACACTGCTTCACTGAAACATACTCAAAGAGCCTGCATTTAAAGCAGACATACAGTACTGTGCAAAAGTCTTAGGCAGGTGTGAAAAAATGCTGTCAACTAGGAATGCCTTCAAAAATGGAAGTGTTAATCATTTATGTTGATCAATTAATAAAATGCAGTGACTGAACAAAAGAGAAACCTAAATCAAATCAATATTTGGTATGACCACCCTTTGCCTTTAAAAGAGCATCAATTCTTCTAGGTCTATTGCATAGAGTTTTTGAAGGAACTTGGCTGGTAGCTTGCGCCAAACATTTTGAAGAACTACCACAGATCTTCTGTGGATGTATGCTTCCTGACATATACAACCAATTTGGTGTAACTGGTTGATCATACACTTGACTATAATCCTGCAAAATCCCTGACTTTGTGTGTACCCCTGTGTGTGAACTGATGCTGGTTTGAAGGCACCTGCCTAAATCTTTGCACAGTACTGTATATTTTTAGCCATCCACATGTTTAATGTTAAAACACCCATAAGGCTGAAAGGACTTAAGGCATAAGATGGGCATAAGTTGTTTTTTGACAAGTGTTAGGCAGGTGCACACAAAGTGTACACACACTAGGGGTGCTACGGTTTTGGATTGTATTCGAATCCGTTCGGTTCGTTTAGCACGGTTCGGTTCATTCTGTAGATCGGATCGGATTTCGGATACGCGAGATATTAAACTTGCTTGTTTAATAGAAAGTCATTGCTTATGCATTCTGTGTAGGGTGTTTAGGACCCGGGGGAATGGTTTCTCTTCAGTACCGCCTTCGAAGAGCCAATGAGAATTTTCCCGAGCTTGCCTTTAACCTATCAGCGCTCCGACACAGACGCTGGGGAAGAGACACGTGTATGCGAGACAAACTTTTGAGCGCAGAAAACATGGCAAGTGTAGGAGAAGACACGAGACCCAAGTTTGAAGAGGCACCATCGTCTCTGAAACCCGCGGTGTGGTAACATTTTGGTTTCAGCGTAGAATATGATGACCAAGGAAACAAGACGGTAAACAAGCAACGCACGGTCTGCAAACACTGCTCCGCATCGTTCTTGCATTCATCAGGCTCCACTTCAAACATGGCAGCACACTTACGGCGCAACCACCCGACTATAAATATAAGCGGAGCAAAACGTAAAGATACTTCCTCTTCAACCAAAATACAGACAACTATTGCAACAGCCAGTATAGTATTTTATTTACTATAGTGAACGTGTTTGAGCACAGCACTAATCGAATTATTTAATGTTTATTAACACTGTAGTAAAAACACATGTATCTGCCCTTGCTCTTTTCACTTTGCACACCCCCAGTGGTGCACACACCACAGTTTGGAAAACCCTGCTGCATCCGAACCGTATCCGAAACCGTGGCCCACAAATCGTGGACCGAACCGAACCATGGACACACTGATCCGTTGCACCCCTAACACACATGCAATAGACCTACAAGAATTGATGCTTTTTTAAAGGGAATGGGTGGTCACACCAAATATTGATTTGATTTAGGTTTCTCTTTAGTTCAGTCACTGCATTTTGTTAATTGATGAACATAAATGATTAAGGCTGAATCCCATTTCTAATTTATACCCCTTCCCCTACCCCTATCCCTTGCCCATTCCCCTCTGAAACAGAGCAACAATGGGTAGGGGTTGGAAGTCAACCCCTATGAATTGGGACACCACTTCAACAATGACATACGTTATCAGTAGTCTCTGCCAGTTTTTACATAAGCAGACGTGACAAGCTTTTGCCAGAAATCCAACATGCCGACTGCAGCTGTGGTTGTCTCTGTTGCGTGGGCTATTGTCATCTTTTTACGGTTGCATTCTGAACTAAGCAATTTTTACCGTTTCTGCAGAATGGGCTTACAATGCTAGTCTTCGGGGCAGCAAGTACGAGTGAAGCCGTCAGTTGCTTGTAAACTGTTACAAACGCAATGAGCTAGCCAGCATTCGCGGTTCCCAAAAGAAAAAGGTAACACCGTCACAGCAGAATGACACGCATACCATTTGAACGAACACAACCCCAGAGTTTCCAAGGCTAAACCAATGATATTGCTTACAATTACTTGGGTTACAATATCGAAATAACTGTGTTGCACCGACGCTCGCAATTCGTTCACAACTTCCATGCAATTCCATGCATCAACCGATCACTCAAGGTCACAAATAACGTTACACTACTTAATACAGTACTAGCGTTTTTTTTTGTCTGTATTTTATAAAGAAAATGGCCATTACGCATTGGAACAATGTTAAACTTAAGACAATACAGCGGTTAACACAATTTTTCAACCGTAAATAATGGAGAAAATACTTTTGTGAACTAGTTTGGTCTCTGTACTTGTCGTTGCAGCCATCTTGCTGGTGATTCGCAGGGCATTCTGAGAAAATGCTCATACCCCTCCGTCTGGAGTGTGCCTCTGAAAAATCTTCGTTTGGAGGGGTATATAGCCCTACCACTTCCCCCTTCCCCTCTGCCCTCAGGGGAAATGGGACACCCCTACCCCTACACGTGCACGAGCAAACCGGAGGGGTAGGGGAAAGGGGTACGGCCAAGGGGTGTAATGGGATTCAGCCTAACACTTCCATTTTTGAAGGCATTCCTAGTTGACAGCATTTTTTCACAACTGCCCAAGACCTTTGCACAGTACTGTATGAGTAGAATGTCAGAACTCTTAAAAATAATGGTTGTGTCAGTCTTCAGTTTAGGGCCCCTAATTAGTATGGCCGCTGCTAGCATAGCGTTATTTTCTAGCATTGTAAGCCTTTTTTGTGTGTCAGCTTTCTAACTACACAATGTTTATTATTTAGAAGGTAATTCCTCATGAACCTGCACACATATTTGTTCAGTTTCTACACCTCTCCATATTAATAAGGACCCACCTCAAAAATTTGAGCGAAGTGCGTGTCCCTGTTGGAGAACATGGCGTGGATGCAATGGATGGCATATTTAGCTTGGCGAGGAGGACCTTTCTTGGCTTTGTGCTGCAGTACTGGCAGCAGGACTCTAGGGGGCAGAAGAGGTGCACATGGATCAAGCACAATCTCCCAAAGAGAAGCACTGGGCATTGTTAGCAGCTGATGCATGTAAATGGTCTTAGATGACTAAATCAAGGTGTTATCCACATGTGTCTAACACAACATACAGTGTGAATGCCATGTAATGCTTAAATTATTATTTTATTATTCATTAGGCAGTGGCTATGGTTCCAGAATTCCATATCAGTAGATGTAAGGATATTGGTCTGGAACCTATTGAAACCTGCCAGACCAATGCATTATAGGTCCGGAACTTGAAATCTGTACTCAGGCATGGTTCCCACAGATTTATCAGATAAAAAATCCCTACCAACCCCAACCTAACCCTAAACTTAACCCTAGATTCCATTAATTTGAATTTCCGTACCAATAATACCAGTTCTAAGGGGCACGGAAGCTGCCGTACCAGTAGCCACTTCATACTATTTCATAAGTATTGTTAATTATTACAACTTACGATTTGATATGTGGGAAGCTCTCCTCCAGCTTGCCACCGGTGTTCTTGAAGATCTGCAGGGCCGCCTCTGCCACCTTCTCGTCGTCCATCTTCAGGCAGCCGAGCAGCGACTCGAAGGTCTCGGCCGAGTGGAAGGACACGGGGTGGGTGAAGGACAGGACCTGGGGGCCAGCATAAATGCTTTTAGGCCAACAATGCTCTGCTGTCCACACACACACACACACTGCTCCTGAGGGCCAGCATAAACGCTTTTAGGACAACAATGCTCTGCTGTCCACACACACACACACACACTGCTCCTGGGGGCCAGCAAAAACGCTTTTAGGCCAACAATGCTCTGATGTCCACACACACACACACACTGCTCCTGAGGGCCAGCATAAACACTTTTAGGCCAACAATGCTCTGCTCCACACACACTGCTCCTGAGGGCCAGCATAAACGCTTTTAGGCCCACAATGCTCTGCTCCACACACACACTGCATGCATGCATGCAGACTCACACGTGCACGCACACACACTGCTACAATCCTAATAATCTATTTTAAAGATGCAAGATCTTCACAGCAAATAATAACTAAATGGTAAAGGGGTCACTTGCACCGAAGCCTTTTTGGTGCTTAAGGAACAGGACCACAGAAATAGCAAGCAGGCCTGGACCACTCCAATAGACCAGTGCTCCAGTGATTCCCTGGGATCAGTCCATTTAAGTGGCCCAGGATTACTTGCTAATAATTAAATGGCCCTGACATGTCAGCAGACATTAAGAAAACATGCTAAATTGAAATATTGATTTCACTGACAACAGTAGTGCGACATATTCACATTTTAAAACCGTCGCGACAGCCTGCAAATTATGTTTATATTTTGATTTTGTGCTTTGCCTCTTGCCTCTTCTGCAATCAAATCCGGAATACTGTACGGCACTTCTCCCCCTCTAGAGACAAGGTCATAATTACGTAGGGTTGTCCCCAAAACTGGTGCTGCAAACACGTCTGCAATGCCTAAATGGATACTCAATTAATAATACTGTTAAAGCCTACTGCATCGCCAGACAGACAGACAGGTGGCTACTGCACCTTCAAGAAACCATAACCTACTCAAAGACATAAACAGGTGGCTATTGCACCTTTACGAAACTGTAGTCTACGAAAAGAGACAGACGGACTGACACAGGTGGGTGCGGTACCTTGAGGAGCTCCAGGCCTGCGCGGATGGCCTGCTCTGTCGGCACTCCCTCGTCCTCATCGTCCGCCGTCCCCTCTATGGACTTATTCACCTGTTTGATCAGAGCGCTACAAAACAGAGAGAGAGGTTTCAAACCTCAGCACATCTGCAAAAGGCACAGGGTAAATGTACGCTCACACCAAGAACTACAATGACTGAAGTGTCCACAATGAAGGACAACATCATAATAAGACTCTTGCTGTGTGCAAACAACTAAGTAAATGTGACGTCAATGCAAGAGCTAACTGATTGTGACTGGCCCCAGTGTTCCCATCATTCATTCAAATTGCTCTGGAAGTGATCCAATTGATATTGTTCAGCTCTGTGTGTGTCGTTATAGTTGTGGTGTAAACTCTGCCATTAACTTAAGTGTCAATTTTTTTTTTTAAATCACTGTGGCTATTACATAATTAATATATTAATATATATTAATAATATGATAATAAATTCATATTCCTGGTGAGAGATCTGAAATGAAGCAGTTTACCTGATGGATTCTGTGTCGATGTGAACGGGGGCGATTCTCTCCAACAGGAACTTCACCATCTCCAGGAACGGATTGCTTGGTTGTTTTGGGCTTCCTAGCTTCTTAGTGATGTCCCTCTGTGGTACAGCAAAACAGAAAAGCACAGATTAGTGTCAAACGTCATGCTGGGTGTCTGAAACTACAAAACAATGGAAAAACTTTTAATTAAAAAAAGCCTTTTAGATGCCAAAGTGTCTAAAGAGGGGAGTGTTACAATATTGACTAATATCCTATAGACTTTGAATAAGCGACTCGAACCAAATTTCAACGACTGGAATAAACTGCATCAAGTTAGTAGCTGCTGGCAAGCTACTGGTCTAATCTGATTCAATGATATATGCTAAGCTAATAGCTAAAGTGCTACTGCCAGGTCCCAAAATCCTATGACCAGACTCAGACATCGGCAAAATGGATTCAAAAACAGTAAAACAACTGTTTAACTGTAAGGTGGTTGGAAAATGAGCCTAGCCCCCAAACAACTCTTTGTAAAACCAGCCAGCACCACAAGGCCTGGTCTGAGAGCGGAGCATGAGGAATAAAACGGGAGCTCGTACCACACAGCCCTCTGCCTGTTTGCAGGAGCACGCCGGACTGACGAGCGTCTCCAGCTGCTTCCGGATCTTCTCGTCCTCCTCCAGGACCTGCGCCAGCCTCTTCACAAAGTCCTGGGCTTTCCCCGGGTCTGGGAGATTCCCTGGGAAAAGAGCGGAGGCATTACACCACAGAAAGGGGGCAGCTGTGACCTAATGGCTTTCCCTGGGTCTGGGAGATTCCCTGTTAAAAGAGCAGAGGCTTTAAACTGTTAGATAATGACAAAACTACTGTGTACCGTTACAACTTTTTTCATGAGCTTCCCCTACTGAGGACATAAGATTCTTATATGACAGAATTTTCTAATATGCCGGTTTGTTACATCCCTCAAAAACACAACATCCGGTCCAAAACGTGTCACAATAAAAGTATATGAGCTTTCACTGTAAATGCAGCATATTACATTGAATAGTTAACATAAACCACTGAAAGGGGGCAGAGGTGACCTAATGGTTAGGGAGTTGGTCCAATCACATTGGGTCTGGACCACAGACCAGTTCTCCTGTGAGGTAGAATAGTTTATTTTATTTTACTCCTGCATTGTTTCAGCAGATGTTTGATGGGGCCTTTAGATTGATGAGAGGAAAAATGACAGGCTGGGGCCCTGCCTGGGCAGCCGTGGCCTGATGGTTAGGGAGTGGGTCTTGGGATTGGAGGGTCATAGGTTTGAATCCTACACCAGTAGGAAGAATGTGGGTGGCTGAGTTAACAACTAGTGCTCTCCTGCACCCTCATTTTTCCCCCCCTCCCCTCAGTTCAGTGAATGTTGTACTATGCAGATGGGTGCAATAGGTTTGCTCTGTTTTTGCGATGTGCATTATGTGTATGCTACTGGACACCTTAATTTCCTTCGGGATCAATAAAGTTACTCTACTCTACTACTCTACTCATCCATGGCTGAAGTGCCCTTGAGCAAGGCATCTAACCCCACAATGCTCCAGGGACTGTACCCTGTACCTAAAATAATGTAAGTCGCTTTGGATAAGATCGCCAGCTAAGTGTAATGTAATATAAAAAGGGAACGATCGCAAGAAGTCAGATACTCACTTGTGATGACCATGACCTTGGAGAACACTGCCTTGTTGTAGGAGTCCGACTGAAACACACCGAAAATCAGTCACAACATGACATAAATCAGACCTTTGAATTTTCATATTCTGAGAATGCTTTGTTTTGTTACTTTAAAAATAAGTGAAGTGAAAAATAAGTGAATAAGTGAAGTGAAAAAATGTTTTGGGAATGCTTTATTTTGTTACTGTAAAATGTTACTGTGAAAAATAAGTGAATAAGTGAAGGTAAAACAGATTTCTTAGGGCCCCGTTCATTTTTTATTATGACACTCAATTCATATCTCTTCATTTCTGGACTTACTTTTGGCTGCTTGACAAGATCCAGTAGATCCTTCACGTGGTGCCTTAGCATGTTCTGACATTTCCACATCTCATTCAGAGCTCTTCACACACAACAGAAAAAGGTCAAACACTTTTAATGCCAATTGTAATGCGTGGTGTAATGACAGGACTTTGCACACACTACCAAATACTTAAACGTTGTATATAATACTCGAAAGTCTGAGCACACTGCAATTTCCACGTACAAAGGGCACATGAAGATTACATTTCTAAGTCAACCTACCTTTTCCCTTCACTACTACTCTGTGTGGTGTGTAGGAAAAGAGTAATTATAATTGAACATTTCTGTAGTAACACTGTAGTAAAATGTCTTGTTCCAGGCAGTACTCAATATTTCTAACATTATCAATGAAAACTGAAGGAGCTTTAATTTGCATGGCTTTTAATTGTAGCAGTCTAAATTACTGACAAGAATATAAGTGCCACTAGAAAGTATTCACAACCCTTCCCTTTTTGTGTGTGTGTGTGTGATGTGTGTGTATGTGTGAATGTATGTGTGTGTGTGTGTGTGTGTGTATGTGTGAATGTATGTGTGTGTGTGTGTGTACCTACTTGACTGCATTCTGGTCCAATGTGGCATACAAGTAGTAGAGACACTTCATCCTCTCAGTAGTCTCCAGGTTGTGGGGGACCATATACTGAGCAAAGATTCGCTCAACAAGCAGCCTGTAAGTGACGGACGAGAGATCACAGAAAAATCACTGACACGGTTTCAACAGCCAAGTCTGATTAACATTGGATAAACTGGTTGTTTAAAGGTGATCGTGATATCCACTGACAAAAACATGAATACATATGAATGAATAAAAACACATGAAAGGAATTAGAATCCACTTACAAGAAAGCCCTGGCAGAAACGCTTTCAAGTCATAAACACGCCAAACATATTTACCATGTTTTTTTGTTTTTTTTAAAGCTATGTTTGGCACACACCTAACATCTCCTTCCAGTATGTCACAACAACTTGTTTTAAGATGGTGAATTGTTTCTAGTCAATTGTGACAAAGTGTGACATGAAAGTCACAGTTTTACAATGACACTGTTTTAGTATTTGACTGCATACTTAAAGTGTTAGTTAAAAAAGGTTATTACATCCAAATCCAAAATGTACCAGACATACATACACACAATAATAACCCAATTGTTATTACGCCTATAACAGCCTATCTAGATTATAACGTTGTGTATCTATGGGCATGCATTACTCACCGATCGTCTATACTGTTCTGGTAGTATATGTGCAGCAGCTTGTCCTTGATCCAGGAGATCTGTTTGGCCGCCTCCTTGCCCCCTTCCCCCTGCAGGGAGTACTTCTTGTAGATCTGGGCAAGGCCCATCATCGCCTCCTTACGGACCCTCCACTACGGGACAACACATGAGACATGTAAACAGCCTCCACTACGGGACAACACATGAGACATGTAAACAGCCTCCACTAGGAGACAACACATGGGAGACGTAAACAGCCTCCACTAGGAGACAACACATGGAAGACATGTAAACAGCCTCCACTAGGAGACAACACACGGGAGACGTAAACAGCCTCCACTAGGAGACAACACACGGGAGACGTAAACAGCCTCCACTAGGAGACAACACATGGGAGACATGTAAACAGCCTCCACTAGGAGACAACACATGGGAGACGTAAACAGCCTCCACTAGGAGACAACACATGGGAGATGTAAACAGCTTCCACTAGGAGACAACACATGGGAGATGTAAACAGCTTCCACTAGGAGACAACACATGGGAGATATAAACAGCCTTAACCTCCACTAGGAGACAACACATGGTAGATGTAAACAGCCTCCACTAGGAGACAACACGTATGCCATGTAAACCGCTTCCATTGGGGGACAACACATGAGACATGTAAACAGCCTTAACCTGTACTGGGAGACAACACATGAGACATGTAAACAGCCTGAACCTCCACTAGGACACAACACATGGGGGATCTAAACAGCCTCCACTAGGAGACAACATGTATGCCATGTAAACTGCCTCCATTGGGGGACAACACATGAGACATGTAAACAGCCTTAACCTCTACTAGGAGACAACACATGAGACATGTAAACAGCCTGAACCTCCACTAGGACACAACACATGGGAGATGTAAACAGCCTCCACTTGGAGACAGCACATGGGAGATGTAAACAGCCTCCACTAGGAGACAGCACATGGGAGATGTAAACAGCCTCCACTAGGAGACAACACATATGACTTGTCAACAGCCTCCACTAGGAGACAACACATGGGAGATGTGAACAGCCTCCACTAGGAGACAGCACATGTGAGATGTAAACAGCCTGAACCTCCACTGGGAGACAACACATGGGACATGTAAACAGCCTGAACCTATGGTGCAAAGCTGCCAATCAAAGCACCACCCAGCTCATTGGAAGCAGTTTGGGGTCAGTGTCTTGATCAAGACACCTAGTCCATCTAGTCAGGAATCAAACAGCAACCTTCCCATTGCTAGCACACTACTTTACCTTCTGAACCAGTTTCCCTGTGCAAATATGTTTGTTTGTTTGTTTGTTTCATTCAGTTTATTGCCATTTTAACAACTGTGGCTATTAATGGCCAAAACAGATTAAAAGAGATAAATAAAAATATAAATATTAAACAAGTTAAAAAAAAACAGAAACTATAAAACAAATAAATTATATCAGTCTTTTAACGGTGCGTTTCCATTACAGCGAATTTCGCCTCGCTCTCATTGACTTTGAATGGAGGCGAAATTTCGCCTGATGGGACAAAGGCAGGGCGAATTCGCAGAGGGAGGCGAAACACAGTTGGCGAAACCTGAACTTTATTTAAATGAGAATAATGTAATAACCAATTATATCGGCGTGTGATGTGTTTAGTGCATGGCGCTGGCTGAAGAGGCGGGAGTTACAAAAAAACTCAGACCAACATGGCGGACGCTCGTGGAAGAGAAACGTGAAAGCGTTTATATGATTTAAACTCTCTGGGTGACCAAAAGTGATGGTGCCATCACGGATTGTTGTTTAAATGTAACACAAACTGATTTAAGACAACCAGGCTGCTCTAGATTGCCATTTAATCACTCAACGTTTTAAGTTAGCAGAGTTAGCTTACGACTAGCTAACTACTAGCAAGCTGGCTAACATATATGGTCACAAGCTTGTACTAGTACACGTCTTGCATGATAGAACGATATTACAACACTTAAATATTATCTAGTAATATCTCTACTGCCGTTATATGTAGGCTATCTTGCTGGACAGCTTCTGTTGGCCAGCCAGGCTGCCATGGTAGACTGGCCGACGACGTGATCACTGACATCGGATGAGATCCATAGCTGTCCCGCTAGATAACCTGCTTGAAATATTGACGACCACGCCCCCAGGCGAAATTTCGCCAGGCGAAATTCGCTTGCCATTTCGCCCTGTGGAAACGTAGCGTAAGATCAATACATGCTAGGAAGTTTAAAACATTTAAAGGTGGAACCATATAATAAAGATTCTCTTTAAAAAACTGCTCTGTGCAAATATGACTTGTGGGACTATTATTATTGTGTAGATACATAGACCTCTATGAGCCTTTATAAGCAGTTATGTAATTAACTAAGTAATTAATTAATTACTAAGTAAGTAATTTGCTTAAGTGCTCTTTACCTGTGCTTACACTGTGAGTGATATTACTGAAATTCTGCTACCCTACAGGCAATTTTACCCAAGTCTGAGTCTCCTAACATCCCCTGCCTTGTCCTTGATGAAGCAGCAATCATCAAACTGCTCAAGCCACCTGGCTCAAGTACCCATCAACTGTTCCTGTATTTCCTCTTTTCATCAACAACTAGCTTGAGTTGTGGCCCACACAAACAAAATGCACACAGCGGAAACCCTGAAAGTCCAAATCTACATTTCCTAAGTTCCCCAAAAGTCTGTATCTAAATGCACCTTTAGTAAAGTACCAACAAAGAGCACACAGGTCTTGGGCACCCACATGTTTAATCAAGCTTATACATACCCTTTTATCCAGGGTTCTCTCCCTCACAAAGTTCAGGAGGTGGTCGTTAACCAAGGCCAGGTCCTTTTTGGCAGCAGTGACGATGGACACAATGACATCGTGCCGAATAGCCTCCTCCGGGTCATGTGACCTAACCTTCAGGTACTCTAGTGTCCAGACAACATGGAAATAGGTACAAGACAGCAAAGGAGTGTGAGTGAGGTGTCTCTCAGGAATGAGTCATCTTTTGGATATCTCGAATGCTTTGTTACTCTGGATTTACCTGTGAGGTCTTTTGCAAGGTCGGGATGGTTCATAAGGCAGTGACTGGCAAACTTCACACATTCTAAGCGAATGGGGACGTGGATGTCATTAAACCTGCAACATCAAGGAGAAGAAAGGGTTAAAATCCTCACGGTGTGTTAAACAAATGACTCACGAAGCATATTTGCTACTCAAAGCAACACTAAGTAGTTTTCGCCTTCGGTCGCCCTACAGATTGGAAGTGTCATTCAAACTACAGAGAGACGACCCTCTCTTACAAACTTACTTAGTGCGGTTATAGCTCATGGAGGGTGGCAAAGCGAACTCAGATGTGCCTTTCACCCTGTTAGAAGTTCATGAACGCCTGGAACAATTTTGGCAACATTATATTAAGGTTAAAAAAAATACTTAGTGTTGCTTTAAGCTAGCTAAGAGGTGTTTGTAATGCTAACGATACCTTCCAAGGTAGCACTGCCAAAGGGGCTTATTTTGCGTCGCTAGCTCAGAGTCCTTCGCCCCAAACATCTTCGCCAAGAGCTTCACAACTTGAAGCCGTTCATCATTATCATTGCTCTGAAATAAAAAAAAATAATGACGTTGCATCAGAATATATTGGGCCTACCACTAACCAACTGAACAGACTGATATTGAGTATGATAACAGCAGCCAAGGAAAGCTGCACATTGCTGTGCACACTGACCACCTCCTGACTCCATGGAATAAAGGATATCACTTTTTAAGACTTTATATGGGCAGTGTTTCTCATGGCAATGAAGGCTAATATAAGAGCATTTCAGCATACAGTGGACTGTACAACATCAAGACTATGTCTCCCTCTCCACATGCCTTATAACCGTGAACCATGAAAGTGCCTTCAAGCCCAAATATGCACATTTTTTAAAAGTTGTTTATTAATAAAACTAAAATTCTCATTAATGCAACATTACATTCACAAACAGACAGAGTTAATGTAACCTTTGAATCGGTCATTAACATATACATAACATTGTTAACCTCATTACAAGCTGCCACGTAGGCTGTTATGCATCACTGCCATCTTATGACTATGGGCTCAGCTCAGTGTTT
Organism: Coilia nasus; assembly: GCA_027475355.1. Classification (NCBI taxonomy): domain Eukaryota; kingdom Metazoa; phylum Chordata; class Actinopteri; order Clupeiformes; family Engraulidae; genus Coilia; species Coilia nasus. The sequence goes on from CM050215.1 coordinate 23,414,236, forward strand.
TACATTTGTAAGTTCAGTAGCAATTTAAACAGAAATTATCTACTGAAGCAGACTCACAAAATTTGGATGGTTGTGGTAAAGGACCTCGCTGCTGGATAGGAGCAAATGTTAATGTGGGTTTAATCAGCAATCTGCTGTGGATAAGTACCTTCAGTTTGAACTCTAGCTGCGGTAGGACGGACAGCAGGAGGTGGCTGTCGATGTTGTACAGCTCCAGGATCAGATCAAACACGTGCTCGGACAAGTCGCTCACTGAAGTCTTCCCCAGCATCAGGACTTGATTGAAAAACTATAAAAACACAAATCCATGAAAAACACAAATGAACAAAAAACAAAGTAAAAAAAACAAGATGCATTCCTACAGTGGCATGTGACATCTTCTGACCTTAGACTACAACCTTCAAATGATTATTTAAAAACTTTACTTCTTGTTGTCAACTGCCTTCTTAGTTGCTGCTCATAACATTTCTAAAGAGGTAAAATGGTGGAAATTTCCCCCAAGAAAAGAGATAAACTTTTAAGACATACTGGTGCCCTGCACCCCATCCTAAACTGAGGGCTAACCAATTTAATACAAAGTTCACTACTGTAGTGGACACTCTCCAGCTATTCTTTGCATTTGCTAATGTTCATTTCAGGTCATTTCCTAACCACGTTACATAGCCTATCACGATACAGTTTGAGTGAGGCACAAGAGGCATGTGGCCAATAGGAAACAGCAAAATGAACACTCACATTGGTGATGTAGGGCTCTATCGCCTGAGCTGTCCTCTTCAGCAGCGCCTTGGCCAGGTCATAGGCCTGCTTGTTTAGATTCTGTTTGGAAAAAATGTAGAGATACATTAATGGCGTTTGTTTATTCCCCTGAAACACTATGTGATATACTGCTTGCGGGGCAGAAAGCAAGAAGCAAGCCTACTAGCAAATGTGGCCTACTGTCCCACGCCTGATTTCAGGCACCATGCCTGAGATCTTTCAGCCCTGTGCTTGAATGTTGTGTCCCTGGAGATGGATTAATGGCGTTGAATACTGTGCCCCCCCCCAACATTATGTGATATGTTGCTTGAATACTGTGCCCCCCCCCCCCAACATTATGTGACACGCTGCATCAATGCTGTGACCCCCCCCCCCCCCCCCCAACACGATGTGATAGGCTGCTTGAATGCTGTGACCCCCCCCAACACGATGTGATAGGCTGCTTGAATGCTGTGACCCCCCAATACTATGTGATAGGCTGCTTGAATGCTATGCCCCCCCCCAACACTGTGTGTTACGCTATACCCCCCACCACAACACTATGTCACACACTGCTTCAATTCTGTGCCCCCCGATCCCCCAACACTATGTGATACGCATCTTAAATGCTATGCCCCCCCCAACACTATGTGACACGCTGCTTGAATGCTATGCCCCTCCAACACTATGTGACACGCTGCTTGAATGCTATGCTCCTCCAACACTATGTGACACGCTGCTTAAATGCTATGCCCCCCCAACACTATGTGACACGCTGCTTGAATGCTATGCTCCTCCAACACTATGTGACACGCTGCTTGAATGCTATGCCCCTCCAACACTATGTGACACGCTGCTTGAATGCTATGCACCCCCTCCCCAGAGGTACATTAATGTGGACCCCCCCATCCTCGCCTGAGTGCTGTGCCCCTTACCTTGTGTGCAGGCACCAGGTTTACCAGCACGGTGTCCAGCAGCTCCAACACTAGGTGATACGCTGATTAAATGTCCCATGCCCCCCCCCCCCACAACACTATTTCACCTTAGAGTTACATTAATGCCCACCCTGCTTGAGGGCTGTGCCCCTCACCTTGTGTGCGGGCACCAGGTTGACCAGCACGGTGTCCAGCAGCTCCTGTGAGACGGAGTCGCCCTCACATATGATAGAGCTCATCAGGTCCACCATGTGCATATGCACCTTCTGGTTGTGGCCATTGCTGATGAAGCAACACAACAAAACACATTTACATCTGGACCAAACATTTATGAGGCTCTGAAAATGACACCATGTGCATATGAAGCTTCTGGTTACGGCCATTTGCTGAGGAAGCAACACAACTAACATTTCTGCGCCCGTCTCTTTTTTCTTCTACTACCATTTTAACGTTGTGTGTTGTACAGTGCCCTCGGGTACCTTGAAAGGCACTTCAAATAAAATTTATTATTACTATTTACATCTGACCCAAACATTTATAAGGCCGTAAAAATGACAAGACCAGACCAGTGGTTAGTAGCAGTGCTCCAATAATGAAAACGGCAAATGATCGACACTGCTTGAAACAAAGCTGAGATCATATCAATACATTGAGCAGAACCAGTCCCAGAACTCGGGACTGTCAGTTTTGTAAAACCTGTGCTGACTTGACAGTGATTTAGTGGACCCATCAGGTGTGTATTTGAGTACCCCTGCCAAAGACCAAGGAGCTAAGTATTTGTGTCCGTTCTATTGAACTTTGACAATGTGCAGTGGAGCTGTCAAATTTAATTCTCGGTGACTCGTGTACATTTGAGTTCATCTTGAGTGTAGTGGCATCTGCACTGACACACCAAACGTAGTGGTGGCTTTCCATGTCCCTACACAAAATGCAAGCTAAATAACACATTACAGTGTAAATACATAAAGGGCCCATAGCCTATACTACACGTATCTCTGTCACATGCTCTGTAAATTCCATTAGCTACAAAAAAAAAACACACACATGATGGTACTGAAATGAATAGTAATATACAGCAATAACATTTAACTGACATAGTAAACCAAAGAGTAGAACACTGTACCTTTAAAATAATTAAAATGACCGTCTGTGTAAATTCTTATTTATCCAGGTCATGGCAGTCAAAGGAGCTAAGCTGTAAGCAACTGGGCTTCCTGGACTTCTCCAACTTAGCTCCTTTGAACAATTAATATGACTCCAAATACTGTGCTGACCAAGTACATCAGTAACAACTCTCGTGCCAAATTACTGGCTTTGCTGTTATGATTATCGATGATCATGCTTTAACAACTGCCAGCTTTGCAGCCATGGGCTTCCCCTCACAACATCTTTAATATCCTAAGCTGTATTTAAAATTCCAGAAAATCATACACACATTTCCTGACTTTGTCACGGGCCATTTCTTTTTGCAATGTTACGCTGCTGATGTTTGTGCTTTACTTCACTCACTTAATGACTTGGAAGAGCGTCCTGTAAAGCTGTGTGAAGATTTCATTACTGTCTTCCAGTTCGAAGCAGATGTTGTAGGATTTCACCCATGCAATATTCTACAGGAGAGAATGCAGGTAGTAAGTGCTCAGCAATACAGAGAAAAGGTAGAATGTCCCCATGCCTCAAAAAAGCAAAAAGACACCAACCTCCAGAAGATAAAAATATCGATTGAACTGGGCACTTTTGGTGTCCTCCAGACCTTTTAGCTGCCTTGTGATGAACATAAAGATGTCCTAAAACGGCAGTTAAAATCATGTTAATTATTACACCTTAAACGTCTTATTTAATATTACAATCTACATTTTTGGAAAGAAGAGACATAATGGAGTACAACAGAGCCATTCAAGCATAAATACGTTGGACAGAACATTACGCAATGCCCACCTTTAGTTTGTCAGGTGACGTGTACGGTGCCTCGGGAGCATATATGCGAAATATGTCTGCCAAACAGCAGGCTACGAGTAGCCGGACGTCCTTGTCTGGATGCTTGAGGAAGAAGTCGGAAGCCAGGTGCAGGGCCAGATTGAGATACAGCTCCTTCTCCTCCTCCGAGTCCTGGTCCATATCCATGAAGGTTTTCACCACCATCTACGCAAGAAGCGCCACAGAGGGAATGGATTTTAGAGAAATGTGTGCTTCACTCAGAAATGATGAATACAGATGTGGAAATAAGCAGTAGTGGAATTTTACCCAAAGAATGCGTATATATCATCAGTTAAGAGTAATATTTAAATTCACATTGTCTCTTAAAATGTTCAGGAAAAGAAACAATATTGTCTGAAATCAACACCTTAATCACAGTTAAGTCCCATTAGTGATACCTGACAATGCTTGCAATGCTCATCATATGAACTTAAGTCCCTTAAATCAATGCATCAAACCATTTGTAAAAAAAAACCTGGATATGTTCTAGGACAGTGATCTTTCTTTTGGTGAACAGATCCACTCTTACATCTAGCTTTTTTTCTGATTAAGAACCTTCTTTTTTAATTAAGAAACTTCTTTCTAATTCTCAATGAAGAAAGTCTCATAATTATAAATGGGTAATTCCTGCATCCAGTACATCAAGGCTCAGCTTACTGCATATCACTTTCTGTCAATATTAGCCATTCATTTTTTCTTCTATTAATTGTCTTATATATTTAGTAAATTTTGTATATTTAACAAATCTCTTTAGGCTAATATTTAATCAGCTGGTTTTATTAAACTGATGTATTGTTTTAGTCATAGTTTGCTGATGTCTTATTAATATTACATTTCTCTGGTCTACATTACTGTAATTTTTTTGTAATGAGAAGCACTGCAGTCAGTCATTGCATTTAAATGTCAAAGAAATCCCCCTCTCGCCTCCAAGCTTGAGTCCCAGAGGCCTGGGAGCTGGAGGGTTCTGCAGGCAACTTTCTTAAGACCTCCGCAGACCGACTTCGACAAAGTGTGGTGCACTTTCGAATCTGACAATGTGCGCAGCAAACTCAGTATTCCATCTACAGCTGTTGTGATGAATAATGGATTTCATCGCCGACAAAAAAATAGGCTTGATTTGTAATCGTCACGCCATCGGCAGCAGTTGCATGCTGGTGTGGGGGGTTGTATCGTAAACAATGTAATCTAAACCTAATAGAATGTCCGAAGCGCAGCACACTGCACTTTGTCTCAGCTGCCTTCAGCAGTTCCTAGATCTCTTTTGGACTGAGATCTCAGATGTTCTTTCTGGAATGGGCTGGAGCATCTTACTCAGGCATAGCCCCCAATGTCCCCATTACTACTGGGACCACTGCTGCCTTCACCCTCCACATCTTTTCTAACTGTTCTCTATATCGACATTCAGATGCCAAAAATTCAGATTCGATAGTTATTTTCCAAAAGTATAAATACCAACAATGCTGTATTATGAGTACAGTTAAAACGAATATGACAACTGAACTCATCTAACATAGAAATAATGTAGTCATTAATGTTTTAAAATGTATTGATGTCATTTGTTTTTATAAATATGGTATTATGTACAAGTTATTTTCCTGTTTTGAGTAACAACCCCTACTTCCCTTTCTAGTTCATGTACATTTTTGGTAAAATAAAGTGTCTAGACAGCAGCAACCAGACAATGCTTGGTAGAGCTTATTAGAGAATGACACAGATTCCACTTCCTGTCAACAAAAACACACGTCCACTTTGAATACATACAACCCAGATTTAGGACTTCTACCAACCTTGAGCCTCCGAACCATCTCCTCCTTCGAGATTTTGTCGGAGATCTCCTTCACCCCTGGCGGGTAGGTGATCTTGCCATCTGTGGCTCGATTCTTGGAGTGAGCCATGCTCTCCATTCAGTGCTCCCCTGACTGGGTACAGAGCATACAACAAAACATATCAATTAGCTCATTAACAATACATCGTGTTTGACATCACTTGCAGAGTGAGTCCTGATTCCTGTCAATTTCTTCACAGGGGGTGAGGGTGCAGTAGGATAAATTACCCTATAGAATGGATATGCTCATGTTTCAAAATAAGTGAAAGCAATAATTTCGTTATTAACGATATCAAGCAAATTCACAGGAGCAAGCACACAGGCATCACCACAATAATCAACTCCTCAATTTTACTTTCATCGAACCCATGACCCAGGGGGATGTTTACACTGGCTGGCAGGAGATATCAAACGGTTGAGAGTACCAGAGAAGACAATCCATCATAAAACGCTATGCTATACAAGCTACTTTTCAGGATTTCTTCAGTACCTTAAGTGTATTGATACACAAAGCGGCCCGCAGACTGATGTTTTCAAGACAACATTGACTACAACAATCCCTGTCTAGGCAATGGTGAATACAGATTAGCCGGCAAGTCATCACCCACATATTACTACAAAACGTACAACATACATAACTGTCAAAACAATCACTGGGGACGTTAAAATGTGACCGCTAAATGTCTATCAAGTTACTAACGTTTACAAGTGAAGAATGTCACCGTTATAACGACAATTGACTGGGTAAACTTCACTTTGGTTTACCTGTAGTGATTCTGGCTAGGAACCCAGTCTAATTAGCTGAACTACTTGATTCACACTGAGTCGCAAAATACATCATTTTTAACATTAACAACATTTGCATATATGCTGATAACTGGATAGATAGACCCATCTAGCTGGCTAGCACGGGTTAACTTCTCCAGCGCTAGTGAATAAGCCTGTCGTGGACACAGCTAACTGATATCTTACAAAACTGATATAAAAACAGTGAGTACGCAGGGCAGATTGAATATGATCTAAAGTCCATTATATGAACAAGAACATACATACACATAAATGAACTAGCGCTGTTACTCACCCATACAGAATATACGATTGCTGGAGTTGTGGGGCTATTGTCAAACAAACTGCAGTAAAGACAGCTACTGAATCTAACGTTAGCAACGTGGCTACATTTTAGCGCCAATCTAAAAGCTGAAACGTTTGGTGGACTACACGATGTTACAAAAACAACATGTCAGTTAATTGCACAGCACGTCAGAAATTCGACACAACATCGTATGTTAGCTTCTAGTTACACCCTGCAATCGTTAGCAATCTGCTTGCTTTCTGTGTATCTAGCACGATGGTCAGAGTGATGCGAGGTATCAGTGGGAAAGGCAACATTAGCAGCTAACTTTAGATCCACGCTAGGTAGGTACCACTCCAAAATGAATATGTTCATATACATTGGCAAAAGATGGTCATTAGCCGACATCTTGTTATTTTTAGCATATGTTTTGGAAGCAAACACGGCGAACTTGCCGGGGGCTATTCTGGTCAAAGAATGGGCATTAGAATAAATGATGTTAGCTAGCTAGCGTAGTAGCAAGCGTTCGAGTAGTGTTGGCTCAATATTCAGTACCTAGCTGCTACACCGCAACAACAAATTGCCCTCCCTCATCGAGCAGCGACATATAATTGTAGTAACAAGAGACAATTTCCACTAACATTGGGATGCAACATGTAATAACCTTGACCATTGTATTCAGGACCAACGATACCTTATTTGATGAGGTGCAACCAATAGCCTGTTCTACTGTGATCCTCCTTTTCGGCTTCAAAATGGCGCCAATTTGTCCCTAGCAGCACCAATCCAACCTCGCTGTACAAAAGCAAGCAAAACTACCGTAATGGAAATAACACAATGGTGACTCCTGTAGGTTGGTACTCATCTCTGTTTTGTCGCCTTCATGGCGGTGATGCTGATTTAAAAACAGTCTCTGTTTATGTCTGTATATTCAAAAAAAATCTTTAATTCCATAAAAATACCAGATGATATGTACATTCCCTGAAAGGAAATACCAGTTCATGCAAAGTTAAAGTTTAAAAAGTCATAAAAGTAAAAGATTGAACCTTTCAGTGCAATCCATACACTAAGAAAATGACTGGAAAAAGTTAGGACAAAACAGTTGTTTAAAGACTGAATAGATCAAATAGATTTTCAGGATAGTTGCCTAGAGGTGTCCTATAGATATGAGGTGTTACCAAGTTATTATGCTGGCTGGAAAGACCTACATTTCTCCCTGAGTGGCCAAACGCTTATATTCCCAATCAGCCTGCTTGGGCTACATACCCACCAAGTTTCATGTACCCTGGTGTGCTAAAAAAAAACACTGCTGCACTGGTGGGAAAAATCTGACAAAACCTGTATTACCCCACTGACAGTACTGGCAGTATTTTTTTTTCTCACACCTATTTATCTCCAACAATGTATAAACATTTTAATTACAAATAATAAACCCCCTTTGAGGAGTATGGTCGCACGTGTGATTAGAACATTTGCAAAATTGAGTGTTCCCACTATGATGTCACAAATACTTTGAGGGATTTTGTGAGTGCTAAAGAATGTCCGTGTAGAATTTTGGAAGAATAGGGAGAAATAGTTCACTCCTCAAAGGGTTAAAGTCCAAGTCAAGCTGTTTTACTGAAAATCAGACATATCCCTTCTCCTTTTCCTGTGCTGCTTAAAGGCATGGTCAGGTCTGTGATGAGGAGGTTCCTGAGACCTAAGCACAATATCTACAGTCATGGGCAGTTCAAAGCGCTCCAGCATCTTTGCTATTTTCTCCTTTGGTACACCATGTTTGTTCCGCCTAAAACGTTCAAAATAAACAAATACACTACATGCATTTATATTGTATGAGGCAGTAGGTCAACAGACATGCAAACACACACTTCAAGAAAATACAGAGACATAGTATATTTGGTACACAGATTGCTTTGAAGTGCTGTGGTTTGGGATGGTACGGCTTACCTTTCTAACTCAGAGGGTTCATATTTCCAGTTAGTGTTGGGCTCACGGAAACACACACTATATCCCTTCTCTAGAGCCTGCAGAAAGAAAAGTGGTGACATCTTCAAAAGGCAAAATAAACAACCTAAAATGTGTCATTCAGCTTATGGATGATTAATACATTTATATTTAAAGGTGCTATATGTAAGAAATGTACTGCAAGTAATCATAAAAATGTCCTGATAATGTCACCAGAGATTAAAGAAACATGTTAAATTGAAATATTAATTTCACTGACAGCGACAGTGCATATACAGACATGTGGATCATATTCACCATTTGGACGTATGGCTTCATTTCCCAGGCTTGCATGTTTGTATTGTCAATAATAATTGGTGAGTGGCATTCACATAATGCCTTCAGTGCTAAGGGTTCAAGATAAATAAGAAATCATTTTAGAAATCTTCAGAACAGATCTTACTGATATATTGACATAAGGCATAGCATAACAAAATACAGGTCTTAGCATAATATAAAGCAGACAGTTATAAGAGTTATATAACAGTTATAAGAAGCATGGTAATACTTCGACTTTGGTTCCACCAATGTGCATCTCCCAGTAGTCTTGGATCATAGATGTAACGGTCCTCTTGAAGAAAGTAGTCATCAGTACTTAGGATCAATCCATTGGGACAAGAGGACAGTAGCTCCCTGGGCATAGTATATGAGAAATAAACATCACTTGGAATTTACAGTCGTGTGCATTTCGCCATTATTTGAGCTTTTTGTCTCAGTAGTCACTCCAACAAGTCAAACTTCACAACTTTATTGAAATAAATCATTTAATGTTGAAGTTACTGAGCCACATCACATGAGGGTATACCATTAAAGTGGGACTCTGGAAGAATTTTACAATTGATGATAAAATGGTTCTGATATGTCATCAGATAATAATAATACATGTTACATTGAAATACTAATTTCACTGACAACAATAAAACATCAAGAATATTAGCATTTTAAACCTTAATTTGCAAAATTCTCAAATTCTGTTTATGTTTTGATTTTGTGTTTTGGCCTGTTGTGCCACCCACCGCCAATATCCACATAATTAAGTTAGAGGTGTAACCTACGAAACAATATATTGACAGGTACTTCAGGGAAATTAACTGTTTTTCTGTCAACGGGTGATATTCACATTATTTATTATTTTTAGGCAGATTGGCGATATACGACACAGACAGACATTTAAACTAAATGAGCGAAGTGTTTCGTGTTCGCTCAAGACCACAAGTATAAAAACACAACCTGTTTAAGCTGACAGAACTGTGTAAATAAACGAATATAAATAATAACAGGTGCAGGGGCACAGCTGAGCAATTTGAGAAAGCTGCAGATGTGTGAACAGTCTGAGCACTGAAGAGCAAGTGGCTTTGGTAAAGTGGTAGCATCAAAAGGCAGCATCAAAAATATATCAAGATGGCGATACTGTCTCAACTACATATCTCGTTTAAAATATGTTGGTATTATTGCCCAGCCCTACCTAATATAGTCTACTCCCAGAATGATTTATGCTAGCCAACCATAATCATATCACTTCACTATAGACCATATTGAGAATAACCTGTAGCTCAACAAGTATGGCCATTCACTCATATTTTCACATACTACTGTTATCTTGTTTTCCCTTGCACCTAAGATTTGGTATTCTTGTATGAGTTTAGTCAGTCAAGTAGTATATCACACTAGACATGTGGTGTCCTAAACCTGGATTTAAATAAAAATAATGTATAGAAAAATACAGTGGTATTCATCCCCATTACAATCCATCACCATTTTTACATTTAAAAAATACCATTACATATCTCCCCACTCAGTAATATTGTAAAGATGTTTGTATTTAAAGACTTCTAAAAAATATTTCTGTTTTGTTATTTGCTACAATAAATTGAAATGTGCCACTTGAACAAGCACTGAAGCCTGTGTGTGTTTATGAACTGCTGATTAAAAAAAATTCATAAAAAAACAGACACAGAGCCAGAGAGAAGAAAACATATTTTCATGTGGATGAGGCTTTTAAAAAAACAATAATTAAAGAAAAAATATTTTTTTTGTGGAAGAGGAGTAGTTAAAGGAAAAATAAAACTCACCTGGCCAATGTGGATTTCCCAGATCCGGGAGCTCCTCTCATCAATATCAATGTCAAAGACACAGCATGGGCTATTAGACTGGGATACTGTTGATCCTGCTGATGCTGTTGATATTCTTGTGAATTAGACCAGCAAGAAGAACTTGCTGCCTGACCATGTGGGTCAAAACAAACAGGCCTGCTGGTTTGGAATGAATGGAACTCATTTGGAATAAACATGTTATGACGTTGATAGGTGCCATCGCTGGCCCAGTCACCATATTTATGAACTGATTCTACTGGCCCCTTCTCCAACCAAGAACGGCCTCGGTTTGGACCCCTAGAGCGGTCCCCTGGTCCATCATGTAGGGGATGTGGTGGTGGTGGCACAGTTGGGAAAGGCCACTGATGAAAATGTCCCTGGGGCTTCACATCATGGCCAGGGCTGGGGGGTAGGCCATACGACCACTCTTGGGGGGGTGGCCATGAAGGATTTACATACTGAGAGTGATGCAGCATGTGTCCACAATTCTGTGATTCATTCTGCTGGTCTGATTGACGTCTAGGCTTCTTGTGTGGTTCAGGCTGGACCTCCGGATCTGAAGCAGGAGGTGTTTGCCTATTTGAAACAGTAGACTTGTCCACATCACAGCTGTCATCGGGTAGGTCTACATCTTTTGGATCAATCTGTTCGAGTTCTTTGTAGAATTGATCCAATTCATCTTCAAAATCCACTTTTGGGTTAGTGGTTTTTGGTTGGCCAAGACAGTCAGTGGAGCTAGTGCTGGTAACGTCAACATCTTTAAGGAATGTCTTTTCCTGTGGGTTGACGTGTCGGTTTCCATCACTTGACACTGCCTTGTTAACAGCAGTGGCAGTTGGGCCATTGGCTGAGACCCTTTTACATATTTCCTTTTGCGAAGCCCGCCCTTCACAACCCAAACTGTGGACGCTCTTTAAACTTCCCCCACGAAAACCAGCGCTCTCGACATCTTTACCTACTTCAAACGACTTAATCTTTTCTACGAAAGGTTCTTCAACGTTTCCACCACAAGGTGGTTTAGTATACTGTTTAGTACTGACATTTGACATTTAAACGAAACAATTCTAACACTTAACGACAAATTACACGTAGCATACAGCATGGCCTTTCACAGTTATTACAACATGTATTGTTCTGATATTCTCATAATGTCCTGTAGTCTACCCCAAAAATAAAATAACGCAAATTTCTGGGAGTCCAAAAAATGGAGGTGAAGTAAGGGAAAGACGACCCACTGTATACTAATAAGTTGTGCACACATGTAATTATGTGTGGAATAAAATGCTATGTTAGCAAGCGAACTTCTTACAACTGCCCAACGTATCGTGCTTATGGCGACGTGCTGATTTAAAATGTAAATCTTTTAAGAGACAGACACTGAATGTCTACAGTTAGATAATCCTGCCAGCAAAAATGTCTGATAAGATCTGCAAACTTTTCATCGAACTAGCATGTTGGTATAAGTACCTGCTACAGTATCCTGCACCGACTATCACACAATCAGTGTCGTGAACTGTGAAATCAGCGACATTCGAACGGTGATCCAAGGAAGTGTCGCTTGTCACTTCCCCCCTCAATGACAGTAAGACTTCCGGTCAATCAAAATGTAAAACAAAAGTCGCAAAATTTACTGAGGGTCGAGAAAAAAAAAGTGTGCTAGGGATGCTTTAAAACGAATTCAGCACAGGGAGACAGACAGACAGACAGACAGACAGACAGACAGACAGATAGATAGATAGATAGATAGATAGATAGATAGATAGATAGATAGATAGATAGATAGATAGATAGATAGATAGATAGATAGATAGATAGAATTAAATCTTAAATCTGACCGTCAGCTTAAACCGAAGCCCCCAACACCCCCAATAGCTCCACTTATGTAAACAAACACAAATCATTTGTGTTGTCTTTTATTAGTGTTGTTATTAATGTTGTATGACCCAAACCCATTCCACTCCTCAAACGCCACGTGAAGTGTCGCACACATGGTGCAACTTGCAGTCCATCAAAGATCCATCCACAATCTTTGCACTCTCAACCATAGACATCCTATACATATAGTATATAGTACATATAGGATATGTATAGGATGTCTATGCTCTCAACACTTCTCCCCAAATACCACATCCCACCCCCTTCATTCGTTCTCGTGCATTTTCAAAATCTCTCGCGCAGATTAGCTCTCGCAAGTTTAGCGTGGCTTTTGTCCTCTTTGGTGCTTCATAGGGGGTGTGTCGTGTGTATGGCGGGTTTTTGTTTTTGTGAAACGACACCAAACCAAGGAATTGCTTCAGATCACCGGCAACGGGTGGACCATAGACTGTAGAGGGGTAGACCGTAGACGTGTAAAGTAGATCGTGACTCTTTTCTGAAATTCATTTACCATTTATTTAACAGTGAAGGATATCCCGAACTGTGGTCTTTCCTGATGTAGCCGATTGCCACAATAGTGTTTGCCTGAGGTAAGAATACTGTGAAGTAATGTTAGCCTAAAGTATAACTAGCGATCCCATTTGTAAACAGTTGGGATAAACAGTTAGTTAAATAATTACTGTTCTAGCATTCAGATCTGACCTTAAGGCCGAATGTAAATTAACATTACTTGCGAAGCATATTAATACGACGTCTACAAAGCCTATGTCAGCTTGTTATCATCATAACCACTCATGTTGTCCTGACCCTATTCTTGACATGTAGTTTTCTTCAATGAGTTCTACTTGACTCTCTCCTCCAAGTACCCCTGCCTTGATCTTCAAGCTTCCAAGCAACAGTAGTACACGCGTCTGCCTTTACTTACTTATACATGTGTTTTTCCTGATTAATAAGGAATTTCTGACTTAAAAAATGCTCTCACAAAACTCACAAATGATGCAAACCCATTTTTTGGGGTGGAGGCCACATATAACTTACATATAAGTTTGCACTTTTTGTGAAAAATATCAAAATGTCACTGTGAGTGTGTGATGACCGCATTGTTTTTCACAATGTGCTGTGCACTTAGTATATCTTCCTGCTTTTTTGCCATTTGCCAATCACATCAATACTTACTTAGACAGTTACAGTTACCTCTAGTCCTGTGTAGTGTATACGTGCACACCTAAACACACAGCAGCAGGGATGGTTGTAGCAGTGATTTTGCCTTCATTTTGTTGTTTTAGAGAAATGAACCTGCAGTCAAAAACAGCCCTTGAGCATGCTTGAGTCAATCATCTGTGAGATCAAAGAAGGTGAGCTGTGCTTTTTTAAAGGGGTCATCGGATGGTTTTATTTGTGCAATAATCATGTCCCTTAGTGTTGGCCTAAGTCATTGTGGCATTTTGGGACCACAATAGCAAAATATTTATAAAAACTACAGCTCTGTGTCAGTCACTGTCTAACCCTACTGGTGGCACAGTGCTCTGTTTGAAGAACATTTTCCTGATTTTATACAATATAAACATAAGCATTTATTATTACACCTGTGGTTGTTGCTAATTCAATTGTGGAATTCATTCAGTAATTAATGTATTGTTAGATTTGGGGCCTCTGACACCTAATTGGTTTGAGGAATTGACCCTGAAAGCTTCAAGGGAAGATGGCAAACACGTGGAAGAAGGCATGGTTCCGGAACCTCTACGCCATGAAGACATGGCAGAATTATCTCTGGGCAGTCAAACATCTACACCCAAGCCATTGCTACCTTCTCCAGATTTCATGACAGAAGGTAATTTTTTGTCCACTGACAAAGCTGGTTGTTGGTATGGAAAACCCTTTTTTTGCCTTTCAGTGGAAAACACTTTTATTGCCTTTTTATTGCCTGCAAATCGCTTTAATCAAGATTTTATTCTGTATTGAACTGAATCAGAACACGAGCAGTATCCTGCAGCTGCACACATCTCGTCATTGACTGAATCAAGCCCATGCCTATTTGGCTCAGCAAAAGAGAGGTTTGTGTGTGTGTGCATATACATTTGATCCTAAAAAAATAAACCAATAACTTTGACATTTTCTAAGTGACATGTTGAAAGTGATTTCTTTCTATTTCTCATGTAGAAGGCCCCCTAGAAGCAGTGCAGACCTAAATGTAGTCAGGGGTAAGTATATGTCTCCTGCCACCTGTGTGAGATATTCTGTTCACTTTATCAGCTATACAACATTTTGCAGAACCAAAAAATGGTCAGAGGTAAACATCGATGTTGCCCAAGCACCACTGTGAAGAATTATGTTTACTTTATCTGAAATATGATGCTTTGCAGTTTTTTTATGAACGTTTGTCTGTTTTTACAGGAGAGGACACGCCAAAAAGATTTTCGGTAATATTTTTTCCCCTCATATGCAATATTGTGATATACTCTTACTTACTCTTGAAATTCTCACAGCTGTATGTATTTTCTTCTGTTTCATATGAAGTCTGATATTCAGCGAATTTCTGAAAGCCTCGGTGCCCAGATCAACCCTAACCTGTCGTGGAGCAGTTCTTTCAACACCCCTTCATCTCTGACACCCACCATAATTTTATGTAAGAATGTAATTACTACTATTTCAGAATAATAGTAATTATAGTATAGTATACTAGTTATATATAGTATTCTATAATGTAGTATAGTATAGCATAGTATAGTATATAGTATATCGTTATTCGTTATCGTTATTACTATTTCAGAATAGTAGTAATTATAGTAGTAATAGAACTATTATAGTAGTGTTGATAGAACTATTTCTATTTTTAGTTCCAAATGTCTGATTTCTTGTGTCCTTTCTGCAGCAAAGAGACAAGAAGGGAACCCTACAGCCAAGACTGCTGAGGAACCCATAGTTGTAAGTGTAATAGTTACTGATCACTGTACCACCAGTGGAATGACTCGCTGTGAATGGAAAAAAAAACAAAAACAAAACTACGAAAACTACTTAATGTTGCTTTAAAGATGTTCACTTATAATAGGACCTCATGCTGGCATACCAGTGTTGGTGGCTGTAGCAATGGGCAACAAAACCTTGTAGCTACTTTTGGCTTAAGCCAATGATCTCGCTGACACGTGGAATCTATCCTCAATATGAGGTTGTCTCATTCCTAAAAAGCCATGTGTGGTGTATGTATGAGTAGCAAAAATGCAGTAGAACAGATACGTTGCGTTTGCTGTTGCATAGTGTCTCTAGTGATGCAATGGGTCCGGTTGAGTGCAGTCAGTGGATGTGGACACCTAAGAGCATGCATTACAATAGTAACAAAGTCTTTTAACACTTGTTCAAAGACAAAGCTACCATGTATCAAATAGTCACTCTTTGCTTACCATATATCAAATAGCACTCTTTGCATAGAAAAAATTCTGGTTCCTTTTTTTTCCTGTAGTTTGTGCGGAAGCTTTTTCCTCCAGTCTTCACAAACGATCCCCCACAGACATTAGAAGAGGACAGGCTATCCATACAGCAGGGTAAGTGTAATATTAACATTGTTATATGCAGATTGTTGTAAACTGGTACAATTTAGTCTGGTACAATTTCAGCCTAACTAGTAGTTTAAGCCACAGTTCTCTGGGGGGAGGCGACTCAAGGGTGCAGAGTGGACGTAATAATGATATAAATAACAGAAAATACCAATAAAGTGTATGATCAAGTACAATTGCGTGGAAGTAAAATCATTTTAAGCGTTATATATTTACATGCTTACAGGCTCACACATATTACACCCATACACATGCACACATACTATACACATTAGGATCATAAGAATAGGCACACATATTTTCACACTGCCTAGTGACAGCAGAACGTGTGCCTGCATGTTGTGATTTGGATGCTTCTTGCCAAGTGCACTGAGCACTCCCGTTTAAATCCATTTTGATATAAACACAAAAGCTGGTTAAACCAAACAACCCAGATGTCAAATATGCTTTTAAACAAAGGCTTGACTCATAGTGTTAGCCTAGTGTTTTGTTTTTTTTTCCCCATAGTTGTGACAGTAACAATATTGTATCATGAGTTATTTAGGGATTCTCACCCCCAGTCAACTAACCGAATATATAAAAAAAGAAATCAAATTGAAACTCAAGCAGAAACATGCAAGCTAATTTGTACAAAAACATTAAATATGTGTTGCTGGTAGTTCATAATTTCCAGGTTGTTTATTTAAAACAGATACAACTGTCGAGTTGGCATGCTCAGTTTTTAATGACCTCATACTGCTTTGTAGATAAGAAGACTGACTGCTCGCTGAATGAAGGGAAAGATGTCAGCTGTGTGCAAAAACGAACCGTTCCGGATGCTATAGAAGAGAAAGACGTGCGCGAGACTGTGGAAAGCGTTCTTGACGGGACCGAGGACATTCTGTCCTTCCTCTTCACCAGCAGACGTTCATCTCAGCGGAGGAGGACGAGGACGACGGAGCAGATAAGGTCCCCCAGCTCCGCATCACAGGAATCGACTCAGTCCACAGCTGCTCACAAGGAGCCGGATGCATGCGTGAAGTCGGACTGGTCTTGTGGTGATGTCACCAGGCCAGAACAGATCAGCCGTCCACTGAAGAGCAGAGACTGCGGAATCACACAGTGGACTCCACTAAGTTTGCCTGAGTGTTCCGGCTCTAGCTGGGACAATGGCTACTTGGCTGGGCCATCCGTCACTAGGCAGCACATTCCACAGCACACGAAGAACTGTGAGCAGGACTATGCCTCTCAGTGTGGTTCGCAGACATCTTTAGTGTGTGGGCCAAAATCCCAGTCAGAACTAACACCAGATACAACTCCGAAATCTGTACACACACCAGATGGCTTATCTGCACCCTACCCGTTTAGGAAACCGAAAAAGTTTGTGTACTCTGTCGGGAACTCGGCCTGCGTAAGCAAAGGTTTTAGGCAGCAGTTCTACAAACCACGTCATCAGTCTCCTACAAAGCTTAACCTTGGTAAGAGTTTTTACTTGGTTACTAAAGATCATTAGTTCTGTTGCTTGGATTTCTCGTGTGTTTCTGACATATTTCGATCATGTTTTTCAGATGCCCTTGAAGGTGGTGAGGTGGCTGAAAGGGCACAACAGGAAACTGGAGTGAAGTCTGAAGAGGTCTCCAGCGACACCAATCAGGTTTTTCCTTCTTCCATTTCAGAAAAAGATGATGTGTCCCAGTTGTCCAGGGCATTTCTAGAGGATTTTAGTCAGGAAGTCTGTCAGAGCACATCCAAAGCTGGGCTGGTAAAGCATGAAGAAGTCCCATTGGGACAAAACCCATCCTCTCGTTTTGCTCCAAAGACGAACAGAGATTCCAAAACCCAAAATTTGGGCCCTGTCGGTGAGACGAATGAGTTTCACATCCATGGACAGCATGATGTTCTGTCAAAACCCAATCTGAGTAGCAGAAGTGTACTAAAAAATCCTGCAAGAGTTTCTCAAATAGGCAACCAAAACAAGAATGCAACCCCCAAACACGGCTGTTCAAGCACAGAACTGGCAAATTCCACATGTTTTTCAGCTGGCCAAACCTTTCCTGCTTTCAAAACTGCCAGTGATAAGATGATATCAATTCCTCAGGAGGCTATAAAAAGGGCAAAGACATTACTGGATGAATCTGTGGAAGCTGGTATCGTCGAGTCTAAAGCACTGCCCAACAAAGACCAGTCGGACCCTAAGGATTCTCTTGAGACGAAGAGTAGAAAGAGCAGTACCCTCGGCTATATGCCTTGCTTGGGCCAGCAAAACACTACACATCAACCCAAAAGAAAAATATCAAATCAAAATAACAGTAATTCCCCATACCCTATGGATGTGTCTGGTTTCAGAACTGCTACAAACAAAACAATTAATGTTTCTTCATGTAGTCTCTTGAAAGCCAAGAAAATATTCGAGGAATTGGAAGATGACTTCACAGGTGACCTTGGGGTCCAGCCATTGGAAGCTAGTGTAGGGGCGCAAAGTCCTGAATCTGCTCTGAATGAAGAGGGCAAATCCCCTTCGGCCGTACCTCCTAAAAGCCCAGCGGATGCTTGCTCCCTGCTAACCGCATCACAGAGAGCAGACGTGTCTGAGCTCTGCAATCTGTTGGAAGAAGCAGACAGTCAGTGTGAGTTCACGCAGGCCAAACTAACCAGGATGAGCTCCGGCAAGCATTTGGAGTCTGCTCAGCAGACTGAGGATGCAGAGTGGGGCTCAGATGTGCTAATGGACTGCAGCTTTGATGATAGCTTTCGCACTGACGTGGAACAAAATATGCCTGATCTGAGAAGCAGTGTTACATTAAACAAAGGAAAAACATCAATAGAAGAAAATATGCCACAGTCAGGGAACATACCATTTTCTGTAAGTTGGGAGCATCCTGATTTAGGAACCCAAAAAAGCTGTGGTGAAATTGTAAGCAATCGGCATTCTGTATTTGGAAACAGCCTGAGAAGAACATCAGAGTCCTCATCAGACAACTCTAACACTGGTACTGGCATCAAGCAGCTCTCCAAATCTGTTAGTGGAAGTAGACAGCCTGGGGGTGAAGGCATTCTATCTGGGACCACAGTGAAAACGCTGAACTCAATTGGGACACTTAGTTCACCTGCTACTTGGTCAGAGAAAGCAAAAGTAGATGCTCTATTAGAATCGAATTTATTGTGTGGTGATGTAAATAAAAGAAACACTGGTTTCAGAACTGCAAAAGGCAAATCAGTTATTGTTTCTGAAAAAGCCCTGTTAAAAGCAATGAGTGTTTTAAATGATTGTGCAGAAAATGTTAATGGTGAGTCAGACACGCGCTTAATGGATTTAACAAAAACTTTAGTGAATTCTACTAAAAATGTGACTAAAAACAGCGATAGAGGTCGAATGTTAGCGTCTGGAAAGCCCACTCAGGAGACTGCCGATTTCTCTCTTCATCAAAACCGTGATGTCCCAGAAGAAAGACAAATCAGAAGAAGCATGGAAACAAGCCACTGTGACTCAGGCATTGGGTTTGGGACAGCTGGGACCCTCCCGTCTGTGTCAAATGTAGAAGACATGGCTAATAGCTCAAACTGCTTCAGCACAGTAACGGACGAAGAGATGTTGATGTCAACTGAGCCAGATCCAGCTGCAAAGCTCTTATTAACTGATGT
Organism: Coilia nasus; assembly: GCA_027475355.1. Lineage (NCBI taxonomy): Eukaryota > Metazoa > Chordata > Actinopteri > Clupeiformes > Engraulidae > Coilia > Coilia nasus. The sequence continues at coordinate 23,433,921 of CM050215.1, forward strand.
CGACATGTCATTAAATACAAACTGGAATAATACTCAGCATATTCCCAAAACGTATGCAGAGAAAAATGCTGCGGATCTGCCCTGTGTTAAATCTGAGAGATTGTTGAATGAAACTGCTCTGGTAACAAGTGGAGACATAAAAATCAGCAACCATTCACCAAGTAATTCAAGTGTCAGCTTTTGGGGTTTTAGCATGGCCAATGGCAAAACTGTATCGGTGTCCAACCACGCTGTCCAACAGGCCAAGCTCCTGCTAGATGAAAGCCAAAAATTGGAGACAGAACACAGTCTAGGTTTTCTTAAAACAAAAACGATTGGCGAAGATAGTTCTAGTCCTGTCAAGTTACTCAAAGGTGCACATGCTCTTATTTGTGATGGCAGCAATGTTCCAAGGGAAACAATGCAGAGAAATCCAGTTATTAGTTATGGAAGAAGTACAGAGAAAAATAAAGACCAAAAACATGCCAAATATTCACTTCCAAGTTTAGGATTTAGTACAGCAGGTGGTAAAGAGGTCTCAGTGTCGAAGAAAGCCTTGAAGGAAGCATATAAACTGTTTGAGAAATGTGATGACACACCTACTGACACCACCCAAACTGAAGACAGAAAACATGGTGAACATTCACTTCCAAGTTTTGGATTTAGTACAGCAGATGGTAAAGATGTCTCTGTATCAAGTAAGGCTTTAAAAGAAGCATACAAGCTGCTTGAGAAATGTAATGAAACACCTACAGAAACCACCCAAATTGGAGAACGAAAACATGGAGGACATTCACTTACAGGTTTTGGATTTAGTACAGCAGCTGGTAAAGATGTGTCTGTATCAAAGAAAGCTTTGAATGAAGCATACAAGCTGTTTGAGAAATGTGATGAACCACATACTGACAGAAATTCTGACATTAAATCAGGAAAGACTAGCTTTTTTACTGATCCTGAGGCAAAAAATACTCTAAACACTTCAACAGAGACAACCCAAAATGGAGACCAAAAACATGCCAAATATTCACTTACAAGTTTTGGATTTAGTACAGCAGGTGGTAAAAATGTCTCTGTATCAAGTAAGGCTTTAAAAGAAGCATACAAGCTGTTTGAGAAATGTGATGAAACACCTACTGACACCACCCAAACTGAAGAAAGAAAACATGGAGAACATTCACGTACAGGTTTTGGATTTAGTACAGCAGGTGGTAAAGATGTCTCTGTGTCGAAGAAAGCCTTGAATGCAGCATACAAGCTGTTTGAGAAATGTGATACACCTACTGACAGAAATTCTGACATTAAATCAGGAAAGACTAGCTTTTTTACTGATCCCAACGCAAAAAATACTCTAACAGAGACGACCCAAATTGGAGATCGAAAACATGGAGAACATTCACTTACAGGTTTTGGATTTAGTACAGCAGGTGGTAAAGGTGTGTCTGTATCAAGTAAGGCTTTGAAAGAAGCATACAAGCTGTTTGAGAAATGTGATGAAATGCATACTAAAACCACCCAAAATGAAGACAGAAAACACACTGAAACCACCCAAAAGGACGAGAGACAACGTGCAGGACATTCACTTAAAAGTTTTGGATTTAGTACAGCAGGTGGTAAAGATGTCTCTGTATCAAGTAAGGCTTTAAAAGAAGCATATAAGCTGTTTGAGAAATGTGATGAAACACCTACTGACAGAAATTGTGACATTAAATCAGGAAAGACTAACATTTCCAGTGGTCAAAGCTCAGTGGTACTTCCATCCTCAACGAAGAGCGACCAGCACAATGCCTGCTCAAAACCTCCTATGGTAGAGTCCTTTGGGCTGCACAGTAGTTCAGCTGGTATGAGTGACTGCACTGACAGCCACCGAAGACACTTTGAGGAAGAGGAAGCCATGGCCTGCGCTGAAGCCTTACTGCAGGACGACAGACTCCAAAAACGTGCTCTACATGGGCCATCATCATGTGCAAGCCAAGTAAATTCACCTGCGGAAGATGAACGGAAGGAGGAGCTGGCTTCGGAAAGCGATCCTGAAGGTATGAGTAGCAGTTTTTGAAGATTCAAAAAATTTAAAGGGCACTGTATTGAGTTTCATTAATAATAAAAAATAATATTATAAGTAACTCTTTTTTTTGTAATATCCTTCCTTTAGATCAGCCACCTAATAAAAGGTTTTTAGCAGAGTCATCAAGGAGACGACTTGTACCTTCGACGAGCTCCCCTAATGGTAAAATACACATCCCCATTAATTTGTGGTAATTCACCTGTCTCAGGTTTCCACAGCGCCATTTTTGATTAAATCAGTACATTACATTTTTCACAGGTACCTTGAGTGATAGGAAAGTGAGATGCAATGTGTTATTACAGCCAAATATCACCCAGCCTCACAGGTATGATGTATTTAAATGGATCATACCACCCGGACATTTTGAGACTACATACACATACACAATGCTTTCACATTTCTTTTTTTTTTAAAGTTGATATTCAATTGTTGTGTTGGATAGGACAGTCTGCCTAGTGTTTAACTTGGTTTTCTGTTTTATATTGTTAACTGGAAGTAGGACTGCTGTGGCATCGAGAAGGCAAAGTGAAGTACCAGTGGTGACTACCTTTGAGTCATCCAATGCCAAACAGTCGGTGGAAGGGATGCCAGTGTTTGTCCCCCCTTTTAGAAAACAAACAAACCCTGGATGTCAGAAGGGAGAGAGATCAATGGCGCACAGAGCACCCAGTGTTTTTGTGCCAGAGTATAAAACAAGAGTGAACGACGTTCACAGCTCACCTCGCCCAGCAGCTGAATCTGAAGGTCACACTGAGGTGCAGGCCAAACGCAGTAGTTTTGTCCCTGTGGTTAAAAAGACTTGCCATCAAACTGAGGCTTGCAATCAGGATAGCTTCACCCCGCTGGGCTCAAGGCAGGGCAATACTCCTCTATGCAAAGATAAAAATGATTCTCACCACAGGGCTGAGCAGGCCCTTGATAAAGAGGTTCCAAGTACACACATGGGCACTGATGATCTCACATCACCTGCCATTTCAGGTAACCTTCCTCCTGCTTGCTCTGCATGCTCTAAACTCGATCTCAATTCACTGCCCATCTGTTTGTAAAAATACAGTATACAGATAGATGCTAAGTACAATTTTTATGTTCTGTTTTTACCACTGTAGAGAAAGCCTTAGAGTGTATGCAGCTGGCCAGAGACATGCAAGACCTAAGGATCAGAAAGAAAAAAATACAGTCTGTCAGACCTCTTCCTGGAAGCGTCTTCCTCAGAAAGACATCCGGCTCAGCCAGAATCTCCATTCAAGCTGCTGTGGGATACAAGTGTCCAAGACAGCATCCTAAGGAATGGGTAGGGCTTACATTTGGTTGTGTTTGTTTTTTGAAGTGCACTGTTGCATTTGATCCTGCATATGATTTGTAGTTACGGTTATTAATTTGATATAAATGCGTGTGTATATATATATATATATATATATATATATATATAATATAATAAAATACAATATCTATATATCTGTAATATCTATGTGTGTATATATATAATATCTATGTGTGTATATATATGTATGTGTGTGTTTGTGTTTTGTTATATTTCGAAATGTATCCAGAGACTGAGTAAACATTATGTGCCCTCTGCAGTTGTATTTGTCAGGTGTGCGCTCCGAGCTGTACCAGGTGAGTGGCCGCGGTGCCCGACTCTTCTGCTTCCAGTGGGAGCACTTCTTCAAGCGGGAGCTGCTCGGCCAGGCGGGGGGCGTGCAGCTGGCCGACGGGGGCTGGCTCATCCCAGACCCCCAAGGCAGACTGGGGAAGGAGCAGTTCTACAGGTAATAGAATAGAATAGAATGGAGTAGAATAGAATAGAATAGAATGGAGTAGAATAGAATAGAATGGAATGGAATAGAATAGAATGCCTTTTATTGTCTTTATACACCTGTACAATGAGATTGAAAGCAGCTCCTTCTCCAGTGCAGACATGTATGTAGAATATTTACAACATAGAATAAAATAAATAAATAAGCCTCAGAAATACTTAGGGTGCTTGACCTTAATATGTAAATATCAATGATATTTCATTTCAATTTTGTTGCAAAGCACCATCAGCCTGCTGTACTTTCCTGTGGTAATTCTCTCCGGCCCAGGGCGCTGTGTGACACTCCTGGTGTGGACCCGCGGCTGATCAGTGAGGAGTGGGCGTGTAACCACTACTGCTGGGTCGTGTGGAAGAGGGCGGCTATGGAGAGAGCCTTCCCCAGGGAGTTCGGCGGGCTCTGCCTGACCCCAGAGCAGGTGCTGCTGCAGCTGAAGTACAGGTACAGCTCTCCTGTCTTTACAGTGGAGCATAGACCACCTGGTTCAGGTGTGCTGGGCCTATTACAAAAGACAAACAGCACCCATTTGTCATTGTGATTACACGACACACCATAGCACGGTGTACACAGCGAGATTGCGTTTAACCCATCAAAAAAGAGTAGCCATGACAACGGCGCCTGGGGAGCAGTGTGTGGGGACGGTACCATGCTCAAGGTACTTCAGTGCCACTACTGGCGGTTGGTGGACGAGAACCTGCGATCCTGCGTTATCTTAACCACCAGGCCACCACTGCCCCTTCATGCCACCACTGCCTATTGCATTGGGTTTGTCAGGTGTAATGATAGCTATACACCACAATTATTACCACACTTGCCTTGTGTTATGACTGCTAAAACCAACTTGTTTTGTAGAACTACGTCTAGTTCTCTGCCTAGCCTAGCTTAGCAAAATTACTTTCGAGTGTCCAAATGGCCAAATATAAGACACATTTAACATGTTGCTTCTGTGTGTACTTCATCCATTAACCATTTGTTTAGGCTGTCATAACTCTACAATTCATTATAGGTCCACCACAAAAGTGTCAGATTGATGCACAGCCGGAAAAAGGGACTATTTGATAGATGTGCAGATATTAAAACTTGATTGACATTACAACGCATTACAGTGGGACATGTAATCATGCCGTGGTATACACTGGGTTTGTCAGGTATGATGTGGAGGTGGACAAGAGCCAGAGATCAGCCCTGCGAAGGATCACGGAGAAGGACGACTCCCCAGGCAAGACGCTGGTCCTCTGTGTATGTGATGTTGAGACTCCTAAGACTTCATCTGGTCAGACTGAGAGACCAGTGCCCAACGTCTGGCTGACTGATGGCTGGTATGCGATCCGGGCCCAGCTGGACGCCCCTCTCACTGCTCTGGTGCAGAGGGGGCGTTTGAGGGTGGGCTTCAAGCTGGTGACCCACGGCGCTGAGCTAGTCGGCTCTCAGGATGCTTGCCATCCGCTGGAGGCACCGGAGTCTTTGATGCTGAAGGTGAGCCAGCAAACATCACTGACGGATCAGAACGAGCAAAAATGGTGCAGTGTTATTACTGTCAGTTAATGGGGCACAACAGTTAAATAACTCTGTTTGCTATGGCTGGTGGCGGTCACATTTGCCAGAAGTGAAGTCAAGTGAGTTTAATTATATACCACATTTGCAAACAACAGAAATTTACCCAAAGTGCTTTACACACAAAGTAGTGATAACGTTTAGAAATAGGGTAAAACATGGGTTATAGCATAAAAAGGGCAGAGAATAACACAACATGTAAGACTCTGGGACATGAAGGGAGTTCACTCCTACAGTAGACTAATTAATTACTAATTGTTGGCTGTTGTGTGTCTTTAGATTTCAGCTAACAGCACGAGGCCAGCGCGGTGGCATGCCAGACTGGGCTACCACCGAGACCCTCGCCCCTTCCGTCTGCCGCTGGAAACCCTGTTCAGCGACGGAGGCGTAGTGAGCTGTGTGGACATCCTGGTGTTGAGGAGCTACCCCATCCAAGTAGGACCAGAATCCTCATAACACAGGGCCTCCTTTTAAACGGAATTTGTATTTGTGTGTGTATGATCCTTGGAGCTGTGTAGGCCTAAAGCACAGGCGCACATCTTCCTCATGTAATCTGCGTGCTGGACCAAAAAGCAAAGTTAAAGAGCAGAAACAAAGTGCCCAAAACCAGTGTTTTTAATCATGACATTTCAGATGAGTCTGATGAAGAGTGCATGCCCGAAACATCATGATTAACACACATGATTAGCACACTGGTGTCGTGGACTCTTGAAGCACAATGCAGAGTTAAGTTTATTAATTTAGTGAAAGATGCGCATGTGTAGAGCAGACCCTGTGCCAGAGTTAGCTGTATAGCTCACTGGCATGTGTAATCCCTGGCCAGTACAGTACACACAGACATTACAACACTAGAGAGAGCAGTGCTTCTGAAATGATTCCTTCTGCCCACAACAGTGGATGGAGAAGACGGCCGCAGGGGTGTTCATCTTCCGCAGCGAGAGAGCGGAGGAGAGGGAGGCCAGAGGGCACGCGGAGAGGAAGCAGAAGGCCATGGAGGCTCTCTTCAGCAGCATACAGGCCGGCCTGGAGAAGGAGGAGGAACAGGGTATATCAGTTTAGATATTCACATCAAATACTAACTGCTAAATTACAGTAACATAGGTTACATTCAGGAGAGGTGGAAGTGTGGTAAATGTGCCTGGGGCGTTGCAGAGGTATATTAAGTTCAAGTACAAGTTCAGTTTATTTATATAGCACATTTTATCCAACAGAGGCTGACCAAATTAATAAATACATAAAAATAATAGTAATGGTAAAAAAATAAAAGAACATTATCAAAAGTATTTAAAACAATTTACATTTGAAATAAAAATAATAGCATTCAATACAGGAGAAAGATAATGAAAAACTATTAACAGTTGTGCAACATATTAGTTTAGATATTCACATAAAATTCACAAAAATCAGACTGCTAAATTACAGTAACATAGACTACATTCAGGAAAGGTGGTAGATGTGGCTGGGGACGTTGTCAATATAGGCTACTGTATTTAATAAACTCGACAGTCTATACTTCTGCAATGTACTGTCATAAAAGCAGTCAGTTCAAAAGTTTATCCGTCCCAGATATCTATCTTTCCTGTTTTCAAGCTCAGCCATCTGCATGTCGTCTTCTCTACATGTATTTCAGTCTTTCTTTTTGCTGCTATTGGCTCTTCATGTGTTTGCCTTTGCCACTAACTCTTATCAGTTTGCACTGCTGATAAAGTCACTGTGTTACAGCCTGGAATGCGTTTCCTCATCAACTACCACCGTAAACATTACACAGGTTACGCCGGCTAAAACACAAACGCCCTGTCAGGTTTTAAATCATAACTTCCTATTTTGGCAGTAGGCCCAGGTCCACACGGGGAAGGTTCCCTGTCTAGACCCAGGCTGCGGTCCACCTGTTAGTGACCTTTGATTTAGGCTGTCGAAAGTTGCAGAATAATCTTCCAGCCCACTTTAACACCTGACAAATCATAAACCCCCTGGAAAGTAAGAACACACATATATTTGTGAACATTATAGTTCCGGTATTACTTCGACACAGCATCATGGTAGCACCTGGTATCTCTTCAGCACAGCATCGTGATTTTTTACCCTTTGTTTCACAGAGAGGAGAAAGGGGAGGGGTCAGAAAAAAAGGCTGAGTGATCAAGAGCTTCACGCTTTGCGAGATGGTGAAGAGCTTAATGAAGCCATGGAATCTGACCCGACATACCTACAGGTGGGTCTGAGATGGAGGCACGTGAGTGAGTGTGAGTGAGTGAGTGAGCGAGATGGAGGCAGGTGAGTGACTGATTGGGTGAATTTGAAGAAATGGATGCATGTCTGTTTTAAGTACAGTCCTTTCTTTTTTGTGAGGGTGGCAAGTATGTATTGACATACTAAATAATGTTTGCCACTTAGTCATGGTGATTATTATGACAGACAGTGAAAGGATGCCTATGGCTATAATGTCCAGGCCTTCCTGCAGGTGCTTCGACTCAAACAGTGCACCACGCTGCCAATATTGATTGCGGTTACCCTTGTGTTGACACACCAGCTAGATTAAACCTGGGGGTGTTGGCATGGCCAAGACAAAACCATTGTATGCTGCTGTGGTAGGCCTACATAAATTTTACACACATAAAGTCAAAATTTTGCCCTGAAAGAAACGGCAGCTCAAGGTCATTTGGAGATAAGAAGGGCGAGTAAGTTGGCTAACATCGTAACATATAATAGTGTGGCCAGTTTGACAACTATCCATGCCCTTGTACCATTATACTGCAGGTTAATACCGTAAATGTAATGTAATGTATCTGAGAGTGTAGTTTTGGGTGTTAATATTACTGTGGTGTTAATGTTATTGTGGTGTTAATATTACTGTGGAGTTAATGTTATTGTGGTGGTAATGTTTTTGTGGTGATGATATTATTGTGGTGTTAATATTATTGTGCTGTTAATGTTACTGTGGTGTTAATGTTGCTGTGGTGTTAATATTACTGTGGTGTTAATGTTATTGTGGTGATATATAATATATTTTTGTGGTGTTAATGTTACTGTGGTGATGGTATTATAATGGTGTTAATATTATTGTGGTGTTAATGTTACTCTGCTGGTGTCAGGCGAACCTCTGTGAGGAGCAGCTGGCGAGCCTGTGTAGTTTTAGGCGGGGCCTGGAGGAGAGGAGGCAGGCAAGGCTCCAGGAGCGTTTCCGACAGGCGCTGAAGGAGGCGCAGCAGGACAACGGCAGCGTCCCCAACAGAGACGTCACACCGGTGTGGAAACTAGCAGTCTGTGACTCAACCTGCCAGGAGACCAGCATCAGTAATGACTCAAGTGAGAAGCCAGGAGTTCAAATTTAGTTGTTTACCTATGAAGAGGGTATGGTATCAGTCTGGATCAACCTGTCTCCCATGGATGCCCACATTGTTATCATATTGTTGTAATTTGCATTTTGTTGGATTGGGATGGGGTCATAAAGTTATAGTTGTTGTAACAAGGAGCATAGGCAGTGTGTTTTTATTTTGTTACAGAATTTGATCGTTTACTTCAATCATTCCCTCTCGTCTTAAACGTTGTTGTTACTGAACGTATAGAATAGTAGTTAAGGTGGGAGAGGGCCCTTTTTTGCATAAATTCCAACCTGGGACATTAAATAAACAAATTTCTAGTAAGCAGGTCATGAAAAGGCAAGAAATTTGAATTTAGGGTTAAGGAAAAGTTTTAACATTTTTACTTTTCAACTTCGGCTTTTAAATCTTTTACCCTTTTATTCAGTTTTTCAGCTCAACATTTGGCGCCCCTCTGTGGAGTTGCTTTCTCTGTTGAAGGAGGGAGGCAGATATCGAGCCTATCACCTGTCCACATCAGAGGGCAAGAGGAAAACCACTGCTGCTGTCCAGCTCACCGCCACCAAAAAGACACGCTTCGAGCACATAAAGGTCACCGTTTCCACTGCTCCTGTTCCCACTGCTTCTGTTGCTTCATTATGCTATCTGTGATGATTGCCATGTGACAAAGCAGTGTGCTGGCCATGACTGTGATAATCATACCTCACTTGAATGGTCTGGATAGAAGGGGAGGAGGTATTTATTGCTCCGATGCTGTTTAGCGACTAGCCCAGATAAGATAACTCCTTTCTGACTCTCAAGTGAGTCGGAAACCTACTAAAATAAGAGTCTTATGTCTTAAAGACTCGTTATGTCTAGTAGAGTCTTATGGGTTCATATTCCCAGCAAAACTAAGCCACAGAGCTCCACTCTAAGGAGGTGTACCCCTTAGGGCTCATTCCACCAAACACTCTGCGTACAGTATACAGCGCGTGCCCATTTTCTGTCCGTATTTGTTTAGAATGCATGTTCCTCCTTTTGTAAGTCGCTTTGGATAAAAGCGTCTGCTAAGTGTAATGTAATGTAACAAATTAGACTATTCACACCGCACACGTGATTCTGCGTATTCTGCCACACATACAAACATATTATACACGGTTACGTGCTGTACACGCTCAAGTCGGTGTGAATGAGCCCTTAATCCAAGTTAGCATACACAGGCAAGTGACTAAATGGCTGTTTGTTGTTGTCTTTGGGTATCAGGTTGTGCCGAAGCCATTACAGGAGCGTTTTCAGCCGCGTCAGTGTGTCAGCTTCAGCACCCTCCAGAGCCCGTCATTCCACTCTCCCTGTGGCGAGGTTGATATTATGGGATACGTCATCCACATCACTGACCAAAATGGTACCTTTTACTTTTTTCATTACTTAGGTTTTTGCTCATCAGGTTTCAGAGTAATTTGTGGTGCATCTAGGCTAGTTAGGAGACATGTTTTTGTCATTTTCTGTCAAAAGAACCACCTTTTGGTCAAAAAATAAATACATCTAGATCTGACATGGGTAATAAATGGGATGAAGCTAATGAAGTGTCCTGGACTGTTGAATAATAAATGTGTTGGTGTAAATTGGGTTTGGAGAAAATACTTTTTAAACTAACAGGTATCTGTTTATGTTTATCTTTTTTGTTCCTGAATGCAGGTCCCTCTCCTGTGGTGTACGTAGCAGATGAGAACGTGGACTTTGTGTCCGTACGCTACCCCAGCTCTCTGAGGCAGCTAGCCGTGGAGGAGCTGGTGAAGCCTTCGGCCTTCTTAATCGTGACCAACGTCCTCCTCCGCCAGGCATCTGCACCCATACCAGCCCTGAGTGCAGGAGAGTTTACAGTGCTGAAGTCCAGCTCTACAGAGCCTCACATCCAGGAACAAATGAAACAGCTGAAGAGCTTAATCCAGGTACATCAAGCTGTCAGTCATGCTGGAGGAGTGTGTGTGTGTGTGTGTGTGTGTGTGTGTGTGTGTGTACCTCTTCTTAATTTTTAATTTAGGTCTATAGTTTGAAACGTTCTTGGTTGTGTTTTTTTTAAAAAAAATGTTTTTCCAAATCTTCCTTTACATAAAAGATGTCTTTAATTCGCTTCAGCCTAAGTGATTGAGAAAATATAGGAATGTCAGTAATGCTGACCCCACTTGTACTTCCCTGGAACAAATATGTGGCATAAGAAACTGAAGCTGGGATGGCCTAAACAGGTCATAGCCTTGATGCTGTCTCCAGTGTATGGAAAGTTTCTTCATATACATACATTTTTTGTTTCACATATTTTAGAGTCAAGAACACTTTTTTAAGGATGCCGAGGAAAAACTCTCCAGCATAATCCACAACCGTTGTCAGCCAAGTCTAAGAACTCAAAAGGTAAGTGGCATTATAAGAAAAGGTGGACCTTGGCCACTTTGTCAAGTTTACCTTTTTTGTTGCTTTTATTATTATTATTATTGTTGTTGTTGTTGTTGTTGTTGTTGTTGTTGTTGTTTTAATTCATTACATGTCTTCATGTCAGACCCATTATTTTGTTTATTGACTGATTGATTGATCCATTGTAATTCATCCCAACAGCCACCATCCTCTTCTGGCGCCTCCACCCCTGTGGTCAAGAGGCCTCCTCCTGCGGCAGCCCCCACCCCTGAGGGAAACCACCCAAAAAGCCTGAAGAGGAAGAGAGGCTTTGACTATCTGTCACGCATCCCCTCTCCCCCTCCTCTTAGACCTCTGGGTTCTGGGGTGTCTTCCCGTGTCAAAAAAGTGTTTAATCCTCCTCGGAGGTCTGAGAGATTGTGTGCGGTGAGTAGCACCAGCGCCCCTTTACCACGAGCAACAGCTCCCCCTTCTTCGTCAGAAGATGATTGGGTGAAGGATGAAGAGCTGGCCTTGATAAATATGTAAACTTTGTATATCTGTAAAACAGACAAGACTCCCACATGAACATGTCCTTGATAAACATGTAAAATTTGCTCAGTGGATTGGTCAAGCAAAGCAGACTGGATCGCCATATGAACATGTGTTAATACAGTAGCATTGAACACTGATCTGTGTAATTACATTTTAAATAAAATAAAGTCAAAGGTTTTATGTAATTGTTTTTCCAGTTGTCAACCACTTTTTTAACTTTTTCAAGAGTTAAGTGGGGGGGGGGGGGGGGGCACATGAACAGATGTCAATAAACTTTAAACTGACCAGGCCAAAGTTGCATCACCAACTTAGCCAGCTCCTTTTAGTTGTGTGCAAACATGGTTGGTAGGTGGTAGGTGACATCCTCAAAACTTTTGGCATAACAAGTGGTAGGCGTAACTTGTAGTAGGAGGTGTTCCTTGATGTTTACTCCTGTACAGTAGGTGGCGGTAGGGGTTGGTAAAATTTGATTTGAAACTATGACTATGGCTGATCATTGAACCAATGGCTGATCATTGAACCATCTTATCTGGCAAGCTGCAGTTGACAATGCAAACCACACTTGCACATTAGTCTATGAATCTCAGAATAATCTACTACTTAACCTGGAGACAGTTCAATATGAACTGGCAGAACAAAGTAGGGCCTAGTTTGTGAAATGTTCCCTGGATTTAAAATAAAAACAGAAAACTTAAGTTTAACATTATGCATCATTTAAGTGTTAGTTGATATTAAATTATATATCAAATACCTTATCAAGAAAGATCAGGAGCACATTACTACTGTACTGGCTGAGCCACTGGCTACCCGTATCTTACAGAATGTAGTACTACTAGTATTCAAAGCTGTAAATGGCCTTGCCCCATGCTATATTACTGACGCATTATCCTCTTACACCCCTACACGTGCAGGGCAGCTGTGGCCTAGTGGTTAGGGAGTTGGTCTTGGCAATCGGAAGGTTGCCGGTTCGAATCCCACCCTACCCATAGTGGAGATGCCCTTGAGCAAGGCAAGCCAGGGACTGTAACTGAAACCCTGCAAATATCTGTAAGTAGCTCTGGATAAGAGCGTCAGCTAAGTGTAATGTAATGTAATGTAATACACGAGCCCTTAGATCCACTGATGCTGGTCTCCTGAGGATTCCAGGCGCACCACCCAAAAGGATTGGGAAATCAGCCTTCTCATCCCCAAAGAGATGGAATGCCCTACCACAGGACATCAGAGAAGCAGGATCCATCGACGTCTTCAAACGACAACTAAAGACCTACCTATTCAACCTTGCTTATAGGTAACTACTCGGACCAAAGTCCCTTCAGACAGACTCCCCTGCTCAGATCAAAAGCCCTTCAAACAGTCAGAGACTTCCCGTTACCAGCCCCGGCGGATGGGCTCCGCTGGGGGATGTGGTTCTGCCCGAGGTTTCTTCCTAGAAAAACAGGATTCCCAAGGTTTTTTTTCCTGAATTCACACAAATTAAACAAGCAAGGAGTTCACCTCACCCCTGTGGCTCCCTGGGGATACTAACAACCCGACTGCGCCTTAATGAACTTTCCTTGTTCTAGCGCTTCTGTTTTGCAAGGACTGTTGATCTGTGTTCACGCAAGAGCATCAACAGGTCATTGCATGGTTCTAGCGCCTCTGGACTACAAAGACTGTTGACCGAGACCTAAAAGAACTGTCTACCCGTGTTCACGCAAGAGTAATTTTGCTACTGTATTCATCTGCTCCGGCGCCACTGGACTGCAAGAAATGTTGTCTTGTGGTGACCTTGCCAAACTGTAAAGCGCTTTGAGCTGCATCTTGTATGTATGAATTGTGCTATACAAGTAAAGATTATTATTATTATTATTATCATAAAGGATCATTTGATGTAACATCGCTGTCAATTAAAAAACAACATTAAGCAGGTGTATACATCTACAAATATTATATAGTCTCAGAGAAAGAACATTAAAGACTCCACCTCCAAAGAAGAATAGCAAGTTGTGTATAATGTGTAAAAGAACCTGCACAGGCTACCTTAGAGGAACCATGCGTTCTGTGGCATTTGTGTGTACTAACCTGTATCCAAAGTTGTAAAAAAAACAGAAGACACAAGAAAAATATGACTTCTTACAGCAGTCTTATCTTGCTTTAAAAAAAAAAAAAAGATCTTATTGGCTTCAACTTCTGATTTGTTTTTCTTACAAGCGCCTTAGGAGAAAAGTTTAATTTTAACAGTATGACATTGAACTTAAGATCTGAAAGAACACTAAGCGGCGGATTTGATTTTACTCTTTTGCCAACATGCACATTTTCTTCTCAGGCACACTATTTGAATTTCATCAGAAGGTCTTTGTTTAGTCCAAGAATTTAAGTGTGGAAACGCAACTTTTTTGTAATGGGGTACTATGTATGTTGTATGTGTCGCTTCTCAAAAATCATTGTACCCTTTCTACCGTACAGTTTTGTGTGGTTTTCGTATTTTTAATCATGCGCTAAAAAAGTAACTAAATAATATCAATAGGTTGCGACTTTTATTTTGAAGAACACAACTGGCGGCCATATTGAAAATTTCAGTATTGTGGCTGGCTACACGCTGGCTAAGTTTTCGTCATTGTCACAGGCTCAGGTCAGCTATTTCTCGTGCTTTCTCAGAAAGAAAGACCAGATTAATTTATTTCATTATTAACGAAGAATTGGTTTCCTTTATAGGTAAGACAATGAGCATTCTTTTGTTCACTTAAAATGTGGATAAGCTGATTAATTGTCTGTGTCGAATCCGATCAGCTTTTGGTAGCTAACCTAGTAATCACAGCTAACATAGCAATGCTAATACCCAAAAGACTGGCTATATTAGTGTACTTCTTGGATTTACTGATTTGTAAGATAGGTAGCGTTTATGTAACACACATTAATAACACATGTACACTAAAATACCTGATAGAGCTGTGTTAGAATTGACCTACGTCAGTATAATATGTTAACTAGCCATCGGCCTTGTGTTTGCCTTCGTAAGAATGGTACGTCGGAAGAAAACATGTAACAGCTAACTTTGTTCTGATGCTATGATATTAACTGTGCTGCAGTATGCGATACAATTCTGGACCCGCCCAAACTCGAACCCGTGAACCTACAACACTTTTGCCTTGGATGCAAAGTGCTATTTAGGAAGCTGAAACCCGTAGACCGCAGTGTTTGTTGCTAGATTCTCAAACACATCTAAAGTTACTTTCGTGCTTTCGTATGACAGCTAGTTTGTAATAGACTTCAAGATCTTTATTGGCATTGAACAGTTGTGTGTACAATGAAATTAGACAGCAAGGCCACAAAAGTGCAAGGTAAAAGTGTCCAAGTGTCAAGCGGGCATGCATAGTAGAAACAAAGGAACGAGAAGTATATATAGTGCCATAATGCCTAGCAAAAGGAGAATGGACTATGTACAGAAGTTGTAAATAATAATATTGCACTACAAGGTAGGTATTGCACATTAAGCTGAAGGTGTTGCAAAGTGAGAGGTAGCGGGGCGAACCCATATTGAACATAATCAACAGCAGCAGTGAGGTGACAAAATGTGACATTATCCAACATCAGCCAGCAGCAGCAGCACTGAAGTGACGACATGACTATTCAAACAGCAATATAACTGTTCTGGTCTATTTAAAGTTGTCACTGCCAATGGCAAGAAGCTGTTAAACAGGTGATGGTTAGGATGGAGGTGTTGTGAGACACCCAGAACAGGCGATAGCGTCCAGGGAGGGGAGTGGAAGATCATCTCTGCAAACTTCCTACAACTGTCCACAACATACTGTTTGCTTTTGGCTTGATGTGCTAGTTTTGAAGCACTACTTGGCAATAAACACTGTGCAATCAGATAACCTTACCCGTGATATCAAAAATATGTCTGTCATGAGTTGTGATGTTTGCTAGTTGATTATATACATAATAACTGAACATAGTCACTATGCTTAGTTGCCCTTCCTGCTCCTTTGTAGTTGCTGCTTGCACCTAACTTTTGCTAGTGTTTTTCCCGTGTTGCCTTACTTAAATTAACCTTATTATTCATTACAGGTGATAGTTTTCCGGTGGTCCCAGTGAGTAGTGTGTTTTGAAAATGTCTGACAGCGATGACAGTGATTTCTCTGACAACCACAGTGAACACAGCAGTGAAGCAGAGGAGGTTGAAGAAAATGAGGTAATGTCAGTTTAAGTTCGATTGACTGTTTTTTTATATACCTCAGTACCAGTGTGATTTGTCGAAAAGTCCATATCAATAGCTTGTCTGTGCTGCTCTTAAGCATATTTTATTGTCTTGCTTTTCCCCGAGACTTAAAATGTAAAGAAAATACTACAATTAACATCTTTATAAGGTCCCACCTTTAAAGGTTTTGAACATTTTAGCATGTATTAATGTAAAAAAACATATTTGATTCATTATATTTATTTATTTGATTGTTGTATTTAAAAAATGTGTAATATTTAATTTTACCGGCTTTGGCCAATTAACAGCCATAGTTGCTTAAATGGCAATAAAGTAAATAAACAAACAAACAAACAAATGTGTGTTGGTGTCAACAGGAAGACGATGGAGTAGGAAGTGTAGCGGGCAGTGACAAGGGGGAAGAAGAAGAAGGGGAGGACCTAGAGGAAGAGGAGTATGACGAAGAGGAGGAAGAGGACGATGACCGCCCTAGAAAGAAACCACGTCATGGGGGCTTCATCTTGGATGAAGCAGGTATTGGTAGTTGCTTGAATTGAAACGGGTAATCAAATTTGATCAAATTGCTGCCATTCACTCACTGACTGATCTAAAAACCATTTCAGATGTGGATGACGAGTATGAGGACGAGGACCAATGGGACGAAGGGGAGGGGGAGGACCTCTTAGAGAAGGGTAAGTACTTTCAGTTCAGTTCAGTTTTATACTCATCTAGTTTTAAAACAAAAGTTTTGTTTCTGAATAAAAGTGGTTTGTTTGTGAAATGGTGGCACCCAGAATAGCTCTGAATAAGAATGTAACAACAGTTCATCAGCCTATCGAAAGCTAAATATTTAGAATGGCACAATTTTTTATTTAAAGTTGTTGTAGACCATTTATGATGTGCTGTCTACTTCTGTGACTGAAGCAGGGCCACGTTATATAGTAGTGATATCTAAAGACAGGGAAAATGATCAGATTTGGACGCTTGGAGTGTTTGTCAAATGGAAAAAGATGTATATAATGGTAATTTATATATAAAAGATGTATATTATGTCTTCTGTGCTCACAATTTTTTATTTTTCATGCATGCTTCCTTCAGTTAACGGTAAAAATTACAAGACTTTTCCTGCTCTCTGTTCCGCACACTATGCAACTTGTCAGACAGTTGATATCAATCTCATTTTCACGTAGTGGTTAAAGTCCATATCCATGTGCACAGTGTGTTGGTATTAATACTCTTGCGCAGAAGTTGGGGAGCACTATGGGCCAACACACTACCCACCTGTTTTATTGGCAGTCAGTGAAACTGATTGAAGTGTAGTCTACTAGACTGGATCTTCGACTTCATAGAGCCTATTAGCTTCTTTCTGTAGTCACATAACCTTTCAAACAAGCCAAGTAGGGATCAGTTCCTGACAATACTTGTTGGGATACCTTATGGACCTGACAGTACCGTCCTTTACCATTATCATCAAAAGATTGGATGTTAAAAATGTACATGGACCATCCCTTCATTGGCTGGGATGTGTGAATTACTGTATACAAACAGTTATTAATGAAGATGAAAACGAGTAACTTTGTATGTTGCACACAAACTATTAAGAGAACACACAGCAACTACAGAACACTGTTTACCATGCAAAGTTATATGTATTATACAACAGAAACTCTGTTAAACAAAAAGGTGTTCTTAAGTTTAAAGTTCTTGTTTGGGTCATCTGAAGACTCTGCTGGGCTTCTTGTGTTAATGAAAAGGAGAATGTCCTGACCCGCTCCACTGTGTAGTTGCCACGTAGAGAGAGGGCTCCACAGCTTTTGGCATTTCCACGTAACAAAGTGTTACAGCGCTCTCCCTTGACCATTACGCTTTCTGTACTCCATACAACCATCACGTGTTTTGGTAACGCAGTTTCAGATAATGGAAATAATATTGCATGCACCTTTTCAGCACCCAGTTTGCCTACATTTTGTGTCACATTGGTGGATGTGTTAAATATGGCAAACATTATTTCTGTTTTTTTCTCCATCAGCTAACTACACTGTCACTGTCATGTTGTGTTTATGTTCAGTCTGTTCACCCTTTTTTTTAAATGTAATATTACTTTTTCGTGTCCCCCTTTCCATGTGGTCATGTGTGCTGCCTGTGGCTTTGCTGAGCGTTAACTATGTGCCTGTTTTAAATTGCAACTCTCCTGGACACGGACAGAGGAGGCAGAAGGTGAGTTCTGTCTCATGGCAGATTCATGTTTGTAATCGTCAGTTAGGGCTCATTCACACCAAACTCTCTGCGTATTCAACGCGTGGCCGTATTCTGAGCCTATTCTGTCCGTATTCATTTAGAATGCACGTTGGCAGATGAGACCATTCCCACTGCAACCGTGTTCTGAGCGTATTCTGAGCGTAGAATACGCTCAGAATACGGACTGCAGCTAGAGAATAGAAACCGAGTCTATTTTTCTGCGCGTATTCTGAGCGTATTCAGCTAAAATCCCATTGAAAGCTATAGGCACAGCTAAACCATTTATGTCAATTGTGCTATCAATGCATGTATTGACACAGGGCATACCTCAAAAACCTCGCCCGTCTGCAAAATATTACCACTCGCTTACAACTGCATGAAACAAATGCTGGAAAGCTATCGAGAATGACCTTGTCATATCAGATCTGCACTACATGTGCAGTCCTCAGCCTATGTGAACACAGAAAGTAAAATACCTGTAAAGTTGTCACGCTGTCCAGTCAGACATGTTGTAGGTATAATAGGAAGAAGCGAGATTTTGCTGAAGATTTCTTCTTCGGAGTATTCTCAATACAAGAAAAGCATCAATCGCTAGTCTGCTGTCGGCAACTCGAGCTAAAATAGCCACCTCGTTCTTGTCATTCAGTGTTTCCTACTTGGTTTGATAAATCTAGTCAACAAGCCACTAGACAAAACTGAAGTCCATAAGTCACTACATTTAATAATTTATTTACCCGATGTAAGCAAAGTGACTGTTGGCAAAGAGGTAGAGTTTATCATAACTTTATGGAAGGGGTTAAAACGCATTCGCTTTTCTTGTACCGGGAGTGAATAAAGGCTTTGACAATGATCAGCCTACATGATTTAGAACGATGTCAAATATTCCACTGGCCTTATCAAAGTGCCAAGTTGCACTATAGGTGCAGTGCTGCTTTCTAAACAACGTTTAAAGTAAGGAAATAAAACCAGAGAAACACATATTGTGTTTACTAAAGTGAGAGATAGGAAAACATGGCTATGTGCACCTAAAGACATTGGCCAAGTGCATTTAAAGACGGGGCTTCCCACTCCCGCGCTGAATACGCTGACATGTCCTGTGTGAATGGTCATACGCTCAAAATACGCCCACGCGCTGAATACGCCCACGCGCTGAATACGTTCAAGGCGGTGTGAATGAGCCCTTAGTCACATGAAGACAACAAGGTTTTAAGTTTTACAAAAGCCTACATGAGGTGCAAAAGAAATATCACACAAAAGCCTGGATATTTGCTAAGAAAAATCAACATAAGGACAATATTTAAAAAAAACTAAAAAATTCCACTTAAGAAAGGACTTAAAGGTGTACTTCCATGAGAAACCGTTTAGTACTTGCTTTTTAGAAATCTGATAGGTCACCCCGAGTTGCATATTTATGCTGCATATCAGAATGTTTTTCTTCCCACGTTTTCTATATCAGTCAAAAGAAGACAATAGGCGGAAAAACTACTCAATGTGAAAAGGGCCTTCGGCGTGACGTGCACGTGCAAATACATATAAGAGAAACTGACCGAATGGGCTTTAAATGATGTTAGCCTGTGACTGACTCGCATAAGAGTAGCAGGCTAGTTGAATAACTGAACTGCATTTAGCCGGGAACTTGCACTGTTTTGTCATGCAAATATTACCATTCTGAAACGTTCATTGACAGTCAGGAAGCGACTGTGCTTGTGCCATCTCTCCTTCCTCTTCGGATTCAGGATCAAACACATAAGGCTGCATCTCCGTAGACATTCTGTGTGCAGTTTTAGCGCTGTCAAGTTGACTTTTCCCCTTTACCTTACTCTGCTATCAAGTTGACTGTGGGGCAAAGGAAGCTGCAGGGAGCGTATCACGCCTCTGGTGAAATCGTGTCGTTCTCCCGGCCCCACCCCCTCCACCAAACTAAAACAGCCTGAAACAGAAGCACTAGAATTTTTTTTTCATTAAAACCAGCGCACAGGGCAATTATTAATACTAGAGAACACCGCAAAATTAATGAAAACACGATGGAAGTACACCTTTAATGATGGCAGCCATATACCATGTACTGCTATGTGGCACATCAACTTCTTATAAAAATACATATTGTATCAATGTTTTAAAGGCCCTGGTTTATTCTTATCCAATTTATCTTATCCATTGGTGACTGATAACTGTTCTTGGTCAATGTTCCTTGTTTTGGTGTGTGTGTGTGTGTGTTGATTTTGTGCCTTTCTTCAGCCTCTAACCTGGATCAGGTGGTAAACGATGAGGACCACTCTGGGTCTCGTAGACTTCAGAATCTGTGGAGGTAGGAAAGCGAGAATAAGTGGTATGATGATGATGATCATCATTATAAGTATTATTATAATTATTATAACCATTATAACTATTATTTCACTATTTGTTGTTGAATAAGCAACCAAGTCACCAAACAGAATGCAAGTTCATATCTCAGCAACTGTTTGATGTGTGCACACGAACTGTGGTACATGGTTTTCATAAAACTGCATCATTTCATTATGGAGGGTGCCAACCATCCTTCTTCTGTATCATGGACCAGTTTCATGCCAGACTTATTTTCCCTTGGACTGGAACCTGAATGTCTGCAGCTTTGCTGTTGACATGCATCAAGTTACTATGGCCCCTAGGCTTTGCTGTGCTGTGGCCTTATCACTTATTGTGGTTGCTGTTGTCCTTGCTGATTTTGTCATGTGGTGTTGGTGGCGTTTTGCAGGGACTCCAGGGAGGAGGCCCTGGGAGAGTACTACATGAGGAAGTACGCCAAGTCATCTGGAGGAGAACAGTGAGTATGAACACACAGCTCATCTCAGCTCATCTCAGAACAGCCTGCCAACATGTATCATTGATTTATAAGTCAAAGTCAGTCAGCTTTATTGTGAAAAGTGTATGTACAGGTCATACACAGGATTTGAAACTGCAGTGCTCCCGAGGACTACAGTGTACACTAAATATATCTTATAAAACTATCTTAACAACAATCTTAATAACAAACATAGCAAAAAAAATAGACAAACTTGTATATAATACAAATAAGTAAACATAAGATGTTGTCATTAAGGCTATGTGTGTTTGTCGTGAAGGCTGTGTGTGTTTGTCGTGAAGGCTGTGTGTGTTTGTCGTGAAGGCTTTGTGTGTTTGTCGTGAAGGCTTTGTGTGTTTGTCGTGAAGGCTGTGTGTGTTTGTCGTGAAGGCTGTGTGTGTTTGTCGTGAAGGCTGTGTGTGTTTGTCGTGAAGGCTGTGTGTGTTTGTCGTGAAGGCTGTGTGTGTTTGTCGTGAAGGCTGTGTGTGTTTGTGATGAAGACTATGTGTGTATATGTGTTTTCTTGAGCAGTTTCTACGGAGGCTCGGAGGACCTGTCTGATGACATCACCCAGCAGCAGCTTCTTCCTGGCGTCAAGTACGTGGAGGCCGTTCAGCTGCCTGAACATGTTCTGGATTCTCGACCACATTTGAAACACAGATAATCGTGTGAAATGATGTTTATATAAAAGGGTTGTTGTGCAGATTCAGTCCTGTGTAGGGATGGATTATGTTTGCATGTGTATATCAATGTCTGATCAGTACAGTTCACTAAAATGTGTGTTTACTTCTTTTAGAGATCCTAACTTATGGACTGTGAAGTGTAAGGTGAGATATCAGATGCTCGTTAAGTTTTCAGACATTAGCTTTAAGATACGGCTGATGTTTGGATAATCTAACGGTTGAATCCTGTGCCATGTCAGATTGGGGAGGAGCGGGCCACTGCCATTGCCCTGATGAGGAAGTTCATCGCCTACCAGTTTACTGACACAGTGAGTGTTGCAGACCCTCTGATTTATATACAGGGAGGCCTAAAAAACTGGACCACCTTTTTTAAATGATTATATCTCATCAATCTGTGAGGCTACCACAATTTTAAACCATGCACATTGAAGGTCATTTAGTTGTCTTTCCAGTCACATCATGGTTTATGACTATGCAAGCCACCAGAGCAAACAAACCTACAGAGCATGTGAACCTACCCATTAACAAAAAGTTGCTAATTGCTTTTGGCTTCATAACCTGATCATTTTTTCATAGTTTTCCAGTATATATATATATATATATATATATATATATATATATATATATATATATATATATAATATAAAATATTTTTTTATTTTAAATTATTTGTTTACCTAAATACTGTATGTGTTGTTACTTTACAACTGTCTTGGACTGAAATAGACTGCTTACATCGTCCTTATGTAATGACTATAAAGATTCTGATCATTGTCTAGAGAGTCCTTACTCTTCTTTTGACTGACAGCTGTCCGTTTTAGTACTCACGTTGTCTCTCTTATGCAGCCCCTTCAAATCAAGTCAGTGGTGGCTCCTGAGCACGTGAAGGGCTACATCTACGTGGAGTCGTACAAGCAGACCCATGTGAAGGCAGCTATAGAGGGCGTGGGGAACCTGCGCATGGGCTTCTGGAACCAGCAAATGGTTCCGATCAAAGAGATGACAGACGTGCTGAAAGTTGTGAAGGAGGTGACCAATCTCAAGCCCAAGTCCTGGGTTCGGCTGAAGAGGGGCCTCTACAAAGACGACATCGCTCAAGTAAGTTTGTGCTGAGTTTGTGAAGTTTGTGATTTGGGATCGCTGCAACAGCCTCTGCAAACAATTTAAGTCACATTGATTATGCAATATGAAAAGCTTGGAAAGACTAGACGTTGTGGCTGAAAGGTACTCAGTCATATGGCTGAAACCATTTTTTTTTTTCACTATTGGAAAACTTGACATCACACCTCATACACCGCATACAAACAACATTGTGCCGTTACGGCTGTGCCAAGAGTTCTACAGTGTTTTAATTAATTCTTAAAATGTCGATTCCTACATTCTACTGGGACCTTAATAGCCATTGCTTGCAGCCATGTCTGACTAATGTTTGTTTAATTTTGTCTCAGGTTGACTATGTTGAACCCAGTCAGAACACAGTCTCTCTAAAGCTGATTCCCCGGATAGATCTGGACCGAATTAAAGCGCGCATGAGCATGGTAAGACTTAAAAGCATGTAGGGAGTTGGTATATGTACATGTGTAGATGTAAATATTTGCTCTTATCCCAGTGTACCTTCCTCCACAGAAAGATTGGTTTGCCAAAAGAAAGAAGTCGAAGAGGCCTGGTCAGAGATTGTTTGATGCTGAAAAGATTAGGTAGGCCTGTCCTTTTAAACACTACATTGTCCACTTTTAGAGATCCCAGGCAGAAAAGCTTAGGGCTCATTCACACCAAACTCTCAGCGTATTCAGCGCGTAGGCGTATTCTCAGCGTATTCATTTAGAATGCACGTTAGCAGATGAGACCATTCCCACCGCAACCGTGTTCTGAGCGTATTCTGAGCGTATTCTATCACCATAGAAACATATTGTACGGGCAGAATACGGCCACGTGCTGAATACGGAGAGTGTTTGGTGTGAATGAGCCCTTAGAGTCACAAATGACTCATTCAGTACTCCAAAAAGTGATGAGGCTTCTCAAGGACTGCTGTTACAGTGATCGCAATGATCACTTCTTGTGGTTACTTACCTGCCAAACTTGATATTACGGTTCATATCTTTGCAGACAGTCTTGTCACAAATCTTTGGTGTAGGGCAGCCTTTCCTCCTTTAGCATAAATATTGACAGGCTCGCTTGCTTAATACAGCCGATCAAATTTCACTAGCCAGTATTTGCCAGACAGTACTATTTGTGAATAGTGTTTCATATGGAACTCTGAATGACTTGAGGGTTGATTTTATTTTATGTACGTTTTTCATCAATTAATTTTTAATCTTGGCAGAAACAATATTACATCTGTACAGTTTTGTATTAACTTTGTGTTTTATATTGATTGTGTTTTTTATTGACTTTGCCTAAAGCCATTTTTTTTAACTGAACACCTCAGGTCTCTTGGTGGAGAAGTGACTCACGATGTTGAGTTCATGATCTTTGAAGGCAACCGGTACAGTCGTAAGGGCTTCCTCTACAAAACCTTCGCAATGTCTGCCGTGGTGAGGTTTCATGCCATTAGCTACATACCCAATATTAAGATTGTACACGATAATCGTGTTTTGTACAATGTCTGCCGTGGTGAGGATTCATCCTATCAGCTACATACCCAATATTGATTGCATAGTGTAATTGTGTTCTGTACTCCTGAGTTCTCCTCTTACCATTGGTTCTGGCACTTTCCCTTCAGATCACAGAAGGTGTGAAGCCGACTTTGTCTGAGTTAGAGAAGTTCGAGGACCAGCCGGAAGGCATTGACCTGGAGGTGGTCACAGAAACCACAGGTGCTGCTCAGTTTTATGATACGTATCAATTGTATCAATCAATACATATCTTTATCAATTGCCTTCTATCCAAATCATGAATAGAAGTTGAAAATTGGTGAGCTGACAAACTGACACCTTTACAGAATTTTTTATTAATGTTTACTATCCTAATAAACACACACGCAGGTACACACACGCACAATCCATGGAAGTGAATGTATGTTATGCTGACCTCTCCTGTCTGCCTGAGCACATCTAAAAGACAGGGGCATCTGCAGCCGTAGTTAAACCCTGTGTGCTTTGGTCTGTGTTCTCCAGGTAAGGAGCGGGAACACAACCTCCAGGCAGGAGACAACGTGGAGGTGTGCGAAGGGGAGTTGATCAACCTCCAGGGCAAAATCCTCAGCGTGGACGGCAACAAGATCACCATCATGCCCAAACACGAGGACCTCAAGGTGCTGAGTTTAATGTCATTAATTCTTTAATAGGAAGACATGCGGTGTGAAATGACCTTGGGGTGTATTGCAACATGTTAGCAAGTTTGAATGTTTGTTGGGGAGCAGAACTACGCTAATCTGTTGTATTCTAAACTTGATTGCTTTTAGACGATGCTTACAAAAAGCTAACAACACTAATGCTATGGGCACATAGCTTCAAGTTTGCTATTTATAAATCTTTGAAAGGCTGAGAGTAGCCTCATGAGGATTCTAACATTAAAAACGAGGCATTGAGAACTTTGTAAGTGTACAGACTAGTAGGGATTTAATTTCAAAATGAAATGTCCTCTATTGTCGTTTTGAATAAAAGTGTCTGCTAAGTGTAATGTAATGTAATTGTTTTGTGCACAGGACCCATTGGAGTTTCCTGCACATGAGTTGAGAAAGTACTTCCGCATGGGTGATCACGTAAAGGTGATCGCGGGGCGTTACGAAGGTGATACTGGACTCATCGTGCGAGTCGAGGAGAATTTTGTCATCCTCTTCTCTGACCTCACCATGCACGAGGTAATCTACTGTTTTCGTGTCAGTGAAGTCTGGAAAGGTCTGGCAGTACTAGTGGTGTGTTCAAAATATCGATATGCCAATACATCGTTGCGGGCCTCTTCATGATACACGTATCGTTACGGAGGGGTCAGTATCGATTCAGCATTCATATTTATTTATTGTCACTCCTTTTTACATTTCTTTGTCCTACATTTACATTTACAGCTGAGAGAAGTGTTTTAAAACCAGATCATGTAGATCAACTGTTCCTAAACAATAACCTACTAATGGTTCCATAAGAAATAGGTTACAATTTTACTGATTCATTGTCATTTGGTTTTGTAAAAGGCAGCTTTATTTTTTACCACTGCTAATGCCAGGTTAAAAGGCAGCTATTTTTGCACTACAGGCTTGTTAAGAAGGCCATGTTTAAGTTATTATTACTATGTTTTTTATATTTGAGTTTTTATATTTAAGTTATTTAGTTTTATCATATTTATTTTTTGATATTTTTGTTATATTTTAACTGTATAATTTTCTTAGTACTGGCAAGTTCAGTGTGGTGGTGGTAAGTTCAGAAGTAATTGCACTACAGGCTGATAGGCCTGCTTAAGGCCATGCTTAAGTCTTTGAATTTAGAAAATGTATTTTTTAAATGCCACTGTTTATGAGTTCAAAGGCAGCATTACATTGTAACTGCACTGCAGTTTGGCATTTTTGCTATCCAGCATAATAAAAATATCATTTGGTTATAGATATGACTGGTTTCTTAAAAAATGTATGTAAAGTAATGTAAAATATTGGGATGTGTATTGCCTTGAAGGTCATGTATTAGGATACACATGTATCGCAATACGTATCGTATCGTGACCCCTGTATCGTGATACGTATTGTATCGTGAGGTTGTTGGCAATACCCAGCCCTAGGCAGTACTGTGGCAGATGGTACCCTAGCCCTGTGTTTGACTAAACTGGGTGTTTCCTTGTCTCCTTGCTAACAGTTGAAGGTGTTGCCGCGAGATCTGCAGTTGTGCTCGGAGACGGCGTCGGGGGTGGATGCGGGGGGCCAGCATGAGTGGGGGGAGCTGGTACAGCTGGAGCCCCAGACTGTCGGAGTGATAGTCAGGCTCGAGCGAGAGACTTTCCAGGTACACACACTTTTTTTACGCGTAGTAGCGGAAGAGATCGCATTATCGGTATATCGCCTATTGTCAGCCACTCCCCTGTTGTTCCACTTAAAACAGTGCTTCACTTGGTGAAAAAGAACATGTAGTTAAAAAAAAAGAATACATGTTGTTTAAAAAGAATACATGTCATTTAAGCCCACTGTGCATAGAATAGGTAGCTTAAGAAACATGAAAAAGGATATTTTTAACACATCTGGGGCACACTGGTTTAGAGTGTATGTGTCCAGTTCTGCAGTAATCACCCATTTGTTAACCCCTCAGGTGCTGAACATGCATGGCAAGGTGCAGACCGTCCGACACCAGGCAGTCAATCGGCGCAAAGACAACCGCTTCGCTGTGGCCCTTGACTCTGAGCAGAACAACATTCACGTCAAGGACATCGTGAAAGTCATAGATGGGCCCCATTCGGTACGTGGAATGTCAATGATGAATTTTGCCTAAAATGGTTTGAACTCCCTACTGTTCAGTAACAGACAAAGCACCGCTCCAGTCTGTTTGGGTGAGACACTGGAAATGGCCAGTGAACTCACTACGGACAGCATAAATGGTCAGGCAAGGACATTAAAGGAAAAGGTGTTTGTGATGTAGGAGGGTGCCAATCCATTTAAAGCTTTAAATACCAGCAGGAGGACAGGAGTTTCTGAAAGTAATGGACAGAGCATCACACTTATTCCTGTTTTGGCCGTATTAAGTTTTAAGAAATTATTAGTCACCGATAACACCGACATAGACTCAATAGCAAAAGAAATTGCATGCGTCCTTTCTGACTGATGAACATATCTGTCTATTCTTTAACTGATGTTGCTTGACACAGGGACGTGAGGGAGAGATCCGTCACCTTTTCCGAGGCTTTGCGTTCCTTCACTGTAAGAAGCTTGTGGAGAATGGCGGCATGTTTGTCTGCAAGACGCGTCATTTGGTCCTCGCTGGTGGGTCGAAGGTGAGTTTCCTTTAAACAACTGACCTTGTGTTATAGCCCAGGTCTGTGACCAATTGAAATGGAACTATTGAAGTCGTACATACCTACATAAATGTGGTCATGGTTATGTACTGTTGTGCTAGTATGTGTAAGGAATTGTGAATAATAATGTACACATACATCCACACACTGGACTCTGTTTTACAATTTAAAAGTGCACTGAAAACTCACCTCTTGAGATTAGCATATGGGCTCTAAGCCATTCCATGTGCTGTACTATTTTAATGCTCGTTATTGTTTTTCATATGGGGAGCACAGAGAACTGTTGTTTTTCTTTATTTTTATTTTCTGTGACCTTGGGTATTTTGAAAGGCACCATGTAACAAATGAAATGTATTATTATTAAATTTATTATTAATTTTCCTTGTGTTTACAGCCGAGAGATGTGACCAATTTTACGGTGGGAGGGTTTGCTCCCATGAGTCCTCGCATCAGCAGCCCCATGCATCCCGGAGGAGGAGGAGGGGGAGGCGGTGAGTGCTGGGGAGCCTGCCTTCCCTCATAGCATGCTAGCATTAGCACAGGTGGCCTGATTTCACTCATAATATGCTAGCATTAGCACAGGCATTAGCACATTCTCCCCTGCCTTCCCTCATAGTATGCTAGCATTAGCGTGGGGACCCTGCCTTCCCTCATAATGTGCTAGCGTTAGAGTTTGTGTTGAAGGTTTATCTTCTCCTTAAAAAAAATACTTCAGTGAGCTAATTTTTTAAAGCTTCATACTGAAGCTACTGTGGTATACCTGCTAAACTTGGTCATGTATTTGGTCATAGAGGATCTCATTTGCCTTAGATTGGTTACAGCTCCATGTAATGCATGTAAAGTATGCCTGGAGCATTCTCTGAAGCATCTGTCTATAGTTTAAAAGCCTTTGTGCAAGTTCTTGTTTTTTTATATTTTCATGTGTTCCTCTCCCAGGCATGCAGAGGGGTGGAGGAGGTGGAGGGATGGGGCGTGGTCGAGGAAGACGAGACAATGATCTGATTGGTCAAACGGTCAGGATTTCTCAAGGACCCTATAAAGGTAGGGGTGTGTGTGCGTGCGTGTGTGTGTGTATTCCCAGTCTTAAGGGTTCCTCTGAATGGGGTCAGACTGTTTACTGTCTCTTTTCCTCAGGTTACATTGGAGTTGTCAAAGACGCCACGGAGTCGACCGCTCGTGTTGAGCTCCACTCCACCTGCCAGACCATCTCCGTGGATCGCCAGCGCCTCACCACCATGTTCGTCCCACTGTCACTTGGATTTGTTTCTGGCGAGACAAAAGTGTCATTCTTCCACTTAAGCTTTGGGCTGATTGGTGGGTTAATGTGTCATTCTGTTCTGCAGGGGTGCCAAGAGGCATGGCGGCATGACTTCCACACACGGGCGTACCCCGATATACGGCTCCCAGACCCCCATGTATGGCACCGGCTCTCGCACGCCTATGTACGGTAGCCAGACGCCCCTGCACGACGGTAAGTCTCCTTTAAAGAAACACTAAGGATGTTCCCAAAGTTGTTTTGACTGTAGTTCTTGTCCAACACAGAAGGCTACTTCGCATTCATCCTTGCCTAGGACATGCGCTGCAATATCCCATAGTTCATACTTGTATAAATCGTTTCATCTATTACTATTGCCATAAAGGGGATTAAAGGTTGTTTGCCAAACATCCAGAGACACTGCACTAAGAAATATTTTTTGAGCTGTTAACAAAGTAATAGGACTCCTATATGGATGCAGGGACATAAACCAGGCTGAAGTCCACTCAAGTGATTTTTTTTTTTCCAAAGAGTAACTAACAGCCTTCTCCTCTGCTTTGTGTGTTCAGGCAGCAGAACGCCCCACTATGGATCTCAGACCCCATTGCATGATGGGAGCAGAACACCAGGCCAGAGTGGAGCATGGGACCCCAACAACCCCAACACACCATCACGGTCAGCAGCTGCCTTTTACAGCACACACTCAACATGCAACCCATCACAGAAAGCCATGGTGCACTCACACAGAACTGCCAAACTCAACACACTTTCAAACTCAATAAAAACTGACCAAAGTCATGCCATTTCAGTGTGCCACACCAAATGCTTCTCACATAGAGCCACATTTTGTTGTTCACCACTGATTTTATGTCACAGATTCCGAGGACACTGAAACACCAGAGAACATGAAACTTGGTGGAGATGTAGCCCCAATAAAATGGCTGCCAGTGGCCAATCAAGAATGTAGCAAAAAAAAAAAGTGTGCCAGTATCTTGTGATGTGTAACATTATTTGCAGAAATCTCCATGATTAAGGCATGAACAGGATTTCAGAAAATGATTTCAGATGATTTCTTTCAAAGATCCATAGTCGGAGCAATGCAAAGCTGTCTGGTGTGAAGATACTGTGCTTTCAAAGCGGCCTAACCACATGATTTTCCTCTGCAGTGCGGATGATGACTATGAGTTTGGATATGATGACGAGCCGTCACCGTCACCCCAGGGGTACGGCAGCACCCCAAATCCTCAGACGCCAGGCTACCCTGAGGTGCCTTCACCCCAGGTCAACCCCCAGTACAACCCCCAGACGCCAGGGACTCCTGCCATGTAAGATGCTACTACTACTGTTATTTATTAAGTTATTATATACTGTTATGTACTACTACTGTTATTAAAACTGCAATTCAGAAAAACAAATCTTTCCATCCATTTACGGTCTTGTACATTTTTTATTGCAACATTTACTGATGAATTTTCTGTTCAGGGCACAAGTTCTGGGTACACCAACATGTGGTGCTTTGTAAATTGCAAAATCTTTCATTCTTTTTTAAATTTTCTGTTGTGTATGTCTAATTTGAGTTGGTTTTCTGAATTGCAATTCATTTGAACACTTTGACGTAAATAGCTATATTTTCAGACTTTTGTAAATGTTTGTTTTTGGAAAGGAGTATGACTGGAGCTGATGGTGTGTTTCAGGTACAACACAGACCAATATTCCCCGTATGCGGCACCCTCCCCCCAAGGCTCTTACCAGCCAAGCCCCAGTCCCCAGAGTTACCACCAGGTGGCGCCGAGCCCTGTGGGCTATCAGAACACTCACTCGCCAGCCAGCTACCACCCCACCCCCTCTCCTATGGCTTATCAGGTAACCACCCCCCCCCACCGACTAGCATTAAAAACACCACATTATAAACAAAAATACCTTGCTACAATATAACAAAAAAATTAGGATACATAGGTTAATAATAGCCAGAAAAAATAATTACTTAACTGAAAAAATAAGTCAAGCAATGAATCAACTGAATATGAACTAAAAAGTCTTCCATCTTCAAACATTTTTTTTTTTTTTTAATATATAAGCTGTGTGTGTGTTTGTGCGCGCTTTGCAGGCCAGCCCGAGCCCCAGCCCTGTGGGCTACAGCCCCATGACCCCAGGGGCTCCCTCTCCGGGGGGCTACAACCCCCACACCCCCGGCTCCAACATCGACCAGACCTCCTGCGACTGGGTCACCACAGACATCCTGGTGCGCGTTAAGGACACCTTCCTGGACGGAGGTGTGGTCAACCAGACCGGCGTCATCCGAAGTGTGACGGTGAGCTGACCCGTTAGGCCTCTGATCTTTAGCAGTATCCAACTACAGTTTACAGCAAGACTATGTAGTTTTCGTCTTCGGTCGCCCTACAGGTTAAAAGTGGAATTGTCTCCATTAGAGAACTACAGAGAGGCAATCCGCTCCTCAAAACTTACTTAGTGCAGTTATAGACCATGGAAGGCAGCAAAGCAAATTCAGAAGTGCCTTTCACCCTGTTACAAGATGATGACGATTCTGGAAACATTATTTTAAGGTTAAAAAAACTAGTGTTGCTTTAACAAAGGCAATCAAAAAGGTAGTAGTGATGGTGTATGGCTACATTTCTTTGTTTATTGGTTTTAGTCACAAATCTTGGGTTTCTTTCCCTTGTTGAAGTCGGTTAGCCTTGAAATCTAGGTGTACAGTTGCAATAGCAATTGAAATTTCTGTCCTGGCTACAGTCTAGCCAGGGCCCACTGAAGCTGAGCAGCTTTTCTCCCCAGTCACCAGCGGACCAATCACATTGGTCTAACTGATGTGCATCTGCATCAGTATGTTCCCTGACGACGAAGGGTCATTACTCTCATGACGTTTCCCTTTTAGGGAGGCATGTGTTCCGTGTTTCTTCAGGACACTGAGAAGGTCGTCAGCATCTCTAGTGAACACCTGGAACCCATTACTCCGACCAAAAACAACAAGGTGACAACAATCACGCTCTCTGTGCATGTGTGTTGGCTGCAGATGACTGCAGTTCAAACTAATATTTACCTTAAAAGTTATGATGGAAGGAAAAACTGTCTTTTTGGTATTTATGATGGCTGTCAAGCGACGGAAACGTTGAAATGAGGATTAATTGTGGGTTTGTAGTGTTAATCATGGTGGTTGTGTGCTGGCGCAGGTAAAGGTGATCCTGGGGGAGGACAGAGAGGCCAGCGGCGTCCTGCTCAGCATCGATGGCGAGGACGGCATTGTGAGGATGGAGCTGGACGAACAGCTCAAGATTCTAAACCTACGCTTCCTCGGCAAGCTGGAAGTTTGAGTTAATGGTTACGGATGAAGGGCCTCATCCTTACCACATTATCAGCGGCAAATTTATTAAAATAAGAGTCTTTTTTTGTGCTTCTTTATACGACATGTACTTGTTACAGTACAAATTGTCCAGACTATGAGAGTCACTTGAGTTAAGTGAGATGTCTGCACCCCCTAAGTTGAAGCAGATATTAGTCCTTTGTCCTGTGTTTTTTTTTTTTTTTTTTTTCTCCCCTATGTCAATGATTTTATGTCAGTAAAACATCCCTGGTTGTCTGCTGTATCTTTGAAATTTGAAATTAAAGCATCTTCAGTGTGAGATTCATGCAGGTACAGTAAAGTTAGAGCAATGTGTCATGTTTTTGTTGTTTCCAACAATTTTATTTATATTTTAATTGCCTCCCTTGGATTAAAATTGTAATGTGTAAGGAGCCTGAATTTTGCAGAAAGCTTTAACAGCTGCAACTATTCCTGTGCACATTTGCAGTCTGATAAAAAAAAATGAAAGTCAAATCACTAGACTGAGGAAACTACCTGGATGTTCAGCACAACACCTGCACAGGTCCCAGGTATACAGAGCTATTGGAAACAAAAAATAGCTTAAAGCTAAGATCCTTGCCATACATTTCGACATAAATGTCCAGCAATTATTTTAGACACTGCTGTGCAATGTCATGACAGGGGAAAAGGTTAAATTGAAATAGTGACAGGTGGCATGTTCACAGTTTAAAATGTAATAAATGTTCATCATCTGCGGCACACAAATTAAATCTGTTGTTATTGTGGAGTGTTTGCGCCACCCAGCTCCATCTCTCGGTATTCTGTGACAACCTGGGGGGCACTTTTGCAACTAGACAGCATTTTTCACCAACGTATAACCGTTATAAACTGAAAACCCCGTGTTGTATCAAATTATTTAAAGATTTGAGTGAATAACTAAATACAACTGATAGTATTTGTGTGGGTGGGACTGGAGACCACTAACTGCCACCATGGTGTGTGTGTGTGTATACAGGCCTATGTACTCGAAGCTACAGAAGTAAAAACCAATAATGAAGTCCCCGAGCTTGGTGTGGTGACGGAATGCAGGTGCTCTGTGTTGTAGGAAACTGGGACTAGATCTACGAACTGTGATATTTGCGGTAGGTGTCTGACGCAGATGGTATGTGTGTTCAAAAAATGGGTGTAAAAGAGAAACTTGAAGCAACCCTCACCAATGGTTCTATGATGACACGAGCTGGAATCAATGACGCCATCTAGGGACCGAGATGTTGAGGCTCAAGAAACCGTTGTGCCATACAAACGTGTATACAGTACATGCAGAAACACATGCGTTTCGGGAACTTGTGATTTTCACGTGACATTTGAAAAGGAGTATTGTACTTTTCATGACGCCTCTGCACATGCATCTTACTGCCCGTAATCAAATTCTGGGTCTCTCAGGAGTATTTACCTACTACAGACTTTGTTCCGATGATTTTACAAAACCCAATTTATTTTCTTGTGGCAATTTCCTCCCTTAATCATAGCATACAGAAATACTAATCCGCCGTACACAGCGTGACGGAGTGCAGGCTACCCATGGTTATATAGACAATTAGGAATAACATAGATCTTACACTGAAATACTAACGGATCGTTTTGGTAAACTGCTACACTGACAGACCAACATACAAGTACCCAGCATCCATTCGTCGGTGTGCTCCCGCCCTGCTAGCCATCCAGCGCCACCTTATGGTTTCATTGCTACGCTTGCAAGGGCCGACGATGTTGTCATCCTATTTCTTCTTCACAAGGTTAAACAGAGTAAATGTGTGCACATCCTTCCTCGGTGAGGCAAGGCAGAAGACCGTTTGCAAGAAATTAAAGCGAAAACAGTGTCAACACACCAATACTGCTCCCAAAACACCTTTTTCTCTTTTATTTACAGAGGAAAATTCTTAACTTGCTCAGATACATTAACACCACTAGCAATTTTAAGGGTAAATATGAATAATCCGCTCTCTCATGTTCAATTTAGTTGCAATTTAGTCTCATTTCTTTTGCCCTCTTTTCCCTTACTAATTTTCAGGCCCAAACAAAGCACAGACTGTCCCACACATCCTTAAAAAAAAAAAAAAGATTTTTATTTCAGACACATTCTTGAATGTCAACAAGAGAGCTGCATTCTTGCAATTAGAGTGGTATTCAAAGTACAGTTATAAGGACCGTAAGATGGCAAATACATAAAAAAAGATAAATGTACTACAAACCTACACACATCAGATATTTGTGCTGTGCACCTTTGGGGGAAAACAGTTAGCTACTTCCATTGCTTTAAACCTCCCTAAAAACTGCTCCAGGCAAGAACTACCACTAAGAAATAAAAATAGGACTGAAGACACATAGTGTTAACTTTACAAAAGGAGAATAACACTGTACATCTTAAAAACCTTTCATATACACAGCCTAACATGTCATGTTCCTGTTTGTACTTTGAGAGGTGAAAGTGTGTACACTTGGGTTTAATGGCATTTAACAGGAATCCAGGCTATATCAGTAGCTAATCTATTCGTCATCTTCCTCATCATCATCGTCTTCCTCATCGTCGTCCTCCTCATCATCCTCATCACCGTCTCCATCTCCCTTCTTGGACAAACCGGCAATTCCTTTCGTACGATATGCAGCGATATCCTTAAGGGAGGCAAGTAAACATTTCTATTTTTAAAAAAATTCACTGTGGCCACTTTAATCTGAATCAACTGTTTGTCAAAGGCCGTGCAAGTGTACCTTGTCATATTTTTCCTTCAGTTTGGCAGCCTTCTTCTCATAGGGCTGTTTCACCTCAGCAGAGGAGCTGTTCCACATCTCCCCAAGCTTTTTGGCGATGTCTCCGATGGACAGACCAGGGTTCTCCCCCTTGATCTTGGGGCGGAAGTCCGAGCAGAAGATGAAAAATGCAGATCTATAGGAACCAAACAAAAAGAAAAGGTTTTACTTCAGTGCACAGGAAACCCACTCACTGGAAATTACACTGCTTGTACAATACTCACGGTGGTCTTTTTGGAGCGTTGGGATCCTTGAATCGCCTCTTCTTCTCACCCTTGGGTGGGATGTAGTTTTTCATCTCTCTCTCATAGCGAACCTTATCCGCCTTGGCCATGTCCTCGAACTTTCCCTTTTCTTTGGCAGACATGGTCTACAAACAAACCAACATGCATTTGATAGCCATTCCAAATCAACTTCATAAAAACAATACATACAAATTAAGGCTGCTTTATAAGATGTGCGCCGTCAAGTAGCTTACTCTTTGTGCAGAGAAACACTGACATCAGTTACAAAATAAGCCATTCCCATATGTCTTACCTTCCACCGCTCAGAGCATTTTTTGGAGAATTCGGAGAAATTGACAGAGGCATCAGGGTGTTTCTTTTTGTGTTCTTCCCTGCACGTCTGCACAAAGTAGGCATAGGAGGACATCTTTCCTCTCGGCTTCCTTGGATCTTTACCCATCTTGTTAACCTTGTCTGTAAAAATGAACACAATTTTTCCAACATTAAGTACAAGGTATTAAAAAAATGATCAAAATGAAATTAGATGAGGTCGTGTTACAGACGCTTCATTTCGCCAGTCAGTTGTTCATATACTTAAACAAAATGGTTACGGCTATTTTTAAGTGCTGCATATTTTGATACATAAAATAATTGTATGTGACGCAAACTTTGCAGCGCAAAGGTACTTCGGAAAGCATGAACAATCAGGCTTCGCCCTGATTCGATGAGAAAAACGCAAGCGTTGTAACAATAACATATCTTCCATTTTAAGAAAGACGTCCTCATGAGAGAAAGTCCCCCTCATTTGTCTCCACCTACATTCTCGGATAAGTTTCAGGCTGCAGATGAAAATCTAACATTACTTTTTTCCGCTTTTCAAGCAAACTACTACACTATGGACTACAATATTATGTCTGTTAGCAGTAAGCTAGCTTACTTGCTATGCGACCTATTCGCAATGGTGTTCCCATTTACTTCAATACCACTGGTGCTGAAACCTCCGAATGGCCGTCACCGTGAGCAAAGCTAGGCAAACTAGCCTTAGCATAGCTCTTCTTGCCAATATGGCTTCCTGTCTTTATGTGAGCTGCAGCCTTACAGCAGTTAAGTCGGGTTGGCCGGGAGAAAACGTCCATCACGCAATGTTCGCCTTCATGAGATATTTTTTAAATCCCAGAAAAATAACGCAAAAACCCGAATTGTACAGTAGTACAAAATAACATTTAAACTCAGGATGAATAAAATATATTTAGCTGAAAAGTTGTCAAATTTGCGCCCGTTTAGACCCCCACCCCCTTCATACGGCCAGGCAGCGCTGTGCTTTTACCACGCAGCAGCCGGCCATGTTACTGGAAACCAGCATCGTACTAAGAGAAGAGACAAGGGATCCCATGTAAACAATACGCATATAAACCATGAAAATGTTGGAGCATCACGAAATTACGCAACACAAACATATTTGAGCCAATATGTGAAATACGTTTCGAGCAAATTGTTATTAGTTCGCTAGCTTTCCAACAGTACAGACCCCTAGCCCCGGCTAATACTACTAACGTTAAATTACAACCTCAACAACGTTAGGTATATTACTAATGCAACAGCCACGTAATAGTAATCACACAAAACACAACCAACATGTATTTAAAAAACAGTGCACCGTTTAACTCAAGATAGGAACAAATGGCGCCGTACTTATAGCGCTAACAGGCTAACACTGGTAATGATAATCCAACAAAGACATGCCTTTTCTAACGGAGATGTTGCTTACCTTACTGGCGAACTGAAATTAATAACATACAGAGAGTGACTATTATTTGAGCCTTTTTGGCGCATGCAACATTAACTGTTTCATTTTTGTTTATAAACATCGATAATGTTAACATTTAATGACGTTGAAATACACATACCCGTAGCAAGCGTTCTTTCTCCGGCTAGATAATGGGGACCAACAAAACGTTATTACGCGGTCTCGAAGGTAGCTGCTACATGTAGCTCGACTTGCCTCAGCGAAATACTGCGAAATGACGAATCTGATTGGCTACCGCCAACTCATCGATTCATTTGATTCGCTGCCGGGCTTCTATAGCCCAAAATATAGACGACACTTGATTGGCTTGTTTTGAAGTGACATCATTTATTTGTCAGTGGCGCGCGTATATGATTTTATAAACGTTTCCTTAGTTTTAATTTATTAAGTACACAGTCAAAGGAATTGCACTTTTTAAATAGCAGTGTGTAACTTTGTCATAGACTTTGTCATAGCCCACTGTCCCAAAGTCTTCCAGGCGGCCGTTAGAAAGTGTATAAATGATTGTAGTTCCACACATTTTCTGTATACTTTTACTTATAAGTTTACTGTAGGCTAGATATAAGGATACAAGGATATTTTATTGTCACATGCATAAACAAACTGGGTAGAGTAGGACATGCAGTGAAATTGCTGATTGTTAGTCTAAACTGTGCATGGGGGGGGGGGTAAGGTGTGTAGAATGCAGTTGGGGGGTGATTACCTGATGAAGGGCAGATGTACAATAGGTGATGGTGGTGGGATAAAGTGCAGTTGAGGTTGGGAGGGAGGATTGGGTGTGGTGGCCGAGGCTGGGCTGTGTCTGTGTGCGTGTGTGTGTGGGATGCGGTGGGGGGCGTGTGCAGCTAGCAGTGTCGAGGTGGGGATGGGGCAAACATATGTGTGAGGAGGGGGGCATGAGGTGGGGAGCAAGGCCAGAATGAAGGAATGGGAACTGAAGGGCACAGAAAGCCATGGGGGTAGGGGGTGGCAGAAGTGAGGGGGGATAGGGTAGCAAGAGGGGGCGTGTTAGGTATAAGTGGGTAAATGTCTGAAGTCTGTAGAAAGTTGTAGGCTAGAGTTCATTGAAATGCTCATATGTGAGCGAGCAGTAAAACCAATACTAAAACACTTCACTAACCCAACGTGATAAGCCAACTTAAAAAAAAAAAAAAAATATATATATATATGAATTGAACAGAGCTATGAGTCAAATGCAGAGGGCATGCATTATTGCTCTAACTCAGCAACAAAGTTGGTTTAGGGGCCACAGTGCTGTCAGGAATAATGCTGTCAGGAATAATGGGAAAACTGTTCTGAGAAAGATCATGTGACATTTCAAAAAGTGGGAAACTGGAAACGTGGTGACGTGTTGTTTCCATGCTGAAGTTTATTTTGTTGGTACCATCAATTCAAGTTGTAGGTTAGTATGTAAACCCAGACAAGTTGTAGTCTTAGACCTGTGTGGTGTTCATAATTCTGTTATGAAACAAAAACCGTATCAGTATTACAAAAAAATATCTCCATTGAACACATTAAGTTATTCCAGCCTGTGCAACACATGAGGGGTAGAGTTTATGTGCTGTCAATGAATTGTTGCACTTGATGCTTGCATATTGCGTCCTCCTTTCCATCTCGTTCACACACATCACAACACTTCTTTTTGTTGGTCAATGCACGACCTAGAAGTTTTCTAGATCAGGAGCTACTATCACTTTCTGTGAATGGACTGGTCCTGATGCTGGGTGTGAATGCACTGGTCCTGATGCTGGGTGTTAATGCACTGGTCCTGAGGTTGGCTGTGAATGTGCTGAAACGTGTTGAGGATGAGAGAATCTCGAGACTGGCTGTGTATGGGCTAATTACTAGACTCACTCTGAATGTGCTAGCCTTAAGGCTGGTTGGGAAAGGGCTGGTCTTGCAACTAGCTGTAAGTGGGCTTAATGGGCTGATACGCGATCCTTACATTCAGAAAATTCTCTCCTCATTATCTACCAGCGTTTCTCCTCAAAAGTCTGTTGTAAGGCCTGGTTGGCATAACATCTTTTCAAAATGAAATCCAAGAAAAATGGGTCCCTACACCTGAAATCTTTTTCTGTCTTTTATTGTGTGACACAGTATGACGTTGAATGATTCATCACAGACGCGGGTGTTTTGCAAGATCACACGTACAGGTATGTGGCTAGTTCATCACCCCATTAGCCTCATGCAGGGAGATGTGTCTGCAAGAAGTCCTGTGTTGTGAAAAACGGAACCATGAGTAACCAAAGACATCCTGCCCCGCCCAGCCCCAGGCTGGAATCTGCGACCTATTAGCAGCTCCGCCTTTGCAGGAAGACGCACTTAGTGTGGCATGACATGTATTCCCACAGGATTTGTTTGCTAAAATAGATTTTTTGATGATTGATTTTTAGATGCTTTGTTTGAGGTCCTACTATTAAAAAATGACGGGGTTCAAATTTTCTCACCCCGTTATGCCCCTCGGCTAGGACACTCAGCACACACATATATCTAATAATAATTTATTATACAGACCTTGGCCCCGAAAGGCCTTGAGCTAGCCACACACCTGTAAGTCAGGTATAATATCTTGCAAATCATTTGTGTCTGTAGTGAATCTGAGGATGGCTAGCAATGGTCGAAACTATCAATCTGTACCACATAATAAAAGTCAAAAAAGGATTTCAAGATTGTGGAGCCATTTTTCTTGAAAGGCAGGAGCCATTTTTCTGCCTCGCTCACTTTGTCACCCCTTCATCGCTCTCTCTCTTTTTCTTTCTCGCTGTCTCACACACACACTCTCACACACACAAACACACACGTACACACACACAACACACATACATAGCAAGCAGTATGAGGATAGAGTTGATAATGTTATTGCTCTTGGGTCTATAAAGCATAAACAACTGAGTATTTGCACTATATTTTCTTTAAGAAAAGAAGAAAACGGGTTAGAAACATTGTGTCGCCTATTACAGTTTTTCTCAATTGCTAAAACACAAACACCTACTGGTTGAACAACTTTCCCAACTGCTTGAATTATTTCTCAGAACTCTTAACCCTTTTGTCAATACCTTAAACAATTTTCACATAGTAGAACACCATTTGCAAAACTCATTGATGCGTCTTTGCAAAACTCTACGCACAATCTCATTGTTAAAACACATGTTGCATTCTTATATACATGCAATGCAAAATGGTGAACATACATCTCAACTTTTCATCACAAATAAGGCACAAATGCCATACGCTAAGCACAATGGGTCAAAATTGACTTTACTTTATTTCAAATGAGCTGATACCACAAATACAAGCCAATTGGAAGAGCAACCAGGTTTTTGAAGGTTGCAGCAGTGGATGCCAATCAGAGACAAAGAGGACAGAGTCCAAATGTGAGGGGGGTGGCAAAGAAGAGGAAGATTAGGTAAAGGAAAGGGAAGAGTGGTAATTTCTAACCAAATTAGAGGCAGCATTATAGATCATGTTCTCGTCCATGGGTTGACAACAAAGGAGTCAGAATTGAAAGTTTCACCCAATCTGTAATTTTTTGGAGGCCGTGGAATATCCCTGTGGTGAGGAACAGTGTCAAGGATGGATAGGACACACTAGGGGCTTCTGTCCTCGTTGCCTGGCAAGGGACATCATTGCTTGTGATGTGGATGAGGTGCTGTAGCCTTACCCAGCCCAAATGAAGCCCAGTGATCTCTTGTTTGCAGCACTGTATACAGCACATGTAGTTTTCATTTATGCTGTATCGCTATAATTTACAGTTTTTCTCAATTGTTTACACACATTTTCTAAGAGCATGCCTCATACTCTCAGAACTCTATACACAAAATACAACAACACACACACAATAGGCAAAGTCCTTCAATAACAATGTTACTTATTCTCAAAATGCTATTTTGTTGTCAAATGACACACACAAACCATCATATGAATAGATATTTAAGAACCAAAAGAACCTCTCATTTGTTTTGGTCTGGCCACAGCATCGCATCCAATGTTTTCTGGCAAGTAGTGGGTGAAATAGTTTCTAGCATGGCAAATCCATCCATGAAAAGCATCAGCTGCTATATCTCCACATGCGCCTTCCATAGTTCTGATTGCTAATTGTAAAACTGTGAGACAGGTGTTTGCCCATATGATTCATGATGTCATGATGTGAGTCAGTGTACATAGGAGGGCAATTGACTTTAGAATTTTGAATGACAGTGTGTTCCTTGTGAAAACAAGAGATTTTACAGTTTTTCTCAATTGTTTAAACACATTTCCTGAAAGCATGCCTCATACTCTCAGAACTCTACACACAAATCAAAAAAACACACACACAATGGGCAAAACCACTCACTTCTCCTGCAAAATGAAACTTTGCATTCAAAACAATGTTATTTCTTCTGAAAATGCTATTTTGTTGTCAAATGACAAACACAAACCATCATATGAATAGACATTTATAACAACCAGTTGAACCCTGATGTGCTTAATGTAAAACACTATATTATAAATGGAAAACACTTCTTCACCATTCATCATAATGATTTAGGCCTTTTTTTGTTCAGTGTTACACTTGCTACAGACAGTACATACATAAGTGTGCTATATTTTAGAATATTGTTTTTATACTCAGAACGCACATATACATTGTTACAAATAGATTTTATTTTTCCCACAAAAACAGTGTACACACTGTGCATCCCAATCAACACAAAGCTGCCCCTACAGTGGTCTACATACAGTAGAACAGAAGAATTTACTGTAGCCTATACAGTTACAAAAAAAAATTACGTTACATCCTTTCTTCTGTTTTTGTGTGGCCACAGCACCTCATCCACATCACATGCAATGTTTTTCCTGGCCTAGCAGCGAATCCATCCATGAAAAGCATCAATTGCTATATTTCATGCGTCTTCCATAGCTTAGAGAAAGGGTACACACATTTGTGGATTTTGGTCATACACTTTCATCTCCAGTCAAAAAAAAATCCTCAATTGTGTTGAAGATTGTAGAATATGGAGAGAGATACGTAAACAACTAAACAACTACTGTAAAATAATTTTGTTGACCAAATGGTCAACCAAAATGGCTCTGATCTCATCAGAGATTACGGTCCTTTCTCGTCCTCGTCCGTGTCCTCCTTCTCTTACTTGCACTCCTCTAGCTGTGGCTCTGCCTCTTCCAAAGCTCTGATAGCTAATTGTAAAGCTGTGTGACAGGTGTTTGCCGATGTGATGAGTCAGTGTACATAATAGGGCAATTGACTTTATAATTTTAAATCACTGTGTGTTCCTTGTGAAAACAAGAGATTTCTGTCATGAAAATTGTGCCAAACGCAGAGAATTGTCTATAGTGTTTTGAAAAAAGTGTGTTTTAGAACTGCAATTTCAGTGCAAAGCAGGAATTGTGTTCGTAGTTTAGCAGAATCGGTTAATGGGGTTGGTGCATGAGTTACATGTTGTGGTCATTGTGTCTGAAGTACAAGGAATTGTGTGTAAACAATTGAGAAAAACTGTATTCATGAAAACTGCACCAAATACAGAGAATTGTAAGTAGTGTTTTGAAAAAATTGTGTTTTAGAACTGCAATTTGAGTGTAAAGCAGTAATTGCGCTTGTAGTTCAGCAGAATTGGATCAGGGGGTTAGTGCATGAGTTCCATGTTGTGGTCATTGTGTCCCAAGCACAATGATTTATGTGTAAACAACAATTCTTCCACTTTAGAACAAGAAACAATTCTTCCACATTATGTATTTTAGTCTATGTACAATACATATACATCAGTAGTTTTGCTTTTTTCAGTTGAAAATGCATGTTTAGTGCCGTAAAAAATGACGTGACATCTGAGAGTTGTGCTTTCCATTTTTTTGTATAGTGTTTACTAACTGCTTCATTTGTGATTTCATTTGACTGTGTTGCTTCTGATTTGAGAATGGAGTTTGGTTTTGAGCACACATAAAACTGTTTTGAGGCAATAGTTTGCTTTTGCAACAAGAATCCGAAGTTTTGGGAAATGGTTTTGGACAACTGGAGTTTGTGTTTACAGTTTGGAGAAAATCGTGCATGGTTTCGGAAACTGTGTTTCAGCATTTGAGAAAAACTGTAAATCAGTGCCACCACCCCTCTATGTTGCGGGCGGCATCCGTGTTTCTATATACACTTAACACTCCAGACAGTAGGTCGCAGTATTGCACCAGAATGCCCATACCAACGGCAAAGTGCATTTTCAGCTGGAGATAGGATCTTACTTTCTGCGTCACTCATATATGAAGGCTATACTTGAGGCATTTTTTGTAGGTTTGCTTGTAGGTTTTTCGCACAATGTAACACCAATAAGACATGCATAGACTTATCACAATTAGAATGACTTTTACTGGCCAAGTTAGAGTATAAACAGCGGATCTGATTGGTTACTTTTGCTGTCATGGTATACTGTATACAGACATTAGGAGATCAAGAAAAAATACACCTAATAGATATAAAATATTATGTGATCTACGAGATAAGACAACACAAGACAAACAATAGCTAAACTGTTGCTATGGGTCCCATTTTTAAACAGTACCTACCATAGTAGACTTCAAGACTTCAAGACTTTAGATTGTTATTGAACAGTTGCCTGTACAATGAAATTAAGCAGCAAGTCCACTAAGGTGCAAGATGAAAGTATTAAAGTATAAAGTAAGTACATAAGGTACAAAGTACAAAGTGTCAAGTACAAAAAGGGGAGAGGGGGCATAATTAATAATAAAAATACGTGGTGAGAGGGACACGGAAGGGACTAGTGAACATGGCACATTGCATTGTGGCTATTGCACATGTATACACGTGTTCACACACGTACCCACGTACACACACATGAACACATATCATAGTATCATAGTAGTAACTAGATGTACCGCATAGCGGTACATGGTATGACCGCCGCAGTGTATTGAAATGTTGGAACTGTTGGTATGATGAGTGTGTGGTAGAGCAGTGTTGTGAGGTGAGAATTTGTGTGGAAATGATTTCCTGGAAGTGGGCATGAATGTGGGTTTTGAATGAATTACATTGTGTGTATTTCAATAGTGTGTAGGAGTGATTTGTGAAAGGAATAGGCAAAATGAGATTTTGTACAATTACAGCGGCCCGCATAGGGCCAATTTTATGGCACGTGTTGTGCTTTTAGAGGTCTTTGTGTTGATCGTGCATGAGATAGGGCCAATTCTATGGCATGTGCTGTGCTTTTAGAGGTCTTTGTGTTGATTGTGTATGAGATATTTTATGCAGTTCCTACCTTCTTAGTTCAAAATATTGGCAATTCAAAATACCAATTTTTGCATTTACCCTTATCACTAGGTGGCGCTATGCTTCAAGTGAGTGTTTATGGGCTGGGCCGATACGCCTCTGTAACACCGACATACTAACACAAAATCGTTGTCTTGGGCAAAATTGTTGACGAATTATTTAACAAAAATAGTTTTTTGACACCTACTTTTGCCAATAAACATCGCCCCCTATGACAAAATGTCACAAAATTTAGTACACATGAAAAGAAAGCTGTTTAGAGATGGCATATCAACTTTGACCAAATTTGAGCAATTAAAAGCCAAGATATTGACTTTTGAAGAATTTTAAGCTACGTGTAAAATGTTCATTGACATGTAACTTCGAAACGGTTTATCTCAACATAAATCCTTTGATAACTTTTTGTAAGCATTGTCTGTAGATGACATATACCAAATTTGGTGAGATTCACATGAACGGCCTATGACGAGTTCGTTCAAATCCGTTTTCGCAATGTTAAAATTTCACGGAAATTGTTTTCATTGGAAGTGGGCGTTGACCAGTGCTTTCAATGCGTGAGAGT
This sequence comes from Coilia nasus, assembly GCA_027475355.1. NCBI lineage: Eukaryota > Metazoa > Chordata > Actinopteri > Clupeiformes > Engraulidae > Coilia > Coilia nasus. The sequence continues at coordinate 23,478,658 of CM050215.1, forward strand.
CAATAGATTTCATGATAAAAAAAACGTTGTTGTAAACATTAGCAATCTCTAGATAATAGGCTAAATTACATTTTCTACAATTACAGCGCCCCCTATGGACCAAATTTTATGGCATGTTTTGTGGTGTTAGAGGTCTGTGTGGTGACCATGCATGACGTATTTTGCGCAGTTCCCACCTTCTCGGTCCAAGATATTGGCAACTCAAAATCCCAATTTTTGCATTTACCCATATCACTAGGTGGCGCTACGCTTCAAGTGAGAGTTTATGGGCTGGGTCGATACATCTCTGTAACACCGACATACTAACGCAAAATCGTTGTCTTGGGCAAAATTGTTGGCGAGTTATTTAACAAAAACTGTTTTTGACACCTAGCTTCGCCAATAAACATCGCCCCCTATGACGAAATGTCACAAAATTTAGTACACATGAAAAGAAAGCTGTTTAGAGATGACATGTCAACTTTGACCAAATTTGAGCAATTATTAGCCAAGATACGGCCATTTGAAGATTTTTAAGCTACGTGTTAAATGTTCATTGACGTGTAACTTCGGAACGGTTTATCTCAAGATAAATCCTTTGATAACTTTTTGTCAGCATTGTCTGTAGATGACATATACCAAATTTGGTGAGATTCACATGAACGGCCTGTGACGAGTTCGTTCAGATTCGTTTTCGCAATATTAAAATTTCACGGAAATTGTGTTCGTTGGAAGTGGGCGTCGACCAGTGTTTTCAATGCGTGAGGGTCAATAGATTTCACGATAAAAAAAAAATTGTTGTAAACGTAAGCATTGTCTAGATAATAGGCAAAATGACTTTTTCTACAATTACAGCGCCCCCCATGGACCAAATTATATGGCATGTTCTGTGGTGTAAGAGGTCTTTGTGGTGATCGTGCATGACGTTTTTTGTGCAGTTCCCACCTTCTCGGTCCAAGATCATTGGCAACTCAAAATCCCAATTTTTGCATTTAAAAATCGGTGAAAAAAAAAAAAAAAAGGGAAAAATTTTGCAGCAACTCCAATATGACCGCTGCTGATGTTCCTAATATAGATTAAAGATGTATGTGCAGATTCTTATTCATCCAGGTCATGGTAGTCAAAGGAGCTCAGTTGTAGACAACTGGACAACTCAGTTGTTGACAACTGGACAACTTCCCCTGCATGAGGGGAAGATATATTTAACAGTAAATTGTACCCTGATCCGCTGGCAATCATCAGAGCAATCCCTCGAGTAAAAAACTTGCTTTCTTTTGGTTAGTTTAGTGAAGTATTCCCTGACCCCTCTGGTCGTACTATGTGTAGTGATGCGGCCTGAAATGTGTTTGCTGTACCAGGCAGGTATACCGACGTCACTCAATATACGGATATAAGGAAGTGCAACCAGTTGAGCAGGAAGCACACCTGTCACTGGTCCAACCAGTTTGATAAAGCCTAGCCTACCTTACGGTTGTCAGCTACACGCAGGGGAATTACAGAGGTAGTTACAAATAGAAGCTGTTCAGTTATCCAAACGATCTTGAAATAGTCAGTAATTCGCGAGATTTAGGCTACATAATGGTTTATTTTTGGACCACAACAGTTGTCTATCTGTTGTTGTGCTGTATTTGCTCTGGCTATGCCACAAACAGCACATGCAAATGGCGTCTGTACGATGATTTGGGGTTAGATGTTCGGTCTCTGGATGATGGCGCCAACTACGCGGCCCACCTGCCAGATATTTCGGACAGTAATGGTTGTCAGATGGCTTGCTGTGCTAGGGATGACTGCCAGCTTGCCATACTCGGGACCCCAGCGGATGACGGAGTAGCTGAATGTTTTCTCGTGAGTTGTATGAAGGATGGAAACGATGTCTGCCGTCTCCAAACCAGTTCGCAGTTTAAAGTTTTTCGGAAGATGGCATCACCTGCTCAGTCTGCTGGCACCTGCACAGGTAGGTTAACAGGCTAACAAGGACAGCCTGGGGCGAGCTAGAATTTAGGTATAGGCTACCGAAAGTTTTTAGTCCAAACAGTAAGATTAGACTGTTGAACTAAAAAGTATTGGGTTTATTTCGGGATATTAGCTCAAAACTTGTGACAATGGTCTTAATTAAGTATAAGTGTAAGTATATGACCCCTACTATTAATCTTGCCTTGATGTTAGAGAAGAGAAAACACGGATCCATGTCGCAGCAGCCAATTTTACAGGAAGTAGCGAGGCAAGCACAAGTGTTGACATCTTTTAATGGTCCCCTAGATCTACTGTACCTTTACAAATGAGAGTCGGTTCCCAAGCACGTCACTGTATAAAAAAAGGTATGCAAAATGTTATGGAAAATAACATTTTAGATATTCATAATAGTAGCTTTATTTTTGTAAGAAAAATCCTAAAATAAGAATTCGAGATAACCAAAGTTTTCTATGGCCTACAACTATATCTCCAGATTTCTTCACCTTTTGTTGAAGGCTACTAGTCAAACCCGATTTTAAAGGTGCCTTATCCAACAATTTCGATTTAATAAACAGGTTAGAAATTGTTGTGGTGGTTTAATTACCTATTTGACTGAAATCATGGTGGTCTAGGGACCCCCTAGGTCACAGGGTTGAAAGTCAGCATCGATACTTCAAGGACCACATAGCCTGCTACTATTAGCGAGACATGTTTTGGTACCTAATCAGTACTCCCTATCTATTCTGTTCTGCACATGTGAAAATGACCTTGCCTGCCCAATCTGCAAAAGACATGGCCTACAGTGCTGAAATGCTCAGCAGCAAAGCAAAACATCTATCAGGTTCTTTTTTAGAGTTTGTTTATTACATGTTATTTACAATTGAAAAATAAACTGGTTGTTACCGCCAGACATATTAACCTGGGTGAAGGAGGTGTTGTGGTCGGGAAGCAAAGGTCAGAGGTGTTCCTGTGAGAGGTGTTCCTGTGAGAGGTGTGTGAAAATGGTCTATAGTGTGTTATGGTCTGGATGTATATAGTCTGTAATGGTTTGGATGTTTATAGTCTAGCCTAAAGTGTAATGGTCTGGAGAGGGTTTATAGTCTGTAATGGTCTCAATGTCCTTCCACATTGAAGTGGCAGGTATTTACTAGTTTTGCACGGGTGTTTTGCACAGGTGTTACTTGATGCAATTGATTCGCTCTGGCTGCCATCTGACCAGCTTCATCACCTGATCTGAAGGCTACATTTCCTGTCCCATCATCTGTGGTGACAAAACACTTCTGGAGTATAGAGGTGGCATCATCAGGACACACCCTTACCTGCCGCTGTACCGGTCTGATGGCTTTTCTCAGTGGCCTGAGTGCTGCTTTTAGTGTCACAGAGCAAGTCGGGGGAGGGGTGAGGTTCTGGGAGCGCCCTTGTGGCTGGTGTACAATAAGTCTATTGTGTTATTTCTATGGGTTGGGGAATCGACATTGTGGTGGAATTTAGGAATGATGAATTTCACGTCTGCATGAGCCATGTTGAGCAATCCGTCTCAGTGTGCCACCTCTTTTTCATCAACGCCATGGCAACGTCAATGTCACCTGTGGCTTTATTACTGTGGTTGTTGATTGACCTAGGTGGAATGTAAACAGTGACTAGCAGTATCAATGTGAAGTGGCAGGTAGGCTGACACTAAACAACCATGAGCACCAGCAGAGAGAGAGGGAGAGCGCAGTGCTTGCACACTGCCACAAGAATAGTGCTGCTGTAGCAGTTTATCCTTTTTAATTCACTGACCAGATGGACATACAAAGATATGGTATGAGAGGGAGATGAGAGAGTTAGTGACCAGCTGGTGCTGAGGAAGCTGTCATGTTTGGGGTCAGTAGTCTAAATGCTGATTTGCAGCATTGCAGAGGCAGAACGCAACCGGGCCTGATCTACGCTGACTCACTGTGTTGCGGATGGGGTTTATCGAGCCTACCTGCATTGAACTCTCCTGAAGGCATCGATTAGATATCGATTTCCATGAAACACCCACAACATTCCACAAAAACATTCACAGCAATCATGCCAAACCGTGTGAAATATTATCCACAGGGGTCACTGGCCCCTTGAAATCTGGGAGGCAGAATGTCCTGTTTGTGTAAAAGCTCAACATATTGCACCCAGGATCACGCATGAACTCAAATCATAAATTGTTCTTTACAGTGTAGTGCCATCCTGAGAAAACTGAGAAAAAATATAAACTTTTTAATCATGAGCATCTTGACCTGAAAGGGTAAGGGCCATATCAAACGAATGGAGGATCACTACAGCAACCTCTAGAAAATATGTGCAACAAGTTTCATGAAATTTTGTCTGGTGTCTGCAGTCATGTGATTTTAAAATATAAACCAATATCAACAGAATGAAAACAACATGAAACACGGTGTTTACAAAAGCCCCTGTAAGTAAGGTCCAATATGGATATGGGACACAGGGGACAGCGTGACACTTTGTAGTAGATGAGTAGATGCACAGCATACAGACCAAACCATGAACTGTGCTTCACTTCCCTTTTGCCCAGGACATGGAAGCACCAGACGCAGTCCCACCATGTGCTAGTGCTGCTGTGTATTTGATATGTGACTGCTGTATGTCTGCCCTAAACCCATGTACCGGATGTCCCAAATGTGTGATTTTCTTTCTGGTGATGCAGCACACTGCTGCTCACAAAGCCACACATAGAGAAATGTACAAGAGGGCTGTGAAGAGAAATTTCACCAAGGGGATAATTTAGCAAACAAGCTATCTAATGTGATAACATCTGAGTTCTAAATGTCTACTAAAGATAAGGATGGAGTAGGAGGATAAGTGGTGGAGGAAAGACAGTGTTTCTGCTAAAAATAGGGATGGAAATCCATGTCAGGTTTTGGTTCATCTTGTAACCCGGTGCCTCTCTGTTCAGAGTGCTGAAGGTCCCCACGTCAGGTGGGTCCTTGCGGCAGCTTTTGGTTAGTCTTGTAACCCGATGCCTGTGTCTGTTATCTGTTTAGAGTGCTGCAGGTCCCCATGGCAGCTTTTGGTTCATCTTGTAACCTGGTGCCTCTCAATGTTCCCTATTTAGAGTGCTGCAGGTCCCCACGTCAGGTGGGTCCTTGCAAAGCGGCCATGCCTCGGTTCTACTATGACATCAGCACTCAGAGCTGCAAGAGCTTCATTTATGGAGGCTGTCGGGGAAACTCCAACAACTTTGAATCTCAGGAGGAGTGCGAGTCAACGTGCAGAAACGTCACTGGTGAGTGTCTGCTTCACATATGCTTTGCATACATACTTTACTCTGCTAAATGTGTGACCAGGGTACAAGGTACACTGGTGAGTGTCTACTTTACATATGCATGTTTGCTGAATGTGTCATCAAAGTTGTGAAAGAACTTGTAAAGTTTTACAACAAGTTTGACGTGTTTTGCAGTTGGGAACAAAACGTTCATGTTGATACCGTGCCAAGCCTAGTCGTAGAAATATTGCAACAGGTACCATCATTTGTAAATGATCAAATCAGGAAAACGGTGGTGATGTGCTGGCCGTTTGGCCAGGTACTGTGGCCGTTTGGCCACGTACTGTGCTGGCCATTTTGATGTCATTTAATGTAGACATACTTAGTTGTAGCCAAGGCCACAAACCTTACAGCCAGCAAAATGATGGGCTAACTATCCACAAAGGTGCTACAGTTATGGAAATGTGGTGTTTTTTTTTGTATTAGGTGTTGGACTAAGCTTTATGTTGTGATCTCACAATCAAATGTACCTGATTCACATGTACAAATAAATGTGGAGTTTTTTATAAATCCTGACATTTGTGGTAAAAGATGTGCACACACAGTTCAATCCCCTTTACACAAGGTTTTTTTTTTTTTTTTTGCGTAGCAGCCTAGTGTTATAACAACTTTAATGGCAATAAGCATTTTGCTTCGGCTGCCTTTTCAGTGTGCATCAGTGACTTTGATTATTTTACTGCAACTGGTCAAGGCACAACTGCCATTTTGACCTGTGCTCTTCACAACGCAATCTGTATAGATAAGGTCCTCTCTGTCCTAACAGGTAGAGGATCAGGCAGATGATTTCTCATTTCATTCAGTTCACTGCTTTACTCAGCTGCTGAAGTGTGACTGAGAAACAGTCGCATGGTTTTGTTTGTTGTTGTTACTGACTCCAGACTGCCTTCAGTGGTTATCTAGGCCAGTACAAGGACAAGCACGGGTAGAATGGCAGAGTTCAGTACTAAATGGAGCTCGTTCTGTCTCCCAGGCGCAGTGGCGCCATCTACCAGTGTGGTGTTGAAATTATTATATTTAGTGTCAAAACATGAAAAATGCATAAAAAAGTTGGCCACTTTTAATTACAATTTGGTCACTATTCAGTGTATCCTTGGATGCATGACCATTGACTTGAGCCAGCCACTAAGTCCCTAAATAGTTCACACCCAGTAACAATTGGATGGCTTAGGCCTCATGAGTCACTCCACCCTGGCCTTGTGGATACACATGGGATGTTTTGGTTTTTATCTGCGGCGTAGAGTGTTTAGAGGAAGTGGGGAGGGCTTTGTATTTTAAATCCTGTTCACCTGTTTCGGTCTTAAATGCTACTTGTGTTCTGAAATGTTTTAAGCTCTTAGCTCTTGAGAAGGACGTTGACTTTCATCACTCAAACAAAGTAGTGAGGCCCTTAGTTCGCATCTCCCCTCTTCATGAGATGAAAGGCTTTCTACACAGACATTCAACTCGTGCTTTTTTTGTTGACTGGAGGTGAACTTCCACTATGTCAATTCTGTGATAGTCTACTCTTGCTCTGCCCTGAGAACTAAAACACAGTAGTTCTTTTAAAGAAAATACTGCAGTTAATATTTCTTATAAGGTCCCACCTTTAAAGGTTCTGAACTTTTTAACATGTATTAATGTACGTATTTTATTTATTTGATTGTTATATTTAAAAACGTTTTATGGCTTTGGCCATGAAATTCGCCATAGTTGCTCAAAATGGTAATAAACTAAATAATCTATTTAGTGTACATGATGTATTCTCATTTTGTTTATGTGTCCTTACAGTCAGAATATTACTCACTCTGTTCTTGTAAATATATAATGTAACCCTGTCAATTTTGTAAATCTATTCTGTTTTGTCATGCTATTTACTTATTAATTTTGTTTGTATGCACAAAGGCTTTATAGCCTGTTGCTGAAATAAAAACTGCATGTGTATATAAAAATATTAATATACACAGACATTCTGCTGCACTATTGGTTAGGTAGATGGTGCCAGGCCTGTTTGTACAGAGTGATTAAGGGATAAGCTGACGGGTGATTCAGGACCTTCAAAGAAACATGCAAAACATTTTTACAATGTCAACACACACGTTAGTGCAGTACTGTGTTATTTGTCATAAAAACTGTGCAATCATGCACTATTTGTGTTGTTACTGTTCTGACATTGCCATGAGTTTAACATCAAATGTGACCACAGGCACTGATATGGAAACAGTAGATCCAGCCGTGTTGCCTAAGCAGACATCAGATGACTTCGATGGTAAGTTCTACACCGAGGATCTCCAATAGCAAGCATATCAGCTACCAATAGCTGGCCTGTGCTTATGCACATTGATTATGCATTATTGTGCATTATGCATTGTATGCAAGATTACATACTTTCGATGTATGAGCTTGAACCAGAATAGCAAGCAAAGACATCCTTTTGTTGTTGTGATCCTTGTTGACACTTTTCTACCTCATTGGGTTTTTTTATTATTATTATTATTATTATTTTTATTTCTCCCATAGTGAATATTATTATTTTTATTTCTCCCTAAGTGAATGTTTGTATGCATGCAGATGGGTGCAACATGTTTGATCTGTTTTGTAATGTGTATTAAATGTATGCTGCTAGACACCTTCATTTCCTTTGTGATGAATAAAGTAACTGTACTCTACTCTACTCTATCCTTCCAGAGAGGTGCCATGCTGCCCCAAAGACTGGCCCCTGCCGGGCCTCTCTCAGGCACTACTTCTACAACAGCTCCACGGGGTCCTGCCAGACCTTCATCTACGGTGGCTGTCAAGGCAATAAGAACAACTACGCTACTGCCGAAATGTGCCAGGCCACCTGCAATGGTAAGTCTTTCTTTATCACACAACTAAAGCATTAGTACCTACCTTTGTTCAAAATAGTACAGTATAAATTTGGTAGTTGGTACGCAAATACCTTTAAACCAGTTTGTAACATATTTCACAATCCATGGTATCAGCTGTAAGGCAATAGGTAATTTCCCCTTATGTCTTAAAAAAAAGTAACATGTTTACCAAGTACATTCTTTTGTGCAGGCAAAGGAACACCAAGCCCAAGGAAGCCTGCCGACGTCACTCCCATGGTCCCTGCTGGTATGATGCTCTGTGCCTACAGTAGTAATCAGTGCAGATTACTATTTGTTAGTTATATATTACTTTTATGTTCTTTTATGTACTTTGTGTTCATTGGACTGCAAGAAATGTTGTCTTGTGTTGTTCCTGCCAAACTGTAAAGCATTTTGAGCTGCATCTTGTATGAATTGTGCTGTACAAGTAAAGATTATTATTATTTTTATTTTATGGCAGAAACTGCAAAAATTGGCACGTATGAAAAATTATGAAAGAATTTCCAAAATGCTACACACCCCACTGTGTGTTCCCCTTGCGCAGGTAAGGAGCACTGCCTGATGGCTTCGGATCCAGGAAGATGCCGGGCTGCCTTCTCGATGTTCTACTACGATTCCAAGACCAGCTCTTGCCATCAGTTCATCTATGGTGGCTGTGGTGGCAACGCGAACCGCTTTTCGTCCCTGGAGGAGTGCATGGACACGTGCTCCGTGCAGGACGGTGAGAGTCAACGGGTTTTTTTTTACAAATTAGGATCTTTTGATATCGCTGTGTCTTGTAACCCTTAAATTTTATATTGGAACAGAATGAAGGAAGAAGCAACAATCTTCAACATGACAGTAGGAACGTTTTGTCTAAAAGTAGCTATAGGCAGCCAGTGTTGCTCAAATCATCAGCACAGGGGCCACCAGTGGTGTAGTCTAGTTTGTGTGTGTGTGTGTATGTGTGTGTGTGTGTTAGACCCCCACACACACCAGAGGGTCCCGCCCTGCAGGTCTGTGTGCGTGTGTCTGTGTGTGTGTGTGTGTGCGCGCGCGTGTGTGTGTGTGTGTGTGTGTGCGTGTGTGTGCGTGTGTGTGCGTGTGTGTGCGTGTGTGTGCGTGTGTGTGTGTGTGAAACCCGCAGCGCTTCACTACATACACGACCCAGCACAACCACCACATGCATACGGTACATACTGTACATTTACACAGGCACTGGGTTTGTAATTAAGTAAGGGTAGAATAAGGGTAGAAGGGTTGATTATCTCCACATATCATACATTGTTTTAGCAGAGGAAGTTTGGTTTATTATTTGCTACTTTGCTACAAACCATAACTGTAACCGCGAATAAAATAATGAGCCTACATGTTGTAATGAGCCTTTCACACAAATGAAATGCCAGCGTGCTAAATACAGCGCTCAAAGGTCCTCTTCAAAACCAACAGCTTCAGTCTTTATGGGTAAATAATGTATGACAGAGAGCTATAAAATAAAAATTCATTCCTCAGAAATGATTTTGCCATAATTAATCCTCACTGCTTCAGTAATTACTGTTCCTCATGCAGGGCAGTACAATGAGCATGGTGCAACACGGGATCGCTGGACTCCTGGTAAGCCTTTGTTTGTTTTATGTTTATATCTGTTTTATTTCTGATCTATTGTACAATATAGATTTGTGTGCATCACAATATAACATAATGTTCCATATGTAGGATGCATTGTCTGTAAACCACATTCTTTCATGTAATGTAAGTTTGTGGGGTAAACCACACCTCTGTAAGCCGCAGTATATAAAGCATAGGTCGTGAAACAGTCGTCTAACTTGAAGCTTGCTGTGATGGGCTATCTGGTCAATTTCTTTCATGCATTCCTACTCTGTTGTGCTGGAGTTATCACTTCAAAAAAATCCTGAACAACATCCTTTTACAACAAATATATTTGGTACTCTATCATTTTTGTATCTCAGGATGTAAGCATTAGAAATGTGTCCCATGTTTTGGACAGTATGACTGGCACATCACAGGAAAGTCTAAATCCCCTTTTACCCTGATAAAGAATAGATAAAAGAAGAATACGTGTTTGGATGACCTGCGGAGTGATTAAACCTGACACACATTATTTTTCTGAGGTGGCCAAATGTAAAAAAATGAATACCTTCTGTACGTTACAGTTCAGAAAGACTGAACAACACATATCAGAGAGATTCTGATGGACGATTAACAGATGGTTTAAGCATCTCATTTACGGTGGCATTTGTGTGGCACTTCCCTCTCCCGCATGTGGTCCAGCTAATGATTAACCTAGTGTACAAAGGATAACATAGTATCTTCCTGGCCATGGCTTTATACTTCCTTTTTTAAGAATTGTCAGTGCATACGGCTTGCTGTGCCCCCTTGTAATAGATGTGTGTGTGTGTGTGTGTATGTGTGTGTTCCTGTCCCACAGCCTTCTTCCTGGTGGCCCCAGTCGGCATCATATCGGCTGTGCTCCTGGTGGGTCTCATCCTCATCTCTGTGCGCAAGTTCAAGATGACCCATGTCCCTCTGGATGACAAGGAGATCCTGCTGTCAGAGGAAGAGCTTGTCGAGGGGCATACATCTCTTGGGGACACAGCCTAATGAAGTCCTGTCTCTTGGAGACACAGCTTAGTGATGTCCCGTCTGTTGGGGGGACAGCCTAATGAAGTACTGTCTGTTGGGGACACAGGTTAGTGATGTCCCGTCTGTTGGGAACACAGCTTAGTAATGTCCCAGCCATCATGTTCTTTATTTACCCATGTACACTACACTCCAAAATCTATACTTCCAATACACTGCAGGAAGCTTTGTTTAAATCTGTGTGATCATTTGTCATCTCCAACATGTGTTAAATGAATGTGTTGAATGAAGCAAAAGCCCTTAGAGAATTTCTTCCACCTCAAGGAGCTAGAGGGATTATTTTGATTTTATCCTTTGATTTCTTTTTAAAGTTATTATTGTTATTATTATTACTGTTATCCTTCTGTGGGGGTTGTTTATTTTTGTAACACTTGTCATTGCTGCCATTGTAAATCAGAAAACACACTTTCAGAATCTTTTAATAAAGTTGGCTTCCTGACCACTACACTTATTATGTTGCCAGTTGTTTTTATAATTTGGAGAAATATAATTGATTGGTCGCTTCACCCAATGAGGAGAGACGCACATCACACAGAGGGTAACATAACTCTCCAGGCCTCAAATACAAAATCCTTTAAACCACTGTGACCTTAGACCACACGTCTTATGTTGTTTATGTGTTAATGTGTCTGAGCCATACTGTACATGCTTGTGTATGCCACCATTACCACCACTACTAAACACCCAACAAGTTACAAGCACTCTTCTTCTTCTGTTCCACATGTGATATATAGAGTTATTATGCAGTAAAAATGTCATGGATTTATTACTTACCATTCTGTGCCATTAAAAAGATCAAGGGAGTATGTTACATTTCTGTCAACGGATGCCCAAATAGATAAATATGTTACATAGTTTGATACACTGTGTATTTACATTACATAACAGTAACGTGCCAAATGGCAGGACAAAGGCTAGATTTTATGCGATTTGTTTCAAGTTGTGTGTGTTCTTTAGCTAATTGTACCTTGAGCGCCATTGTAGCCTTGAGCGACAGCATTTGTTATAGTAGACAACAAATTTGTTATAGTAGCGGCAGAAGTAATCTTGGGTGAAGTTTGCAGAGTTTTGGTAGCTGTAGTGCATTTTGCAGCAAATGTTAACTAATGTACTCAGATGTGTGTTGGTAACGCACACTCTTTTAAGAGTTTTAAAAAAGTAGACATGGTAGTCAAGGGTGAAAATGATTTGCAAAAACTTTAATAGTCTGACCTATTAAAGAAGCTAGCTCTGTTCTTTTTGAAACAACCGGACATCTCACCCATTTTGAGCTACAGACTTTTCTTTAGAAATTTTGTTTAAAAATGTAATTTGTTTTTCATTCAATTGAAATACTTTATGCCTTTCCTTTTCTAGCTCTCCAACCTCAAGCTTTTTTTTTTGACCTGCCAGGTAGCCACCATTATCTACAGTAAATGCTCACTCAAGGGGTGTTAGGCTTTGAGCAGTGACTGCACTCTATCAGTGAATTAAGTGGAATTTGTCAAGCAAGAATCCAAACAGACTCATACATGCAGACATACATCAGTTCCACATGTTGCACGCTTATTTACAAAAGGTATGTAATATCCACTCCAGTAATGTTTTCCAAAAAAGATGTTGACGCACATAAACAACACATACCTGTAGAGGTCATCAGTGCACTGGGTATTCCTTCTGTAGCGGTCATCACTGTACTTGGTATTCGTCCTGTAGAGGTCATCAGTGGTATTCGTCCTGTAGAGGTCATCAGTGGTGTTCCTCCTGTAAAGGTCATCAGTCCACTTGGTATTCCTCCAGTAGAGGTCATCAGTGGTGTTCCTCCTGTAGAGGTCATCAGTGCACTTGGTATTCCTCCAGTAGAGGTCATCAGTGGTATTCGTCCTGTAGAGGTCATCAGTGGTATTCCTCCTGTAGAGGTCATCAGTGTAATTGGTATTCCTCCAGCCTCCTCTCCCCCTCAGTCACTGAAGGGAAGGTAACACACATGACCTCCATGGCCTCCACTTACATGTATACATGCTCTCTCTCTCTCTCTCTCTCTCTCTCTCTCTCTCTCTCTCTCTCTCTCTCTCTCTCTCTCTCTCTCTCTCTCTTTCTTTCTCTCTGTCTCTGTCTCTGTCTTTCTCTCTGTCTCTCTCTTTCTCTCTCTTTCTCTCTCTGTCTCTCTCTCTCACACACACACACACACACATACAGTAACCATGAGTTATTGCACAATCTGTCAGTTCCCATCCATTAACAGCCCGTCCTTGACCTATAGTTCCTCCATTCTGAAGGGTTTTGACATGGTGATAGGTTTTATCAGGGCTAGCATCCTTAAGATGCGCGTCTGCAGGCAGACGGAGGGCGTCCAGTCGAGGCCTTGAGGGGTAGGGGAAGGGGTGCCGGAGGAAAGGGGATGGCCCGTTTCCTCAGGAAAAAAAACATCACCGGCACACTACAAAACAAGCCTGCCAGGAAGTAGTCTCAGTCCAGCCCGCTCAGAGGTTCCTTCTGGCTACATAACAGCAGCTGGAACGTGTGCAATGTAGCAACAGAGGATATTAGCAGTGGAAGGGCTAGATATGCTGTTGATTTGACTGAATCAACGGTTCTCAGGTGCCAAGCAAGGTAAGATAGGTCATTTAACCTTTTAAAGTCTTTGTTAGGCTGACCTTTTTAATGCTCTCATATATCAGTCTTACCAGTTTGGATTTCTGTTGATGCAGTACAAATCAAGCTGTGTTGTTCAACAGAATGAGCACAAGCTGTTCTGAAATTTTAAAGCTGACTTTTTTGTGTTTTGATCAGATAACTCATTTTCAGGGCAACAGTGTTTATTTTTGTAATATACCATACATACATGTAATTGATTTTTTATTGATAACAATCTGTGTTTAGGTGGAAGTGGGAATCGATTCAATCTTTTTAATCACTTTCAATACTACACTTCTAATAGAGTGTGTTTTTCAGCTAAGATAACTCAGTGAACTCTCTGTTCTTTAGTGTTTTGTTTGACCCTAGTAGTTTTTTTGGTTTTACACTCCCTCATATCTACACCAAGTAGAATTGCAGTGTTCTGGTTGTACGCCTGGGCACAACTGTGCATTTTTGGTTGGCATGTATGTGGCAAGGAATATATAAAAGCTAGAATATAACGATAAATTGTAGTTGTTGTTACAGGTTATCACATTGACAGAAGTGTAATAAATAGGGTATTTTAGGAGTACAGTGAGGTGCCTGTATTTGTGTGATTCCTGAGAGAGACTGCAGTCTGGAATATGTGTGGCATTTCTGTTAGAGTTTATTATTAGCACCTCAATTGTTGAGCTATTACTAACTCGACTCAACATCCTTGACAAAAAGGAAAAATGCAAAAGGTACCCGTAAGTCCAACTTGGGACAGAGGTAAAGGAATTACCTCAAATTGGTTTTGAAATATCTCAATGAAAATGCCAAAAATGTACTCTCTGGGGCTTCTTGGATATTTTATATGTTGTGATTTTCATAATATGACCCCTTCAAATAAACACACAAATCATGTTGTCAGACTGAGCCAACAATAGTGATTGTGGGGGTGATTGGGAGGGCATCTTCACTGTATGAATCTGTATGTTTTGTTAGTGACCTTTTCTTCAGTTGACTATGTGTATAATATAGAGAGGTGTGTTGCATTTAGTCCTAAAGTGCTCACAGGAGTTTCCAAATGGTTGATGGTTGCAAAAGTTGGAAAAACCGTCCAGCTGTATCTCTTGAGTGCCCGCTCTGTTTACATGTCAACTCCTCAACTGTTTATAGCAACACAAAGCTGGGAGACGTCATTTCATGCTGGTCATGATGCCTGCGTCAGCTAGTATTGTCAGTGTAGGTGTTTCCATCAACTGTAGGATTCAGGAACAGTAAATATCACATGCATCTTGGCATCTCCAAATATTAAAGTAACCTATACTACAACCACTGCAACCACTGGGGTGAAACTGACAACATACAGTTTCGTTTTTTTCTTAGTATACAATATCAAGTGTCTGATAAAGAAGCTGTGTTTTGTTTTCATGAAATTGTATTTAGTGCACTTCCATCTGGGGGAGCTTTTTGGAAAGCAAAAAGGACTAAATAATAAAATGTCACATTATAGGCCCTACTCCAGGTTGATCTGTGGCAGAAGCCATTGCAGTACACCTAAGCACAAATAGAAGCCAAGAAAAGCCATTTCATGTAAAAAGATGGGTATACTATTCAACCGCAGATTTCAACAAACCTTGGCCTTCTGATTACAGTAGGTAAGGTCATGTGAGAAGCACGTGTGAGTGCACGTATAATGTGTTAATATTAAGGGACCATAGTCATAGCTATAGGAGGCAGACAAAAAAACGACACATTTTGGCAACCCAATGAACCTTTTTGCTTTATAATCAGCAACCCGGCTGTCAGTGTCCCGGGAGAATATTTTCCCCCAGGACAGACCATTAAAAACCAGGACAATCAGGTAAAACCGCGACAGGTGGCAACACTAGGCCTGATGGTTAGGGAGTGGTTCTTGTGATCAAAGGGTAGCAGGTTAGATTCCCCTACCAGCAGGGAAAATATGTGGGTGGGGGAGTAAATAATCAGTGCTCTCCTGCAGCCTGCATCCATGGCTAAAGTGCCCTTAAGCAAGGCATGTAACTCCACTGTCCCTGTACATAATTCACTGTAGGTCACTGGATAAGTTGTAATGAATCCAAATAGGATGGATAAAATGTAGGCTACAAGTGGACTTAGCCACTTTTCAATTATGCCTGGCTAGTCAAAAGGCTGTGTTTGCTTGATCATTCACAAGAGAAGCCCACTGTTTCACACAGGTGCACATGTGTTATGCAACTAACTTATGTTCAGTTTATGTCATTGTCTTTGCCTAGCCAGGTTTTGTGGGTGCACGCCCATTTCAGTATTTTTCGCGACACTATTGTAAAGTAGCCTACATTTTAAGCTAACAAAGTTTTTGAAAGTTTTGAGTTATAAGTTTGATATCTGATTTGATTTCACAAGTAAATGCTATTTTAAAATGCTTCTAGTTCGAGGCAATGCTTGTTTATTCACGAGATTACTTTTGAAAAAGCTGGGGTTTTAATTAAACTACCAATATGGGGAGTAATGTGATTTTGTGACTTTCCTCGTGTACTCCTCATGTATGTCCCAAATTACCTGGTACTACCTGTACCGTTAATACAGGTGTTTGCACTAACTTGTCCACTAGACGAAGAGCTGTGCCAGTTTGAATCAGATGATTTTGAGAATGTCTGGAACACCTGGTAACCTACTGGATTTTAATTTTTAATGCCAGTTAGCTTGCCATGTTATGCAGAAGATCTTAATAAGTATATCTGGTATAGCCCATGTATTTCATGTAGTTATTTAAGCTGCTACATGTCGCCGATTTTGAGACGAGTGAGTAATTCACATCGACAGAAGTTACATAGATAGGGACCTCCCTTTCCGTTAAATTCCACACAGGCATGAAAGTTGATAGGCCTATAGGGGCTTTTTTTTGCTTTGCACCGTCTGACCGACTGGACTCCTCAAGACATAGTAGGCGTACCTCAGGCGCGTGGCTGTGTGCAGGAGGCATGCACTAGCCTATCACCAGGTCATAATTCAGCAGAACGTCTTGATGGCACAGGATTGGCAGGCGCCACAGTCTCACTAATTTATAGGGTGACGGTCATAGAAAACCTCTTTAACTTGGATTTCTTTTATAATTTTGTTACAAAGTGGTTACTTTGAAGGATCGACCATTCAACATGGATAAAGTGAGTAGCCCTTTACTTGCTCGTAGTGAATCTGTGGTTGGCTGTGCGTAACGCGAGCGATCAGCACATCTTCTGATTTGTCACGGCTTGTGACTTAAACCCTAACATTGTTCTAATAGAATCAGTATTACATTTACGTAGCACATACCTGTCAGTAACGTCCGAACTATTAATTTAGGAATAATCCAATACTTATTTCTGTGTCGTTCAGTTGGTATAGTACATGGCGTATGAAGTAAATTACACACTTGAAGACTCCTAATGGAAAACGAGGCACTTTTGTCCTTCAAATAGCCTTGTAATGACAAACTCGCACATAGGCTCCTTCAATGTCGTTAGACCTTGATCTAGAGCAGGGTTAAATATTGACATCTAAGAAGCAGAAGAGGGTGTGTGGTTATGGAAAAACACTAGGTTGCAAAAGTTTTATGATAGGCATATATATCATACTCAACTGTTATGTGCAGTTTCGAGGTGTAGGCTTCTAATTGTTAGGACTGGCCTAATTGTGTAACATTTCCCCCTATTTATGTATTCTGTGAATGTCTGAGTGCTTTAGAAAACGATAAGGCCTAAATATCAATTTCTGACAAACATGTCTCAACACATCTTTTTTACAATGGAGAGCACTGGCAGAGGGGCCCACACAAAAGGGTAACCTATAGAAATATGTGCATGCAATACTTAAACAACAATATGAGACTGGCATAGGTGTCCATAACACATAAATGTATATGCTTAAACAGGGGGAGTTTAAGCTTAAGCACGGGAAATATATTACTTCTTTCAGATCAAGTGGCATGTATCTTCATACTGTACAGGTTATTTGTTTTCACTAATATTGAGAACTGTAAACCTGAATGTGGCAGACAGATCTTTTACAGTCAGCGACAGTTCTAAGAGTTAAATATAACTTTCAGTTTTGATCCTAAATTCCCTTAGGGAGAAATAAATGGGATGTATTTAGATTATTTAGAAATAAATTGGGATTATTATTTATTAAGTTGAAGTTAGATATGGCTTACACCAGCCCTCACTGGACACTGGAGACCGTTTCTTGTTTCCAGGTTTAATTTAAGAAGTATGAGACATAGGCCAAGCCCTACTCAATTCTGCATTGTTTCCCCTTAAACCGGCATAGGTTTCATTCTTGTATGTAGAGCACCTTGAGCTGCAGTTTGTACAATAACTGATACATACATTTCTATTGTATCATTAGATAGATAGATAGAAAGATAGATAGATAGATAGATAGATAGATAGATATATACATACATACATACATACATACATACATACATACACTACATGGACAAAAGCGTTTGGCTGCCTACAGTTAAACGCACAGGGACTGTAATGACACATTGTGCCTAAATACAAAAGGTACTTTGGGGTGGGTAGAGATTAGGACTATACTTTGGGGTGGGTAGAGATTAGGACTATACTTTGGGGTGGGTAGAGATTAGGACTTTCTGTGATCTGATCTAGTTTTTCCCACATCTACCTCATCCCAACATGCCTTAGTTGTCCTTGCTTTGTGCACAGGGGCACAGCCATGTTGGAATAGAAAAGGGTGCTAGCCAAAATCCTAACAGAAACAGTTTGGTGAAGATCTATTTCTGTTTTTAACATGGCTGTTACCTTAGTGCACAAACCAAGCACTATGAAGCCATAGTTTGGTGGGTTAGATGTGAAGAACCTTGATTGGACCACACAGAGGCCTAATCTGAGTACCATCGAGCACCTTTGGGAGGAACCAGAACACAGATTACAACAGCAAGCCTTCTTGCCCAATGCCAGCGCTCTATGTCATAAAGGCTTTTACAGAAGGAATGAGCACAAATTCCTTAGAAACAATTTAAAAAAATCTTGAGAGAGTGTAACTGTAAGCTCCATTCTATATTAAGTACCTTATGTATTTTAAGTTCCTTTTATATTTGAAGTACCTTATGTATTTGAATACAGTGTCATTCAGTCCTTGTGGGTGTATTGGCAGGTGGCCAATGCTTTAGTGTATATAGTGTACATACATACATTCATACATGCATACTTTATTGAACCGAGAAAAACTTTAGGTGTCCTGTATCGTGTAAGACACATATATATTAAGTTAAAAATATGCAATAAAATATACCATACAATAAAAACGTGAAATGACTGTCTGACCGCATATTCCAATTGTGCATCAAGGCTGTTATAGCCTGTTATAGCCAGGTGGCATTCAAGAAATGTTATTGTGTGGTTATAGTGTGGCATGAGGAGGCAGTCTCATGGCCCATAATCTCCCTGCCGTGTCTGTGCAGCGCTGAGTAACCGAAAGGCCTGGGGAACAAAAGGCTTTCTCAGCCTGTCCACTCAGCCTGTTTCTCAGCCCGTCCACTCGGCATGACAGGGACATGAGCCTGCCTCCGAACATGCTCCTTCTGATTTTAACATCAGCCCTCATTTAGAATGCTGCACGTGGACCGAACCTCTTTAGAATTTTCAAGGGCTTGTCTTTGGGGGGTTGGGGGGTGGTGGTGGTATTTTTAAGGCAAAGAGCAGAGAGCAATGACAGTGTGCCCCATGCAGCAGGTAGATGACCATAAATAATAGACAGATTATCCATGCCCACCTTCTCCTGGTAGGTGAAAAGCAGGGGGTGTGCAGAGTGTGGGGCTGATCTGAGGTCTGATTAGGTGAAAATAGCACCCGCTCCATGGTCTTCATTATGTGGCATGTTAGAGACAGACAGACCTGAAATCATTCAGCTTACTGGGACGTGGTTTCTGGATTGTGGTTCTCCATGTCTTTGCTAAGCCCCTGCATCTAAGGGAGGGGCACACATGTGGATTGTGGATGGTGGCCAGTGTGAGTGGGGCCGCACTCTCTGTGGAAGCAGTCTGGGCATGGGGTACATCCACTGCTTGTGGTGGGGGTGGGGATACCTGCAGTGGTGGGCAGGTAAGGGCAGGTTGTGGGGGTGGTAGATTGATGGGGGCAGATGGGGGTGATAATTGGGCAAGTAGCAGCAGTAGGCAGGACTACCAGACCTGGTTGAACCGGTTCTCCCTCACCTTGTCCCCCTCCACCGTGCTGCTGGTCTCTGTGCAGCAGGTGATGCTTATCAAACCCACCAAGCCTGGCACTGAGCTCCCCCTGTACGCACCAACACTCTCTGTTTCTGATCACCATCCCTAAACACACCGTTCTTTCTATTAGGGATGCCCTTGACATCACCACTTATCCAGGATTTGTTGTCCGTGAAGCAGTAGCTCCTTTTACACTGATGCATTTAGAATAGAATAGAATAGAATAGAATAGAATAGAATACAGCGCCTTTTATTGTCACTATACATATGCACAATGAGATTGAAAGCCATTCACTCTTTAGTGCAGACATGTATGTGCGGTATTTACAACATAGAATAAAAATAAATAAGTATTAGAGCGAGACAGTATAAAGAATAGAAGAGGAGGTGGGGTGAGGTGCACATTTCTGAGGCAAAAGACATAGGAGAGGTTCTATATACAGAGGTTTATGTACAGGGTGATATTGCACATTAATTACAAGTTATTGCACATTGATTAATATTGCACAGTAGTGATTGTCTTATGCTGTGTGTGGTGGGGACACATGATAATGCAGTGTGAAATTGCAGTGGAAGAGAGGAAGAGAGAACACACAAGGAGAGAGATGTGTCTTAAGTTTTCTGGAGCGGGGACACTTTAGACTACAAAACTCTTTTTGTGTCATGTGCAAAAGAACAATAGGAGAGGAGAGTATATGCATGGACAGTAAGTATAATGACTTCTCTCGTATAGATATTGCACTGTATCCCATACCGTTTTAGTTAAATATTGCACAATAGCTGGTTGGAGGGAGGTATGGGGGTCGAGGGATTGGAATGTGGGGCTAGTGCATGTGTAGTCAGTGCATGTGTGTAGTCAGTGCATGTGTGTGTTCACAGTAGTTATGGCTTTTGGGAAAAATAAAAACAGTTTTTGAGTCTGTTGGTCCTTGTTTTGATGCACCTGTAGTGCGTTTCTGAGAGCAACAGTTCAGAGCCAGGGTGGGAGCTGTCCCGTAATGTGTGTGGGGGGGCTAGGTCTGTGCTAGGTCTGTGCTGTGCCTCCTGAAGTTGATGATGATCTCTTTGGTTTTCTTGGTGTTCAGAGCTGGGTTATTCTCTAAACACCAGGCTGCCAACTAGTACCTCCATCTAGTTATGCTGTCAGTCACACCAGTCACTTTATTGTCATACCTGCTGCTGATATGTGCCTGCTTACCTACAGGCTTTGCACAGGTTTACAGACAGTAACTCATATTAGTTATTGTACAGGCTATGTTAATTCTTGTACTTAATTCTTGTACTTAGTAGTTTTTATAGTAGTTTTTATTGTACATATCTCTCCTTGTTTATTTATGTGTGCACATTATGGGGAAGCTTGTAATCTCATTATACCTGTATAATGACAATAAAGGCATTCTATTCTATTCTATTCTATTCTATTCTATTCTATTCTATTCTATTCTATTCTATTCTATTCTATTCTATTCTATTCTATTCTATTCTATTCTAAAACAAGTAACTTAACATTCCTCAGCAAGCAGCACATAAAACACTGCATATGTTCCATTCCAAGGCAGTGCAACAAGTCTCTGCATTGAGTTGTGCAGGGGCGTCGCTAGACCCTGGCATTCGAGGCTGCAGCCCCGGATGTTCTCATAATAGCCCCAGATCGATCACAGGAACCGAAGCCTAAAAATAGCAATAATACAATTCTAATGTCAGTCGCAGGTTAACGGGTCTCTGTTGCGAACACAGTATATGATTGCTGTCTGGGCCGAGTATGCCCGGATGTTCCAACATTCTGTCAACGCCTCTGGGGTGTCTGGGCCATGCAATGATTTTCTGTTTGCTTTATTACAATGGACAGGAGCAGTATACCTTGAATCCCTACATAACAATGCAAAAGAAAAAAGAAGGTCTGTAACATGCATGCTTCTTACTAATGAAGGATACCAATATATTTTACTCTGTCCAGCTAATGCAGACTGAAGGTATCCAGAGAATTGCATGCATTAATGCATACACTAAGTCTACATTAAAAACTATGACAGTAAGCGCACTTAAATTGCAACCTTAATGCACAACAACCAGAACACTGAATACCTATGGACACACACTGAGTTTAGCATACCTGCACACAATAATGCAAAACTAAACAGAAGTCATGTGACATGCACTCTCCATGCACATAGGCCCTATGTCATAGGGGATCAGTAGCCTGTTGCAGAGAAAAACACACACTGAAAAACCTTGCTGGGATGCCCTTGCATGGGATCTTACACAGAAATGCATAGATGAAACACAGATTCACTCTGCAAGTTCCATTAGTTGCATGCTCTCTGGCCTTTCCTACACATTCTGACTACAGTATAAGCACATGTGTGGGTATAACACACACACACACACACACACACACACACACAAGATTCCTTATGAACTGACCAAGAAACACTCGTACTTCTCATTTGAGAAACTTCTGACTGAAGGACAACTAAAAATGCAGACAAAACTGGTAAGACAGGTAGTAGCTGTCTTACAGAGGTGTAACAGGTTTATATTCTCCTGTGTTTAGTGTGAATCTCAGTGTGTAATGGGAAAAGGAAGGAAGAGACCAGTAATTGGTGAAGTTTCATATGAAGGAAAAAGAAATACAATGCACAATGCTTACGCTGACATTACAGCCTCACAGTCTCACGCACACCCACCACAGTCCACATGTCCTAGGAAATGCACTTTAGTTATTATTATTATGATTATTATTATTATTATTATTAGTAGTAGTAGTAGTAGTAGCAGTAGCAGCAGTAGTAGTAGTTGTAGGAGTAATAGTAGTAGTAGTGGTGGTAGTAGTAGTATTTAAATTAGATTGAACATCATAACCATCGTTGCAAGCTATGTATGTACAGTGTAATTTAGAGATAAAAAATATTCCAAGCTCAGCCCATACTGTATGTTTTTTTTTCAGGACTATTTTTATTGTCAACTCCCTGGGAGGGTGGGTGAGGGCCTAGCAAGGCACACACACACACACACCACTGTAAAAGGGGGAAGTGATTCAGCAATGTCCCCCAGTCACCAGTAATAAATATCCTAGTTGGATATTCAGGGACAGGAAGTGTGCAGAGAAGGATAAACATGTTTTCTTGAAGAGGGGGGAGAGGGTCTAACGCCTAAGGTAGTATTAAACAGTTAAAGTGTCAGAGAGACTGAATTACTCTGAGCCAGTTAAGTTAAATTGATTGAAGCAAAATATCCGGGTTTTCGCTAATGAGTAGTTTTCAGCAGACTTGGTTGTACGGTTAACTGCTAGTGGCCATAGTTAAATCTAAGCAGAGTGGTGGTACAGTTAACTGCTAGTGGCCATAGTTAAATCTAAGCAGAGTGGTGGTATGGTTAACTGCTAGTGGCCATAATTAAATCTAAGCAGAGTGGTGGTATGGTTAACTGGTAGTGCTCATAGTTAAATCTAAGCAGAGTGGTGGTATGGTTAACTGCTAGTGCTCATAGTTTAATCTAAGCAGAGTGGTGGTATGGTTAACTGCTAGTGGCCATAGTTAAATCTAAGCTGAGTGGTGTTATGGTTAACTGGTAGTGCTCATAGTTAAATCTAAGCAGAGTGGTGGTATGGTTAACTGCTAGTGCTCATAGTTAAATCTAAGCAGAGTGGTGGTATGGTTAACTGCTAGTGGCCATAGTTAAATCTAAGCAGAGTGCAATGGCTTTATGAGCCATTATGCTGCTCGCTGCTGGAATTGACTACCAGTAGTGATCATTGCCTCAAGCAGTGGCTTTTTAAAGAAATATTTATTGTCCACTGCCCTTTAAATAGTTTATTGACCACTGGTGTAAAAGTTATCAAATATTTGTATTTGCTATTATTATGTATTATGTTAATTTGTTGAATTAAATCAAAGCTGTGTTTCTATTATTATTCCATCTGTCTCTTTACATATACTTGGGGGAATGTTTGTTTTTAGTATACTTTTTGTATGTTTAGTATAGTATAGTATAGTATAACATTTTTGTATGTTTATTTAGTGCTCTTTAAGCACACTGAATGACCATTGTCAAATGAGCTAAGTTGTGAGCAACTGAACTTCTTTTTGGAGCTTGAAGATGTTTCACCTTTCATCCAAAAGGCTTCTTCAGTTCTGGCCTGATGATAGGAAACCAGGAGCTATATCTCTGGATCACTGGAGGTGGATCTGTAGACCACCTGCAGTGATCCAGTTGCTTACAACTTAGCTCCTTTGACTACTATGACCTGGATGAATGAGAATCTACACAGACAAATGCCCATTCTGTATGATATTTTGCTGTATAAATAAAAATTGAACTTACACGTGTATAGCTGGGTTTACCTGGATGCTAATCTCTGTGTGTTTTCCCCCCAGTGCTCTTTTGCCCCCCAGAAGCATGCCCATCCTTAAGAACCTGCCCCCTTGGCGGAAGGCGAGCACACTGAGTCCCGGGGCGGAGCCGGGCGGCACGTATGGTGAGGTCATCCTACACAACATGAGCTTGAGCCACAGAGCGTTCGAGGAGGAGGCGGGCGAGCAGGGCTGGCGTCAGCGTCGCCACGACTCCCTCCTGGAGGGCGGTGTGCCCCACGACCGCAACCCTTTCGACGACGAGGAGGACGAGAACGAGGCCAATGAGGTGCGGCGGGGGTCGGGGAAGAGCTCCATCAAGGGAACGCTAGATCGCGTGCGTGGGGTGTCGCCTCTCAAGACCCTCGGGAAGCTGGGGAAGGGGCTACGTCTGTCGGGCCGGAGCAAAGGCAGTACCACCCCCTCCCCGTCCCCCCAGGGCTCCGTCGGCACCCCGTCCCCGGGGGAGAGGAAGAAGAAGGGCCGCAGGAGCTCAGAGGGCAGCCTGCTACGGTGAGCATGGAGGCGCAAACAGCACACACACACTATGGGTGGGTTACCAGGGGTAGAAATTAACTTTGCTAAATGGGCACTTTAACCAGCCACTGACAAATAAATAGTAAAATTCACCAGCCACTCAATACAAAATTATTATTTTGTGTCCAAAATTGACGATCCGCTGTCATATTTCACCAGCATTTGGCTCGTAGCTGTTCATCACTGATGGTTACGCTTCAGTAACATTAGCAACAAGTGGCCTTAAGGCTTGTGCTTCAGACTTGGTATGAATATTAACTGGGACACAGAAAAAGGAGTTAGGAGGTCAAGCATCAAATTTCAAAGTTGCTGTGACCATGAAAGTGCCTTTCTTGTGAATATTTTACAAGAATGTCTTCAGGCACATGCTTTAGCTTTTCCTGGAGACTTAAAAAAAGAAGTGCTTCTTATATATAAAAGAAAGTTCCTATATATAAAACCCTGCCACATGTTTGATCCAACCATTTACTGAACCAGCTGATCTTTATGAGCATGCAATAATCGGCTGGTTAGTGAAATCACCTCTGTGTTAAGTGTACAGGCACAAAGAATACATGGCAGGATTTTTACTTTCTGAAGCCAGGATCGACATCTCTGTCCAAAGACATTGCTTTGCCTTGCCTTGCCTTTCGTAAGCAATATAAACGTTGCTGCAGTCTCCTTAGACAGTCTGGCGCTGTGCACGCCATAGGGGTCATTTTGATATCATGATGGTGTGTGCTGTGACAGATGCAGCAAGCATAAATGCAGCTTAAATCCGTCTTTCTGCAGCACTCTTTAAAGATGTCAGGGGTGGCACTTAATAGAGTCATTAGTCTTTCAGTGAGGCTTACTCCAAATAAGGAGTTCTCTCAGATTGCACAGAAGAGTGGGCAAGAAAGCTAAATCAGCAAAGCTCAGTTTCACAGGTAAACCATAGAAGAGGAATGTGCTGGCAGTCAATCCAAAGGTTAATCCAGAATCACAGGCAAGACAGAACAGAGGTCAGGGACAAAAAAGGCATTCCAGGGCAGGTACATAAAACCATGGGGCAATCCAGAAATCAGAATGAGTAATGGGACAGGCCCAAGAAAATCCAAGATTAGACAAAACAGAGCAAACTGAAATTAAACACAGAGGAGTTATAGGATGATCCCTCAAAGAACAGGGCCTAAGTAGGAGACAATATGAACAGCAATTAAGAACCCATCATAAATAAAATAAAATAAAACATAAAATGTTGCTGAATAGAAATAAATGTGTTTTTGGCGACCCCTAGTGGTGAACCGAAGTCCAAATAGTGAAAAGTTGTGGTTGTTGCTGAATACCCTGGGGTATATAGTACAGCATTTTTCCTTCTGAGCAACAGTGTTTTTTTTTTTTTGCATTTTGTGAAATGATGTATATGGATTTGGCTGGCTTTTGGATGACTGGAAGCTGTTTCCTCCTTAAAAATCATCAAGATGACTGTACCTGCTGGTCAACATCACTGAGTGGCAACTCATACTCCAGACCTCCACTAGTTATTTTTGCTGTGTTTTTTTATTTACGATTTTTTTTTTTCTTATTTCAGTAATAGTCATCATGGTTTTACCAACAGGATTTGCCTAGTTGGCAATACTGTGTTATAGAGGGTTTTTGATGGACATACTTAGGTTTCTTTGTTGTAAATTATTATAATGTTTGTTTACCTTGTCCACAGGAATCTTTAACTATGATCAACAGAGTTCCCCCTAGTTGCACCTGCAGTCATTTACGCAATGAATCTCAGTTGTTCACCTGCAAAACATGATTTAATTCCACACCTAATTTCTCAAACAGCGCATGCAATTTAGCACCCTTTATTAAGGATGTTAGTAAATCTGGGCCTATGGGTACTATTCTTAACTACATACCGTCTGCAGCCCCATGGGTAAAGGAAAAATGTATGTCTGAGCAATGACATTAGACTAGCACTGAGTCTCTGCCCACAGTGTGACTGTGGCCCACAGTCTGACTAGCTGGAAGGTGAATTGCTGATCTCATTTGGTCATAGGTTGCTGTGAAATAATACTTGTGAGGCTGAGTGTCGACTGAGTGTCTGTCGTCTGGGCTGAGACATACAGTAACTTTCTGTTTTCACCAGGATCTGTGCACCCTTACTAAATTCCATTCTTAGACCGTATAAGATGGTCCTTTGTCCCAACACAGTAGGCCTTTGGAGAAGGTAGCCTACATTTTTTTTCTGTCAGTGATGGGGAATGTGCCAAAGATTTCCACAGACCTGAGCAATTTCCCTTATGCAGATAAACATCATTATCAGTACATAGTGCAGAGGACACAGACAGAAGCAAGTGCACTATAGCAGTATGGCTGATGGTACTCACAAATGTCCAGAAGACAATGTTCGGTTCAGTTTTTGTTTTGTATTTTGTTTTGTATTTTGTTTTGTATATAATTTTCTTAAGGATTTTAATTACACCAGGTTAATTTAACCAAGTTAATTAAACCCCAACCCCCCACCCAACACACACACACACACACACACACACAAGTAGGTCAGAGCCAAACAATAGTCAGACTGTACGTCACTCCGCATTCTCTGCATTAGATGACACATATCCATCATGACATGACATGCACAAACACACACACACAAACAGCACTCCAGTCAGCGGCTGATGCCCCTTTGGAGTCTTATTGTAAGGTCAACTTTAGAAATGGTTACTGAATAATTAGCGAATAATGGTTAAAGAATAATTGACCTCTCAAGATCATCTTAAACATTTACTTTGCTAATTTGCATGTGCAAGAAAATCTAGAGTATGTTTTTTCAACATTTTGGAAATATGGGATATTTAAGGCAGAACCAACACTGCAAAGCTAAAAAAAACTGTAATTTCAATTTTGGGTAGAAATTAGTTATCATTTATCAGTTTTATCATGCCGCCAACTACCTTGAGTGAATTTTGTTGTTGTTTTTTTGTTGATGTTGTCTTTGCTATAACACTGAAAACACAAGCAAGCGGAAGATTTTTTAAAGTCTTTTTCCACAGTTTCACACTCTGGCAAGTGAGGGTATTCTGCCTTAGTTGGGCAGAACAGGTGTAATGTTCCAACAAAGTGCCCATGCGCTATATATGTATGCTTATGGAGGGCATCCAGACTGGAGTCTGGTCCACCATGCTGGCTGTGTGATTTCCACATAAAAAGCCTAAATCAGATTAGATGCAGAAGTGTTTGTAGAGCCCACAGCAAAATAAGGGCTCTGTGGACAGTTCAGTTCTTTTCACAGTTTTATAAACCGGCCTTTCCCCCACAGCATTGCTGGGAGATGTCGAGACAGTCTGCGCAAAGAGAGTCTTCCATCTGGAGAGCTCTGCTCCAACAGTGAGGCCGACACGAGCAGCCGGCGTCTCTCCTTCATGAAGCTGGTTGGTCGAGGCAAGCACAAGAGGGAGTCCGGGGTCGACCAGTCCTCCTCGCAGGGGCCCGAGGAGGAGATGGTGGAGGAGGTGCCTGAGGTCAAACCCAGGGAGCCTCTGTCAGGTATGACCAGAGTTAGCCCATGGGGTGGTCAAGTCAAGAGAACTTTATTTTTCAATTGGGAAACTTTATTTGTGGTTTGGTGTGCAGCCATGCATACTCACACTCTTGCAATCAACAATACATATAAAAAGCATTATAATAAATAAAGCTCACATGCTTTTAGTAATGACTTAAACACTTAAGGCAGTGCGAGTCTGGTTACATGGGCTGGGCTGGGCTGGGCTAAGGGGGTGGTGGGGCAGGGGCAAGCTCACAGGAGAGAGTCCATTAAAGAGAAAAAGAAATAATAACATAGGTTAAAAACTAGCATGTGAGAAATGTGGATACAGAAACAAATTATTTGAGTCATGAAAATAAAAAAGCACCGTATTTTGTCTTGTTTTGCCAGTGCTTGAGATTCTGCAGCTGGTGACAAAGAGAGACCTGTTCCTGGCCGACACACACATCCTTGAGCTGGAACAGGAGTGCGCAGATCTGGCTGCAACAGCAGCAGCAGCAGCGGCGGCGGTCAACTCCCCATCAGCAGGGGGCGCTACTCTGCCAGAAGACGTGGTGACGTCTCCGGGGAGCAAGGACAGTGGGCGGCGCAAGGCCAAGGACGTGGAGCTGCTGTACGAGGCCCTGAAGAAGGAGATGTGGGAGATCGTGCGGCAGGCCCTGCACTCCCCCACGGCCGGGCCCAACCTGGGGCTGGTGGTGCAGGTGCTGGAACAGGAGGAGCAGGCCGACGCCACCTGGGGCAGCCGGGAGGACGCCAGGGGTGTGCAAAAATACCGTTATCGCAATATATCGTGATACTACTTTTTTACAATATACTTTATCAATTTCTGACTCCTGAAAAGTAAAAAGATTGTTTAAACTTATATTACAGCTCTGTCCTCCAGTAGTTTATAATCTAAATCCTATGCACATTATGTTTTTGAGTTACGTTGAGTTCAGTAATTCTGAGTTATATTTAATTCCGTTCTGATAAGATGTAAGACTATCCAGATAGTAAATAGCAACTGATAGTTCAGCTCTATTTTTATATTTTCACTGAACTATGTAGAATATCGCAATATATTGCAATATACCCAGTATCGCAATGTGTCATGACAGAATCATATCCTATGACAAATGTATCATGATATGTATCGTATCGTAAGTCGTATCGTGATAGAATCGTATCATGATAAATGTATCATGATATGTATCGTATCGTAAGTCGTATTGTGATAGAATCGTATTGTGATAAATTTATCATGATATGTATCGTATTGTAAAGTCCTTGCCCTTACGCATCCCTAGAGAACGCCACCGCTGCCACTGGAGGCGCACGGCCGCGGCAGCTGAAGCGACAGTGGCGGGAGGTCGTGGGCGAGGCGGCGGACGAACACCTGCCTCAGACGGCGGCGGTGAAGCGTGGCGAGCTTTCGGCGTACCTGGGCAAGGTTAGGAGCCGCATGATAGAGGACCTCAAGGCCGCGTGGCTCAACGTGGTGCCCATCTACCCCAAGGAGTACGACGCCTTCCAGGTGTACGTGCAGAGCTACCACCAGGCCGTGTCTCGACGCTTGCGCAGCATCGCAGACAGCCAGCTGCAAATTGAAGACATCTACTCCTTGCTGGACTGGGTGTACAACATTTACAACAAGTGAGCCTTCACTTTTTATCCCTGTCAGAGGTTTTCCTTTTGTGAAATGTCTTTGTTTTGACCACTGATGGGCAGCTTAGATTCAGAAGCTACAGCCCACTACCACATTTGCCAAATCACTGGGTTCTACCTGTCTGCTTAATACAAGTGATTTTGCAAATTAGCTCTTCTACCTGTCTGAAGAGGTGTGCTAATTTGCTGATTAAGTAAATGCCTACAACTAAATACTGGACTGGATTGTAGCTTTTAAAGTCAGGTTGTCCATCACTGGT
Organism: Coilia nasus; assembly: GCA_027475355.1. Taxonomy (NCBI): domain Eukaryota; kingdom Metazoa; phylum Chordata; class Actinopteri; order Clupeiformes; family Engraulidae; genus Coilia; species Coilia nasus. Next base: position 23,508,502 of record CM050215.1, read on the forward strand.
TTTGACTGTTTTCTTTGTCTCAACATTCTGTGTAGGGATGTCTAGAAATCAATAGCTTCCATCACCCACAGAAGAGTAGTTTTTCCCTTTTCTTCTCATATCAGAAGTTTCCTTCTGAAAAAAAAAATGTTTTTCACACATGTTTTTTCCTCTGCAGGGATGTTCTAGAGATAGTGAGCTCGATGACTCCCATCAGCCAAAGGAAGCTAGGTGCACTGCTGTCCTCTGAAGCAACTGACAAACTTGAACTGGACTGCCTGAACTCAGTCAGGGTAAGTAAGGCCCCATGATTCCATTCCTTCAGCAACAACCTGCGGGCGAGGTTCATGTTTTGGTATGCGGAAAGAGTAAACCTGAGACTCTTCCCTTTCACGTAAAACTCGGCAAATCCAGTATCTCATTGCAGCAAATCATTTCAGGGTCAGCTCACAGTTTTCCCCTCCACAGAAGCTGTAGACAGTATACTCTCTCTGAACAACAGACTAATTGTTTTGCTACGTTATGCCACTCCTATATACAGTATTGTGCAAAGGTTTTAGGCAGGTGTGAAAAAAATGCTGTCAACTAGGAATGCCTTCAAAAATGGAAGTGTTAATCATTTATGTTCATCAATCAACAAAATGCAGTGAATGAACAAAAGAGAAACCTAAATCAAATCAATATTTGGTGTGACCACCCTTTGTCTTCAACAGAGCATTTATTCTCCTAGGTATACTTGCAGTTTTTCAAGAGACTTGGCTGGTAGATTGCGCCACACATCTTGAAGAGCTAACCACAGATCCTCTGTGGATGTAGGCTTCCTGACATATACAATCAATTTGGTGTTACTGGTTGATCATACACTTGACTGTAATCCTGCAAAATCCCTGACTTTGTGTGCTGAATTGATGAACAAAAATTATTAACACTTCCATTTTTGAAGGCATTCCTAGTTGACAGCATTTTTTTCACACCTGCCTAAAACTTTTGCACATTACTGTATATTAGGAACAGCTAGTCTGCATCAACTGTCTGGTGTTCTGTTTGCTACTCCTGATCATTGACCACCAGACCACCACCACACCCCACCAAATGCCATTTTTATTTAATAGTTACATCCCTGATGAGTAAAGTAAAGTTTTGCATTGTAATACTTTGACTGTTGCAGGGAAAGGTGACCAATGAGCTTTCTCGTTTACTGGATGAGGAAGAAAAGAGTTGGAGAGAATGTTTAAATTCAGAGAGCTGTCAGATCACCCTGGCTGATACGGTAACACAGGTGAGTTAGCCACAAGGTGCCCTAAATATATCCTATTAAAAGCATGCTTATTACCTTTTCCTAGTATTATAAGCATGTCAGTTGCCCTATCCTGTTATGCATATTTATAATCAATATATAATCATAGTATAGTGGCATGACAGACACTATAATAGCATAGTACAATTAAACCTGATCAGGCACTTTTGTGGCACAAGTGTTTTGATCTTTGTTGCCTCATATCTGCTGCTATTACGTGAGTTAAACCAGTGAACAAATAAATGATTAAAAGTGATGTTAAGATGGAACACAGTGCCTCTATGGATAGAAATGTATTTGTACTAAATGTATTTGCAAGGGTGTATCTAAGAATAATTTGAGCTATTAATCCCAGCTTCAGAATATAAAACCCAGTCATATATTTGATCCAACCATTTTCTGAAGCAGCTGCTGCTAATGAGTTTGTTAGTGAAATCACCATCGTTATGTGCACAAACAGAAGGAACACATGGCAGGGTTTTAACGTTCCGAAGCTGGGAGTGACATCTCTGGGAATAATCTGCGGCTGTCATGGAGTCAGTACTATGTCTTTATTTATTTGTATGACTTTCCGTTAGATGCTGCAGGAAGACCTAGACAGGTCAGCTGCGATTAACAAAGACCTCGGGGCTCGCGTGGCCAAGTGCTGTCTGAATGGTTTTGCAGACTTTCTGTACAGGTGAGACTGCTGCTAAAAGCCCTGTGTTATATTGTTTTATGTCACTCTACTGAATTTTACAGACAACCACTAAAACTGAGAGAACTGAAGGGCACTGGTGGTGATCCCTGGTGGTGATTAAACCTTTTTGTATCCACTGGAGCTCTCGATGTACAAACTGCTATTGTGTGTGTTCACTCTCAGTCAGTGATTTGTAGATGAAGGACAATGTGTGCTGGCTAGTGTTGAAATCTCTCAATTTCCGAAACAGGGAAAAGCACTGTCTTCCGTGAAGATGTAGTTCACATGGTCCTGAAAGAATAATTGGTCATCTATTATTGTCCCCAAATATTTAAACTGGGTGACTTATTCCACGTCCTGGCCCTTTAAGCAGATTGGTGTAAAAGTAGGTGTGGCACTCTTGTGACCTCCTCTGTTACTGCCACCGAGCCACCTCTCCTCTTGGTGATGTTAAGCTACAGAAAGCAAACCAGGAAGCCCAAACCAGGAAGCCAGGGTGGTAATATGCCTGATGTAGGAAGAGCTGTTCGTGTCCTGTTGCCATGCGACAAGGGTAAGGGAGGGCCATGTCATCAGCCTTCAGAGAGAGGCCACTGCTGTTACACTTTATTTTGTTTGTATACATTTAGAAACGTAAAGGAGATAAGACACAACTTTGAGGACCACCTGTGTTCAGGAGAAGAGAGTCGGATAGGCCTGTTTTTATTCTGACTTGTTGGGATTGGGCCACTTAAAAATCCCCTTATTATGAGAGTCAGGCTGGCATTGACATTTAAGATCCACCAAGCACTTCATGAGAAGGTTTACATTCAGTGAAAAAATATGGCTATAAGTCTACGTTCTTTTATTTGTCACATATTCATAACAGTTTACAATTTGTTGTGTAATGTGGTTTGAGACTGACATGAAATGTGGTATGTTTATTGTCTGTTGTTTGACTCATAATCTCCAAAAACCTTTTTACAGCTTCCAGAGGAAAGTGGAAATGTTCCTTGAAACTGTAATGTTGGAACTGAGAGAAGATGAAAGTGCATACATTTCTACAACCATTGCTCTGGTCAACTGTTGTCCGATTTTTAGGTTTGTAGAAAAGTAATCCTTACATTGTCCAAAGTTTATAAAGATGCTCTTTTGGAGACAACCCTTTTACATGTGGACTAAATTTGGATAGAAGGAGTTTTTGCACTGACGTAACAGTCAATAAAGTAACAGTCAATAAAGTAACAGTCGATATTTTTGGTCTGAAACTAGCTAGCTTTAGTCCCTTTTGTTGAATTGTGTTAACTATGCCATTTACCACCATGTACATACAACAACGATACTTTTACACTGTTTCACATTTGACCTATATCTTTTTACATGCTCTTTCTATTTCCAAGTGTTAACTTCTGTGTGTGTGTGTGTGTGTGTGTGTGTGTGTGTGTGGGTTTGTGTGTGTGTGGGTTTGTGTGTGTGTGTGTGTCTGTGTGTCTGTGTGTGTGTGTGTGTGTGTGTGTGTCCCAACAGGGACTTTGTTAAGGAATGTCAGCAGTGTGAATCTGTGGCTGGTGGAGACTCTGCTCAGAGAGCCAGTGCGTCCCTTGATAGAGTCATCAACGTAGGAGTAAAAGTTTTAAGTGACAGACTTTTTGAACATATTAGGGTGAGTTTTACATCTGTGATATGCCCATGTTTTGCTTTTTTTATATTGTAATAAGTAAGGCCTTTATTTTTTTATTAGAAGTTTTGCATTGTCACAAGTTGAGATTCAGTGAGTCTTAATTATGTTTCGTTGTCACTGTAATGTATTACAAAATCATACAAAATGTTTAATTCTGTTTTCATATTCTATGCAAAGCCGCTCTTTGAGAAACTCGTGAAAAGGAAGTGGCTGAACGATGCGACGATGCTGGAGTCGATAGAGATGAGTGTCAGCGAGCACTTCAGGTGCTTCAGCAGCATGGCCAGCCCACCTTACCAGGTACATTTACATTACATTTACTATCATACGCCAGCTATACTTATTATTACAATATCAATTACAATTACTATCATCCACCGTTACACGAATTATTACAACGTCAATTACATTTACTATCATACACAATACATGACACGAGACAACGTTGTTTCCCGGTGAAACAAAACTTGTGTCCTTGCGATATGTTTACGCTAAGCATGTTTTATATGGGCTTGTCCACAGCTACTTGTGAGCGATGTGCACAAGCGAGTGATGGTAGAGTACCTGCGTGCTCTTATGCGCGGGAGGATAATCTGCACGTCTCAGAAAATGAGAAAGAAGATGGCTGGCCGACTGCGTGATGAAGGGAAACACATTAAAATGCTCTTCAAAGACCTGGTTAGTAAACCGTCCCCACTGCATATATGTTTTAAAACAAAATGAATTATAAAAAGAATGAACTGCACCACTTTTGAAATGATCACATCTCCACGATCATTGAGGACTTTGCACAATGGAATTACATTACACTTAGCTGACGCTCTTATCCAGAGCAACTTTCAGTTTCAGGGTTTCAGTTACAGTCCCTGGAGCAGTGTGGGGTTAGATGCCTTGCTCAAGGGCATCTCAACCATGGGTAGGGGCGGGATTCGAACCGGCAACCTTCCGATTGCAAGACCAACTTCCTAACCACTATGCCACAGCTGCCCAATGACTTTTGTGCTGTCACCTTCAGCACAGTGTTTGTATACACTAGTGACTTACATGAATATCAGGTGACATTGTAAATAATGGAAAAAAATATAGGTAACTGAAAAGGGTTCACAAACTTTTATTTATTATTGTTAATAATAAGTTAACATTATTGTTGTTTTTGTTATTGTAATGTTATTGTTGTTTATTATTGTTCTCTTGTTAGGGGTCGTCTGCCACGTGGCTTGACAGTGCCATTCCACACATATCAGAGATCATCCTGCTGGAGGACACGCCGTCTCTCCAGATGGAAGTAGGCATTCTGGTGCGGGAGTTCCCTGACATGCGGTAAGGACGATACACTGTGCACTTTGGCAAACAAAACCTGCAGACATTTGAAATGATGTCAGTTCATACATATTGAGATAATAGCCCACCTGTGATGCCATCCTGCCTTTGTACTTTGTGCATCCCTGATGTATGCTATGAGGAAAAATGAAACCTTGGGTAAGTAGTTTTACCAGTTTTACCACAGAAATAATTAAATCTCTAATCTCACATAAATAACTGGGTGTGCTTACCTTACTCCCACGTGTTATCATGTGCTATCATGTGGGTGGTGATAATGTTTAGTGCCTTTTGCTGCATGTGTCATTGATTTCATGACTTGTACGGTAAACAAGTGAAAATACGCCCAAGTACAAGGAAGTTAGCACATTAATAATGTAAGCCGAGACACACGTGGATAGCGTGGTACGTCTAAAAGTGGAAAAAGGAAATAAACAGACGTCACCCTTTATCTGGCCCTGTCGCAGGAGGAAGCACGTCTCTGCCCTTCTCAACATTCGAGGGATGACTCGAAACCTGGAGCGGCAGGAGGTCCTGAACATCGTGAAGGACATGGAGACGAGCGACGGCTTGGCTCAGCTGCCGCGGGATCACGCGCTCTTCTCCGAGGTGCCCGTCACGTCGGAGATGCACTGCCTCAACATGGCCTTCAGCCGCGTCGCCCTGGCAACCTCCTCCTGCTTCTCCAGCATCAGGCTGCAGTGCAAGAGGCCGTCTCGTCACGAGCCTCATGATGACATTCTTTAGTTCAGTGGTTCTTAACTGGTGGGTCGGGACCCCAAAGTGGGTCGCTGTGCCGTTCTGGGTGGATCACAGAGCTTGTAGTTCAAAAAACAAACTAGAATAGTGGAAATGTACAAGGAAATACTATTAATTTACAAACCAGTTAGCTGTTCAGTTTATGTGTGCTGGTGATAGGGCTGAACAGGACACTCCTGTGTATGTTAATATTCTAATTTTTAGAGTCAGGGTCACTGAGTTGGTTTAAAAATTTGGGTCGTGACTTACTGGCAATGGGGAAATTATGGGTCCCTAGGGCACACCAGTTAAGATCCACTGCTTTAGTTTATGCAAAAGCACCTACTGTGGGACCAAGAGTTGAGACCTCTGCAGACTGGCTTTGACAAAGTGCAGTGCACTTTGCTTGCCTCATTCCACTCCTTTAGATTCCGTTGTCTTCGATACAAGCCCACACATCGGCATTGAATAGTGCTGCCAACATTGTGACGATTATGATTTGTGTCCATTCTCGTCTGTGCTGCTCAGCAAAGTCCTTTATTTTTAACGGCCTTACATTCAATCTTTGGAGATTACAATAACGTTCCCTGCACAGGCGGTTAGCAGAGGCAAAGAAAATTGTCATATTTGACAGTACGCCACAATAATGCCATAGCCTTGAGAACAAACTAATGATGGTGAATGGAATTATGACTTGACATAACTCGTTGTGACATAATCTGCCCTCTGCATTTACATTCCTGCACAGTCATGAACCAAGAAAAATGTTTTACTGTGACTTAAAATGTGTGTAATCCTAATGTGTAAGACCAATCAAAAATTTGAAATGACAAAAAGCACTCAAATGAGAACACACTCCAGTTGATCCAAATGGGGAAGAATTTCAAGTGATTTTGTCATAGTACAAAATGATTAGAAATTGATTAACGGTACTGTGTAGATATAGGATACTGTATTTGACTTTTAATGAACTATTAATGAACAAAAATATATATTTGAAAGGCAGAGTATTTTTATCAACTTCATATATTATGCAATCATAGCTAGATTAAGAAGACCTATTTATGTGACAAAATAAATATTTATTGTCAGTCTTTTGGTGATAGGCATCAAGCTTACTTTAAGTGATGTTTGAAATATGAATAACCCAGTAACACAATTTAGAGATTAAATACAAATCTAAACTTGTCAATGGTGTGTTTTCTTGAATGGTCCACAATGCATATCACATCAACAAAGCTGTACACTGTGCCAGTTTCAACCATGTGACAACATTCATAGTCTGTGAAAAAGATTTTCAGTTGCTCAAAGATGATGAAATGTGACTGGATGAAAGCAGTCTTTCTCTCTCCATGTTGTTCTCACACTGTCAAACACTGCATAGTGGCAACGTAATGGAAGTAAGTGATTGGAAAATAGTCGAAAGAACAATAAGGGACAAACTTATCAAGCTAAAATACTACATTTCTTGACAAATTATTGTTTTATGCAAGTTGAAAATAATTTTACCCGCAAAGAAGACCTTTAATCAAGTTCAACCTTGGAACAATCAGCACTGCATGTCCTGCCACCCAGTATGTCTATGTATGTGACAAATAAATGTCCTTGTATCCTTGAATGAACACTCATCGCTTTCACTAGGGTAATGTGAATGTTACCACCTACTCCACTGTGGGACCACACCAAACACAAACTGCCACTTCTACTACTAGCTTGGTAAACCCGCCCCTCATACTTCATTTCATTTCATTTGTACAAAATGAAATGAAGTACAAGGGGCCGGTTTACCAGGCTACAGTGTAACCCTTATTACTACAGTTTCTTAACTCCCTTAGCAATGTGTCTTTATGGGAAGTAGGAATTAATGAGTCACAGCCAAATTAGCTTTGAATGTTTCCCAAACAGTTCAACACCACAGAAATATAATTTACAAATGTATTTTACCATAAATACTGAACGAAGTTCATACATTACATCATCCATATACATGTTTTTAATATTACAGTTACAAGTGAGTGATGAGTTATCTGTTTGTTGGACGAATGTGTTGATTGGGCTGGTTTGGCCCAATATATTTTAAAGGCAAGTAGTCTGGCTTGGCAATGACTTCAGCACCCATGTAGGGCTGCAGAGCTTGAGGTATACACACACTTCCATCCTGGAGAGGAACACAGAAGGACAGACAGTATAGCAGAGATAAAACACTTCTATGAATCATAATAATTACAAACACATTGAGCTACTTCCTCTATATGACTGGCCCTTTATACAATAAATGTATTATTACTACGACTACTACATATTACCTTTAAAGTGAGACATTAAAGTGTTAATTTCCAGAAAAAGAAACGATGTAAATATCTGGGAACCATTCTTCGTCTGCCTTTATTATAGTTTTGAGAAACAAAACAAAAAACATGGCCTCCTACCCTGTTCTGATGAGTTTCCAAAATGGCAATCATGGTACGGGGGATGGCGCAGGCTGTGGCATTTACCTGTCATCAACACACAGTTACACACAGAAATTTCATTAAGCAATACATTTTGCAATTTGCAGCCAAGTCTGCAATGTATCTGATTTGATTTGATGTGAGCAGAGCTTTACTCTACGGTTAGTTGCAATATAAAAATAGTTCACTCACAGTATGGGCAAAGCGTAGACTGCCGTCCTCTCTTTCATAAAGAATGCTCAGCCTACGGCTTTGGTAGTCTGTGCAGTTTGACGCGCTTGAGATCTACACAGACACACACATACAACAGGAGAGAATGACGAAGTTCTCTTTCAAATAATAGTGGCAGTCGTCCAGCAATCTTTGGCAAAATGTTATTATCTAGAACAGTGATGGGAAACCTGGCTTCTGAAGCTACAATCCAATAGCACATATCTGTTCCAGCCATGTAATTATGTGTCAGCTGATGGTACTTAGCTTAACTCTGTAGTCTGGTATAGGGGTCAAAGCAATGCTAAGTAGTTTCGTCTTCAGTCCCCATACAGGTTGGAAGCGGAATCTTCTCTCATTCGAACTACAAAGAGGCGTCCCGCTCCTCCAAACTTACTTAGGGAGGTTACAGCCCATGGAGGGCGGAAAAGCGAATTCAGAAGTGCCTTTCAGCCTGTTACATGTTGATCAACCACTGAAAAAAATGTGGACATTATTTTAAGTTTTAAAAAATAACTAATATTATTTTAAGTTTTAAAAAAAGACTTAGTGTTGCTTTAATAAATGGAATCACCTCTATTTATCACACAGATAAAGCAAGATGATTTGGAATATGTGTTAAATTGCTGTAGCTTCTGAATCCAGGCTGCCCATCACTGATCTAGATTATTCAGGAAGTACTGAGGTCAGTTCTCAGACTCTAAAGTACAGACCTCTCCAAAGCTGTTCCGCCCTGGCATCCAGGCCTCTATGTCATACTTCCTGTAGGCTGGGGGGCCAAGCTCCTGGGTGGGCATATCAAGGACTCTGCAAGACCAACAAAACATGCAGATGAATTAATATTTTTAATATTATTAATATATTAATACTAGATTGTGTCCATCTATCACTGGGCCTCCTTATATTATTTTTCATTGTCACTTTTGAGGGGCAAGCACACCCTATTAGTACATGAGCACCTTTTATGTACATGAGTACACAGTTTTATATTCAATGCTCTCAGCAGTACCACAGTACATAACAAATAGGCTCAGGAATACAAAAAACACACCAGGAAAAATAAATATTTAATAGCTTATTAAAACTATTTTTAGTATCATAGCCCATTTTTGTAGTCATCCTGCCCAGAATACGATCCTCTTTCAAAGACCTACTAAACTGACAACATCTTAGTAAAGACATACATTGTCTCAAAATTAGCCAAACCTAAAATGGAGTTCAAGCGATGAAAATATTTCTTTCTGGATGGAGACGAATTCCTGGAGCATCTGAGCACTCTCCTCTCCTGATTCATCTCCTGTCACCCCAAACATCTCCACCTGCGCACATCTCATTTGTTATTTACATGAGTTATACACATAAATAAATGCTCTCTGCATTGTACAGTCTCCCTGACCTTGTTAAAGTGGTGTACTCTGTAGAAGCCACCTGCACACATCTCATTTCTTATTTACATTAGTTACATGCACAAATAAATGCTCTCTGCATTACACAGTCTCCCTGACCTTGTTAAAGTGGTGTACCCTGACCATGTTAAAGTGGTGTACTCTGAGGCCTCATTTCCACCGGCTTGAGCGCGTACAGCGCGTATCCGTGTACAATAGGTTTGTATAGGGGCAGAATACGCTCAGATTACGCCTGCGGTGGAAATGGTCTCATCTGTTAACGTGCATTCTAAACGAATACGGACAGAAAATGGGCACGAGCTGAATACACAGAGTGTTTGGTGGAAATAAGCCCTGACCTTGTTAAAGTGGTGTACTCTGACCTTGTTAAAGTGGTGTACTCTGACCTTGTTAAAGTGGTGTACTCTGTAGAGGCCCCAGGTCTCTCTGCCAGTGTCTGTCTCTGCTCGGTAACACGTGCTACTGCACACAGTTCTGCAACAAGATCCTTTATTGTGACTGAGTATATCAGCACCCAGCTACAGTGAGCATCTGTTTCAGAAACACAGGGCTGAAAGGGCTCAGGCATGGTGCCTGAAATCAGGTGTGGGACAGTAGGACACATTTAACATTTGCTATTAGGTAGTGATAACTTTGAAACGTTTTGAAATAATTTCAGGCATATTCTTGTTCTTGCTTTATGCTCTGGAAACACCAATGGTTTTTACCTGACAGGGAGGTCCTTCCAGTTTACAGCATGGTCCATGAAGTAGCCTGCCAACCCAGATCACATTGTGTTATAAGGAGCAGAGCAGAGGAGTCATAACATGGAGCTATTTAGTACCAACACGGTGTCATATTATGAAAGAAAACTTTTAATTAAGGGAGAAAAAGACACCTAAAGATTTCGAACAGTGCAAATATACACTTCATAATTCATAATTGGCGAGTACCACCTTTTATGGTGGGTACTCTATTCTGAGTTTACACGAATCACATTAATATGTCCATATCCTCCACAACCCTGCTATTTTTGTGTCTTTGGGGGTACTGGGTCTTGATCAGGGGGTACCGTACCCCTCGGTACCCCCTATATATCAAACTATGGCTAAGATGGCAGTGGCTGCGAGATTAGCTTGGATGAAGCCTGGCTTGTGAAGCCTGGCTTGTACAGCCTGGCTTGGGTCACCAGACGGAGGGTGTACCTGCGACCCCCACTTCTCCTGTCCCAGCCAGGTTGAGGTCGGGGAAGCGGGCCTGGTCCAGGGCATACACCTGCGAGCGGTGGGCATTGGGCTGCATGCCACAGCCTTCCTGCGGACAGGAAACAGTACCTCTAAAATGTCTTAAACACTCAGTTACTGTAATTTCCCGACTATTAGCTGTGGTTTATACATTCATAAATACTTTAAAATAAGTTAAGCTACATGATTATCTTCATTCATCTTATCTTCATCTTATCTTATAAGACTAGGCTTATTTTGCAACAAACAGTTTTTTTTAATGATCAAGCAGATTATTCTTTTATTACTCATGAAAAGCCATTAAGTGGGGACCTAAGATTTTTGCTCTTGCATTACATAAAAATATTTTTGATATGCAACAATAAACTTGAAACGAATGCGGCATATACATCATTTTTAACTCTTACATTAAATGCAAACTCACAGTCACAGATTATACAGAATGTGTCCTTTATGCACAAAATTACAGTATGGTACAGAAAAAAGAAAAGCCAAACCAGTTCAACTATATTAGATCCCCAACAACTAGACTAGATCCCCAACTAGTCTAGATCCACAGCAAGGTTCCAACAGAAGCTTTTGAGGCACCTGCAATGGATGTTCTAAAAACAGCATGCGACTACTGCAGTGTTCTTCATCATCTTTTGTCATTTTTAAAAAACTATTTAGACCACCAATCTGTACTTACAAACACAGCTCCCTTCAGCATGTCTGGCACAGCCATCTGAATAAAGCCCTGAAACATGAACAAAATACAAACATTTCTAATTCACTTTACAACAACCCAGTAAGTAAGAAACTCTTACTATGGTAAATACAGGAGGACTTCCTGGTTCGACTGCAACTTAGGCCTCATTTCTACCAACTTGAGCGTGTACAGCACGTAATTGCGTACAATATGTGTGTATGTGTGACAGAATACTCTCAGATCAGAAGTGAATACAGACAGAAAACGGGCACTTGCTGTCTACGCGCTGTATACGGAGCGTGGTTGGTGGACATGAGCCCTTACACGGCGCTGCAGCTTGTCCAGTACAAAGTTCTGCAGGGCGGTCTGGAGCCTGGCCCCTGCCCCCCTCAGGTAGTACGACCTGTGGCCCGACACATGGGCCAGACGCCTGAGAACGAGGAGAGGTAATACACAACATCCATAGTCATTGAAAACAACAGTATCACTTCATTTACCGTGCCAACAGACAGTATTCACACCTCTAACTTTAGTGTTTTAACATACTGAATTGAGACACATTTACCGGTGGGTGTCACAGGAGCATGTAAGGTGACAAAATGTTTTATTTTTTTTTTTACCTTTGCCTGACGATGCCCAAAGCCTCACCAATCTCTAGATGACCTCGGACTTTAAAATCAAATTCTAAATTGAAAAATCAAAACATCACACATTAGACAGTGTAGCGAATACAGATAATACAAATACAAAATAACAAATTGTACTTGTCAGGATGCTGTCAATCTCCTATTAAGCTGTGCTTGAAGCTGTTGTCCTGTCAGCCACCTATAAAGCAAGCTGTTCTTTTGACTTCTGCTGTGCGACCTTACCTGGCTTTTGGCCAACGAGCTCCACCACTGTTGCCTGGCTCTCGTCCCCAACAGGCTGGAGAATAAAAGACATGGAGAAGCACAGTGGGCTTACTGCCAGACACAATCTATTTGTATGTTGAAGACATCCTGACCATGCTTGCTTAATTTGAATGCAATATATGATTTCAACATTAGGTGGGAGAAATTCCTTCAAGAAAATACTTCAAGGCAAATATCAAAAACGTGTGACATCCAGAGCAGTAGTCAAAGTGGTGTAAAGTGTCAATGTTTGTCCTTAATTAAATGTTTGACATGCATAGTGCATCACCATTTATACTGAGTTTGATTTAAAATCAGAAGTATATTAGTCAACCCCAGGGAAGTCCCACTCGACCAGTGTAATGTCCTATAGTACATTTCAAAATTGATTAAAATACTGTAGTATATAATTTCGTCTGCAGCATGTTGATATGATCCCATGTTAGGCACACTAATGCAAATGACAAAACACTATTTACGCTATGACTTCTGGCATTCTGCACTCTTCCATAAAGAAATGACTGCATGGTCTCACCACGTCAGGATGGGTGCGGTTTGGCAGTCTGAGAGCCTGCAGGTAGTGAGCCTCCTCTAACTCAGTCTCCTGGATCAACAGCCGACTGAGAGCCACCCTTATCTCTCGCCCTTCCTCTCGAGCCCTCTTATACTCCGCTGACTGGAAAGCATACAAGGATGTATGACTGACATGCCTTTCCAGCACTTCGCATAACAAACAAGTTAAATATGAGCTTGTTAACACAAGCAAACTCTCACAGTGAACAATACTTACATCAGACAGCTCTGTCTTGTTGTGCTGTTCCTAAAAATTAAAATGACATTTCAAATCATGATTTGTCTTTTTTTTTTAAGGCAATGGGATTGTCTACAGTAGTCTTTCTAATAACCTTAATAAAACACATCAAAAGTGAAATAAGCAATTTTTTTAGAACAAGACCTTACCCTGAATTGTATCTAACCACTTAGTTACTTCTGATGAATTTGGCTTAATTTGATGTTATTTGCCTTGCCTTTTCTCCTAAACATATACAGTCTATTCACAGACACACACACAAAACAACAGGTTGTGTATGATCTTACCACAAGCATTTTGACAGTTGCACTTATCCTCCTCTTCTGTTCCTCCAGTGATGCAATTCTCTCACGGACCTCTTGCAGTCGCTGCCACACCAACACCTGTAATAACACAGGCAGGAGGCAGGGGAGTACCAGTGTTGTCTTTAGGTATATATTCTCTGAAAACAATCACCTTCTGTGTTTACAAGAAAATTGGTTTACTTACAATCTCTCCGACATCTTCTCCCCGCAAATCTCCTTTACGCTTGTCAAGTTCAGCGATGACTTGATCAGTCTCATCGCAAACGCGTGACATGTCTAGTTTGGGCTTGTGGCTGTATCCCTCGCGGACATGTTCATACAAACTGCTACGTAGATTTTGAGAAGCAAAACGATACAATACTTTACTCCAACCATATGGTCTTATACCGCATCGTGCCGAAGACTTTAAAGCAAAATTCACAGTATTCCTTAACAGTGAAGTCGTGCAATAGGACGTCGCCATGTTTGAAAAACATCTTCTCCTATCCACTGGCAGGTTACATTAACCTAAGGATGCATTACCGCCATCAACTGCACTGGAGTGTGAAACAAAAAATGTGTTAATGTGTCAGAGGCAAGTTCACTAAAAAGGGAAAACAAACAAAAAAATATTATAATTTTATACCTTGTGCTTTAGGGCTTTAGGAGGGGGGTTTGGGGAGTTTGTGTGTGGGGGGGTCAAAAGGGGGAGGGAGTGCAGGGCAGGGAGAGAGAGTTCAGCATCCTGACAGCTTGTGGATGAAGCTGTCTGTCAGTCAGACTGTTTCGTCTGCTTGGGTTGTGTCATGAGCGTGTGCCCCCCCACCAACAGCATTATGAATGGACTTGTCACAGCACTCATAATCATAATAATAAATAATAAATAATAAGAATATTGTACACGTATAATAAATTATTCGAAATAAATCTCACTTGTGTATCAACATTTTAATATGTAAGTTAACACGTTTTCATATATTTTTGTCTTTTATTTTATTTTATATTTATTATACAAGTTCTCAAATCAAATGCACAAGCTGTCGCATTTGCAAAATTACCCGCACAGTGCATTCCCTGGTACAAGATGTCTTGGAGAAGCGTGCTGATTGGAAATTTTAATCTTGACATGCCATCGGAGCCATTCAACGGTCTGTGGCGTTGAAGAGACTGCCCATTTTGAAATGCATAAAGAGTTGACGTTTGTCATTGGACAGAAAACCGATCAGTCAAAAGAAGGAAAACGGAAGCACCAATAGCATATCCTCTGTGTTTCACATTGAACATTTCCAAATAATGCAAGATGGCGGCGATGTCTGTGTACCCCATGTGTGTTCGTGCCAGCTATGGCCTTCTCCATCTACGGAAGGGTGTTCGGTGCCTAAATCCATCTGTGAATGAACTGTTTCGTGTACTGTCCACTGACACCTCAAAAACAGACAGTAGACCGGGAGGTGGAGTGGCTCAAGCAATTTTGCAAGAACGTCTTCAGCAGCAACAGAGGACACAGGTGAGCTGGCCTTCAGTTCAGTTCAGTTACCATTTTACAGTTCATTTGATTCGTTCACAGTAATGTTTCGTTTCATTAGTTGAACCATTAGACTGTATGTTAGGTATGTTAGATTACATCTGTCGAGATGAAAGTAGGCTCCCGGACTGTTGTGTTGTCTGTGCCTTGACATTCGCACTTGCTGAGTTACCGCCCGGTCAATTTAGCTGTCTCCAATACAGCTTCAGTTCATACGGATTGCTTTACCTCAGTATCAGGGCTGTCATTGGGAGTCTGTTAAATTAAGCTGCTGACTGTCAACATCACAACCCAAAATGATGTACTCCCATGGATCCAGCATTTCAGTCACCTGCTTCTTGAGTTAGGAGGCCAATGTAAACCTCTACCTTTTCGACTGTGTCGCTTTGAATGATCATTTTGACAATTTTTTGCAATTAAAATCAAACATCCATCGGCTTAAGGTCGATCATTCTGCTTTCTCTGATCAACATATATCATATTTTGCGGTTATTTGATATGAGAGTTTTAGGAAAGCAGACAAAACAACCTGTATTTGAT
Organism: Coilia nasus; assembly: GCA_027475355.1. NCBI lineage: Eukaryota > Metazoa > Chordata > Actinopteri > Clupeiformes > Engraulidae > Coilia > Coilia nasus. The sequence goes on from CM050215.1 coordinate 23,524,202, forward strand.
TTTGAGCTGATTATCTGCCTATGTAATTATCCTATTCTAGTTGACATCAGCTTGATCATGCTGCCGACCCTTTAATGTAACCTCTGGCCTCTTTGGCTTACCGTTTTTTCCATGTAGCTAGCTATTGTTCAGTGTAAGCGTGCAGCAGCAAGTCACTTAAACTCACTTTTTTTTAAGTAACCCACCATGCCCTTGAAACTGACGTGTGTTGGACGTGATGGGCGGGGCGGGGCCGATGGCGGTACCGGTTAACCTCGAATTTGCAGTCATCACAAGAGGTTGAATCGGTGTTATGTATAATGTTGTGTTAACCAGCAATGAGGTTATGGTGCTGTCCATGCTGAGATACACTTTTAAAGTGGGACTTTTTGATTTCTCGCCAGGAACCAGTTCTCATCATTCACCCATTCATCCAAAAAATTAATGATTCGTTAACCAGTTTGTTCAGTGACCTTTCCGTATCCTTCTTGATATGGTCTTCATATTACAGGCTTCATATCTTGGTCATTATAGGTGTAATATCTTGGTGATGGGCTAACCTGCTTCTTATTTAATAATATTGGCAACATTCTGTAAGAAATTGTATTAATTGTGTTCATCAAAATCTTAAGCCATATTTAGGAAACCAGTCTTATTCCCTGATATAGGATGCCATGTAATAACACACTGGCTGTCATTAACTGTAGTCAAGATAAGGATGGCAATATTAGTGACTTGTAAAGGTGCCTGGGCATCAGACAAAATGCTTGACAGCTTGTTCCTATAACATCCCAGATGATCAGTGGGGTTAACAATAAACCTGAGAGCTAGCGTAGGGCCTACACTGACCAGTGATGCACGGGTGTGTTTAGAAACATTGTGTTCTCATCCCATGTTTTCAACCAACTTGACAGCACCTCCAACTGCAAATATCATTAAATACAAAATGTATCCCATCCAAAATCATCACATGCTCCTTCAAATAGAATTTTTATGTGCAATTTCCATTCACATATTTAAAATGAGTCTATTGGTTGATTTCTCTGGACTTGTTGTCTACACCTAATACTTCACCAGTTAGGTCCATAGGCCAGCCTGTAGGATTTGTATTAGTGAATGATGGTGGGAGGTTAGTAGGTGTCCCTCTTCCCTCTGGCTAAAAGAACAAATGCCAGTGCCCAAGAGCAGTGACGGGACACTACTGGAGGAGATGCTGTTCTTCGGCTGAGATGTTAAACTAAAGGTCCTGGCTCACTGAGGCCATCCTGATGCTGTGGTGCTTACTGCAAAGAGTAGAGGGTCCCCTGTTTGTCCTGTCATGGCTAAAGTCCTGACCTGACCTTTCTCACTCAATCAGACCCCCCTATCATTCCCTTTTAACTGTCTTATTCCTTGATTACATTACATTACATTACATCACATTACATTACACTTAGCAGACACTTTTATCCAAAGCAATGTAGAAAGGAGGACATAAACAAGCTACAGATATGCAGAGGAACACCGAGTAAGCAAAGGCATAACAAAGTTAGTGCAGCCAGGGTACAGGACAGTGTCGAGAGTGAAGGTTAGTGTTAGTGCAGCCAGGATACAGGACAGTGTCGAGCGTGGAGGTTAGTGCGGCCAGGGTACAGGACAGTGTTGGAGAGTGGAGGTTAGTGTTAGTGCAGCCAGGGTACAGGACAGTGTTGGTGAGTGGAGGTTAGTGTTAGTGCAGCCAGGGTACAGGACAGTGTTGGAGAGTGGAGGTTAGTGTTAATGCAGACAGGTTGTAGGACAGTGTTGGTGAGTGGAGGTTAATGTTAGTGCAGCCAGGGTACAGGACAGTGTTGGAGAGGGGAGGTTAGTGTTAATGCAGCCAGGGTACAGGACAGTGTTGGTGAGTGGAGGTTAATGTTAGTGCAGCCAGGGTACATGACAGTGATAGAGAGTGGAGGTTAGTGTTAATGCAGCCAGGGTACAGGACAGTGTTGGTGAGTGGAGGTTAGTGTTAGTGCAGCCAGGGTGCAGGACAGTGTTGGTGAGTGGAGGTTAGTGTTAGTGCAGCCAGGGTGCAGGACAGTGTTGGTGAGTGGAGGTTAGTGTTAGTGCAGCCAGGTTGCAGGACAGTGTTGGTGAGTGGAGGTTAGTGTTAATGCAGACAGGTTGCAGGACAGTGTTGGTGAGTGGAGGTTAGTGTTAGTGCAGCCAGGATACAGGACAGTGTCGAGAGTGGAGGTTAGTGCGGCCAGGGTGCAGGACAGTGTTGGTGAGTGGAGGTTAGTTTTGTTAGGAAGAGAAGTACTCTTGGACAAGAAGAGTCTTCACAAGCTTCGCTGATTCCCTCACTCTCCACACCAAGCTGGTGTTTGGTTAGCATTCCTGCTCACAGAGACAGCCTTCCGGCATGAGGTGGGTGCCACACACTGGTGGGTGTTTATGAGGTCCCCGTGTTCACTGTAAAGTGTGGGACAGCTGTGGTCCAGTGGTTAGGGAGTTGGTCTTGGGATAGGAGAGTCGCAGCTCCGAATCCCGCCCTACCCATGACCGAAATGCCCTTGAGCAAGGTACCTAACCCCACACTGCCCCAGGGACTGTAACTACAACCCTGTAAATAACTGTAAGTCACTCTGGATAAGAGTGTCAGCTAAGTGTAATCAGGTAATGGTAATGGTGTTCAACAGTGTGATATGAATCCAGTGAGTTTGTGAAGATTCTCATTCATCCAGCTATGAATCCAGTTGGTAGTTGAGCTGTATTGTTCTACCCCCCTGTTCCCTTTTGGACGTCTAAGGGCTCATTTCCACCAGACACTCTCCGTATACAGCGCATAGACAGCAAGTGCCCGTTTTCTGTCCGTATTCATTTAGAATGCACGTTGACGGATTAGACCATTTCCATCGCACGTGTGATCTGAGCGTATTTTGTCACGCATACACACATATTGTACACGGTTACATGCTGTACACGCGTGATCTGAGCGGATTTTGTCACACATGCACACATATTGTACACGGTTACGTGCTGTACACACTCAAGTCGGTGGAAAAGGGGCCTAACCCTTGAAAAGGCAGTACAAGTAAAATGGAAATGGGAAAAAGGCAACCTTGTTTTTTTGCTTCTCCTTCTTCTTCATGAAAGGAGCAACATTCGGAAGGAGACGGCGACCCCAACCAAAGACAAGGCAAGAGGCACGAGAAGGAGCAGAAGGAAAACACAGCCTATGCCAAAAAAGTCGTTATTAGGTTAGCCGGCCTCATGGGGCTCGGTACGGCGGTTGGAATGGTGTATATATTTGGTGAGTAAGAGTAGACAGGCTTCCCACGCTCATGGAAATCCTGGAAAAGTCATGGAAATTGAAAATGTAATTTTCCAGGCCTGGAAAAGTCATGAAATTTTCTAAATTCACTGAAAGGTTTGGAAAAGTCATGGGTTTTTAGTTTCTCCCTAATGCAACTACATCAGTCTGTTAGTTAAGCTGACGTTAACAATAAATGCATTGCCAATATTTTGAATGTTAAACATTTCATATTTACCCTGAATAGTATGCTAAATTCTACACACTTAAGGTGGTGTGCGGCCATGGAAAATTCACTTTAGGTCATGAAAAAGTCATGGAATAGTTTTGAAATTTTGTCAGTGAAAAAGAGTGCGAACCCTGAGTAGAAATCTTTTCTGTGTCTCTTTAATGTACATGTGGGATACTGCTTGTGATAATGATGGTGATCTCCACAGGGTGTTAGGGTCACTAAATTCTTGTAAAATTTAATTGGATAATTGCACTGAAGAAACCCTGTGCATGTGGTATTACACAGATGCACACAGTCATTGGTCCAAGCATTGCACTACACACTGTACTTTGTATAATTGTATGTGACAGAATTAAATGAATGATTTTGAATTTGAATATTATGGTGTTACAGTACATGCAGTATGCATGCAAAACATGTGGGCATGTGAGGTATTGCGCTGCTTGAATTTTCACTGAGTTTCCCTCTTTTTTTAGGTACCAATTCTGTGGATGAGCAAGGAAACAAGGTGTGTGAAATGGTGTTTGTGACTTTTGCTGTTGTAATGCTCAGCATGTTTTTCGTGTTAATTACATTAAATATCAGCAATCGTATGTGGTCTGGTTCTGTGTAGCGTAAGCGTAGCGTAAGAATATTTACTGAATACCAGTTCGCAAAGTTTCAGAACAAATAAACCAGTATATGAGATTTTTTTCTTAAGATATGGATGTTTTGTCTTAAGATATTGCCTTTTAAAGGGATGTGTTATAATTGTTTCTTTGTGACTTCACTTCAACACTCACAAATTCAATGATCTTTTTTTGTTAGATCCCAGACGAGTTTGATAATGGTAAGTTCTAACCTCTTTTGTCTGTCTCGTACTGTCCTGTGATTATAAGTGGCATCTTGATGTGATGCACCATCCCAGAGTAATTCCTGTTGTCTCTTGTCTTTTATTTCTCTGTGTAGATGTGCCAGTCGTTCAGCATTTGAAGAGAACATTGAAATACTTTCAAGACTACAGGCAGGTAAGTGTGAACATAGTGCAATAAGTCCTGGTAAGCGTGGCATAAAAAAATGCCCTTGATTCTGACATTAATTTTACAAGGTAGCCTGACCGTATGTACAGATAATTTATTACCTCTGTCAGGGAGGTTATGTTTTTGCCAATGTTTGTCTGTCTGTTTATTTGTTTGTTTGTTTGTTTGTTTGTTTGTTTGTTTGTTAGCTAGCAGAATAACTCGTTGTGAATGTATCATTCTGACATTTTGATAGTATGTCGGTGTTGTCACTGCCTCCATTTTGCTTGAACTTTGCAAATTATTGTTTCGCATAGATGATTATTGAACCCACAAGCCCGAAGCTTCTTCCAGACCCCCTGCGAGAGCCATATTATCAGCCTCCATACACGCTAGTGCTGGAGCTCACAGATGTCCTGCTACACCCAGAGTGGTCGGTAAGTGTCATCCTCTCTGCCCCTCAATTATTTTCTGTTACACTCCCCCCTAGGAAGAAGAAAACATTTTGCGCCCACCTTTCCATATCATAGTAAATAAATCTTTAAGAAGTAAATAGTAGGTTCTGAAGGTCAGCCCCCGCTTGGACCCTGATCATCAGTGTGAATGAACCTGTTTTAAAATCTGTTCTGCTATCTCCCTCTCCACAGCTTGCAACGGGCTGGCGCTTCAAGAAGAGACCTGGCATAGATTACCTATTCCAGCAGCTGGCTCCCCTCTATGAGATCGTCATCTTCACAGCGGAGACGGGCATGGTGAGCCTCCACCCTCCACTTGTGCATGCACAGTACATAGGCAGGACAGCTTCACAACTTGGAAAGTGCTCAAAACCTGTAAAATGGCAAGCTATGTAATATTTCAACTGCCAAACAGTCATAACGTACATGTTATTTACCAACAAAGTATGGGTTGATGAGCAGGTAAGTTTACAGAATCCCCACATTTTTAATTGACCACATCTACCATGTTTTTGTATTTTCGCTTGGATAAGCATGTGAAGCTAGTTGGCATCTCTTATACTAGTTTTATAAGTTAAGTTTTTTTTTTATTTTGTTGAGGTTTTCTGTTTTGACAATGCTACAATTTCATTGGCTGTGACAGTGGGGGCAGAACATTGGTGGGAAGGCTGATTGCTAATGGTCAGTTACTTGCCCAACACACTGGCGTAGACATTATTGGTTCCTGAAAGCTAAGGATTGATTCCTGAAAAAGAGGGTTGAGGATGGAATGACCGTCCAATATCTATTATTACCTTACAGGGAAATATTAGAATATTGCTGTACAATTTGCATCTTACCCTGAAAGAGGTAATATATAACTACTTCTTCATGGTTGTGCTCCATCTGTCCTCTCCCCTGACAGACGGCGTATCCCCTGATTGACAGCGTAGATCCGCAGGGCTTCGTCATGTATCGCCTTTTCAGAGACGCCACGCGCTATGTGGAGGGACATCACATCAAGGTGGGTTTTTTTTTTTCCATGGACCTGCATGTCAAATACCTGCATTATTTGGACCGCAATAGGCCACTCAGTCTTTGACCTCCTGAGTAGTGGAGGTTTTATTAAGGGGACATGAACTAACAATTATGATGGGACCGTTTAATGACCGCTTCATAATTTTTAATTCAGGTCTATAGTCTGAAACGTTTTTGGCTGTGTTTTTGTAAAAAGAAAACTGGTTTTCCAAATCTACTCTTGCATAAAATACGTTTTAATTTGCCTCCAGAGTGGTGTCCAGAAAAATTGACATGTATCAAAACTCTGGATTGTCAGCTTTACATCAAATATAATGTTGGACCTTTGTATTTTATCATCCAAGGTATAAGCATTCATAATATGTCCAATATTTTTGGCCCACCCATTATATTATATTAGACAGTAGCCTAAGTCCCAGAACAACAGAGTGCTGACATTAAAACTGAATCATGACCAGCCAATTACATTGACACATACTTAAGCAAGGAGTTTTTTTGTTACTGCTTCATTTATTGCAAAAGTACCTTTTTGTTTGCAGTTTTGTACAGTGTTTTGTTGGGTCTGTGTTTTGTAGGACGTGTCCTGTCTGAACAGAGACACCTCTAAGGTGATCGTGGTGGACTGCAAACGAGAGGCCTTCAGCCTCCAGCCCTTCAACGGCATGGCACTACGCAAGTGGGACGGCAACTCTGAGGACCGCACTCTCTACGACCTGGCTGCCTTCCTCAAGAGTATGTGTCTTAGAGGTTGCTCCAGTGTGACCTGTCTGCCTTCCTCAAGAGTATGTGTCTTAGAGGTTGCTCTAGTGTGACCTGGCTGCCTTCCTCAAGAGTATGTGTCTTAGAGGTTGCTCTAGAGTATGCAACCTTTAACATCAACAGAAACAGTTAGGCCCCTGTCCCAACCAAATCCTATGTAAAATTTCATCTGTGTAATTAAAATTGTGCTATTTCTATTAATTAAAGGAGAACTTCGGTGTAAAATGAAAATTGGCATGTTAAAACATCATACCGAGTTGGTATGTGTACTGAGGAGCAAAATTGATTTAGCCTGTTGCATTCAGAGTTTAACTATTTTTTTATAGTTTGTCCCAGAAGGCTAACAATGGAAGTGGTAGGTGCCCTCAGACGAAGCATGACGACTATGCTATTTTTAAACCATTAAAACAGCTCGAAGAAACTCCACACTCCATTGGCAGTACAACAAAGGCCCTGACATTAAAAACGAGGCACTGAGAACTTTGTGTGTGTACACAACATTTATTAATAAAACAGTTTTGACAAGCAGTACCTTGCTGTAGTTTCTCATCGCCGCCATGATGAAAGTCCAAACAAGTTGATTGTACCACTTCTCCTCCTATTCTTCCTGCTGGTTCATGTTCGTCAATCGACTGGTGCGAAGTCAAAACTTGTCAAAACTGTTTTAGTCGTCATGCTTCGTCTGAGGGCACCTACCACTTCCATTGTTAGCCTTCTGGGACAAACGATAAGAAATAGTTAAACTCTGAATGCAACAGGCTAAATCAATTTTGCTCCTCAGTACACATACCAACTCGGTATGATGTTTTAACATGCCATTTTTCATTTTACACCGAAGTTCTTCTTTAATGACCTTAGGGCCTGTTTACACGAGAACGCTTACGGGTAAAAACGACAAAATATTTTATCGGAAGTGCCTTTCGTTTACACGGTGACGGCGTTTTCGGGGCCTAAAAACGCAAAAATTTGAAACCACCCTCCAGAGTGGAAAAGTTGAATACGCTCCGCCGTAGCGTTTCCGTCTAAACGGCCCAAGACGCAAAACTCTGGTCAGATCAGCTCCACTGTGTACGTGTTTACGTCACATACATGAGATAGTACAGGGAAACAAATGGATCCATGCGATTTCCATGCGTCGGACCTTCAAGCTGCTGTAGCAGCTCTAATAAACTTGCAAGAGGCATTCCAGAAAATGTACAGAATTTGTATATATACTATTACTGAACAGAGGAGGATCTGCAACCACCTCTGTCAAATTCTGGATGCACTGGTTCGTTGCAGGCGAGCCAGACTGCTATGGACGAGACCTGGGAGAATGTCTACCTAGCCGCCTGGCATGCATACCCCCATCGAATTCCACACACTTTTGCGTCATCGTATGCACGCAGATTTCCTCCCGAAAACGCTCGTCTAAAGGTGGAATAAAAAGTGAAGACGCGACGCCACTTTTGCGTCTTCTGTTCAGACCGTCATCGTGTAAACGTAGCCTTAGATTACATTGATGTACTAAAATATTTTGAAACATATTCTAATGCTAGAATAATATAAATGTCATTCTAATGGTAATGGTGCTTGTACGTTGCTTAGGGCAAAAACATCTGGTAAATACCACAATCAGGAATATGAACAGAACAGATGGCTACAACAGATGAACAGATGAACAACATGTTAATATCCTACAGTGCCTGCCAACATTGCCATTTCCTCCTTTGCATTTTCACAAGCAGTAGGGTCATTTTGTTTCTTGCATCATTTTAGACCTTAACGTTAGTTCCAAACTGCCAAGACATCAGTCTTTTGACTGACTGACTGTGCTGCTTGACAAAGGCAAAGTGCACTAACTACTTGAACACTGAAACTGAGAAAAAGTTGTTGTACTGCCCAGTCAAACATGTTGCAGGTATAATAGTGGTGATGCTTATATGTACTTTCTTAATATGAATAAGCAAGAGATTTAGTCACAGAACAAAGCAGGTCAATTTCCAGTCTAAACCCAGTTGTAACAAATGTGTAGTTACTGTAGTTTGGCTTTGTGGGCAGTGTGCACATGTGCTAACGGTGGGATCCTGTCTTCAACAGCTATTGCTATCAGTGGGGTCGAGGATGTTCGGACAGTGCTAGAACACTACGCTCTTGAAGAGGACCCGATTGAGGCCTTCAAACGCAGACAAGCACAGCTAGCACAGGTGAGCAATGCCTTTAGCACACACAGTGATCATTAAAAACATATCATCCATTCAGGAACTGCTTATTGTACAGGCTTTCCAGAATGTATCTGTGTGGTCACTAGGGATGTTTAGAACTGTTTGTTGCAGGGTTCACATAACAAAAGTGTTTAAGTGTGTTTATTTTTGGTTGTAAAGAAATTTATTCTGGACTGAAAACAATGACTGCTCTGATGCTCATAGCTTTTGTCATTGTAATCGCTCTTTCTTGCGTTAGTCAGTAGGAAGTGTGTGGCATAAGAATAGTATCGCTCTTACAGTTTTAATAGCCCTTGGTGAAAACGTATGCTAAATGTACACTGACAGTCAATGAAACGCATCAGACAACTTTCTTGTACTTTTTTACCGAGAATCAATTCCAAACATATAAACGAGTACAAATGCACTTGTTTGGTCATAAGAGAGTGGGATGACCACTCGGATGTTTACAATTTCCGCTTCAGTGAATTGGTGATCAGCTGTTACAAAATCATGTGTTTTTCCTGTCTCGTCTTGTCGCCGTTGATGCGTTTTCATTGACTGTCAGTGTATGTATGCTTTTTAAATTTCCCAGCTTGGGATAAATAAAGTACATCTATCTGTCCATCTGTCCATCCGTCCATCCGTCCATCGATCCATCCATCCATCCATCCATCCATCCATCCATCCATCCATCCATTGACTGCATTCACCGATTTTAAATTACATGCTTATCTTTGTGTGTGTGTGTTTATTCTGTCTTACATGTGCATAATAGCAAGAAGAGGAGCAGCGGCTCTTGGAGGTGGCTCAGCAGAAGAAGCAGGGCTTCTCTTTAGGCTCCATAGCGGGACGCTGGTTCAGATCAAAGCAGCAGTGAAACACACACACACACACCTGAGCCCAGCAATGGGAAAGGACCCCAGAGAAATAACTAATCACGTCATGAAGTTGGACATGCCAGTGGGCATTCGTAAACATCTCCTCACCAACGCGCCCCCCCCCCCCCCCCACTGGATTGTCACATTTTGGGGGATCAGGACATATTCATTGCCCATTAAAGACTTCATGGATGTCAGTAACAGATGGCACAGACCTGCACTCTCCCTTCCCTCAGTGTACGGGTCATCCCTGACTCTGACCCCTCAGCCCACATTTCCAAATGGATTACACAACATGTCTGCAGAGACTGAGGATAGGTTGTTCTAAAGCAGTGCTCAGACTGTGAGAAAAAGAAAAGGTTACGGTATACTCTGACCTTACCTGTGATCTGTGTATTTAGGCTCAGAGTTTCACTAGACCCAAGTGTCTGTTGTCTGAAATACTTTTGATTTATATAATGCAGTTTGCTGCCCATCCATTTATTCTTAAATAAATAAGTTATGGCCACTTTCTATTCACTCTCTCTTAAATCGTTCTAGTCCGCTACATTAGGGGTGTCTAACCACAGGGTGGTGAACCGGTACTGGTAGCCAGGTACGGAGTGATACAGGTACGAGGTGAACCAGGTCTGCAGTGAGCCAGGTACGGAGTGATACAGGTACGAGGTGAACCAGGTCTGCAGTGAACCAGATCTGCAGTGAGCCAGGTACGGAGTGAGCCAGGTACGGAGTGAGCCAGGTACGGAGTGATACAGGTACGAGGTGAACCAGGTCTGCAGTAAGCCAGGTCTGCAGTGAGCCAGGTACGCAGTGAGCCAGGTCTGCAGTGAGCCAGGTACGGAGTGAGCCAGGTACGAGGTGAGCCAGGTACGCAGTGAGCCAGGTACGCAGTGAGCCAGGTACAAGGTGAGCCAGGTCTGCAGTGAACCAGGTCTGCAGTGAGCCAGGTACGGAGTGATACAGGTACGGAGTGATACAGGTACGCAGTGAGCCAGGTACGGAGTGATACAGGTATGGGGTGAGCAAGATACACAGTGAGCCAGGGACAGTGGGACGGGTGCAAATAATCCCAAAGCTAAATAATTCATATGTCTCAAGCCTGTAACATGGCACTCATCATTGAAAGTACATAGCAATGAATGTAGCACACATACAGCTCTGGAAAAAATTGAGAACACTGCAAATTTTCCTAAAATCAGCATCTGTACATTTATGACAGCCATTCCCTTCCAGTGTCAGCTGAATTTAGAATTTGGGAGAAATGTTGAACATACAGCTCTGGAAAAAGGGACCACTGTAAAATTACCAGTTTCTCTGACTTAACTATTTATAGGTATATGTGTGAGTAAAGTGAACATTTTTGTTTTATTCTGTAAACTACTGACTTTTCTCCCAAATTTCAAATTCAACTGACACTGAAAAGGAACAGCTGTCACACATGTTGAGATGCTGATTTTAGGTAAATTTGCAGTGGTGTCTTAATTTTTTCCAGAGCTGTATTTATGCACTTTGGTCAGCTTCTGTTGTATAAAATCATTATGTAAATTAACTGAAGTTGAACTTGAACATGCAGCCCAAGAGCCAGTCCATTCGCACTCAACAGCAGCAGGCAAATCATCTCCATAATTAGGTGATTACTTGGCTTTCCTCTCCCTTTTCTGGTGGCGATCTGTGTCACACTGTACTGATCTCATATTTCACTAGAATCTCTGCCTTGTACACAGACTATTTAATGTGTACAAAACACAGTGACTCATTAAAAGGCGCACGCAATCAGGCGCAAGCTATCAGAAATATGTCCACTTCTATGGGGGGGACTCTGTTAATGATTTGAAACTAAAGCTGTAGTTTTGTGTGAAAAAGAGAAATGGACATTAACACCAACACTGGCTCTTCAATGCACAGCTATTAGTGCTTTGGAGTGTCAAGGTATCTCAGTCGAATTGCAATCTTTGTTTCCAAGGTAAGGCTTGCTGCTCAGTCCAGTGGCCTAAACCCATTTGACATTAGGGCTGGTGTCATCACCACACTTCCAAAAGAGTAGCCTATCCTCACATGGGACAGACTTCATCCTGCGCTTAATATATATTTGAGAAGATACAATGCCGCTCCTTTTACCTAATCTAACCTTTTTTGGTTACTGGAAAACATAAAAAAACATCACTACCGCCAACAACAAAAACACTGTCAAGCTATCACAGTCAATATATTACATTGACTACTCATGTAATTAAAAATACACTACAGCAAAGAATCAATCCAGTCTAGATGTTCTTTAACAAGCTTCAAACTGCACTAAGCGACTGTACGAGAACTGTCCGTGTTCACACTCCTGTACATTAGGTGACGGTATGCACTAATGAGAGGCAACCCAACCACCAGTAAACCAACAACAAGAACACGATGTAGATTGGAGTATAACATTCACAAAAAAGTAGGGGTACCTAGGCCTACGAGCAGGAGCAGGAGAGAGGAGAATGTATTCTCAAGGATGAGATTTGGACATACCAGTTTGAATAGTACTCTACATCGAATACTGAAACATGCTGATGGTAACTGTGTTTACTGTGGTGTCCAGAAACTGTAGATCATGTTTTTATACAATGCCCAAGGTACCAGGAAAACAGGCAAAGTTTAATAGAACAGTTAGAGAGAGAAAAGATTCAGTTTAATTTGCAAGATATTCTACAAAGGAGTACTGGAGTTTGATTAAATTTTGTTTTTAGATTCCTGAAGAGCACAGGACTGTTTCATAAAATTTAGATTTTTTTTTTCGTATTTTTCATATTATTTTGTATTTCCTTGTTAGGGTTAGACTCCAGATTCATACCCCAGTCCAGCTGGTGGCGGTAATGCACCATTAACGTTAGTTTGCCAACCGCCATAAAACCTACAGAAGAAGAAGAAGAAGAAGAAGATTGGAGTATGATCACTTTAACGTTCGCATTTTGTAAACGCCTGTGAAATATGGCAGTCCCAGATGTCTTCCAGACAGAAATAACATTTGTAATTACAGAATTAATTAATGCTGCACAATTAGAGATAGCCAAAGTTGTAACATCATGTGGCGATGGCGAAGTTTTGTCAACAACTGAGGGCATCAACACTAACCTTACGTTACCTACTCTGGACGAAAAGAAAAAGGATCAGATGGTGAGTGAAGTTGACGTTATGTTTGGCGGCAAGTTTTAACAACACCGGTGGTAGTTGTATGGGACCATATTCAGTTGTCTTTATTGTACAGAATGTCTCTATTTGTGTATTGATTGTGTACTACTACATGTCTATATGTTGAATTTGTATAGACATCTAACATCTGCCCGAGTGAAATCTCTTGTATTTAAGTATACTTGGCAAATAAACTGATTCTGATTCAGATAGTTGCAGGATTGTGTGTGAAGTTGAACGTGCGTTAATGTTTACTGTAAATGAGTCATACAGTAAGCTTTGTAATTTTTGACAATAAGTTGCAGTTTTCATCACGATGTAAACATTTTTTCTTCTGACACGCCTATTTTCAAAGGTGAAAATCTTCCGCGTTGGTTTACAACTTCCGGCCGGCTTGCCACAGCCATATGCCGCATTTGACTTGAGCTAGACGTTTGCATGCGTTTGCATCCGTTTGCAGCCTGACGCTGAAAATGTTGCATTGTGGTTAGAAATTGTGTCCGACATGCCCGAAATGTGTGAGGTTGTCACGAGTTGTCACAACAATGCGACCATGACACATGACCCGAAAACTCGCGGGAGCATGACGCTTACAGACAAATCGTACAGACCTTTGCAGTTGCCTCCACACAACTGCAAGTGGCTAGCTAACGCCTCCTCGGTGACGCTACTTTGCCATGGTTGGTTAAAAGTTCACTGACGTCTGTGCACGTGCATTGTCCGGTGCTCCCCGACTGGACTTGTCATCTGAAGTGTACGTTATTGTACTCCAATTTGAAGATATATCTCTTCTCTTTATTTTTACCTTGTTCTGATGGTTTATCTGACGCTGTCAAGCCCGGCCCATTATTTATTTAATTATTAATCCCATTTCTCTTTCATTGTCCGTGTTATATATCTACTTATGGTCTTTGTTTTATGGTTTTGCTGTCTTAGTTTTCATGTTTGTGTTGTGGAGCACTTTGGGGCAACTCGTTTTGTTCCAATGTTAATCTAAACAATAAGAAAGACTCGACTTCAATTAAACTCTCAGTGCACCCCACTACAACCATAGACTGTAGAGGACTACAACCCCCGCCCTCCCTCTCCACACATGACTTGTGTGTCATCTGCTACGATGATCGGGGAGGCGCGAGCTCAGTCTCGTTAGGATTTGTGTTCGACTTTATTTTCCTCATTTAATGCCCACCCCTGCTGTGACCAGCAATTCTCGTTGACGTATGCAGCCAGTTGCAGACGGGCGGACTGGAATCTCGAACGAGCCTATAGACATATAAACATAGACGCCGCCTTCCGCGTAGAACCATACGTTATCCTCGCCGCCATATTGGATGTGGCAAAGTGGAGATTCTTCAACCGTCTCTAGACAGTAGCCTAGAATAAAGATGCCTCATTCATGTGCTGCGTTTAACTGTACTAACAGGTTTACCGTCCAAACGAGGTCACATGGTATTACCTTTTACAGATGAGACTGGAAAAATACTTTTCATTGTATTTGGCCATTATAACGTAATTTTACAAACAGAAGTAACTGACTTTGTGCCTAATATGAAGTCTCGCGCATAATAGCTGCTCGGTGAAACCATGCTTCCAAACAACGAAGAAGTCTTTCCTATTTAACTAAATCCGTAACTACGCTGATTGTTGTTAGTTGCTTAACTAACTTTGCACATACTACATAGGTTTCACAAAAATAAAGAGATGAAAAGGCAGTGGGAGACAGATGTGCGACGGGAGGGGTTTTCTGCTACTCCATCATCTGCAGTGAACACTTCAGAACGGAGCATTTTGACAGGACCAGAGCGCCAGGATAAGAGAGGGAGCTATTCTTTCTGTCTTCAGTTTCCCAGCTCATCTCCACAGAGAATGTGTATAGGTATAAGCAGCGATGATTAGATACTTCGGTGCCACACTATGATGAACATGTTTTTTCCCTTTCTGAATGTGAACCTATTTTGTTTTGGTATGACGTTAGAATTTGGCCGAAGTCAGTTTGGCGGTGATTCAGCTCACTTTATTCAACGGGATTAGGCCTAGGTCTGTGTGGTGACTCAATAAATAAAACAGTTATTTTTTTATTTTTAATTCACTATTTCCAGTCAAATTTAGATCGGTATTGCTCGACCCCACCTCTGCTACACGGAATATTGACGAGTCACATATTGATTTCGCACACTATTTATAACCATCACGTTATAAAAGTTAAACGTTAGACTATTTAGGCTGTTGTTTTGATGCCTGCTTGTTTCCCAGATATATACGTGTGTGTCTAAATGGGTGAATAAAATGCATCGAGTTAAATACCTTTGTAGAAAGGCGCTTTATGAAGTTCGGCCCATTTACTTCCACTGGTTTACGGGGTAAATTTGCCACATCCAATATGGCGGACACGCTGACGTATGCCAGCAACGGGCCAGCAGCTCAATGCGGCGTCTATGTTTATATGTCTATGGCCACAGCCATAGACATCCTATACATATGTATAGGATGTCTATAGCTACAGCAAGTCAGCTACGTCCCAAAGCCCTGCGAATTTAGATGGATAAGCTAACTTAAAAGACACAAAAACAAGATTATAAGGTCGGATGGAGAGATTGTACTTCGTCACCCTAGGTTAATGAACTCCACTGAGTGACTGGATGATGTAGCGGTGGGCTTAGGCAGGCGGCGATTTCATTTAAATTTGCAGGGTTTTCTGACGTAGCTGACTTGCTGTAGCTATAGACATCCTATACATATGTATAGGATGTCTATGGCTGTGGCAAGCCGTCCGGAAGTTGTAAACCAACGCGGAAGATTTTCACCTTTGAAAATGGGCGTGTCAGAATAAGGTGAATAAATTGAGTGGTAGATGCTCAATCAATTCATACAGCGTACGATAATTTTCTTAATAAGTATTTTTCTACCATTATAGCTGCAATCACTTACTGGAGGGGGAGGCTAATATTGTACGTGGGGACTCAACTAACTTTGGTTCCAGGCAGTCTTGCAAGCCAGCATGTCAAGGGAGCTAGCTAGTTAGCATGTACATACCAAGCTATAGCGTGTAGCTTAGCCATCTTTCTCAATTCACTTGCATCGAATAGTAAAATCCATAAAGTTAGCGATTCCATTTACAAACAAATTCTAATTTCTAAGCTTATTTTTCGAGAAATACTGATGTAAATGTTTCCCCAACATGAATAGAAAAGTAAACGGGCATGGCTGTGGCTACAGCTTGTTATCCAAACAGTACGGTAAATTTTCTACTGTGCGACAGAAACTCACTAGCCGACGCATGATTTATGGCGTCATTTTTAGCATAATTTCAGATAAACGTTTCTTACAAGGCAATAACATGACAGATGTCCGATCGAAGCAAATATGTTTTGCTGTGTCCTCTCCGGTTAACAACAATGCCAATATCAAGGTATGGGTGGCTTCTCATGTAAAGTTTTCATTTCAAAGTGACGCTAAAATGAATGGAAGTCAACGGAATGCTAAAGGCTTTTGGTCCCTTTCCGGGTTGAGATTTCCCCATGGGTGCTTCAATTTCCGGATATGTTCCTACCCCCTTGACTGCAATAGACAGAGTTGTTCAACCGGAAATACTGAACCAACCGGAAGAATGTTTTGACGACCATGGTCTCTTCCAGAATAAGGTGAATGCAGAGAGCATTAGTAGAAGAGATGGTAGGCTACATCATAGAGCTGAATACAATACTAGAGTGGACACGGCATTGGCTGACCACACGGGAAAACGTCCGACGCGGCCGCCATCTTGCGTGTGCTAGGCACTCAATGTAAATAAGCGTAGAATGGACCCACCTCTGTCAAAAACGGCTTTGTTCTGTGAAAATATCCACTGACACACTATACAATGATGATATTTGAAATGCCTGACTCTATATGTACGTAAATCGTATCAAAGAAAACGATAATTAATGATAATTAAAACGACACAATATGACCTGTCATTAGTATAAAATGACACCTACGGATCAACAATGAATATACTAGCTAATATAAAATATCAATTTATTATACAAATCGATATTTGTGTTCCTTACTCAGCACTGCGAGGGCTAGGATTCCCGGCCGGCAGTCGCAAGATGGCGGCAACGATTGCCATGAGAAGTGCGCCTGTGTCCACTCTAGTATTGTATTCAGCTCTATGGGCTAGATAGGCAGAGCAAGATCCTTCATGACGAGCCACTTCCTGGAACCACGTTTCCACGAGGGGGGCTCGGCACTAATCTGACTTGGCATGCTCCGTAGTGTTGAGGTGAGTTATATTTCTAAGGAATGGATGTACATTTCGGACACTGTATCATGATGGCCAAACACCCCTACCAGTTTAAGAAAAAGGTTCTCCACTCAACTCCAAATCAACTTTAATTAACGACTATTTTGAATCATATTAGTCCACGGTACTATCTACTACAGCCAAGCACATCAACAACACGTTTGGACCAAAAATGAGAGGCACAAGCGATGAGTAATATAAAAAACAAAGTATTATTAAATATAACGTTATAAAAATGATTTTAAAATATTTAGACCTTCAGAGACTGGCGGTCTGCCAGTAGCCCTCTGAACATGCAAATCTTGGTCTTTCACCATGCATGTTGACAGTGGCCAGATGATGTTAGTTTAAAAAAAACTGCCCTGATGTATTACCAAGATGGCTACCAAGTAGTGGGTCTGTACTAAAACGTCTGATTTTGGCTATCCATATTGTCTTAAAGGACAACTTCGGTGTAAAATGAAAATTTGCCTGTTAAAACATCATCCCGAGTTGGTATGTGTACCGAGGAGCAAAAATTATTCAGCCCGCTGCATTCAGAGTTAAACTATTTTTTATCGTTTGCCCCAGAAGGCTAACAATGGAAGTGGTAGGTGCCCTTAGACGAAGCACGACGACAAAGCTATTTTTAAACCAGTAAAACAGCTCGAACAAACTCCACACTCTATCGGTAGTACAACAAAGGCCCTGACATTAAAAACGAGGCACTGAGAACTTTGTAAGTGTACACAACGTCTATTAATAAAACAGGTTTGATAGGCAGTACCTTGCTGTAGTTTCTCGTCGCCGCTATGTTGGACGTCCACATAGCCGATTGTCGAACAAGGACCAGCGGTCAGAATAGGAGGAGAAGTAGTGCAATTTAATTCCGTGAAACTGGAGGGATTTCATCTGTTCGTGACAATATCCAGTCATTGTGCCCATTTAACAGAGCCATGGTCCCAGCAACGGCACCTAATCCACCAAAAAGGCTACATCTGAAGAGAGGTGCCATTCGGAAACCTGTGCGACTTGGTGGAGATGTATGTCCAACAACAAAGTCAAGAGAGAACTGCAGCCATGGCGACAACAATCGGGAGATATTTCAAGGCCCATTCAAGTGTCGTTTCACTTAGGACTGAGTCTCGCGTGCTGTTGTTGACGGAAGTCATGCTGTGCACGTGAACAGGGATAACACGATTTGGAAGACCAGCTTCTGCTGCAAAGTGTCCTTATCACGCATGGGTAACCTGTGAAATATCTCCCGATTGTTGTCGCCATGGCTGCAGTTCTCTCTTGACTTTGTTGTTGGACATACATCTCCACCAAGTCGCACAGGTTTCCGAATGGCACCTCTCTTCAGATGTAGCCTTTTTGGTGGATTAGGTGCCGTTGCTGGGACCATGGCTCTGTTAAATGGGCACAATGACTGGATATTGTCCCGAACAGATGAAATCCCTCCAGTTTCACGGAATTAAATTGCACTACTTCTCCTATTCTGACCGCTGGTCCTTGTTCGACAATCGGCTATGTGGACGTCCAACATAGCGGCGACGAGAAACTACAGCAAGGTACTGCCTATCAAACCTGTTTTATTAATAGACGTTGTGTACACTTACAAAGTTCTCAGTGCCTCGTTTTTAATGTCAGGGCCTTTGTTGTACTACCGATAGAGTGTGGAGTTTGTTCGAGCTGTTTTAATGGTTTAAAAATAGCTTTGTCGTCGTGCTTCGTCTAAGGGCACCTACCACTTCCATTGTTAGCCTTCTGGGGCAAACGATAAAAAATAGTTTAACTCTGAATGCAGCGGGCTGAATAATTTTTGCTCCTCGGTACACATACCAACTCGGGATGATGTTTTAACAGGCAAATTTTCATTTTACACCGAAGTTGTCCTTTAAGCCAACTTCACAAAACACGTGTGTCGTAACTTCTTTTCACTTAGCTAAGTCTTAGCTAATTCTCGTTTTCTGTTTTACTCCGCAGGTTCTTATTTCTTCCATACTGGAAATGTTTGGACGCGAGGCTGTGCGCAAGCTCAACAGAGTTTTTACAGAGTGCTGCACAGCTTTGCAAAAGGAGTGTAAGCAGAGTGTGCAGGAGAATAAAAGCCTGAAGAAGAGGCTTGAAAACATGCAGATGAAGCACAAGAAGGGTCTGCACTCAGCACGGCTGAAGGCCCATCCTCAGTTTAAATTTACCCGGAAAGAGGGAGCAGGTGCACCTTCGAACCCGCCAGGTATACTAGTACTTTATCTCACTACATGCTTCTAGTACTTTACCTCACTACGTGCTTCTAGTACTTTACCTCACTACGTGCTTCTAGTACTTTACCTCACTACATGCTTCTAGTACTTTACCTAAATACATGCTTCTAGTACTTTACCTCACTACGTGCTTCTAGTATTTTACCTCACTACGTGCTTGTAGTACTTTACCTCACTACATGCTTCTAGTACTTTACCTCACTACGTGCTTCTAGTATTTTACCTCACTACGTGCTTGTAGTATTTTACCTCACTACGTGCTTCTAGTACTTTACCTAAATACATGCTTGTAGTATTTTACCTCACTACATGCTTGTAGTATTTTACCTCACTACGTGCTTCTAGTATTTTACCTCACTACATGCTTCTAGTATTTTACCTCACTACATGCTTCTAGTATTTTACCTCACTACGTGCTTCTAGTACTTTACCTCACTACGTGCTTCTAGTACTTTACCTCACTACATGCTTCTAGTACTTTACCTAAATACATGCTTCTAGTATTTTACCTCACTACATGCTTCTAGTATTTTACCTCACTACATGCTTCTAGTGTTTTACCTCACTACATGCTTCTGGTCACTCACGCATGGAAGCCACGACATTGCCACCCACATGCCAATGTCTGGATGTTTCACTGCAGAGAGAGAAGAGGATGTTTCTGATAACGGACTAGATGCCCTCAATGGGGATGCCCCTGCTGTGTGCAAAGCCCCACTCCACCACACAGACGTCCAGGACGCGTCCTTCCACCAGCTGTCCAAAAGAAAGACTTTTGTAGTGAATATCAGTCTTACGCCACCAGACCTCTCCCCTCAAAATACAGAAAACAATTCTGATGTGCATTTAAACCAAGCAAACCAACAAACTAAGAAAAAGCCTGCTGAAAAGCGATACACCTGTGACCTATGCGGAAAGAAGTATTGGCATCTAAAATCTCTTAACAACCACAAATTCTTACACGAACGCAAATTACTGAAGTCCAAATACAACTGCGACAGCTGTGGTAAAGTGTTTGCTAAGGAAAGTTCTCTACGATCCCATGAGTTCGTGCACGCAGGAGTAAAGCCTTTCACCTGCGCAACCTGTGGCCAGGGTTTCACTGTCCACAGGAGTCTAATGAACCACCAGCGCATCCACACAGGAGAGAGGCCCTACTTGTGTAAGACCTGCGGGAAAAGCTTCATTCAGTCAGGGCAACTGAGGATGCATGAGAGGCTGCATTCAGGGGAGAAGCCGTACGAGTGTGAGCAGTGTCACAAGGCTTTCCGCCACCTGCGGACGTTAAAAGCACACAGCGTTGTTCACACAGGAGAGAAGCCTTACAAGTGCAACATATGTGACCGCAGGTTTGGCCTCAGTGTTAACCTCAGACGACACCACCTCATTCACACGGGGTTGAAACCGTTCGTTTGCATGGTGTGCGGAAAAAGTTTCAATCAGAGGAGTATCTTAAAAGGCCACATGCAGGTGCATACGGGTGAGAAGCCTTTCATGTGTGACATCTGTGGCAAAACGTTTGTTTATAACTACGCTCTAAAAAATCATAAGCTGACACATGATGGGGTTAAGAACCGGGCGAAATCGTCTGACCAGTCGGGTAATCCTCAAAGGTGTCATGTGTGTGGCAAATGCTATTGTTCTGTAGCTTCCCTGAAAGTCCACATGAAGCTTCATTCTGGAGAAAAGCCATTTAAGTGTGATTTGTGTGACAAAACATTTGCTCAGAAAGGGTCTTACACTATACATCAAAAAGTCCATACTGGAGAGAAGTCTTTTACGTGTTCTTACTGCTCGAAGGCCTTCAGTCTGGCAAATTCACTTAGAGTGCACGAGCGCATTCACACAGGGGAGAAACCGTACAAATGTGACACGTGTGGACTGCCCTTCCGTCTGCAGGGAAACTTAAAGAGACACAAGCGTGTCCACACTGGAGAAAAGCCTTTTTCATGTGATGTTTGTGGGAAGAAGTTTGGTCAGGCTAATAACGTCAAAGCTCACATGCAGGTCCATACTGGGGTCAAGCCCTATTTCTGCCAGAAATGTGGTAAGAGGTTTTCCTGGGTCACAAATTATAAAGGTCACAAGTGTGTTCCATGTTAAATTTCAAGCTTGACTACAAATTCAGTTGTCCTAATAAAAAGTTTTGACATGGTTTAAACTGTATTTGAATTAAGATTTATTTACAAGCTCTTGATGGTGGTTTCCGAGAACTTTCCCTCTCCATTCTCATGACAAAGCATGACAACATCACACAAAACACATTTATAACAGTATAACTTGCAAAATGATTGATTGAAATTTGACAATTCCTGCATAGTGGTTATATGATATTCTGTACAAAATACTCTGATGTGTCATGATTGGGCAGAAATTGTGGGACTTATATTTTGACAAGTGTTTTGTTTTTGCAACATTTATGTTAGGTTGGGTATAAATGTTAACTCGTGCCTAATGATGAAGCAGTCATAAATGGATTGTGAGAAATTTAAGAAAACTGTTGTGAATGTGTTATAGACAGAACTACAACCAAGCAGACCACTGATTCCGATAGTGCATGTGTAGCAGTCGTTTTTCATTGGTTCCGAATTTTTCCAGACCAGGAAGACCTTAAAATAGGCAGGTTGGCCAGACTGACTTGAACATGAAATTTAATGTAGCGTCATAAGAAGTATGGTTGGGCCCAGGCTACAGACACACACACACACAAACAGGCAGTATGGGCAGGCCCAGGCTACAGACACTCACACATACACAGGTAGTATGGGCGGGCCCAGGCTACAGACACATTCACAGGCAGTATGGGCAGGCCCAGGCTACAGACACATACACAGGTAGTATGGGCGGGCCCAGGCTACAGACACATACACAGGTAGTATGGGCAGGCCCAGGCTACAGACACATACACAGGTAGTATGGGCGGGCCCAGGCTACAGACACATTCACAGGCAGTATGGGCGGGCCCAGGCTACAGACACATACACAGGTAGTATGGGCAGGCCCAGGCTACAGACACATACACAGGTAGTATGGGCGGGCCCAGGCTACAGACACATACACAGATAGTATGGGCGGGCCCAGCCTACAGACACATACACAGGTAGTATGGGTGGCACCAGGCTATGGTTACAGTAGAACTAATATGACAGAAAGTCAGATAGTAGATCTGGAGCTCCCATCAAGGCTCAGTGCAGTCCACTTAATGTGTTTATTTATGTGAATGTGTTCATCTTTGTCAACGGAGTCTGAGAGACAGGTTTCCACTGGCAGACATTTTCTTTATTTTACACATTATTTTACATGTGAGAGTCCTTTTGGTATATGGTTTAGTAAAGTAAAGAAACACAGAAGACAGGAATACAGCAGATCCGAGGCTGTGAAGGTGGCCTGTTACGCTTTCTTCCGTGGTAAGCAGGCAAACAGGAGCCAGTATAAGGACAGTGCAGTGCCTGAAACAACAGCACAGAGAGGGCATAAGTGGTGTTATAAATATGGGTATCTGAAAAAGATCAGGCTAAATGGAGTGCCTGAAACAACAGCACAGAGAGGGCGTAAGTGATGGTATAAGTATGGATACCTGAAAAAAGATCAGGCTTAAAATAATACAGTCACCCAGAGTATTCCACCATTAAAAAATTAATTGCATGCTGTACAGTCAGGGGCAATGCTAGTAATTTTGGGCCAATTAAAAAAATACAAATTTGAGCCCCCCCCCCCATCTCCTAATAATAGTACTAATTTTGCTCTCAGGGGGCCACCTTGTCAATGTTGGTGCCTCAGAATAGCTCTAACTACCCCCCCCCTCCCCTTACCAACCCACCAGACACACCCACAGACACCATACCCCGTGGCAGTGCCCCATGGGTAGAGTAGCTATTATTTTCAGTGCTGTTCAACACATAAGTCACTGCAAAAGCACAATATTTGTTACCTGCAAGGGTTATGCCCATGGTGAAGCGATAGAGCAGGACATCGGTGGTGCCACCTTTGATGTGAACAGGTAGGCCGTTGTCCATCTGTGACGCAGTAATCAATTATTAAACTCCACAAGTTACATTGTTAGAAAAAAACCTGATCACATTCTGTGTAGAATTCTGAGCTTTGACTGTGATAGACCGGAATCTACTGCAAGGGACAGCCTGTATAAACGGTCTCTTTAATAAACGTTCACTCTTTATATCCGAAGATCCACCATAAATGACCACACAGTTCTGTTACTGTATGGTTGTATTTTTTATGTATTTAATCTCTGACTCTTGAATTCTGGTAGCCTGGCTGTCGCATCAAACTCATAGACGGAGCCTGGTCCGGCAGACCTCCTATAGACTGGAAGTTCTCCAAGGCAGCATCAACGGGCGTATTTTAAATGCTTTTGTGTATTACTGCACAGCTACGACCAATCAGCCCACTAATTCCGATGACATATGGGTAGGGTTTGGGCCAAGGCTACATACACACACACAGACACACAGGCAGTATGGGCAGGCCCAGGCTACACACACACACACACACACACACACACAGGCAGTATGGGCGGGCCCAGGCTACACACACTCACACACACACACACAGGCAGTATGGGCGGACCCAGACTACACACACACACACACACAGGCAGTATGGACAGGCCCAGGCTAGAGTTCTGATACTCTTACCTGGAAAACTTTCTGATGCTCTGGAACTCTGTTTTTTAGCTGTTTCGGGGTCGTGCTGAAAGCCCGGCGAGCCACTATGGGGAGATTCTGGGGGAGAAACACAGCATGTAACAGCATATACAAACAGGGGTACAGATAACCTAAAACCACATGAGAACACAACAAAGGCAGAAAACACCATTCAAATAAGCAAGAAGATAGAGTTAGAATTGTACAATATCATTTACAAATTGTCTAGGGCATAGGGTTGCCATCTATGACAAAAAAACGGGACATTTCGGCTAACCCAATTAACCTTTTTGCTTATAAGAAGCGACCTGGGTGTCAGTGTCCCGGGAGAATATCAGGTCAGACCAGAACAGTCCCCAGGTGGCAACACTAGGGCAAATCAGTGCCATGACATTTTAGCCTAGCCCTGGAGGGAAGGCAGGTTCATTCAGGATAGAGAGACATTTCATAGTATTACTGAAAGAGCACTATTGAAAAAGTTGGATCATTTTGGACCAATTTGATGGTGACAGCATGTCTGAAAAAAGTTAGGACAGGAGCAACACAGGGCTAAAAAAGCAAGCAGTATAGAAAAGAATCCACGGGAAGAACACTGAGCAACATATGGAGATATTTGGCATCAAGTCAGTAGCATGATTGGCTATAAAAGGTCTCTGAAATAAGAGGTCTCTCAGAAGTAGTACGGATGGGAAGAGTCTCTCTAAGCTGGGAAAGAGGAAAAGACTGTGCCTCAATGTCACATTCCAAAGGTTTCGCAGGTGTTATCATCAACAGTGCATAACATCTACAACAAAAGATTCACAAAAACTGGAACAATCGCTCTTTGCACGGCACAAGGCTAAAGACCTCAGGCTCTCAGATGACACTGCCTCACTCACCAGCATAATTCTGTCACTGACATAACTAAATGGGCCCAGGAATGTTTTCAGGAACCACCGTCTCTAAACACAATCCGCTCTGCCATCTGCGGATGACAACTAAAATTTGACATACGAAAAGGAAGCCATAATGTTAACATGGTCCAGAAGCACAGACATGTCCTGTGGGCCAGGCGTCATTTAAAATAAACTATGGCAAAGTGGACATGTCACAACCTGACATACTTGTTGGAAATGATGGATGTTGTGTTCTCTAGGCTACAGAAGACAAAGACCTGCCAGTGTATTATCAGCATTCAGTTCTAATCCAGCATCGCTTTTGGTGTTGGGGTGCATGCATTCGTGCATAAGGTGCATATTTTGGAAGGCAGTGTAATTGTTGAAAGACATATAAAGATTTTAAAGCAGCATATGCTCCACTCCACTGGATGGCTATTTCAGGGAAGGCTATATTACTAAGGTTGTATTACATTTCATTACGTTTTCTGTAGATTAGTTTTTAAATGTGTTTTCAGTCAATTTAACCAGGGATGGGATTTATTGTGCAAGGCACTGTAGTGTCATTACCCATAACCCCTCACCCACCACATGACCACCCCAGGACCTTGGCTCAGCACCAGCTAGCGTGTGTGTGTACGTGTGTGTTTGTGTGTGTGTGTGTGTGTGTGTGTGCTAAATGTGGAAACAGCAGAGCAGTGTGATGGTGAGGGAGAGATGACCTGGTTTGACTTTTGAAAGAGGACTAATGTCTACGTGCTCAAACACTGCTCTACACTGCTCTACTGCTCACAGCACTACATGCTGCGCTGGTTTTTACAACACTTATAAATTCAGTCAATGCAAAAGACACCTGTTACACAGAGACAAGAAACTACTTAAAATGAAATTACTTCAAAAGTAACATGACCTTAAGGACACTGACCCAACATAAAAATATAATATTATTATTCCTTCTAGCAAAGCATGAAATGTCCTGTCCTCTCCTGACATGTCCTGGCATTAGACTGGGCACTCAACTAAAATCAGGCCACTGACTTCTATTTATCCATTAGGCAGAACCTATTATGTTGTAGTCAACAGCTTTGCTATTCTCCTATATACATATTATAATTAAGTAAGGAGAAAAAATATGTAAATATTCACCATGAGGATCCTCATGTTGACCACTTGTTTGTGGAAGGTCCTACTGCGTGTATGGCCTCAGTTTCAGAAGGGCAGACAGACTTATCTCTGTCATTTTGAACCTCGGCCAAGTACGGAGCACCGGAGGGGACAAACAGCAGAACCATTTCTTGGAGTTGAGCCCTTGGTCCTAGTCTGCCCAGATTCATCTGGTCCGTCTGGTCTCTTGCCATGCAAGAGTCACAGTTTTAGAGAGTAGAAAACAAATGATTTTAATCACAATTTCTTCTAAAAAAATGTCTTGTAAAACAAACATAACTCAAAGTGATTTCTGGAAGAAAGGAATGATAAATGATGATAAAGGTAATGTAAGGTAAGGTGCTACTGTAAATAAAAAAGGCACACAAAGCTGAACCTCTGTCTCTCAGCTCATGTTAAATAATGTTAATTAGTTTTGCTTATTTGTTAAATTGGAGGCAGCAGTTGAGAGGGATGCTGAGGTGCTGCTTTTCCGTTATTGCTGCATTGGCTGCAATACAATAACCCTTCTACCTGACACTTTCAGTTATTGTTTCCATTTCTGTGTAATGTAATGTCATGTAAAATTTGGTCAGAGGTGGGCTCTGATATTTTCTGTCTCTGATGTTATGGCATATTTAAAAATAACAATGCCAGACTTAAATTACAGTCCTGGCCCTAACCCTATATGAAGTTGTTAGGGTCTCCTAGAAAAGATTATACAGTGGTTTGACTCTCACTGTCAAAAAAAAAATTTTTTTAAACATGCCATTTCAATCACATAGCATTCATCAACACATAAAAACAATCATTGCTTTTGTATGTTAGTGCTAATGAATAGTTGGTCTGACAAAATCACATAATCATTATCATTATGGGTCCACACATTCTCTCAGCAATTAGTCAAAAACAGACAAATAATGTAGGTGAAAGGGCTAGACACAGGAAAAAGCTCATACAGGAAAAGCTGATGAGGTTCTGTTGTGGTTACACAATTGGTACAGCAGGTGTCACCCTTTTCTGTGTATCGACTCTTACAGGACAGTGTCTTTAGAGCACTTAGGTTTCCTACTGCTGTCAGCCGTACAGCCTGGAAAGGGTCATGGTGGTAAATGTTATTATACCTCACTTTTGCGTTTCCTTGTAATCGTTTTACATTCCTTTCCCTCGCAATACCTTTGAGTTAATTTTCCAGTAGTACTTTGCACCTGCCCACGCTCCAAAAAGTTCCAACACCTGGTTTAACGGATAACTGTGCTGGATTGGCCAGCATACCCACCTGACCAGAGCCTCATAGAGAATCTATGAGGTGTTTTCTAAAGGAAGATGACATAGATGAGACCCAACAATGCAGACAAGCAACCTGGCTTTCCATTCTCCCCCAGCAGAGCCACAGACAGATCCCCTCTCTGCCAAACCACATTTATCCCGTCAGTGGTTAAATCGGCTTTTGTAAGTAGGGGGAGCCCTATTTTCTTTTGTCAGTGGTCAATATCTCACTCCATTGTATTACTATAAATAGTGCAGCAGAGGGAGATCAGGTCCAGCTGGCTGTATTGCTGAGGTGAGGAGGAGGAGCTGAGCTCTGGTGGGCTCTGGCCCAATTTAAACTCTGGATGCTGTGATTCATGCAAAAGGAAGCCCGACCAAGTACTGGGAATCATAAACATGAACAGACTTTTCAGAATGACGATATGTCAGTATTAAAAGCCTGCTTATTGTTCTATGTTAACATTTTCTGAAACACTGAATTTAGGCTTTTCGTTAGCTGTAAGCTGTCATTGTCAAAATTAAAAGTCTTGAACAGTTTACCTTTGTGCATACAGAATCAATATAATATATGTTTCATGTTTTGGTTTAAATTGGTTAAGTAAACTGACCTTTTCACAACGTACAATACTTACATGCACTTGTAATACAGAAAAAGTTCAAAAAGTTCCTGAGGGTCTTCTGATGTTGCACTGTTTGTCCAGCAGGTGTCATCATCTTCAATGGATATACTCTGCATGGGACTGTCTGTATCATAGGATAGTATGGGTGTCTATGGTCTGTGTGGACACATAACTAGAACTAGTAGCATGTAAATAACTGATGCTGTGTTGCTGTTTGGAGAATGCCTGATGATAAAGTCCTTACCAGTGTGAGGCTGAGTGAAGAATTTGACTTTTGTGGTATTGCTACAATGTCTGCAGTTACCACACCTAAAGTTTCCATTTAATAAAGCCAAGTGCCTTTGGGTTGGTTAGGTTGTGAGGTATATACAAGGTTGTCTCTGATATTTCATAGTTTCTTTGAATCACAAAACATGAATTCAGTTTGAAAAATGTATCTTAGTTTTTTTAGTGATGTCTTCAGATTCAAGTATATCTGACCTTGACATTCTTACACCATGGCTCGCTGTACAAGACCTTGCTGTGTGACGGATGGATGATGATTTCCTGCATTAAATCTTAATGTAATTTTACCATTCCATTTCTGAGCAATTCCTTCTATATCTTAGTGTAACTTACAGTGTTTGTTACAGTGAAGAAAGGTGGTCTTTTCCATGGGTTTCCTGTAAACTGAGGTGGTGATACTTCTATCCTGGCCTTTAAAAGTAGCAAGGTCTAGTAAGTTAACTGTGTTCAACACATACTCCAGGTTAAATCTTTAAAAAGTGCTACTTGTATTAACTCATGTCCGGAAACAAGTTTTGTACTGTGTTTTTCCAAAACATAAGACATCATTAAGAAATGTTATCCATTCTTGTAGCTTCCTTTTGTTAGGATTTCCCCGTCTGTTCTATGTATCCCATGGACACATGCCAGAGCTGTTGCCATACTCAGTACAGTCCTTCTGATTTACAGGAAGTAGCGGTCTTTAAATTTTAAAGAATTCTTAGGTAGGACCCAACAAAGTATTTCCTCTTGATGACTCTTCAGCATGCCCAAGCCTTCCTTTACTGCCCAGCTGATGCCTGTTTTTCCTGTTTCAGTGAGATGGCTCTTCATCGCGTCCAAGCCTTCCTCTACTGCCCTGTCAGTTCTTCTGTCTCCCATGACATGTCTCCATCCTCCTGAGATGACTTCTGCCTGTCCATCTTGGAACACTGTTCTTCATCATGTCATGCTGTGCCATGTTCAGTCCTGCCAGCTGTTTTGTTCTCCTGTGATACTCCTTCCACACGCTTTACACTTCAACCTGCTTTTCTTTTCTCCTGTGATACTCCTTCCACACGCTTTACTCTTCAACCTGCTTTTCTCTTCTCCTGTGATACTCCTTCCACACGCTTTACACTTCAACCTGCTTTTCTCTTCTCCTGTGATACTCCTTCCATACGCTTTACTCTTCTCCTGTGATACTCCTTCCACACGCTTTACTCTTCTCCTGTGATACTCCTTCCATACGCTTTACTCTTCTCCTGTGATACTCCTTCCATACGCTTTACTCTTCTCCTGTGATACTCCTTCCACACGCTTTACTCTTCTCCTGTGATACTCCTTCCACACGCTTCACTCTTCTCCTGTGATACTCCTTCAACATGCTTTTTTCTTCTCCTGTGATACTCCTTCCACACTCTTGACTCTTCTCCTGTCATACTCCTTCCACACGCTTGTCTCTTCTCCTGTGATACTCCTTCCACACGCTTGTCTCTTCTCCTGTCATACTCCTTCGACTCACTCTCCTCCAGCCAGTGTCATCGGTTGGTCCCCATCCCCATGCTGGGGGACAGGCTCCTCACCCCGCCTCCTAGCGTCTGCAGGGTCTGAGACACCCATCAGTGAACAGTCCACTACCATCACCTACTGTGCAGGAGTTTAATGCACATAACCAAGGCTTAACCCTGGTTTAAATGGTAAATGTAAATTAGATTGGTCAAGGTATGTAGCATCCAAGTATATGTAATGTTAATTATTTTACATAGATACTTCCTAAATGGAAGTCAGCTTCTCTTGTGAAATTAATTTGGCTTTAATCAATAGTTTTGGGCTGTATAACTCATTACTTGGCATGCAATTCCTAAATCGAACACAATTTAATTGTTGCTTTCATTGCCATGTATTTATTTTTTTGTGTTAATTTAGTTGGCTTATTCAATGAATTTTAATCAAAGTTGTATCACTTGTGACTTTGTTGCCACCTTTTTTTTAAGTAACCATTGGTCACATTTTTTACAGTGCATCAAATTAATTGAATAATTCATTATATCAATTACACAATTAAATTAAACTATTTAAAAATTTATTGTTGATTGATGTTAAAATGTATAGAATTTGTGCATGTCCAAAGTTTTCATTTTTATGTTATGTATACATTTGGAATATAGACCCTACATTTTTTTACTTGCACAAATACTTCCAGAATTCTTCTAACTTTCTCGGCAGTAAACAGCCTATTCCAATTTGCTGTCAAGTTCTAATTGTCTCGTCCTCTTTGTAATTTTACGACAATTTAGTATCTGTGCAAGTGGTCCCGTCCTCCATAAAAAGTGGATGTGCTGGCCTGGGAAAGCACTGTGGCTTGTCTCCCCATGCTCTTTGAAGTTGAGGTGACTCACCCCCCCGCCCCCCTTATTGGGGTCCACACCACCTTCTGTGCGGGAAGCTCCTTGAAGAAGTTGCGATTCTGTTTTACTCAGAAAGAGAACTCTGTTTGTAAATAAACATTACTCCTATTGTTGTGATA
The DNA here is from genome assembly GCA_027475355.1 of Coilia nasus. Taxonomy (NCBI): domain Eukaryota; kingdom Metazoa; phylum Chordata; class Actinopteri; order Clupeiformes; family Engraulidae; genus Coilia; species Coilia nasus. The sequence goes on from CM050215.1 coordinate 23,555,029, forward strand.
AGGCTGAGATTGTGTTTGAGCTACTTTGAAATGGCCTTCAGATTTTCCATTACTCAATAAGTTCTGGCCAAGAGTTGTGATTTTGCCAAAGGGATTTATAGACTGGGCAAGGGTTCTTACAGTGAAAGCCAAATGTGAAAAGCTGATTTATTATTATTTGAAGTTCCCTTGAAGAGGTTCAACACAGTCAAACATATTAAAGTAGCAAATGCTAAAAGTGTCATTAGTGAGACACATTCTCCCAAAGTTGATAGGAAAACGACAGAACAGTGACACTACAATGGACACTACATATAGACTATAGAGATATAAAGAGTATAGAGAAAAACACTTTAGCAGCCTAAGAGTGGCTCATTAAGAATGCCACAATAGGCCTGTGAATTAGGCTACTGCAGTACTTAAGTGCTGAGGGCCTTTGAAGCCAAGGCTGACTTCAAATGCAGTCTCCTCACACCTCTCAGGAGGTGTGACTGGTTACACTATAAACTAACCGGACCTGTGGGAACCTAGCATTCCCCCTTAAAGTCAAGTCATTTTATTTATATAAAAACAGTAGAACAATGCAATTACGTGATTTTTATCATGTACGAGAACAGTATTATCAGTGTGTCATGCGATGCCTGGCATTGGTCAAGGCTGTGATAGCAGCCTTTGATGTGTAGTGTTTTTGTTGTGTTTCTCAAGCTGTCTACATGGTGAATGTATTCTGTATGTCACATGTGGAGACTTGTCCTTTTCTGCCCGATGGATTAGTTCTCGGCTCTTCAGGGTCAGACAGGTGTCATCAGTTAGGTCTAACCACCTCCACCAACTAGGGAGCACAGCAGCAGCCACTCTGATGGCTGCCTGGGAGGTCTCCTCTTACCAGCTCTTCACAGAACAGAGTCCAGTCTGAGGCAGAGATGGGACGCCAGCAGGGTTTTGTCCACTGACATGCAGGTCTTATCACTCTCCTCCTCGCTGTTGGTTGAAGTTGGGGATGGGGGGAGGGGGGAGGGGGGAGGAGGGGTTGTCTGTCTGTCAGGTGTGGAGCAGTCTGCTAGAGTCATTTGCTCTAATGTCCTTGGTCACGCCAGACCCTGCTGTTCCTGTTCCCACAACTCGGGAGGTCAGAGGGGACTTACGCATCGGATGTAAGAAACTCTACACCAAGAGGACAAGTGCCCCGCACCCAATCACACCTAACCATACACACAACTGGAGCGCTAACCATACACACAACTGGTGGAGTCTGTCTCCCTGTACAACAGACCAGTGGGTATCACAAACATAAATAGGCCATGTTCTTACAATGACAAAAAAAAACGTTGTGAATACAGTCTAGCCAAATTCACACTCAGAGCTAAGCTGAATTTGACTGTGAGTAACCACCCAGGCACCAGTGTGGGGAAGTTCCAAAACATTAACCTGTATATCTAAGTTAGTGCTATTTTATTACACTGGCATCTCTTTCGCTTCTGTTAGGCTAATGTGTCAGTGTGAAAAATACTCCAATATTTATCTTGAGAATGTGGTGCATTTACTGTAACATGTACGTCACGTTGGAGAAAGGTATCTGCCAAATAAAATAAACATAATCAGCATTCCTTACTTAGTTGGCAAGCTTGGGAAGAATTGTCCATTTCATTTAAACTAATGGAGCAACAAGGTAAAGTTCATTTCCTTTCCCTTATCAGGACAGAAATACCCCGAAAACAGGAAGCTAGGCAGGATGAAGGTGATCAGCAGCTGCAATCCTGAATGCATTTAAAGACGTTTATCTTTCCCAAGACATGTGCCCCCACTGTGGAACTCAACATTTCTGTTCAAATACGACCCAAAACTCTGCCTCATTTAGTTTCTTTGGCACAAACTGGCCCTATGTGTACGGTAATGTGATACGAAACTATAAAAAATGAATCCTTTTTAAAATACCTCCTACTCTAGTGAGGCTACTTACAATCACACAAACCATGTAAATAAAAAATCATTCAGTTTTCTTTCTGGTGAGATGATTTATGGCCATGCAAACAATGGTATGACCACAATGGCCATTTAAAAAAAAAACTACCCATGAAAAAGTTGTTAATTGCTTTTGGCTTCATAACCTGTACCACATCAAAAACCAGCTTCCTCATCTATGACAGGTAGTGGTGTCATTGCTCAACCATGGGTGTTGTACCTGTTATCATGGTCACAAGAGAATTCGTTCAACATAGACAGTCTAATTGCCACCTACACTAGCGGACTGTCTAAGTCTAGTCCAAAATCACTATCCCAGATGTCATCGAACAATATCTCCTATGGTGTAGCTATATTTAATAAAAACATTATGACGCTGGGAAGTTTCCAATATGAACTTGTATTGCTTTTGCTTTCGCTTCAGTTAAGTTAGGTTTGAGTAAACAGATAAAATGCATTGTGATACACACATAATTTAAATGCCACGAAATAGTATATAATTATTAATTGACTCTGGAAAGAGGACATTAGTACCCCATTCTGTCTATGTAAAAGGTTCCCTTCAGATAATTCTGAGTTTTTTCTCGCCAGTGTCCTAAAGAAAATTTTCAGACAATCCAGAGAAAGGCTTATGTGTGAATGCAGACATCTAAACTCGAGAAGACCCACAGCTTGTGGATGGGCGTGTTCATGACATCCCTCAAAATGTGAAAAGGCAGAAACTGAATACAGACCATACTGGCAATCGCTCTAACTGTGAAATTCTGAGTAATTTCTAGTAAATAAATTAATCTGATTAATCTCTGTGTGTTCCTGCAATTCGTGTTCTGCACTAGTGTTAACTCATATACATTCATCCTCTGTCACCAGACACTTCATAGAAGGACTGCTGTGACGTAGCAAAGTGATTGTTATTGTGAGTGAGCCTTTTTGTTTTGTTAAACCTTGAGGTGGGTGTATGCTTTTTTCATGGGTTTTCCAGCTGTTAATTGGCTCATCTGTCAGACCAATGTCAATAGGAAAACCTATAGCATAAGGTGTGCCCATGCACTTGAAAAAGGCCGCAGTAGGCTGAAATATTGTCAACTAAAACATACTGATGCAAACTTTGTTCAAAATGTGTCACAAATATGTGCAGCTGTTGGGAGTCTAAGGCCAAATGTTTGCATTCTGCTCCATACAGATCTGTCTCACAAAGGCCAAGTGCAACAACTATGTGAACATAGAAACTGAGAAAAAATGCGTTTAAAGTTGTCACACTGCCCAGTCACAGTTAAGCCCCTTATTTTACTCACTCTACACATATAGCTGCTCACCCTCCTTCTCCACCAATTCCATAACTAAACTCGCAGGTGACCCCACATCGGTCAGTCTCATCTCAGGGGTGAGAAGGGACGAGTCGCATAGATACAGAGATGAGATCAGCAAACTGATACTGTGGTGTTCATCAAACAACTTGTCACTCAACACAAACAAAGCTAAAGAACTGATCCTGAACTTCGGTAGGAGTAAAGCTGACCATCAACCTGTCATGATAAATGGAGTCTGCATGTAAATCATTCATAGTTTCAAATTTCTTGGAATTCCCATCTCTGACAACCTCTCTTGGTTCACAAATAATCATGGCCACTGTAATGGAGGCACAGCAATGCCTGCACTTCCTCAGTGTCCTCAAAAACACAATATATAAACACTCAGAAAAGAAGGTACAGGATTGTACGTTTAGGGGTACAAAGGCTTGTCACACTGGCAGTACCCTCAAAGGCACATAATTGTACCTTTTAACCACTGTGTTACAACTAGTTTGTAAGTTCTCCAGAGCTAAATAGGTGCACATCAGTACCTTAAGGTCCAAATATTAGCCTTTGGGGGTACATTAATACTTATTGTACTTTAAGTACTGATTTGTATCCCTATTTCTGCAAAGTGATGTTGACTTTTCACAGCTCTGCCACAGACAGCATCATCACCTATGGCCTCAGTGTGGTACGCAGGTAGTTCAGCAGCTGACAACAACGGCCTGCACATGGTCATTAGGTCAGGGCAAAATCATAGGCTGCTCTTTTCCCTCACTGGAGGACACTGGAGACACCCGAGACCCCTCCAGAGCAAAAACCATCATAAAAGACTCCTCACACCCCGGCCACCACCACTTTGAACTGCTCCCTTCAGGAAGCCGTTACAGGTCAATTAAAACACACACCAAAAGACTATTACAAAGTTGTTTCCCCAAAGCTATCCAGTCCCTCAACATACATACACACACACACACACACACACACACACACACACCTTTGAGTACAGGCACGAAATGTAAACTGTTCTTTTCATGAACACATTATTCACATATACACTGCACACTGCATGTCACCCTCTCATCCAAAACGTCCCGAGGGGGCTTCTGTCATCTCTTTAGCAAATTACCGTTTCTCTTTTACTCTCGACTTTAGCGAGCTCTGCATGCCACAGCCTAACATCACTCAGTAAACAGGATATGAACAATGGACAACGACCCCAGACCCCCCTAACCTACTGTATACAACTACATCCTGTTTCCTCTGGCCTGTCAGACACCAGTCAACAACTCCAGAAACACCACCCAGGCCAAAGTCTATGGCCTTTAACAACAACAACAAAAAATGCTGTTGCATCTGGAATCAACTTATTTTGTGGTGATCAATACTGGACAATTGTTCCAAACTTATGACTATCTACTAGCAAATCTTAAATGTAGCTTACAGTCCCACGCCTGATTTCAGGCATCGTGCCTGAGATCTTTCAGCCTTGCATCTTTCAAGGACATGATTTACATCTTACAGCAACACGGCTGTGCTGCTTCAGTACTTTTTGTTACCGCGATGGCTGTAATGAAAGATCCTGAGGTTGCCAAAGCTTTCATAAATCATATTGATAATGTACCCAGAGTCAACACATTTTAATAACAAATCAGCATCAACAACATCAGTTCTGAAACCAAGCCTGACCATGGAGAAAATGTGGCATAGTTAACCAAGTTTAGACAAGCTAAGCATTTATTGAAGAAAATGGCTCATTGTTTATACTATGAGTAATCTCTATAAAAACTGAAGCAGTAACATTTATGAAACTTTTGGCCAGACTGTAGTTTCAAGATGCTTTTTCCAAAGCTGTTCACAGCCAACCATCCAGACAGATACGATTTCTTCACCTCAGGCAATTTTAACTGAACTTAGACAGAACGTGTGAGAGCACCCCTCTGTGAACTTTTCTACTCTTCCTTATAAGACGTGTGGATTTTTATCTAACTGACAAAATTGAAAGCAATCAAAACCCTCCATCTTCTTAACAGACCCTTTTCTAATATTAAGAATGTGTTAAGTAAGTTGTTTAGAAGCTTGTTAGTCATAGCAAATAACCTCTGTTGACTGGTACCATTTTACAGAAAACTTAAAACTTGAAAAGCCTTGATTGTTTAGTACTAAACACTTACAAGCCAAGCTTGCACCATTCCTACAACTACAGAAACAGCTTTTTTGTTTTCCTAAATTCCATCTGTATATTTGATAAGTCCCAGTCTAGCTTTTGTCATCGCAATGGCACTAAGACAGTGCAGTGTAAGCTTGTTAGTCATGTAAGAGTGAGCATGGATTACTAAACAATATACGTTTGGGCTTAAGACTTGTATTTCACATAGTTGATTGGGACATCTTTCTATGATGAAGCTGGCCTTATGATCTCATGGTCGTTACCTACCTCAGACATTTTAAGCATTGGCTGGTTGAGAAACAATATGACATAAACATTGGCTAAGAGACCAGGAAACACCTTTTCACAGTAGGCCTCTTTACCGCCATCATTCTGTCACCACGCAATTAAAATCCTTCAGTGGAAGTCTACTTTTCAGTTCTGCAGGTTTACTGACTGCCTAATCTGAGTGATCTAAAATAAACATACAATGTTTTTTTCACAAAGCACACAGTCACATGAAACCACAGCTAAATTACAGGAAATGTGTTTTCATTGGGAAATACTCTACACTACCATGAAATGGAACAAGTTAAGATAATGGGTGACAACGTCATGATTGCTTATCAAACCTGGCTTGTTTGAAACTAAATCCGGAAGTGAAAATAGCAGCATTGCAATGGAGCATTACTGAGAAAGTGAAAGAAATAGATGCTTGGAGGTGTGTACACTGTTTACAGCCACACAAGCAACACGACACACTAAAGGCACACCAAAGGCAATGAGAAACCCATAAAAGCTTCTGAGGTCCCTTCAAAGACGAGACCAGTACAGTGTCTGAGGTCCCTTCAAAGACAACGAGACCAGTACAATGTCTGAGGTCCCTTCAAAGACAACGAGACCAGTACAATGTCTGAGGTCCCTTCAAAGACAACGAGACCAGTAAAGTGTCTGAGGTCCCTTCAAAGACAAGAGTCAAAAGCTGTTCAAATCATGGAGTTGAAAACAAACAAAACAACTGCATTTTATTTTAGACTTTAGTGTTTATTTATGTAAAAATATATAGAAAGATGTAGATAAATTTCTTTATAATTAACATATACATAAACATATATACAATTTTCATAAATAAAATTATTTACAAAATTAAATAGACCAAAATAGATATATAAACATGTACATATTGCATTGTAAATCCAAAAGGCACATAAACATGTAATATAAAAAATAATTCACTTTGTGAAGCTAAAAATATATATTTTTTACACTCCAGGCTGAAAAGTAAGATATCCAGCATGTATGGTTATCCCCTTTGAAATGAAGTGTTTTTTCTTGTTCGTGTGAGGAAATAGTGGGGTTAACTTTGAAAAGAAAAGGTATCCACCAAAATCATTGTGCAAAGACACACTCACAAAAAAAAAAAACAACTGACAACTGCGTTAAAAGAAAGATATCCATATGAGAGGAGTAGCTTCCATAGCCCACTGTAGAAATACAAGATCATGCACTTTGGTGTTGGGAAATCCCAAGGACCCAAAGACAACTGAAATAGTTCATCCAGTCCATTCCACTGTACATAAACAGGGTATCCGTGTTTCAGTACTGGCTGACTGGTTATTCCTTGCTTTCTCGGGAAAGAGTAGACGCCCGCCCCAGATAGTCCAACCTGTGACTGTGTAGCGGCTGGTCAGGGCTGGAGGCACATGTCCATTTCCATCTAGCAGTAGATAAGTTGAGAGTTGAAGCTTTTCGGGAAAAAACAGATGTTCCATTCCTGAGTGTGGTGGACCGGTCCATAATTCCCTTTGGTGTTCCAATTTAAATGTATCATCCATTCCATCCATCCATTCCAATATATTATAGATATTATAGAAACCATTAAATGGTAGTGCAAACAACGCTTTAAGTCCTTCGTAGTCATTTTGATTTGTCACCAAATAAAGTTTACCTAGATCAGTAATACATAAGCAGCATAAATAAATATCATACTTAGACAATATATTCTCATATTTTCCTTCAATTCTTTCTTATACAAATGTGTAAACATGTTTCAATAGGTCCCCTGGATAGATGAGGTTCTTCAGAACAGTGTGCACTGTTAAACCTATGAAGAAAAAGAGAAAAAGAGAAACAAGAACCGTTAATACTCTGATTTTCATGAAATGCTCTTTGCAAGGAAATACACTGTATTTGGAGAAGAATACAAGTGGTAGTTATGCTTACCTCAGTGGCTAAAACACACTGTTCTGTTTGGGAGATGATGTAAATGGGCTGGTAAAGGCCTTCTTTAGCGAGGTTCACAGGAGGGACAAATATGCTTGTCTCAGATTTATTTCTGGAAGAAAAAAATGAAATTCTGTTAGTTACAGTGAGCAGAGCTAACAGGACAGACCCCACATCCTGACACAATCCTTATCTCAACCATGCCATAAAAAGGGCATAGTCCGCACCCCGGCTGATTACTACCACCCTGGTGTTTGGCACAGTATTTCTCAGACCTTTTCAGACTGAGGACCACTTCCCCAATGAAAGACAACCTCAAGGATCAACAGCCCTCACCAATACTCCACCACCCCCCACCCCTACCCGCACATTTTTTTTCTGAGCTAAATGAGGTATGTTTTATCAGAATGTTGACATCTGACAGAACAGCATTGTATTTTTTCACTGGGGTGGGACGGATGGAACAGTGTGAGATAATGAAGGTAGGTGTAATTCTCACAGTCAGTCTTATGTCAGTCTCACTGTCTGGCATCCACCAAACACGCTGCTGTTATTTAAAACAGACTTTTGAGACTCCGAAAGTGTTTGAGAGACACCATTTTAGTACATCTGCAAGGCAGGGAAGGTGATATTTATTGTGACACAAGACAGGATACTTACATATCGAGATTGTTCTTGGTGAATTCTTTGTCCTTCGTCAGGTTGCCGTCCGCCAACATGTTCTTGTAATGGACTCTGTCCTCTGCTGCCTCCAGGATATGGGGGCTGAGCAGGATGTTCTTGTTGGACGCCTTCTCCTGGTTGCAGGTGATCAGAAAGGCTTCCTTCTCCCAGCAGCCGGCAGAGCTGCTAACGGTGTTCAGTGAGTTGCGGTTGTTGGCTGCGTCCAGGTCGTTGCGAACTGACGAGGCCAGAGCCTTAGCCTTGTGATTCCCTCTCATCTGGTGCAGAACCATAATCACTGCACACACAACGATAGTGAGGGTGATCAGGCCCAGTGTGAAGGATAGCGCCAGGGCAGCTGGGACGGCCTCTTCCGCCACAGCCGTGGCAGCAGTGGGCCTGGCAAACTCACAGCGGGACCCCATGAAGTCGGCTGGGCATTGGCAGACGGGTCCACTGAAGTGGGTGAAACACGTGCCGCCGTTCTGGCAGGGGTTCTGGGAGCAGACATCGGCGCGGATGTGGCAGTTCTTTCCCGTGTATCCGAGCGGGCACGTACATGTGTAGTCGTTAATGCCATCGACACAGGTGCCCGCATGGCGGCAGGGGTTGCGGGCGCACTCGTCGATATTGATCTCACAGTTGGCACCTCTGAAGCCAGGGCGGCACTGACACTTGCGGCTGTGACCCAGGTCTACACACTGGCCACCTTTGGAGGGAAAGCAAAGAGAGAGAACAGAACAGAAGTTAGACAGAGTCAAAACTTTTTGACAGAAGTCAAAAATAAGCTTGGCACTATGCAAAAAAAACTCAGCACATTCAGTAATTAGATCCCGTGGGAGGGGTAGTGATAAGCTCATGCAAGACCAGTACGGGCAGCTGTATTATCAGTGCCTGTCTATTGGAACAGACAAACACACAGCCAGCAGTAAAATCATGTTAGAACAGAATTCTCTGTTGTGAACCGTGAAAAAAAAGCAAAGAATGTGGTGGCTGCCAGACTTAGTGATGCCAGATAAGGTTTTCACAACCACTCTGACAAGACTCAAAAAACAAACAAAGTTTTTCTTCCATGAGGTTAAGTAGTTAAGTAGAGGAGCAGACTCCTGATGCATACCATTAGCACACGGTGCGTTGCTGCAGTGATCCACTTTCTTCTCGCAGTTGGATCCAGTGTAGCCCGCAGGACAGGCACAGCTGTAGCCGTTGTCCTTCTCTGTGCAGGTCCCGCCGTTAAAGCATGGGGCATCAGCACACCTCATGGAGCTGTCCTCGCAGTTCTTCCCGGAGAATCCTTGAGGGCAGCTACAAGAGTAGCCATCAACCATGTCCTGAAGAAGAAAATAAATAGGTTTGCGGTTAGTTCAATGAGTAAGTGCATTCCAATCAACAAAGCTCTTGGTTTATTATTAGTTTATTGGTTAGGGTAAAGGTTGTTGATAGCATACCTTACAGCTTCCTCCGTTCTTGCATGGATTGCTGTCACAGACGTTGATCTTCTTCTCACACCTGTCCCCAGTGAAGCCTTTCTGGCACGTACAGGTGTAGCTGCCCTGGCCAGTGTTGGTGCAGGTGGCTCCGTTCTTGCAGGGTTTGTGGTTGGTGCAGAAGTTGAGGTCCTGGTCGCAGAACAGGCCGCCCCAGCCCTCCTTGCAGTTGCACTGCCAGGGCTGGCTGCACGTCCCGTGCTTGCAGCTTGGGTGCCGGCTGCACTGGTCACAGGAAGGGCCCTCCCAGCCCAGACGACACTTGCACTCACCAGGCTGGTCACAGAAGCCATGGCTCTCGCTACAGCCAGACGAACATATGGCTGGGGAGAGGAGACAGAAACATTTAGACAAAGTCACACACAAACCCCTTCCCCCATGGTTAGACTCAGGAACATTAAGCATTTGTTAAGTACGCTGTAAAAAACGTGCTGCTTTCAACCAACTTACACAATCATGGCAATCAGCTACTACATTGTGCCATGTATATTTAAAATACATTGTTAAGTTAAATAAGCATAAAATTATCCATGAAGCATGTTTGCTTAATTTTGTTTAAGTTGGTTCTATGCTTCGCTACAATGTAGGAAGCTTAGCCTACACACATGCTGTCTTCCACACAAAGCACAATGCACTTTGTTACATATATCATCCCCTGACTCCCATCACTGACATGAACAAATGGCAGCTTTTTAGTTAAGCCACAAGGCTTTTAAAATCACAATGTGTAAACTATGATTTCAACAGTGGAAGACATTGCCAGGCAGGGGCTGAAGGGACTTCTTGTGTACAAGTAATGACTGCTATTATAAACAATTCGATCTCCTTGACTGTACAAAGTGCTGCTTTGAACCAACGTAAAGAAAACTAGTATATACTTACGTTTTGTGCAGTATTCTCCTTTCCATCCAGGCAAACAGACTCTGACGCCAGCCGCATCGCACTTGAAATGTCCAAACGTGTCGTCGCGGGGACGGCAAAAAGTCGAGCAGTTTTCTCCATGGTAGTTCTCATCGCAGACAACATGATAGGAAAGGCGCATTTCACTCTCCTGTCCGAAATGGACATACTGTGACCATTCCTCGCCGATTAGCAGTCTTCGCCGAGCAGCCAATCGAGTTATCAGAGTATTCCGGGTTTCTGCATCAGAATAAATACAGGTTAATTCCACGACTGTTAATAATTGACATTACATGACAAATTTGCTATGCATGTATTATGTGTCACCTGTAGGAAATAAACAACAGGCCTATTTACTTACCTAAGGATTGGTCCGCTGGCAATTCTGCGCTCCAAGCCTCCACGATGAGAGAAAACGTTCCCTGTAAGGAAAGTGAAAATAGTTATATACTGTTCCTGGACGACAGACCAGACCAAAACTCTGGATATTTTGTAGGTTACTGCCCGTGTACTTACCGGCCATTTAAAATGGAAAGGCACTTTGAGTGGTAAACTTTTGGAGATGGACTCGTCGTCAGCGCTCAGAAGGTCCGTTTCACCAGTTCCGTAGGTACACGGGGGTTCAGGTGAAATAACATCTTGAGAATGTTTCAAGCACACTCGGAAAAAGATGCGACACTCTCTTGATGGTTTGCACACACTACCAGTGCTGGAAAAAGAGTGTACTTTCAGCTCAAACAAGCCGGATGACTCTGCCTGCAAGACAATAACATACATTTAGCAAACAAATGCATTGGCGCCAACTTTTAAGTTGTAAAATTTAAATAAAGATACATACAGCAAACTGCAAGCCAACTTACCATCGGTGCTAATAAGACCGTCAAAAAGCACGGCAACAAAAATGTTAAAGCCATGTTCTGTGTTGTATCTACACTGTTCCTGTTGAGCAATAGACAAAAAATGTGTACCCCAAAGAAAAGCGCAAAAATAGGCCTGGAATAAGTTAAGTCGTGTTTCCCACTAACTTAACAGCAAAATAAAATAATGAATAAATACGATAATAAATACAAAACGAGATTGCTGATTTGATTGTCAAACGAAACAAAAACGACAGTCCTGTTCTTCTGCTGTACTTTGAACTTCAGCGCAGAAGTCAGAGTCGGTGCCAAGAAATATATGCTGCCTTGCAGGGGGCCCCGCCCCGGGATATGTAAATTACAGGGCAGTAAAATTCGTAGTGTGAACCTATAGGCCTGTTCTTTTTTTAACGGATAACATAGATACAAATCAAATAACTTAATGTTGCCTTAATTACCGTGGCATGGGTAAAGCCTATAACACATTAACTGTGGGTCAAAGATTAACTGGCCACATACCTATAAAGATAGCCTAGATAGCAGATTATGGGATAGGCCTGCTCTAGGTGCCCATGCAAACAAACAAATCATTTTAAACACATTCATTTTATCACATTAAACTCTTTTGAAGGAGGTTAGTGCAGGCTATATGCTCATATTAAATGATTTGTAGTCGTGACACAGGCTATATCCCTTTTTTAAATCAGGAGGCGACTCTTGTGGTTATAGCCTGTGTCTATTTGCAAATCGTTTTTGTCCCAAATCTCTGACCTGCCCATTGCCTAATGTGTAAGAACAGTGTTAATGCTGTGTTGTAATTTGTTGTGTTGTAATAAAGCATAGGGGGGCAGATATGTTTTAGTTTTTGTTCTTTTTGTACCTGGCGACAAAGTCATTGATAATCTCCTATTGAACTTTGCACCTCTGGCGCGGTATAGATGCATACAGCATACCCGAAGTCTAACACCTGAATGTGATGACATGTCCTTGAAAATGTTCAGTCTAAAAATGCTTATGTGGATAGAGCTCTGTTTGTCACTGTCGCGTGCCACAACTAGTCGGGCAAACTCCTGGGGGCAGTTGGAGTGTGAAGGACTCGCGAGCCTAATTGCCCTGGCGCGTGTGAGTCGTTAAATTGGCAAGGTCTTTTAGCACGCTCCAGAGAGATCCGGGGTGTCATCTGGGTTGGGCTGAGCATCGGATATGGCGTGTGCTGCAGGCACAGTTGATAGTTTTGACTGACCGCGTTGTGTGTGTGTTTGGTGGGTTGATAAACTAATAGCTAATGGGTTGATAATGAGCTATGAGCTGCCCACTGCTCCCCACCGCCGGCACAGGCAACCTCCGTGCCGACTTATGACGCACCACTCAACATACTGACCATGTGCATGGCCCACATCTGCAGCCTTTTGCTATGGCTTGACCTGTGCAGTTTCAGCCTTCCTGTCTGCTCGAACACCCAGATAATTTCACCAAAGGCATCCATTTCTAGCGTTGGTAAAATCAATGTAGGCTTACACGCGTTTGTTTTATGTTAATAGACATAGTCCACCGAGTGTCTGTTGGAAGGACAACCGGATTAGTAACTGTTGCTCATCCTCTGGCCATTGAGATGATAATAAGCTCGACGCGTGCCTCCTGCTGATCTGACTTGAACCCGGGCACGAGCGGTATTAATGCAAACGCACATAACGCTGCAACAGGCCATGGCACAAAAAACTTACCAAACGTTTCCTTTAAACCACATTTCATAACAAGAAGAGAGAAGCAGGATAGACTAGTTTACGGGATATGTTTGCGAATGTTTTTGCTGTCGTTTAATAGTTGGATGGGAAAAAAGCCACCGTGCTTCAGCATGAGAAACGTTCACACCTCAACACCTTGGCTCCACGTGTCGTGGTTCCACAAATGGTGAGGTAACTCTCGCCTTGATGAGTCGTGGCGTGTGTCTGGTCTTAGGTGCGAAAATGCCTTGTGCCTATGTAAGAGAAAACATTAGAGAGGCGGAAGGCACACGACACAGGTGTCATGACACAAGGCGACAGAGACGCAAGGCGTCAACAACTGTGAAAGTGCGCTTCGCGTGTAGGTGTTAAGTTGAATTTCTCATTTACCATTTGCACAATCGTCCAGGACATGGAATTCAGCCTACATAAACTAACTACCTCTAAGCCTACAATGTAGGCCTAACTCTATTTCAGTCTGTGAAACAGGGCGTTTCGTCAGAAGTTTACGGCTGACTTTAATCAGTTTAGCTTGACAAAGCTTGAACAGCATAGGCCTACTATCACAGGCCACAATGAACTGTGATGCAATTAGATGGCACGGATACATTTGTGTCGGCTACTTAAAATATGTTTAATTAATTTACATTTTAACGTGTGTGCAAAAGGTTAAGCTCATTCTCGCATAGTAGTTGACTGGGGTCAGTGGCGCCTGTGGGATTGAATGTAGGTGGCCCCCCCACACCTCACTCTCACCCCCGCCACAACACACGCAGGCACGTGCGCACACCAGTCAGTCAGGAAGGTGACAACACACAAACGTAGAGGTGTAGCCTCTCATTGCGTAGCCAAATGGTAGGCAGAGTGCGAACAGACGTGCCGTTTGTGAAATAGCTGCACACTACACATATGTCTTCTCCCATTTTGTGAACAAAATACTTTGTGTGTTCAGCTTTAAAGTCTTGTTTTAATGAATTGCAAATGCTATTATAGGCAAGTAGTTGTTACCAGGGCTCTCCATCCAGGGCATTCCATTCTCTCCATTACATTTTTAAAATCAATTAATTTGTTTGTTTGTGTGTTTATTTGTAGTCCTTTATTAAACATGGAAAGGCTGACTAAGATACTGCATCTCATCCACAAGGGACTCCTGGTTAAACAGCAAATAAGAAGTAGAAATAAAAGTAGGCATTTATAAACACAGACAACACAGACTAAAACAAAAACACACAAATCACTCCAAGACATTCCTATCTTATTGTTATTTTATAAAATGACATTGTTTTGAAATTACTGAATTCAAAGGTTTTTAAGAAGGTATAGAGAAGGCAAAGAGTCATATGTATTTTTAATTCGTCGCACACCTGTGATGCAAAAGCAGAAAAGACAGATTTCCCCAGCTCTGTTCGTGTATACACACTATAGTTGGGGACTGAGGGTGATGTGTGAAAGATCAGTGAGTGCTTTACGTATTAGTGTCCAAGTGATAGCATGAGGTAATTTGCCCACAATAGTTCTGCTACTGTGTTAAGTTCAACAAATAACTGGTTATTTTGTTGCTATAGCCTATATCAATAGCTCACTATTATGCTTTTGATAAGCTAGATCTACATAGCATGTGGTCATGGGCTAGCGGTTAAGGAGTTTGCAGCCTAAAGGTCACAGGTTCAATTCCCGTCACTGACATGTGGGTGTGAGGAGTGACCGACCACTCTCCCATGAGTGAGGTGTCCTGAGCATGGCACCGTCCCCACACCCTGCTCCCCGGGAACCCCTACTCAAGTGTGTGATGGGTTAAATGCAGAAGTTGAGTTTCACTGTGTGCACTATGTACAGTGTGATCACAATGACAAATGGGACTGACTTTCACTATGCGTGTTAGTACCTAGTGATAGCACGCTGCATACAAACTGATATAATTTTACCACCAGAGTTCTGCTACTGCATTAACTGATTATTTTGTTGCTATAGCCTGTATCAATTACTCACTGTTATGCCTTTAATAGGCTAGACCTACCTAACATCTAGTTGTCAGCAGTCATGGGCTAGCGGTTAAGGAGTTTGCAGCCTAAAGGTCACAGGTACTGAGGTAATTTGCCCACCAGAATTCTGCTACTGCATTAAATACGTTTAACAAATAACTGATTATTTTGTTGCTATAGCCTATATCAATTGCTCACTATTATGCCTTTGATAGGCTAGATCTACATAACATCTAGCTGTCAGCAGTAATGTATTAGCGGTTGCATTTGCAGCCTAAAGGTCACAGGTTCAATTCCCGACACTCACACGTGGGTGGGGGAGTGACCGACCACCTCGCTCCTCCATCCTCCCCCATGACTGAGGTGTCTTGAGCATGGCACCGTCCCCACGTGCTGCTCCCCGGGCGCCGTTGTCATGGCTGCCCCCTGCTCATGTGTCTGATGAGTTAAATGCAGTGGTTGAATTTCGTGGTGTGTACTGTGTGATCACATAGGCTAATGGGACTCAATTATACATGACTACATTTATGACAAGGGTATAACCCCAAACTGGCATACCTACACAGAGAGAGCATAAACTGGCATACCTTGCTAGACAGAGCAAAAGCCACATGTGTTTTCATTTAGAGAGCTTTTTAAAGATGTATGTGCTTTTGCAAGAGGTATACTGTGCAATGTTTGCTTATTTGGGCCAAGGTTGTTATATATATGGGTAGAGTTTTGAAAAATTAGCCAATAGCTACAAAAGGTGTGTGTAAGCAATCAGTGCTTAAACAAAAGCATGAAAATCTTATATACTGTAAGCATACCTTACACACATTTTGCAAAGCAGTGCACAGAATCTTCTAGCCTGGTAAACCAGCCCCTCGTACTTCATTTCATTTTTTACAGAAGGTCTGGCAGTACTTTCATTGACATTGCTGTATTAGGTCGAATTTTTGCCTAGCCAATCAGCGAACAGAGGGAGTGTTAGTGAGTGATGACGTTGACTTGTTGTACGTAGGCAGGCTAATTGCATATGCCACGACCAGACATAAGCGATTGGGTAAAGGCAGAGCCACTTCTTTTAAACCTCAGCAAAGTCCACACCTCCAGGAAGAAATCGTTTCTCAATACAGCACTGCCAGACCCTTTGTACAAAATGAAATGAAGTATGAGGGACTGGTTTACCAGGCTACAAATCTTCTTACATGAGACACTTTGTTCGTCAATGAAAACTGCTTGGGAGGCCACATGTGGGCACAAGGCATCACCAACCCATCGGGCAGTTAGCAAAACACATACTGTCATACACTAACCTGAAAACACTTACACAGAACATGGAGCACCAGTCACTCAAAGCCTTAGTCCTACAAACAGATCCTGATTTTGATTTAAAGTATTGGTAAAGCATAGATATACTCTCAGAAATAGGGCGATAGTAGTGGTACAAATCTGTAGGTACAATAAGTATGAATGTACCCCCAAAGGCTAATATTTGGACCTTAAGGTACTGATGCGTACCTATTCAGCTCTGGAGAAGGTACAAACTAGTTGTAAAACAGTGGTTAAAAGGTACAGTTATGTGCTTTTGAGGGTACTGCCGGTGTGACAAGCCTTTGTACCCTTAAGAGTACAATTCTGTACCTTCTTTTCTGAGAGTGATTGATCAAGAGCAATATGTGCCTGGGCGTAGGCTCCTACAACTAGGGAAACAGCCACACAGACACATTGATATGGATGAGGCGGGATTCAGTCTGGCCAAAACCAGGCATTAATGTTCAAACACTTTTGGCCTGAGGGCGTGTCTTTGTTGAGTTGGTGTCTATACAAGGCTGGATACAGCACACAAAGGTGACATTTCCTTTGTTGATGTTTCCCTATGACAATATTGCATGTGCAGTTTCTCTATGACAACATCGCACATGCAGTTTCCCTATGACAACAGCGCATGTGATGTTGAAGAAGTCATGTGGCCACACTCACACAGAAGGCGGGACCAGAAATCCCTGCACCTCTGCATTCCTGTAGGGCATTTGGCTTGTTTGTTTGTTTTCTTTTCTTTTGTGTTTTTATATAAACAACAACATTTTTCTAAAGCTTGCAGTACAATAAAGATACCTAAGCTGAGAGAAGACTGTAGAGCATATATATGATATGATATAAAGCATATCAGTGTTGTAGCTGCACCAGGATAGTATTGCACATTCAGCATGTGTGGGTCTTCATGCAAATTATATAATTTAGGAAGTAGATATTAACCTGTGTTAAGCATTTCATGTAATTACCAGCATATTTCCTGACATTTCCATCAACAGTGCATCTGGGACCCACCTTGGCAGTGCCACTACTGCCATCTACTGGGCAAACAAGGATACACTATTGACATGAGGTAAGTGTGTGTCTGTGCGTGAGATAGTGTCAAAAGTGCACCCCAAGGCCATAAAGGTGCTGTGAGTCCTAGGTAGTTAAATTCAGAGTAAAACAAACAAACAAACAAACAAAAAAAAACGATGTACATATCTATGTAAAAATGATGCATAAAAATGATATAAAAATGATCTTTTTAAAAATGTTACTATCTATGAACATTGTCGCGATAATGGATGTTTGTGGAAACTGAAAGAAAATGTAATGTTTGATGTAGTCTCCAGACATAATTATTAAGTTACAATTTTATAAATACAATATACAAAGTGAGCAGTTAAAAGCCACACTTGATGTTCAGCTAGACGTGCATTCTTAAAGGGATCTTATATGTGGCATCCTGATTTACTGGTCTTATAAATAGACTGCAGTACCATCCGAGTCCAGCAGAGGGTACAACTGACCTTTGTGGTCAAGGTATCAACAAGTCCATGCTTAGTTTCAGTCGATGTAGTGACAGCATTAGTGATGGTTGATCATCTGTGTTGTGTGCTCATAATAACATAAAACATTGAAAGTGGTTCCTGCAGTGACCTTCAACCTTCTTGGCTATGTTTTTGTAAAAACAAAAATGTTTTTCCAAAACTAGATCTATGTAAAAAAGACTTCTTCGCTTCTAGAGTGGTGTCCACAGAAATGTACCTGTATGAAAACTCCAACACTTTACAACATATATATTTGGTACTCTGCATCATTTCTAGAATCCAAGTAAGATAAAAGCATTTAAAATGTGTCCCGTATTTTTGGACCACCATGTATAATAAATTGGCCACCCTCTAAGACAATCATACCAGCACCTCCACACAGGTGACTGGTACCGAATAAAAAAACTGGGACTCGTCAGCAGAATTGCAAAGTTGTTCTAGGACACATTAAGACAGCAGATGAATTTATGCATTGAGTTTCTTAGCAGTGCCCCTGCACTGCAGAACAGGGCACTTGTACTATAGCACCTTGGTCTCCTGAGTAGAGTTCTTAAACCGTCATTAAAGACAAACAAGTTCTGTAGATTCGCTTTTTTAAACTTTGCCCATAAGGGTGCAGTATGCAGTGGAGTACAGTATGCTTTAAAAAAACGTTTGTTTTTACTTTATCCTGGAATATAGAAATCCTAGTTAAAACATTATATTGAACATATTTGTTTTTTTTTTACTTTTTAAAGTTTTACAATGCTGTCTTGTGTATTGTATTTTGTGCTGTCTAATGTCTATGGCATTATTATGTCTTGGCCTGACAAAGTATTTGCCCTCTGGGATTACAATAAACTGATTTGACTTGAACATGTGACACTGCCTGTATATGGCATCATCAGATATCTGATCTGTAATGTATTGATCTTTAAAGTATTTTGTTTTCTTACAGACCCTCAACAAGTGTCCTGACTGATAGAAATCTGGTTAACAAAGCTCTTTTTCACCATTACTACAACACTCTTCTTAGCATTGTATGGCTGGAATTTTATTCCACACTCAGAACATGTGCTAGTAACTGCTAAAAGCCAGCACTGCTACAAGAGAGAACAGCAACACCATCAGCATACATAAAATGATTAATTAAGCTGTTACCAATCACACAACCAGTGTGAGCATTTAGTTAGATAGATAGTTAATTTATGTAGAAGTTAAACAGAGCTGGTGTACTCCAAAGGACACAGAGGCACTGGTACCTCATTTGACCTGCATTCTCTGTTTGACATACAAGTGAGTCAGACTTGTCATAATACTATCAGGGGAACCCTTTTTACTCAATTTCTCGAAAGGATTATAATGATTTACTCTGTCAAATGGTTTAGATGCATCAATAAAACCTATTATCACTGAGGAGTTCTGCCTCATGTACACGTGCCTCCTTTAAGGCGTAGGTCTGTGTCACGCTCTGCTTTAAAGCCAAACTGATTATGAGTGATGCCCAAATGATTGCTGATTATGGGAAGCAGAACCTTCTCCAAAACTTTGGACACTACACTGGCTAAGGCTATTTGGCCTGCAGTTATCCACATTTCCAACCATCCCAGCGTTGTTGACGGCTACTAGAGTGACAGACAACATAGAACAAGCCAGCAACCCATCAGAATGAAGTCAGTAAAGCTAATAGCAAGCAGTGCTGCAGCCTTAGGGCTAGCAAACTAGAGCTAGCAAGCTTCAGGTGACAGCCTTAGAGCTAGCAAACTAGAGCTAGCAAACTTGAGGTGTTCTGCTGAGATGTGATCTGAGCCACTGGCTTTATTATCAGCTAGATGTTGTACTGCGTGATGTTCTTCACTGAAAGTAATCAACATAACCCTGTTGGAAATATTGGCCGCTTTGTATGGGTCGCTCTTGACACAATTAAAAAAAGCCAAGTAGTGCTGCCTCCACAGCTCAGCCATATTGTCACCCCCAGAAACACCCTCTGTGACACAAGGAAGTGATGTGTTTGTCCTGTTCAAAGGTCCCACCTCCGTCCAGAAGCCAATAACATTGTTTCCTACAAGTTAATCAGCTGTAGCATCGGGACTCATAGCCTGCTCATGGTTGTCAATGTAGTGGATAGCATATTTGTATGTAGTAGTAATAATAATAATAATAATAATAATAATAATAATAATAATAATAATAATAATAATAATAATAAGACGACGAAGAAGAAGAATACTCTGTGTTTGTATAGCACATTTCATACAAAGAATGTAGGGATCTAGCCCTATTAAGTTTTCTATACCCCCCAACCTCAGGATGCCCCACCCCCCCACCCCCAGTGGCTGGGCAAAGGAGAGGTTTATATCCCCTCATGGGGCCACAAACACTAATAGTAGTGTTAAAACATACCAAGAACACAAAATAATGTGTTACATTTTGTCAAAATGTCTGCACATTTTTAAGCATGTAACCTAAGACGGAGACAAAGTTGTAACCTGATGATACAGAAAGCACTCCATCCAGGAAGGTTTCCAAGTTGACAGTGATTTATGCTCCAGCTGTCTGGTAGCTCTGAGTGTGAACACTCGCTCCCACCATATAAGGAGAGCCAGCCTGGATGGTTCTGCACCTCATGCTTGGCTTGCAGGGCACCCATCAGGGAGTGAATGTGCAGCACCCCTGTGTTATGTAGTGCAGCACCCGTGCGTTATGCAGTGCCGCACCCGTGCGTTATGCAGTGCAGCACCCGTGTGTTATACAGTGCAGCACCCGTGTGTTATGTAGTGCCGCACCCGTGTGTTATACAGTGCAGCACCCGTGTGTTATACAGTGCAGCACCCGTGTGTTATGTAGTGCCGCACCCGTGTGTTATACAGTGCAGCACCCGTGCGTTATGTAGTGCAGCACCCGTGTGTTATACAGTGCAGCACCCGTGCGTTATACAGTGCAGCACCCGTGTGTTATACAGTGCTGCACCCGTGTGTTATACAGTGCAGCACCCGTGTGTTATACAGTGCTGCACCCGTGTGTTATACAGTGCTGCACCCGTGCGTTATGCAGTGCAGCAAAGCGGGGGGGGGGGGGCATGATGACTCACAACAATGCACACCACCAAGGTGTCATCACGCTTCGTCACATGACTCCACGGGATACCCAAGGCAGACATATTTTGGGAAGCCAAGGGAATGTAGTCTTTTCTCATGACACCCATGGGACAAGGGGACAGGCAATAGAGAGCAGAGGCTCCAACAAACACAGCTGTCAGAATAAGGTGGCCGTAGGTGTTTTAGGGGAACCCCAAATTATTATTGTACCTCTAAACCAAAATGCCCTCAATGAAACTGGACCTGGTTCATATGGATGCTTGTCCTGAAACAACTGGGGCATTTGTGTCCCAACATTGCAGTTTTAGAACGTTGTGTACTCTTAGCATTGCTGTTTTAGAATACTGATCCTTCATAACATTGCAATTCTAGAACATTCTGTGCTCATAAAGTTGCATAACACTGCAGTTTCACATTGGAGCTTTGGGTTCAGTGATCATAGAGTAATTATTCTGGCAGTAACCTTTTTGGTTTCTGCATATGTGCGATATTAACTTATCTAATTAAGTGTATCATTGAGCAGGTGATGCATGTTCTTGGGGCTCCAGTGACAATGTGGTACACGCCTAGTCAGATGACTGGTGCGTGTTAACATTGTAAATGACATTACCAGCACATGACTTCACGAAGGTGAACTACAGTACAGTGGCAACCTAGTGTCACACTGGGCTGGGCACTCAGGGGTCAATGGACAGTCTTGAGTGTACATAATACGGCCTGAAACAACGCTTAGTCAGTGAAATTTGAACCAGGGTGTCCTGGGAAGGGGGGGAGTTTGGCACTAAACATAGCTGCTAAAGCACCAGATACCTTTAACTCTGTCTTCAATGAGAGAGGTTTCAGCTTCAGGCTCAGGCACTCAGACATTTTTCCATCAGATTTGTTCTTTACTTGTGTTTGGAGAATTCAAGTAGCTTTTACTAACACACAGGTTTACATATTTTACTGAAGAGGGTAGTTGATGTCTGAGAATATGTACTGTCATAAACCAAGTTTAATGTTCCTGTTTAAGAAATATAGAAATCTTTCTCGTCCATACTATGGAAACCCTTTTGCCATGGAATCTTTGGCCCCACATGAAAAAAACAGGAGAGGCCGCAATTTGCATCTTTGGGCCCACAAACATAAAATCATAGCACATAAGACACAAGACTTCACAGCCAATACGACACCCAGAAGCTTGAGGCTTGCCAACCCCCCCAACCCCCTCCCATGGGTGTCCAGGCATGAGATATTTACAGATTACATAAATAGATTTTTGAATCTGAGCATTTTGTCAGCCAGCAAAAGCAGTGGCTCGCTCCAAAATGACATAACCCCGAGTTGTTGTTGTTGTGGAGACAACAGTTTTGTCATGTTTGACTTTTAATTTAATTTTGTGCAACAGCTGATTCACTCCTCCCACTCCCAAGATCAGCTGCAAGTTTGACAATCGCATCTGCATGAACAATGTAATAGTGTCTGTAGGCCTGAAAGTCAATGTAACTACTGCAGCGAGATTACCAATAGCTGTGTATATTTACATAGGGTGTCAAAATCAGCACAAACTTAACAGCTGAATTAATATGCAGCTGTGCTGTGTTATGTTAAAACATAACAATTTAGAAAGTGTTGCCCAACTTAAAGTTTCTTCACTTGTAGCATCCGTAGTATAAACACAGATTTTGGCCACTTTTTGTTATGAATATGCAACATGATACTGTGAGAAGAAGACATTAATCAGAAAACAGCATTGTTTACAGATTAACACGCTCAAACATTTTTACAGTGTTACAATGTGTTAGGAAGAATGACGACAAATAAAAGGTTTTCCCATGCAGCCTTTAGTTTCCAGTGCTGGGTGCCCACTACCGCAGGATTCCTGTTGCATGGGCTGTTGGATTTACACTTACATAACTGTTCTCCACACGCCAGGGCCAAGCAGGTGGAGACTTAGGCTATCATGGCGCGCTATTTTTGGAGGAGGTAAGTGCTGGGGTTCAGTCATTCTCTCATTCTCACCGTCTTCTCGAGCACAGTGGCCCTCACAATAAAACATACGTATTGCAATTACCCAGGAGGAACAGCTATTTATGATTGTACAAGTTATTATAATTGATGGCACTTATCATAGCAGAGTTTTTAATATCCTGTGCAAGTGTTTGGTGAAAGGGCACTGGGGAGGGGTGGAAGAATGTGGTTATAAACTAAATATGTAAGTTATGTAGCACCTAAACAGCAAGTGTAGCCTTTAGCTAGGAAACCAGTTCAAGGGCACAGGAAGGGTACTGCCACAGGAACTCCAACTAGTTCACAATAAAATGCACAGAAACTTCCAAATTATTCAGTCCCTGTTAATTTCACTTTAGTTGCCAGGTAACTCAGCCTAGAGAGATATGTTACACATTGGCAAAAATGAGTGCATTTTGCAATGCAGAAAATTACAGTTGACACTCAGGCGTGATGACTGCTTTTACAAGCATTGCAAACATATTGTTTTCATTTCCTCTTTAGAACATTAAGTATACATAAAAGAAGACAAGACAGTGTAGAAATAATACATTTAAATTATACACATTCTTTCGGGCCAGAAGAACAGCTAACAGGCTCTTATAGACTGAACACACAAAATCAGACTTTTCTAGAACAATTGAGCACATCTCATTATGATGTTCTACCCCAAATGCCAATTCTTGACATTGTTCGTTATTTACATAACGATGCCAGTTGCATGTTTCTGTCCTCAGTTTTTTTATGTAATGCAAGAATTAAAAGAATCATTAGGAGTACACTTTAGAAACATGTTACTCTACAATCTAATATTACTCTGTAATTTGTGCTTACAGTCTAAAAGAATAAGCACAGTGATTTGCTGACACTGGTAGTTTGAAAAACAGCACTTGTAAGCTGTGGTGTGTACCAGAGTGGACTGAATCCTCAAACCAATGAAAGATACTTCTGAAATGCATCAATTATTTCAGATCCTTAGTCTCCAGTATACAGTACATGCTGTAGTTCCTCCTTAATAGCATAGGCAGGCCACAAACCATTATGTTATCTGTGACAGATTGAGCAAAACAAACAAAACAAACAAACAAACAAACAAAAACATGGAAGTGGGGATACTAGTCTCAGTTGATTATTTACCAGCTGTTTATTTTTGTAGTGTAGTGTATTATATAATTTTGTCTCTTATACTATTATTAACCTATGTAATACTATAACCATAACAGTAGCCATAGTGATGAAGGGCCAATCAGGGTGAAGATTTGAATTTCATTTAAGTCAATCATGTCAGTTATGTTCATTCACATTTTTAACATCTAACTTTCTCAACATTTAATCTACATCTTTTAACATCTAGCTTTCTCTGTACTTAATCTACATCTTTTAACATCTAACTTTCTCTACATTTCATCTACATCTTTTAGCATCAAATTTTCTCATTTGTAAGCCTTAAGAAATGGTACAGGACAGGAGCTAACTGTTGACAGCTTAATACAAGTCAGAGTAATAGTTTATAGTGCATCTAACATTTATATTCAAAGAAAGTTTGCACGTTTGCACATGAAACTTTCTTTATTTGAGACCTATTCTGGTAATCTTTTTTTCATTGTGTTTGGTGCAGATATTATACTTGAAACAGAACATAGCAGAAAATATCTAAATAATTGGTTTGCTAATCATAAGCACAAAGACACTGGCATAGATCACCAACATTCACACACCACAACAAAAGCTGCAATGCACCAATGCGCTACCAATAAAGGATGTTTTGTGTATATTTGTATTGTGGATTGTGTGAACAGTAAAAAAAAGTGTGTCCTTGTGCATTTCTACTGCAGGGCCTGTCGGCCCCATCCCCCACCCTCCCCCAAACTGAAAGGACAGCCTGCTGTAACGAGTGAAGCACAGCTGCAGCTGCTGTACCTTCTTGGGTTCTGTGAGGTAGGCTGTGGCCTTTTAGAACCTAAAATCAGCCATCAGAGAGACAAGCTGTCCAATCAACAGCCAGCTGACAGACGTAGGCCCGCCAATGAGCGAGCGGGTCTGGGTATTTAAGGTTAGGGCTGACGTCTTAGAAAGTTGGGCAACCCCTACATTGGCTTTGTCGAGCAGGACCTGATCCCCAGGATTGTTACCTCTTTCCCTTTTCTCTCGTGCAGGTAATCAAACCAGTGGCTCGGCATGACACTGTAGGGAAGGGTTATTTTATACTGAACTGAAACTGTGTGATGTGTGAGGATGACAAGTGCAGCACCACAACAATCTTAACTCAGAGTGCTGTGGATGTTAAGCACGATTTTGGTGTGCACAGTATTGGGCAGACTATCAGCGAATGTTTGAGCCAACACCATCCTAAATTCTTTCGCATTAAATATCATACTAAATATTACAGCATTCACCATTATGCCATTTCAACTTCAGTGCTTAATTGGATGAATGGTTTGTGTAAACAGTTATAGTTTTTAAATATCTAATATGTAATCAAATAGCCTGGCATAGAGTTAGGAAACTGAGGGTTATGTGCATCTGTTGTTTAAAAAGAGCTGTGAGCTTTACATACATTTTGCTGGTGACTTTTGTGGTTGGTTTCAGTAATGGTTGTTCTGTTCATTCATTTATTTACATAAACCTGAAATCCTACCGCTGTCATTTTAATATAGCTTAAATCCTATCACTTGCTGATGTCTGATGAGTGCATTTTAGAAGCTTGCAGATAGGTTTTTTCATAATTTATATTGCATGTAGAACTGCTGAACTGAACGTCACAGCTGTATAATCTTGACATGTGACCTAAAGGGCAAAAGTATTCAGTGTGAATGGTGTGGCATAAGTGGCAGGACTAAAAATACCAACAGCTGTTGGCCGTATGTCAGCGTGATGTCTGACCTCTGCTCTGAAACCCGTTAAACCTTAACGTTTCAGCCTTCGTTTTACCTGTAAAATGAGAAGGAAGTGCAGTCATTTTCAATTTACAGTCTAATATTTCATAAACTAAAGAAGTATGATAATGTAATAAATCATGTACTACTGGAGCATAGACAATTTAAAACAAGTGTAAACATGAAATTAATTGGATTAAGGTGTAATCAGTTATGTAACTAATATCTACTCTAATATATAATTTTGCAATAATTAATTAAACCTGCCTACCAGTAATGGAGGACCTGCTGATGAGGACCTGCATGAATGAATTGAACTGAACAGATGATTGTGGATGAGCTTGCTCAGAACTAAGAATTAATTAAAAGCTGAGCATAGCCTGAGAGATCTAACACTGGTCTAGAATACTAAAAAACGACAACTAAATAGGATACTATGTGCTGGTGCCCTCGTCGTTCTAAGAGAAACTACGAGCATGCAATGGAATGTGGGCTATGTTCTTGGGTTGTTCATCAGCTGCAATATTAAAGTTGGATTTATACGGTTCTGTCCCTGTGTTTGTACAGACTGCGAGAAACGCAATCATGACGAAGAACTGCCACAACGACCACAAGATGAAGTTCCCCACGGATGAGGAGTACCCAGACCTCTCCGCTCACAACAACCACATGGCCAAGGTGCTGAACAGGGAGCTGTACGACAAGCTCAGGAGCAAGTCCACCCCCAGTGGCTTCACCCTGGACGACTGCATTCAGACTGGTGTAGACAACCCTGGTAGGCCCCTCTACAGCTACACTCAAATCCCAAAGACTGTAGAATTCAGTATATTTTTAGGAAGACATATCTCAAAAAACAAAACAAAACAAAACAAAAAAGCAATTTAGGATGTTTAATATTTTATCCCACAACCTCTCCTTAACAAACATACAGGCCACCCCTTCATCATGACTGTGGGCTGTGTTGCTGGTGATGAGGAGTCCTACGAGGTCTTCAAGGATCTGTTCGACCCAATCATCTCCGACCGTCACGGAGGCTACAAGCCCACTGACAAGCACAGCACTGACCTGAACTTCGAGAACCTGAAGGTAGCTCTTTCCGAGTGTGATATTGTGTAACCATAAGATAAGATAAGATAAGAAAAGATAAGATAAGAAAAGATAAGATAAGATAAGATAACATAACATAACATAACATAACATAACATAACATAACATAACATAACATAACATAACATAACATAACATAAGACAAGGCTGATGTTCTCTGCCTCTTGTTTTAGGGAGGTGACGACCTGGACCCCAACTATGTCCTGTCCAGCCGTGTGCGTACAGGCCGTAGCATCAAGGGATTCACCCTCCCCCCCCACAACAGCCGTGCTGAGAGGAGAGCTGTTGAGAAGCTGTCCATTGAGGGTGAGTCCAGTCTTCCAGCTCTTCAACATTATATATAATAAGTCTTCTAGCTCTTCAAAATACGTCCAATAATACTTTCACTCTTTTTTACTGTACTGAAATGTGCGTTATTGTCTTTTGTTCACAGCTCTGGCCAGCCTGGAGGGTGAGTTCAAGGGAAAGTACTATCCCCTGTGCGGTATGACTGACGCCGAGCAGGATCAGCTGATCAACGATCACTTCCTGTTTGACAAGCCCGTGTCTCCCCTGCTGTTGGCTGCTGGCATGGCTCGTGACTGGCCTGATGCAAGAGGCATCTGGTACATACAAACAACATACAACATACAAACAAACCAGTAGAAATAATAAGAACAACATGCTACTAATTGCAACAACTGACAACTATTTGCCTACAATTATATCCAACACTGTTAATACAATGCTGATGTCCAGTGCTTACAAAAGGTGCAACATGATTGGGATGATTGTCGGTTTTTAAAGAGATATTAATTATATGTTTTTATATGTTTATGTATATTTTATTCTCAAATATTAATCTTAATCCATGCACTGAGAAAGCAGCACCTACATTTTCATTGTGCAATGTGTCATTGTTACAATAACAGTGATGTGTCTGACTCTTTAACATCTTCCTCAAATTCACAGGCACAACGACAACAAGACCTTCCTGGTCTGGGTGAACGAGGAGGATCACTTGCGTGTCATCTCCATGCAGAAGGGCGGCAACATGAAGGAGGTCTTCAGACGCTTCTGCGTTGGTCTGCAGAAGGTAAATGAGCAGAAGAGTTACCAGGGGTGGGCTGGGGTCTGCTCCAAGCCTTGGCCACCCTGTAAAATGTTTTTTCTCCATTATTTTTACAACCCCCCCCCCTTAGCTAAGCCAAATGCCCACCCACACGTGCACTTCTGGTAACACCCCTGTAAATAAGGCAAATTTTAATCTTTCAACAAGCGCAATCAGAGATGGCAACCGGGTCCCCCATATGGGTGGACAGACACACACACACACACACACACACACACACACACACACACACACACACAGACGGACAGGGTCATTGCAATACCTGGTCAATCCCTCCGGGGACCAGGTAATAACTAAAACAGGGAAATGACATTCAGGTACATGTTTGGTATTTATTACAGAAATTCTAATGTGGTCACTTTTGCTATTTTAGATTGAGGCCATCTTCAAGAAGCACAACCACGGTTTCATGTGGAACGAGCACTTGGGATACGTCCTGACCTGCCCCTCCAACCTGGGAACCGGCCTGCGCGGTGGTGTCCACGTCAAGCTGCCCAAGCTGAGCACACACGCCAAGTTCGAGGAGATCCTCACAAGGCTGCGTCTGCAGAAGCGTGGAACAGGTACGGCTACTGTGCTTCCATCTGTTCCATCATTAGGGATGGGAATTAATAAGATTTTTACGTAACTTGTGTAAGATACGTGACGTTAGTCATTTTCGCTGGAATCGATAAGGGAATCGTTTGCAAAACTGCCAAATGATTCCAAGGAAGTGAAACACAGGGAACCGGTTCTCAACAAGAACTTGTTTTCGATTCCCATCCCTCTCTGTCATCTGTTAAACACTGCAGTTCAATTTGAGTCCACCACGAACTTGGGGGGATTGACACACAACTGTAATATGATCAGAAAACAGGGATTACTTCATGGGTGTGCAAATATAAAAAACTAACTGACATCCTAAAGAGTGCATGGGAGATCTAACCAAGTGATCAAGCAGATTTGTGTATCTGTAAGATAAGATAATACTTAGATAATAATTTATTGCCACACAACCAATCTGGTGGTAATTGTTGTCAAGGTAGCTGTGTCCAAGGAGAAATATGATATTAGTAGATATCCGTAAAAGTCACAGACAAAGTAAAGCATTAAGTTAATGACTATACACCCCATTGTCTTCTCTGTACAGGCGGTGTGGACACTGCCTCCGTGGGTGGAGTCTTCGACATCTCCAACGCCGATCGTCTCGGTTCCTCCGAGGTCCAGCAGGTGCAGATGGTGGTTGATGGAGTCAAGCTCATGGTTGAGATGGAAAAGAAGCTGGAGAAGGGAGAGTCCATCGATGACATGATCCCTGCCCAGAAGTAAACTGGAAATGGTTCATTCATCTTTTGTATTTTCAAATTGTGTAAAACATCAAACCATCAGACAAAAGAGGATGCAAGAAGTCTTTTTTTCTGGTGATGGTTTTAAGACACTCAGCCTTGCTCCACTTCCTGTCTCTTCCTAAGTTTCTCTCAGTCCCTTCATTTTTCCTGCACCTCTTCCCACTCTTTTTGTAACACCCTGGGATCAAACTGCCACACAGACAGGACTCCCCTGGTTCTGTGTTTACTTAAGTTGAAACCTATTTGGATGTAAAGTAATTGAATAAAACCAAAGCCCCATTTAACAGACTTGTGTGATGTTGTATGTGTGTGTCTAATTGTAAAAAAAAGGTGTACTGAAAGATAAACAACAAATTGTAACCATCAGCCGATATCAAAAACTAGTTTGGCTCTTGTTTTTGTACTGCTAGTAAAATTATAGAACCGTGATTACTAAACATGCAGCAAGATAACGCAATGTACTCTTTGACCATGTGTTATTAACCCTCTGTAGTATATAGTACATAATTGGCATGCAACACAGCATGTGTTTGGTAGCACTTTATAATAATTACTCGCTAGAGATAATTTATTCATGCATTTGTTAACCCTTAGTTAACACTTTGTTTATCATTTGTTAGCTTTTATTCTTAAATTATTTCCCAGTAAAAGATTTCTAAACACATTTACAAGTGTTAAAGCAGATAGAAAGGATGATACACAGACGGACAGAAAGAAAGCATAGAGAGAGATAGCAGATGAAGACCAACAGATAGAACAGCCAAAAGGAAAACAGGCAAATGGAAGTAGATGTGTTTAAAAATAATATACTGCTGAGAAATAATCCACCATTTTGAATATTGACAATTTCAGTTGTGCTTGCTGAATATTTCCGCCCTGCCCAGCCAAGAGGAACTGGGTGTCATTCCAAAGTAAGTTTGTAAAAAGAAAAAGTTGAGGAGTTTTCTCCAAAATGAAGCATTGCGTGTGCAGCTGTGTGTTATTATTTCTGCCGTCACTCAAATCAGAGTGTATCGCCATATCTCAGAAGGGGTAGGCTAGCCTACTGTTTCAGATGCAAGCTTGCATAAAAATTTTGCAGTGGCTGTTGCTAGCGGTTCTTAACACAGAAAGGTAGAGGAACAAGATTATTCAGAAAAACATCACCTTTTCAGTATTAATGAGCTAGTGCTATCCACATTAGGTGTCCACAGTCCCTCTGACCATCAGCCTGTAGACACATTAGCTGTTTACAGGCCCTAGTGATGCCACCTGTCCCGGTTTTACATGATTGTTGCAGTTTTTTTTCTTTTTTGATTTTTTTGGCTTTATTTAGACAGGACAGTGAAGATATTGACAGGAAGTAAGTGGGAGAGAGAGATGGGGAAGGGTCAGGAAATGACCGCAGGCCGGATTCGAACCTGGGTCCCCATGGGCAAATGCCCGTTCATGGTCGGGTGCTCTAACCACTGCGCCACTGCACCCCTGATTGTTCCTGTTTTTAATGGTTTGTCCTGGGGAAAAAAATATTGTCCTGGGACACTGGCAGCCCGGTCACTGCTTATAAGCAAAAAGGTTGATTGGGTTGCCGAAATGTCCCTTTTTCTGTCAGACATAGGTGGTAACCCTAACAGGCACTCTGACAGTCTTGGCTAGGCCTAGGACAAGATAATCTGATGCCCCCCCTTTCATGTTCTATAATGTAAGGAGGGACCAGTTCTGCCCCCCCCCCCCCCCCCCCCCCCCCCCAACCAACTTTCCCTGGGCCCGGGACAAGAAACCCATTTGTCCATACATGTTAACCATAAGCATCTGCTAAGCTAGCTAGTCAAGATGATGCGGTGAGTTAGAAAGCTTGTTAATTTACATTGCATTAAGCTTTACAGTACTCATATTCAAAAAACAATGGCTATTTAGGGCAGTGTAGTCTAAATATAGTCTAACCATAGTATAAATTTGCTTTTTCTTCACGGTTTAGTCTCATCTTGTCCCAGGGTAGAAACCATCTTTTCGCACAATTTTGTCAGAAGGCAGGTGAATCCCTTGTTTATTTTAGTATTTTTTAGTATATGAGTAGTTGGGCATCATTTGTTTGAAGGGAGTCAGTGGTCTCTCCTCATCTCAGAGCAGAAGTTTTTATGTTTTTGTGTGCAGGAACACGGGAGGGAGATATCACAATAAAATGAAAATAAAAGAAGTCCATTTAGTCTCTTGCCATTATAATGTCCTAAAGTCTGGCAATGCCATTTTTCCAAGTTTGTATTGTCCGTGGGGTTGCACTGTTAACTTTGGCAGAGGACAGGTGAAAGAAAAGAATATCTACAAGGTTATTCAACCAATGACCAGCAAGCCATATTTGACCAGACCAATGACCAGAGCAGTAAGCCATATTTTCCTAGACCTTTCATTCGTACAGATTTGAGAGTCATTATTGAGAAGATGTAAGGCAGAGTCCATGGGCAATCGTAAATCAATAAGGTTTCTCCTACTTGCTTTCTGTCACATACTGTCTTATCTGAATAAAAGCAAAACAATACTAGAGTAGAGTAGAGTGGGCCTATTAATTTCACCAGGTTGCAACTCAGGGCTGGGAATGTAGAAGGACAAGGGGCCATGCTGGGTGTGGCGAGGGGCCATGCTGGGTGTGGCGAGGGGCCGTGCTCGGGGTGGCGAGGAGCCATGCTGGGGGTGGCCGACAGCTAGCTGGCAGAGCTGGTGGTGGAGGGCAGGCTGCTCTTATTTAAAGCCCCCAGTTTTTACAATGTGTGCAAGCACACACACATACACACACACAGGGAGAAAACACACACATACACACACACACACACAGGGAGAAACACACACACACACACACACACACACACACACACACACACACACACACACACACACACACACGCACGCACGCATGTTTAATCACTGAGCACCGAGTTGGAATTTGGCTCGGTCAACACGGCATAAACTTTTGATTCTAATTTTAGCTCTAGGCATGGTGGGTTTGGATGCAAAACAAAAACTGTGAAGCTTCTGGGCCGCCAGCAAGATGTAAGCAGTAAAAATCCAACCTAACTCAGGCTTTACTGCCATGTTCTTACATGAATGCACTGTGTGTGTGTGTGTGTGTGTTTGTGTGTGTGTGTGAGTGAGTGTGTGTGTGTATGTGTGTGTGTGTGTGTGTGAGTGTGTGTAAGTCTTTGTTTATGGCCTCTGTGGACACAAGGCCAGCAGCCTAGTCTGGCGTGGCGTTCTCAACCACGGCCTCCTCTTTGACAGCCTTCTGTCTTGCGTCCATGTCTGCAAACAAGAGCCTTCGCATTAAAACTACATTTCCCATGAACCTATAACTCAACAGCAAGAGCATTAGTGGATGTAACAGCTCATTTCATATGTCTGTGTAGGTTCTCATTCATCCAAGTCATGGTAGTCAAAGGAGCTAAGTTGTAAGCTACTGGACTTCTTTCGGAGCTTGAAGACGTTTCACCTTTCATCCAAAAGGCTTCTTCGGTTCTGAACTTTGACCAGCTCCTTTCATACTACGGCATAATATAAGTGACGAGATGCAAATTGCAGAACCAAGTAATACATATCAAAGCTGATTTGTATGTGTGTGCAGGCCCGCTGACAGTCTTGGCTGGGCCTGGAACAAGATAATCTGATGGGCCCCCCTTCTATATTCCATAATTGAAGGAGGGACCAGTTCTGCCCCCCCCCTTCCCCTGGGCCCGGGACAACAGACCCGTTTGTCCCCTCCTATCGGTGCGCCTGCATGTGTGTGCGTTTGTGTGTCTTCCTACCTTGTGCACCCTCTGGTTAGGCCAATCAGAGCACAGCATTCAGGGAACAAACAGTTTCAAAAGAAAGATCTCAGTTGTCTGTGCAAGTGCTAATGTACCATACTCTGCGGAGTCCTGTGTACTGACAGAAGTGGCACAGCAGACCTGCCGGCTAATAGTCAAGCACGTTCACCTGTCACAAATGCTTACAGTGTGGGGAAACAGCAAGGATAGAAAATGGTGGAAATATACACATTTTCCATATTAAGAAAAACATATAAAAAATCTAAAATATAAATAATATAAAAAATATTTATTATATAATCTCACTATCCCCTGCATTCATTCCCAAAGTGTCCATAATGCTGTTAAAACTGTAAGAACCTGGCAAGTCATGGATAGCATTAAAGGTCCATCGTTTCTCATGGCTCTACCCATATGACTGTGTTAAAGGTTTCACTGTATTGTTTTTTTTCATTAATTTGTGCTGGTCTCTAGTATTAATGAATGCCCTGTGAACCTGTTTAATGAACAGGCTGTTGTAGAGATGGAGCGGGGAGAATGATGGGTTCTCAGCTGTGCTAGTCACAGGCTACAATTATTCAAAGCCCATTCGGTCACAGCACACCAAATAGAGGATTTAAACGTTCTAAACAAACACACATACCTACCTTTATTTCGCTAAGTGAATGTGTGCTGCATAGAGACTCCTCTGGTAATCAGAGCTGAGGCATGGCTTTTTCTATTTAATAAACGTACTTTGTCACTTTGTTTGTCTTTTCCTTATTTGCTTGTTTTCCTGCCTATTTTCTTTGATTCACTAATGGAGGCAGTCAGAGTAGAAGAACATTTTCACGTGCAGTATGCATATGCAAATCGAGGTGACCTACCGTATTTCAAAAAGAGCAAGTACTAAACGGTTTTGCCCGGAATGACCTTTAAGGAAACAGCAGTGGATTATATGCATGCGGTTCTTCCTGGCACAACCAGGCTTGCCTTAAAACTGTGTTTTTTACAGTGACGGTATACAAAGAAATATCCACTCTTACATTCTGTTAGTGTTGTGGATACAAGGTTAAAAAAGATTCCCATTTTATTTGATTTAATGGAATTTGAATGTCTTCACCACAATGCCACTTTTGAATTCATATCATATTTCAGTGTGTGTTGATGCTGATCCATTTTCAACACATCAATTTCACTGTTGATTCTGTATTAATGCATATGAATACCGAATTAAAATACATAGAATGGAATAGAATACCTTTTATTATCACTATGTACAATGTAGAAGATACAAGATATTGCCACAGAACAAAGTTAGAGGTCAGTCTGCAAAAAACATATAAAATAAAATAAAAAATAAATAACATGCCAGTCTGACTGCAGAGGAGAAGAAGCTGTTGTTAAGGCGCATTGTTTCACATCTCAGGGATTTGTTGGGGCTTCCTGAGGGCAGCAGTTGGTCACCATTAATTTTCCTTATATTAAAGTCTGGAGACTGGTGGAAGGACACAACAAATGATTCTTGAGACTTTGGTGTCAATTTTCTCAAGTATACTCTTCAAGTGGCAATCGGAGCTGTGCACTTTACACATACGATGAGACTGAAAGCAACTCCTTCTCCAGTGCAGACAAGTATGAAGAATATGAACAACATAGAATAAATAAATAGTAGTGCAAGACAAGCTAAAGAATTTATTAGGTGTAGGGTAGGGTGCACAGTTCTGAGGCAAAGGTAATAAATGAGGTTTTATATACAAAATGCACATTAATTTTACAGTTGCACATGAAATAATGTTGCAAAGAAATTATTGTCCTATGCTATGTGCAGCAGATATTGGACAAGGAGAGTAATGATATCTCACAGTATTGCTTAGTATTCCAACACCATTACATTAAATATTGCACAGTAGGTGGATGGAAGGAAGTCCAGATTCGAGGGGGAAGAGTGTCAGTGCATGTGAAGTGAGTTCAGAATGGTTATGGCTTTTGGGGGAAAACTGTTTAAGTCTGTTAGTCCTTGTTCTGATGCACCTGTAGCGCCTCCCTGAGGGCAACAGGTGAAATAGATCAAAGCCAGGGTTGGAGCTATCCTTAATAATGTTCTTATCTCAGCAGAAGGTGTAAATGCCCATCAGAGAGGAGAGAGGGTAGCAGACGATTCTGTGCTTAACTAGCTACTTTCTGAAACCTCCCTGTCCTGCAGCTTCTGTACCATATTGTGATACAGTTAAATATGTATCAGTATCGCCAGTGTTCATCCACATATTGAATATGAAACGTACAAAATGTTGCTAAATATTATAAGATAGATGTACAACAATGGCAAAACATTGAATATCTGAATTAGGTGTGTAGGAACGTTTATGAACCACCAGATGGAGAAGTGGGGCAAGGTCTCAAAAGCCTCTAAGAACCAAATCAGTTCAGCGGATAGAAGCGACACTCAACTCGTGTGTCACCCTTATCATCACGTCAACATGCGCTTGACTTAAAATAAAGAATTTGGAAGGTACAATCGGGCAGTTTATCACTGATACAAGTTACAGAAATCTATTACTTCCGCACAGGAAGCAAAGAAGCGTCATGTCGTCATTTTACATACTCCACCCATTTGCTGACGAGGCGCTCCAGCCGCCATTTTAAGTCAATGAGTTTCAATTTTCAGCGCATAGGACGGAGAACTGGAACCAATTCAACCAATTTCTCTTCTAAATCATAACTAGGGACCTGACTGTGACCTGAAGCTCT
This sequence comes from Coilia nasus, assembly GCA_027475355.1. Lineage (NCBI taxonomy): Eukaryota > Metazoa > Chordata > Actinopteri > Clupeiformes > Engraulidae > Coilia > Coilia nasus. The sequence goes on from CM050215.1 coordinate 23,591,075, forward strand.
TCCTTAAGTCATTAATCAACTAGATCCACGTCAAGTTACGCATAATCCAGTAGAATCCTGTCTCGATTTTAGCCTTTAATGTAATTGCTAGTTAAGGAGAGGAAATGGCTGTGGAAAGCATGACTGTCCATCCAAACTCCAACTCCCCAACAACCAACCACGAACACAACAGCCTCACTGACGAAAGGTCGAGTAATTCTACAATCATATTTCTGTACAACTATTACTTTCCCACAGGCTTTCCAGAAACGAAAAGCCTGTTTTTTTATTTTTATTTTTTTTACAAAAGGGATTAAAGTCGCCATTTCTGGGGAACAAGTACAGAGGTAACGAACGCCATCTTGAAACGTTGCACAGCAGTCTGGAAAGACAAACATAAACTGTGATGAACATGATCTATTCAGACTATTTACATCAACTAACCTAATGAATGGGCCGTTTAAACGACGTCAGTTAATAGAGGGAGACCATTTGAAAACTTATGACCAGTTTAATGTAGCATTAGCCCTCTGAGAATTTCAAACAAGTTAACGTTACATGACAACTATAAGCCATCGTTTGCTAGCTGACACAAATTAGCATCGGCCTGTCCACTGAACAAGCGAACAAATTCCGTTAACATTAACCACCGTATAGTAGACACGTGCTCTAAAATATTAACCTTTATTTTTTACAAAACAGGCTCTTATAGAAACCTATTCATTGTGCGGCCCTTTTACTTCATGGAAATGTTAGCGAGTTACACATGTACGTTAACGTTATCTATTGCTAAGTTGGTGTAGCAAGCCGATTGGCTACATGTCGAATTTCAGACCAGAAGAAAATGTAGCTTTATTACAAACTGTCATAATTAAATGCACCTTTGTTGCAACCATGCACAGTTTTCACTTACACTGTAGGAAATGTTTACACAATCATATGTCTGTTAAGCACCGATTGCGCAAAGCCAAAATCAGTACATTGTTTAACTGGCGATACAAGAAAGGACGCCTGCAATTTGTCTTTTACGTTATAAATGGTCTAAGGTAGCCACTGGCTTGAACAGCGTGATCACACAATTTTAGAATGGGTATATCCTCCCTCGTTAGCTGCAATCGATTGTATACTTTTGAGGGCCATACTACTGTAAATTCTGTAGGCTCAGTTAACATTACATTAACATTTTTTTTATGAATCCGATGTGTTATAGGCGTACCAGGCCCCAAGCAGCAGCTGTCTTTTACATTGATACTATGACAATCCCAAGGGAAGTTTAGATACAAGATAACAAAACTACACTCAATCCAAAGTGCAACTGTGGGGCAAAAGTCTAAATGCGAAAGCTTGTACACGTAATGTAAGAACTTTAATATTTGTAGAACAAATATTTAAATCTGTACCTGTTTTTCTATTACTTTCATATACATGTGGGAAATTCGGAATAACTGTAAAAACACACACAGGAGTAGCCCACTTGTAAACCCCCCCACCCCCCCATACCAAAGTGTATGAATTTGATTTTGCTACATGTTTATTGTAAGAACTGTAGTAAAAAAATAAACTGTAGGGACACATTTAAGAAGTATCCAAACAAACTGGTTGCATCTGTCATTATAGATGTAGGTGTCACTGTATTCATGTTAACATCAATCTACACGTGTTAATAGTCTTCTTATATAATTATTTTCTAAATTCAATGTGCATTACATTTACACATTACATTACACTTAGCAGAGGCTTTTATCCAAAGCTTACAAATGTGCAAGTTCCCTTTTTTTTTAACACACCCATTTTTTCTGTCTTAAACTTCAGCACATATAAAAATATAAATATAGCCTACAAGATTAAGTATTTGTTTGTTATAGCCTCACATTGTATTCTACAGGATCTCCCATCAAATGCACAAGCTCTGGCCTCTGGCCTGACCTCTAAGTCAGTAATGACCTGGCCCCTAAAGCAAGCTGTTGGCGATCAACAAGTGCAGAGATCGACCAGTGTTTGCTTAGATTTGCTTCTACTCTGTAGTTCTTATTACTCCCATTGTGTATATCCATATGGACTGCTGTCAAACGTTATTTTTCATCAGTTCTTCAAGGTAGTCAATATTATTTTGCAGATGTTGTCATAGCACAAAGTTATAAAACACACCGTTGCTGTGAAACATGATACCAATAGCCAAACATATATAATTTCAGTTGTTATAAGCATGTCAGACCTCCCCCGTTACAATGGACATATGTCACTACTGCAAAGACTGTATGTTTGATGGAGGGAGGGGGAGAGATATCAAAATGAGTCTCATTTGTGACACTCTGCGTGTCATCAGTTAAACAAGGAGGGGGTACTGTTATGGTGTGGGGTGCCATTTCAGCTCCTGGTACAGGTGATGTGAAAATGGATGACATAACCAATACCGTATATTAAAGTTAAAAGTGGATAAAACTGGTAGGACTCGATTCATCCTGTATTCATGTGCACATTTCACGAACATTAAGAAATGAAATCGTGTTTTGGAGGCTGAGGGTCAAAATGTTTAGATCTGTGTGGTGTTCTAATAATTTGGACCACCACTGTGTTCTTATATTTTTGCACGATAGATATCCGCCCTACAAATGCAAAGTGCAGTAACTACTTGAACATTGAAACTGAAAAAAAATGCCTTTAAAATTGTCATACTGCCCAGTCAAACATGTTGTTGGTATAAAAGTGGTGATGCTTTATTGTACTGTCTTAATAGGAAGGAGCTAGAGATTTAGTCACAAGGCAAAAGAGGTGTTATAAAGTCAATTTCCAGTCTAACTCAGTTTTGACTATGTAGTTACTGTATGTAGTTACTGCCTTTTGGCTTTGTAGGGCCGATGTGGTAGTTGGTGGTTTTACTTTAGTATCGCTGAAGTGGTTTGATGTCACTACACCGTAGGGCTCATTCACACCAACTTGACCGTGTACAGCGCGTAACTGTGTACAATATGTTTGTATTGTGACAGAATAAGCTCAGATCACGTGTGTGGTGTGAATAGTCCAGTTTGTTAACATGCATTCTAAACGAATACGGACAGAACACAGGCGTGCGCTGTATACGCAGAGTGTTTGGTGTGAATCAGCCCTTATTGTGTGCTGTATGCGTACAGGTGTGAGGAGGGCGAGCTGGAGGAGGGCGAGCTGGAGGACGATGGGGCAGAGCCGGAGTCGCCTCAGAGGGACGAAGCCGACGCGGTGGGCAAACCTCACCACAACAAAGACTATCCGGCCAGCGGCTCAGATGACGAGAAAAGTCATCGCCGCAAACGGAAGAGAAAAAAGGAAAGGGACCGCGATAAAGAGAAGAGAAGAGCAAAGAAAAGGCGCAAGTCATCAAAACACAAAGTAGGTGTTTGTTATTTTATTAAAGCACATTGTTGTTCTTTCCTCTGCTGTTTTTTGTATTGTGGCTAATATTCTCACCTTATGTTTAAATCGTGTAGCTATATAATGTGCATAATTCATTTCTGTACATTACAGCGTCATGTGTCCTCCAGTGATGACCGCTCGGACTACAGCGATGACTCGGACTACAGTCCCAATGAAAAGAGGAAGTACAGAGAGTATAGCCCCCAGTATACTGCCTCTGTGAGTACAAACAGAACAATTATAGAAGTATCAGAACTGTACTAGAAGTATAAGAACTGTAAAAACAAGAACAACAAACTAGAATCCAAATTTATGTCACTGTAATAGTTGTTTCCACTCACAACGAGAATCTTGTCATTAAAATTTCATTCTTTAGTGTGAACAGTCATCGTTATGGCTGCTGTTGTTGTTGTTATCATAATAGTTCTTGGTGTGAATGGACCTCTATTCTGTTTGTGGAGTCCCACTGTGTAGTACCTGAAGTCACTGGATTTCAGAATTGGCTTTGTTTAGCCTTTCCTAATGTATCTGTTGAATTCACCATCTCTTTGTGTCTGTCTGTAGTCTCATGGAGGTTACGCTGCTGCCACGTCGTCCGGACACGGTGGTCCTAAGAAGGGCAGCTACAAGATGGAGAAGCAGGGTTACGGGGACTATGACGAGTATGAAGAGGAACACTACGAGGGTGAAGAGGACGACGAGATGGCTGACGATGACTATGACGACTTCACCAAGGAGCTCAATCAGTACCGCAAGGCTAAAGAGGGGAGCAGCACCATGTGTTCAGGAGGTGTGGGTGCCCGTGGAGGCAGAGGTAAGGAGACAAACACATTTGATATAGATTACAAGTTATTTCCAGGGCTAACTTTTTAACTTCTAAGTATGAACATGACAATGAACATGAATCCCTCCAAGACTGTGGGATGTTGTGATCGCAACTATTAATGAGAATTTAGCCAAGCCAACCATGAATTCAGTGCAATTTTGACAAACACCCCAAATTTCGTGCAACTTTATTTGTAAATTGTTTATGGCGTTACTCAGTTTCCCAGTCTGCAACCAACGTTTTTTGACACCTGTTGAGGCCACGAAGTTAAAATTGAGCTTCTTTTGACTTGGCATTGTAGCATCTCATATCTAGTTTACTATATACAGTTACGGCATTGTTGAACTTAATTGCATCGAATAAGCTTTGCCACTTCTTGCATGAAAATTGTCTTAAGTCTCACAATTTAAGGAAAAATCATATAAAATCAGCACTGTATTTTCTTCTGACAGGGGGGAAAGGCAGGCTGAAAAACCAGAGGGGTCGTGGCCGGGGGGGAATGAGGGGCCGGGGGGGGGCGAGGGGGGGGTAGTAGAGGAAGAGGACGGGTGAAGATGAGTGTAGAGGACGATGACTTCTCATACGGAGACGACTTGGAGGCAAGTATATAATGGTTTGGATGTTTTAATTTTTTTTGCCCTGAATTATCTCTGAATAGACTTCTGTTATAAAGTCTTGTTTCTCTAATTGCTCTCTGTGCTCTTGTTCAGTTTGGTGATGATGACTTTGAAAACATGGGGGATGACGATTTTGAGGATTATTCTAAAGAGCTGAACCAGTATAGAAAGTCTAAAGACCGTGGACGTGGTAAGTCATTACTGACAGACAGTCATTTTGTGTCCTGCATTCCCTAAGCAGTAGCTGATGTAATGCTGTAATGTTCTGAGATTCTACATTCTGGGGTTTTCATTCACTGTAGGTCTTATTAATGATTTATAATATGAGTTTCACTTTTTAATTTAATTGATGAAATGAATTACGTTTTTCAGAATATTCGTATTTATTGTGATATACCTGTACATTCTAGCTGTTTAGACAAAGCGTTGAATTTTAGACCAAAATGATCACAACCACTTCCTGATGATCGCAGAGTAACTTGGATAACCTTGTAGGGAAATAATTGGCAATAGTTTGGGTCTAACACTAATAGCAGTCACAGACTGATTAGAATTGGAACAGGGCTCTTACTTCTGCATGCATAAAGGTGCATATCCTCTCTCCAAGCCAGGCTAGTGCCACTGGACCCCCTCAGCTCAATATTGCATTTCACTACAGTGCTCCGTCAGAGAATTCTACTAAGGTTGACCTTGAGCAAATATTTTGCTGCCAGTCAGGGAACAGAGGAAGGGCTTTGTTTCAAAGTGGGAGGGTTGGAACTGGTGGTGATGATGATGCTGTAGTTGTGATTGGTTGAAGCCAGGCCCAATAGTTTTTTAAGCTCAGAAAGTATCTGCCCATTAGGAAGTCAGTGTATGCCTGTTGAAATGAAGCGAAAGGGTCAGGTCCACCGGGCTACTCCCTCCCCCTTCCACATGTAGAATGTGGAAGTGTTTCTTGGTTGTGATTTTCAGTGAGATTCAACCCCCTCTGGAATAGCCTATCCAGATATTCTTGAATACTACCTTAGTGTAGAGCTATAGATATTCTTGAATACTACCTCAGTGTAGAGCCATAGATATTCTTGAATACTACCTTAGTGTAGAGCTATAGATATTCTTAAATACTACCTTAGTGTAGAGCTATAGATATTCTTGAATACTACCTTAGTGTAGAGCCATAGATATTCTTGAATACTACCTTAGTGTAGAGCTATAGATATTCTTAAATACTACCTTAGTGTAGAGCTATAGATATTTTTGAATACTACCTTAGTGTAGAGCCATAGATATTCTTGAATACTACCTTAGTGTAGAGCTATAGATATTCTTGAATACTACCTTAGTGTAGAGCCATAGAGGGAGATTGAGCTTCTGTCATCCTCTGCACCTCTGTAGCCTACAGCAGTGTTTCGCAAACCTCTTTGTCCTGCGGCCCATTGATGTTGGTGAACTTTGCACCCTGATGAATATTTTTAGACCATTTTGAAGTAATTGTTGGGGCAAATATGGTTCAGCGGTTAGGGAGTAGTTGGTCTTGGGATCGGAGAGTCGCAGGTTAGAATCCCGCCCTACCCATGGCTGACATACCCTTGAGCAAACCATCTGACCCCACACTGCTCCAGGGACTGTAACTGAAACCCTGTAAACAACTGTATGTTGCTCTGGATAAGAATGTCAGCTAAGTGTAATGAAATGTAAATTCAATTGTAGTTCAGACTGTGTACACTGTTTCTTCCACTCTCCTCTGTAACAGGACTTAGGGTGTTTTTTAGATTCTCAAAATGTTAACTTCACTGTTGTAGGGAAGTGACAGCATGCTGTGCGATTGGAGCCTTTTGTGTGTTCTACCTCTGGTTGGTAAAGTCATTTTGTCATATAAATATTATCGTACCCTGTGCAGGGGGTAAAGGTGGAAGAGGACGAGGCAGAAGTAAAGGAGGCCGTGGCATGAACCGCGGCAGAGGGAGAAATCGAGGACGAGGCCGTGGAGTGGATGTGGGAAATGACGAAGAGAACAATGGGGATATGGACACGGGGGTAAGGAAAACCACCAGCCTCCATATCTGTCTTCCCAGGCACAGGCTAGTACAGGCCAACATTTTAAAGCCCACGCAATACTGTTTTTGGGACCTTTCATAGAAACTCATTTAGGGCCGCCGCAACAATACTGTAGATTTTCATCAAAAGTTCATAAAGACCATAAAAGGAGTTTATTGTCCAGTTTATTCTAATCACAACATATTCAACTCGCTAATGCATTACGTGAAGGTTAGCACACAGGAACGGTCCCTGTTTACTTTGTTATCCAAACAAGTGATGGCCTGGTGACACTTAGTCACACTGGGTCACTCTTTACCACAGAGATTAACTTCCAGGAGTCTTGCCTTTAAGAAATAACGATGATGCATATTAGCTCCAGTTGATTTTTGGAAGAAGTAGATGTAATGTAATTGCGATAAAGGTAAAGGTGACTGGTGAGTTTACAGCGGGTTTTGTTTCTGCAGGACACCGGAGGAGGGCCGCGACGCGCTGACCAGGAGAAGCACGGCCCAGAGAAGAAGGGGAAAGCCATCTGCAAATACTACATAGAGGGTCGCTGCACATGGGTACGTATGGGCTTTTTCCCTGAAGATCTTCAGCATCTTTTTTGACAAATTAGACAATTTTTTTATTAATAATAAAAAACGTATTATTATAATCCATTGTTATTAATTATTATCGATAATTAATTAATTATTGACAGGGTATCTGCTCATGGGGCATTATGCTGTAAATATGTTTTAACAAAAAATTTTAGCATAAAGGCCTTGAAATTCTGTGTGAATGATTGTCCTTAAATTTGTTTTTGTGCTTTTGACTTTTGATAAAGACATTTTGGGCTGATGTATGAAGGAAAATAAGCTGTAAAAATTGCATGCTTTGCAGCAGAAGAAGACAATTATTCCTGTCATTTTTTAACATATATCTTTGTCAGATTCATGTTTTCAGCGTAATCACCATCTCTTAATTTTCTCTTTTATTGACAGGGTGAGCACTGCAACTTCAGCCATGACATTGAACTACCCAAAAGAAAGGAGCTCTGCAAATTTTACATCACGGGGTTCTGTGCCAGGGCAGAGAACTGTCCATATATGCACGATATCCTTTCCAAAGCGTTGTCTAATAATTATAATACTAATAATAATGTGTTAAAAGGGGAATAGCATAGAAGCCAAAGTAATAGTAACACCTTTGGTCATTACAGTTCAGTGTTTGTGTGGTCCTTAACTTATTAGCACGTGACTTCCCTTGTAAGCTTTTTCATACCACTGGAAATTGTGTGAACGGAGAGGAATGTATGTTCTCTCACAAGCCCCTGACGGATGACACTCAGGAGTTATTAGACAAGGTGATTCCCTAGTGCCATGCCAAGCAAAAAATCAGAACTGCCCATTAACTATAAATTACTTTATTTAGTTACATTCTTTGATTTAGGCCCTGTTTACACGCACGTTACTCGTTTTATAAACAGATATTTTTTTGTCTATTCACACGTAAACAGAGGTATAGCAAACTGAAACAGATATTGTTGTAAGCGGCCTCCAAAGTGGAGATTTTTCAAAACGCTGTATTTTTTGGATTCCACTGGATATGTGTAAATGCAATAAAAATGTATAAAAATATCCATTTATAAAAGTCCACTTATATAAGTAGATATGTGTAAATGGGTCCTTACTTTAATTACTCACATTCTGTCATGTTTTGATTTACTTATTTACTCATTTACTCCCATTGTTTCGTGTGTTCTGTGCAGATGCTGGCGGAGGATGCTGAGGCGGGTGCGGAGGATGAGAAGGAGGTGGAGGAGCTGAAGAAGCAGGGCATCAACCCTTTACCCAAACCACCACCAGGGGTCGGCCTTCTCCCGACGCCACCCAGACCCGTGTCGGCCGACTGCACCGGTCCCGCAGAGTTTGGGCTGTCTGTGCCGCCTTCCACCACCATGCCCCACAACGGTCCTCCAGGAACTCTTTTGGGCCCTGGGCCTGGCCCTCCTCCCCCCGGACCCCCACCCCCCTGTCCAGACAGCAATCCGTTTCAGGGGCCTCCGAATCCGGGCACCCCTCCCCAGCCACCCATGGGTCACCCGCCACCTTGTCCCGGAGCTGCAGGGAAAAAGATTCCATCCTTATTTGAGATTGTTGTTCAGCCCACGGGACAGCTGGCTCAGAAACTGGGAGTCAGGTCAGCTTTTAATTCTCTCAGTGTCTTAATGTGATTTGTGACTAAAAATAGATGTGTGTGACGAAAGTACTAATTTCTGCCCTGAAAAAGCTGGTTCAGAAAATGATGGATATATCATTTGTGTTGAAAAGTACTAAGCAGCAGACCTTTTTGCCATTTAGAACCACAAATAACCACTGTAAAATAATTGTTCATACTATCTATACAAATAATGTAAAATAGCTGATTACATGGAGAATAAACAGTGCTACAGCTGCACCTACTGTGCACTACATAGGCCTAGTGTACATCATGTTGCTAAGCAGTGTATTGTATTAAGAATGAATGAGTATAGCTGATGAAGCCTATGGTGTTTTTGAAACAGAACTGAAAATCATAGCCATGAACCCAACCAATCAATTTTGTGAACCCTTCCACTCCCAATACACACAATTTTTTTTTAATTAAATGAGTAGGCCACTTTTAATAATCACCAAGGTTTGACTTGAAGAAAAAACATTGGTGATTTCTGTTTCAGGGGTCAAGGCCCTGGTGCAGGCGCCCCCTCTGGTGGCCCAGGTGTACCGCAGGGAGCGCCGCTACCTCGCTTCCCAGCCCCCCCACCGCCTTGCCACCCCGGCGGCATGATGCCCCCCGGCTCCATGGACATGCTCTCCGGGGGGAACCCCCCAGGAGGAGTCCCGGTTCTTATGACCAGCTATGGGCCTGGGGAGGGACCTCAGGGTAGGATGGATCACTCATCACACCTTTGCACTAGCTAGCTAGTAGCGATTTTAATTATAAACTCTTTAATCAACAACAAAGGATTGAAGGTAGAGACAGTGGTATCGGTTTGTTGAGAATTTCGAGCTTAGTGTTGAATTCCTTTTTAAGAAATTTTATGGAAAGTACTTTAAGGATTTTCTGTGTCATTGATCACTTATCACATCTTTGCACTAGCTAGCAATTGTAAAGCAACACTAAGTAGTTTCTTCAGTCTGATGTAGCTCCACTAAGACACAAGACAGATTTATTTGTCACATACACAGTTATAACATGTAGAACTTGCAGGTGTACTATAACATGTACAACTTGCAGGTACTGGTAAGTCCATCACTGTGTAGAAAGAAAACATGGATCAAAAGAATACTAATGTTAATAATTAAATTAACTAGAGTAGCGGTACATGGTATGACACAGCAGTGTGCTGTGAAGCTCAGGGCAAAGAATTATAGTGGCCATATTGAATAAATGTCTGTTCTGTAGCCATTTTCTTTAATTATAGTGCTGCATGTGAAACACATTTTACAAATGATACTGTGTTCACAGAGGTTAAATTAGCTATACCTTACCCTATACCTCTAATAGGACCATGGTTAAAGACAAAAACGCCATGTGCAGCAGCAAAACAGCGGTATCCTGATTGCATCACTTCTGTACTTTCAGGTAAAGAGTACCATGGAGCAGCCGAAGAATGTCTTGCGGAAGGAGTTATGGACCAGTCGTCCTGTAGGACCCAGGGCACTGCTGACGGTGGGGACGGTTCCTCTAACGGGGCTGCAGAGAGCCACATACCAGTACCAGACTTCCTCCCCCCAGCGCAGCGGGTGCTGTTCATGAGGATCCACCAGAAACAGCAGGAAGATGAGGAAAATGCCAAAAGGCTTGCTGAAGTCGGCGCTCAGAAAGACGTCGAAGGTCTGAATGCAGACACATTTCACATCAGAAACCACAATACAAACTGCAGTGTAGTTGTCATTGTTTTGGTTTTTTTTTGTTGGAAAAAAAATGCTGGAATGTCTAAGACCTGCAGCTAACCTTAAAGTATTCTTACCCTTGTCATATTGTTACCCTTGCCATATATACTTTAGTTTCCCAACTGGGAATCAATAAAGTAAATCTATCTAGCTATTTATATATAGACACTCAATAGAGTTGACAGCTGTGCCATACAGCTATTTGATCTGTGCAACATGGGAGCAAAAAAGATGTAATTAATGGCCGTAGAGCCCTATTCCCTTACTAATGTAGTTTATGTGGTTCTTTCAGGTGACTCTGCAAACTGGTACTCCAGTGAGGACGAGGATGGAGGCAGCAGCGTGTCTTCGATCATCAAAACGCTGCGACAGCAGAGCCAGAGCGCGAGCAAGCCCGAGTGTCCCCCTCCCCCGGCCGTGTGTGACCCCCGGCTGTCTCGCCCCGCCGACCCACGCCTGGCCCGCGACCCACGCCTGTCCAGAGCAGCGGAGCCGACGCAGTCCTCCGACCCCGCTCCCAGTACCTTGCCGTCGTCCACCTCCGCTCCCGTCGACCCTCGCCTGGCCCGCAGCGCTGCACAGGACCCCAAGCCTGACGCTGCGCTCGTGTACAAGCCCCCGGCCCCCGCCGCGGCTCCGGCCGAGGAGGAGGAGACGGAGCGGGCGCTGCGGGAGAAGCCCGTCCCCATCCCCCTGGACCCGTTAATGGGCATGACCCTGCGCGACCCACGCTCTCAGCTGCAGCAGTTCAGCCACATCAAGAAAGACTTGAGCTTCATCGTCCCCCATTTTGCCAAGACTGTGTTGTGGAATCCCGAGGACCTGATTCCCGTGCCCGTTCCCAAGCAGGACTTCCTCCCGCTTCCTCCCGGCATTCCCCCTGTGGCTTCCCTCGACCCCCGGCTCTCGCGCGCCCAGCAGCAGCAGCAGCTTCACACAGCACCTCCCCCCCCTGTAGAAAACACCCAGTCGTCCTCTGCATCCCTTCCGGACTTTGAACTGCTCTCGCGTATTCTCAAGACTGTTAGTTCTTCTCCTAGTTCCCAGAATAGTCCTGTTAGTGCGCCCCCTGCTGCTCAGTCAGTGGTGGCATCTGCTCCCCCCGTGCAGCCTGAGAAACCAGTGGACCCTCGCATGGCCCGCAAGATGCCGGCAGATCCCCGCTTACAGCATCCAAAATCTGCCTTAAAGCCCCCCTCAGAGCCGTCTGCACCCCAGCCTGCTCCCTCAGCGAGCCTGAGCCCCCCCGCCCCCTCAGCCTCAACGATTGCCCCCTATGATCCACGGTTTCTGTCAGCGGGCGGGGTGGGCAGGGGCGGTGCAGGAGCTACCAGCACCAGCAGCAGCGTGCTGAGCAGCATCAGTTTGTACGACCCCAGGACTGCGGATAGTACGGAAAGTACAGGGCAGGCAACGAATTCGGTTTCCTCAACCGAACCCAAGCCCAGTGTTGCCGAAGTGGTGGTTGTCAAGGCCAAGCCCAAAGAGCCACTGTTTGTACGCAAGTCTGCCCTGGATCAGCCCGAGACAGACACTAACGAGCCAACTGACCGTTACAACAGTTATAATCGTCCGCGGCCTAAGCCCCCGTCCGCCCCTGCGGGGACCCCAGGAGGACCCAACGCTGTGGGCTTAGCTCCTGCAGCCGAGCAGCAGCTTCCTGGCGTCCATAACCTGCCCGTCTCCACGTCTCTCTTTCACATGGTCAAGCAGGCCAGCAAGCCCGGCTCAGGCAGCCCCTTCGGGGGCAACAGCCCCGCACAACTAGACACTTCGGAGCAGGACGCTGCTTCGCTCAAAGACGTATTCAAAGGCTTTGACCCCACAGCCTCCCCTTTTTGCCAGTGACCCCCAACCCCTGTGTTGTCATCATTTGGCCTTAAGGCAGTTTTCACAACATGTAATGGACTGTCAGCTGCAGGCCACCTCGTCAAACTGTGTTTAAAAATTCAGTGTTTCGGATTCTTAAACTTGGCAAACTTGGAAATTAGATTTTTTTTTTTTACGTAACCAAATCAGGTTCAAATAGATTAATGCTCAACACAGACAACACCAGCAGAGAACCAGGGCAACCCTGCTTGAGTATAAGACATTTGAATCTTTCGCTTGTTTCGAATGTTACCCCAAGCCTTCTTGGTCCTCTAAAAATCTCCATGCCCTTATATGAAGCCTTTTCAGATTCCTTACTTTTTCTATTAAGTTTTGTTAAGTTTTGTTTAACAAAGACAGTCATTGGTGTGCGTCTCATCATTAACTTAACACTGGGGGAGCAAATTTTCCAATAACAAAGTTGTGCACTGCTGTTTCACCAGACTATGACAATAAATAGTACTATAATCATTTTGTTGATTTAAATGACCTGTAAACAAACAGCCCATGTGTCTTCTCTGTGTTGCCTTGAGCAGATTCTTAGCTTTAAAGTCTTTTAATTGGTCTGTACCTGCACTGTATTAACTCCCAGTCTGACTGTTATTATTTGTGTATTTGTCTGCGTGTTGTTGGGGTGTTGTGCCCACATGGGGGCCCTGTAACTCCAGTTTTGACCCCTGTTTGCCACTCAGAAAATCTTTTGTAGAGCTGCTGTTTGTCGTCCACATGTGAAATACCTTTTTTTTTTAAATATATACTTGCACATGTGTTTATTTCTTTTGAGACACCGCAAACAAAGCAATTTTATGGAAAGTGTAAAGATATTTTCTGCAAATGCATTTCTGTGGACACTGCTGGAATGCACTGGTGGTATGAACAGAACAGGGGGGGGAAAGAGTTTCATTTATTTTAAAGAAGCATCCCTACATATTCTTTGAATAGTCAGGTGTATGGCTGTTCAAAATTATTAATATTATTATAGTTTTTGGTTTCCCCTTGGTCTGCCCTATGGAGAAGGACTTTTGTATAATAAATAGTGTCAATATTTGAGAAGAAGCTACATTTTGTAAGTCGTCACTGTAGATAAAGTCAATTATTTAATAAAGGCAATTCAGTATGCACAGTAATGTACATTAAAGACCCAGAGGATAAGTAGTTCTCAGCTCTTGTCTGAATGTGTTGCTTTGTGGCATATCGTGGCTGGCCTAAATTGGCTCCGCGCAACCGAACTCGACTGAAGCTAAAATGGGCATGTTCAAACCATTTCGGACCTGTTTAGTTACATGTAACCACAAAATGCCTCTTAATAAGGGACCATTGACTTAACCCCCTAGAGCAAACACAGTGATATCCAAAGGAGAAAAAATGAAACATTGAGCAGGTTGCATGTTTATATATTGTAATGTACAGCTATAACTGTTTATCATGTATTTTGGCCTGTGGAGGACTACCCGAAACACAGCTTTTACCGAGCACTCATTTCAATGCCTGAAGCAGTCACCTCAAAAAGTCTTTTTTTTTAACATTCAGCATCTTAACTCAGTACTCACTCTTCACTCTTTCAGACATGCCTCATACCTCAGACATGCCTCATGCTTCTCTGCCATTTACCTCATCTCTCACACAGAGCTGCGCCTGGACACTGGTGCCCAAGGCAATATTGTGCTGTAGCTGTTGTCTCACAACCAACATCACCCCACACATTGTACTTGTGCATCATGTGGTAAAGTGAATATGGTGTGTAGAATAGCTCAAAGAGGCTCACTTTAAACTTCTAGTAACTACACTGATAACAGCATGCCCTAGTACCCAAAGCCAGATTGTGTTCTTCAGAATGGGTGCAGTGCCCAGGGCAGCACATAAACCTCATAATTGTGTTTAGATGAGCAGATACCCCAAAAGCACTTTGTAGGCAGGTGTCAGCAATACGTTTGGTTCAAGCAGCCAAAAGCACTTTGTAGGCAGGTGTCAGCAATACGTTTGGTTCAAGGTAGGTAGATCAGGTGTGATGTGCCCTATCGGATTCATTACACACCAGATGCACTGGGCACCCGTTCCGAGAAGTGATGGGATGAACATTTGTCCTTGCCACGTGACTTCAAAAAAGTGAGTTAGGATCAGAACCGAGAATGTGATATTCACAACCAGTGTTGGGGTCGTTACTCAAAACAGTAATCCATTACACATTACTCGCTACTGTTAAAAAATGTAATGCATTACTTCTTTACTCCTTATGGAAAGTAACTCGTTACATTACTTTGCGTTACATCAACGGCCTTGAGCAAAACACATAAATTCCTATTGCAATGAGCAAGATGTAAGACAAGTTGTTCTTTCATGCCATTTAACGAAAACAGGCTACACCACAAAGTTGGTGAAAACCTATAGACCACTGCACAGGGTCGTATCAGTATTGCACTGCTGGCAGGCTTATGTCTTAAATAAACAAGCTCAAAAGTAAGAGAAGGTTCGCACACTGAAAAAGACACTAAAGTCAAGCACAAGGAGTTCTGTTTTATTTTATTTTTTTCTGAGAGCAGAGTAGAGCAGACGTTTCAGGGTTCTGCCTTCATCAGTGCTTTCTGCTCACAATGAGTCCAACTACTGAGCAGCAATTAAGAAGTGTCCAATCAGGGTAACAAGAGACAGGTGTAGTGGGAGGAGCTAGCACTAGAGTGAATTACAATCATGCAAGTAAACTGTCCAAGGCTAAATATTTACATACATATTCTCTGCAAAGTACAAATACATATTTTCACAAAAGATGATTTACAAAAAGCATGCAAGATTAAAGTCCTCGTTCATCCCTTTTGGGGAAAGGCAACCAAGTTCATAAATCCAATAACATTCTCTCTGTAGCAGAGTTCTGTCCAGGTCCCCACCTCGCCTTTTGGGCAAGACTCTTTCCATCCCCAAAAACCTGAGGTCAGCAGCTGAGTGTCTGGCTGTTTGGAAGTGTCTAGCCACTGGTGACGCCTCATCGGATCTCCTCACAGCACTCGTGTTCCAGAAATCTTGTACGTAAGGCCCTAGTAGTCTTGCCCACATACAATAGTGGACAAGGACAAATCAAGATGTATACAACATGGGTAGATCGGCATGTGATGAGCTGTTTGATTTTGTATGTCTTGTGTGTGTGTGTGGGTGCGTGAACGTCTGAAGTTTGAGATAGTGTGAACATGAAGTGCAGCTCTTGCAGGGGAAGTTGCCCTGGGCATTGGAGAGTGTGTTAGGAGGGGGTGGTGTGGCAGTGTCAGCATGAACCAGCTTGTCTCTTAAGTTTGGGTTCCTAGAAAAGACACAGAGAGGTTTTGTATAAAGAACTTAAGGTCAGGTCAAGTTCTAGTGACTTGTCTGTGGCCCCACATTATCAAAAAAGAAAGAAAAAAGATACTTTTACTTTTAATACTTAAGTATTTTTAAAAACAATTACTCTTGTACTTGTACTTGAGTGGAACATTGGCATAGCAACTTTCACTTGTAGTGGAGTAATATCTGGCAGTGTTGGCATGAACCAGCTTGTCTCTTAAGTTTGGGTTCCTAGAAAAGACACAGAGAGGTAGATCCGGGAAGAGCCTATTCAGTTGATTATCAGTTTTGATAATGTGCCAGTGAGAGTTGTTTCTGATGTCACTGCTCAGAGGACTGTACGTGAGTTTGAGAATGTCACGGTTATGGTTCAAATTAGTGGTCTGGACAGATGGCTGTATGTCAGATGTACGTACTTTATTGAGGGCTGTGTCAAGCCAGGTGTTGGGGTATCCTCTAGAGCTGAACTCACTGTATAAGAGTTGGGCTTTGGCCTCAAAATCTCTTTTCTCTGAGCAGATGCGGTGTAGTCTGGTGAATTGGCTATAAGGCAGGCCTCTCTTAAGAGATGTTGGGTGGGCACTTGTAGCGTGCAACAGGCTGTTCCTCTCTGTATCTTTTCTGTAGAGAGAAGATACAATGTTTCCATCAGTGACAGATATGCAGGTGTCAAGCAAGTTGACAGATGTAGAACTGGCTGAGTAGGTGAACTTAATGGATGGTCTAAGACAATTCATATACAGAACAAAATGTGTGTGGGTGCGTGAACGTCTGAAGTTTGAGATAGTGTGAACATGAAGTGCAGCTCTTGCAGGGGAAGTTGCCCTGGGCATTGGAGAGTGTGTTAGGAGGGGGTGGTGTGGCAGTGTCGGCATGAACCAGCTTGTCTCTTAAGTTTGGGTTCCTAGAAAAGACAAGAACAACAACAAAACAAAACAATTGTGTGTGGGTGCGTGAACGTCTGAAGTTTGAGATAGTGTGAACATGAAGTGCAGCTCTTGCAGGGGAAGTTGCCCTGGGCATTGGAGAGTGTGTTAGGAGGGGGTGGTGTGGCAGTGTCGGCATGAACCAGCTTGTCTCTTAAGTTTGGGTTCCTAGAAAAGACACAGAGAGGTTTTGTATAAAGAACTTAAGGTCAGGTCAAGTTCTAGTGACTTGTCTGTGGCCCCACATTATCAAAAAAGAAAGAAAAAAGATACTTTTACTTTTAATACTTAAGTATTTTTAAAAACAATTACTCTTGTACTTGTACTTGAGTGGAACATTGGCATAGCAACTTTCACTTGTAGTGGAGTAATATCTGGCAGTGTTGGCATGAACCAGCTTGTCTCTTAAGTTTGGGTTCCTAGAAAAGACACAGAGAGGTAGATCCGGGAAGAGCCTATTCAGTTGATTATCAGTTTTGATAATGTGCCAGTGAGAGTTGTTTCTGATGTCACTGCTCAGAGGACTGTACGTGAGTTTGAGAATGTCACGGTTATGGTTCAAATTAGTGGTCTGGACAGATGGCTGTATGTCAGATGTACGTACTTTATTGAGGGCTGTGTCAAGCCAGGTGTTGGGGTATCCTCTAGAGCTGAACTCACTGTATAAGAGTTGGGCTTTGGCCTCAAAATCTCTTTTCTCTGAGCAGATGCGGTGTAGTCTGGTGAATTGGCTATAAGGCAGGCCTCTCTTAAGAGATGTTGGGTGGGCACTTGTAGCGTGCAACAGGCTGTTCCTCTCTGTATCTTTTCTGTAGAGAGAAGATACAATGTTTCCATCAGTGACAGATATGCAGGTGTCAAGCAAGTTGACAGATGTAGACCTGGCTGAGTAGGTGAACTTAATGGATGGTCTAAGACAATTCATATATAGAATGAAATGTGTGTGGGTGCGTGAACGTCTGAAGTTTGAGATAGTGTGAACATGAAGTGCAGCTCTTGCAGGGGAAGTTGCCCTGGGCATTGGAGAGTGTGTTAGGAGGGGGTGGTGTGGCAGCGTCAGCATGAACCAGCTTGTCTCTTAAGTTTGGGTTCCTAGAAAAGACAAAACAACAACAAAACAAAACAATTGTGTGTGGGTGCGTGAACGTCTGAAGTTTGAGATAGTGTGAACATGAAGTGCAGCTCTTGCAGGGGAAGTTGCCCTGGGCATTGGAGAGTGTGTTAGGAGGGGGTGGTGTGGCAGTGTCGGCATGAACCAGCTTGTCTCTTAAGTTTGGGTTCCTAGAAAAGACAAAACAACAACAAAACAAAACAATTGTGTGTGGGTGCGTGAACGTCTGAAGTTTGAGGTAGTGTGAACATGAAGTGCAGCTCTTGCAGGCGAAGTTGCCCTGGGCATTGGAGAGTGTGTTAGGAGGGGGTGGTGTGGCAGTGTCGGCATGAACCAGCTTGTCTCTTAAGTTTGGGTTCCTAGAAAAGACAAAACAACAACAAAACAAAACAATTGTAACAAACAAATGTAACAAAAATTGAACTGTTCAAATTTTTCAGAAATCTGAGATTGAAAAGCTAAAGATGCCACCACCTCTCGCACATCATATAATTATGGATGAGGCAAATTTAAACCCCCAAGCACATTTTGCCCTCCCGCCTTTAATTCCTCACTGGACACGTTTTGTCGACTTGTTGAACGTGATGTCGAACAGCTCTTCAATAGTTCTCATCCTAGAAAAGGCACCAATAACCTGACATCATCTGAAAGACAGGCTCTTGACAAACTTTGTCGTGACAAAAACATTGTTGTGAAGCCAGCAGACAAGGGAGGTGGTCTAGTGATTATGCCAAAAACTCTCTATGACCAAGAGGCCTGAAGACAGCTGCAGGACTTGACATACTACAAACCTTTGCCCTCAGATCCCACCAGTAAATTCCAAAAAGAAATTGAGTCTTTTCTTCAGCATGCTCATTCTTCCTCCATTATCTCTGAACAAGAATTTAAGTACTTATTCAATCGTACCCCAACAAAACCAGTCTTTTATATTCTGCCTAAGGTCCATAAAAACTTATCCAATCCACCAGGCCGACCAGTTGTCGCAGGCAACAATAGTCTGACTGAACCACTATCAAACTTTGTAGATTTTATATTAAGACCTTTAGTCACAAAGCTTCCGAGCTACCTCCGAGATACGTCTGACTTCCTAGAATGCCTATCTCAGATTGGCCATTTAAGTCAAAATGTATTGCTTGCCACAATGGATGTAACCTCATTATACACGAATATCCCTCACACTGATGGCTTGTCTGCCCTGAAACACTTTCTTGACCTCCGCACTGATGATGATGGACTAACAACCGACTTCATTGTGAAAATGGCTGAGCTGGTACTGACAAAGAATTATTTCAGGGTTGAACAGCAATACTACCTCCAGACCAGTGGCACAGCCATGGGTGCCACCATGGCCCCTGACTATGCCAATCTCTATCTTGGTTTTCTTGAGGACCAGTATGTGTTCAATAATAACCCTTTCTCAGACAAACTAATATTGTTTAAGAGGTACATCGATGACTGTTTTGTCCTTTTTTCTGGTTCTCTATCTGAATTTGAACATTTCGTTCTATATATGAATTGTCTTAGACCATCCATTAAGTTCACCTACTCAGCCAGTTCTACATCTGTCAACTTGCTTGACACCTGCATATCTGTCACTGATGGAAACATTGTATCTTCTCTCTCAGAGGTGGACAAACACAATTCCTTTACTTAAGTCAAAGTATAGATACTCCTAGTCAAATATTACTCCACTACAAGTGAAAGTTGCTATGCCAATGTTCCACTCAAGTACAAGTACAAGAGTAATTGTTTTTAAAAATACTTAAGTATTAAAAGTAAAAGTATCTTTTTTCTTTCTTTTTTGATAATGTGGGGCCACAGACAAGTCACTAGAACTTGACCTGACCTTAAGTTCTTTATACAAAACCTCTCTGTGTCTTTTCTGGGAACCCAAACTTAAGAGACAAGCTGGTTCATGCCGACACTGCCACACCACCCCCTCCTAACACACTCTCCAATGCCCAGGGCAACTTCCCCTGCAAGAGCTGCACTTCTGTTCACACTATCTCAAACTTCAGACGTTCACGCACCCACACACAATTGTTTTGTTTTGTTGTTGTTTTGTCTTTTCTAGGAACCCAAACTTAAGAGACAAGCTGGTTCATGCCAACACTGCCACACCACCCCCTCCTAACACACTCTCCAATGCCCAGGGCAACTTCCCCTGCAAGAGCTGCACTTCATGTTCACACTATCTCAAACTTCAGACGTTCACACACCCACACACACACAAGACATACAAAATCAAACAGCTCATCACATGCCGATCTACCCATGTTGTATACATCTTGATTTGTCCTTGTCCACTATTGTATGTGGGCAAGACTACTAGGGCCTTACGTACAAGATTTCTGGAACACATGAGTGCTGTGAGGAGATCCGATGAGGCGTCACCGGTGGCTAGACACTTCCAAACAGCCGGACACTCAGCTGCTGACCTCAGGTTTTTGGGGATGGAAAGAGTCTTGCCCACAAGGCGAGGTGGGGACCTGGACAGAACTCTGCTACAGAGAGAATGTTATTGGATTTATGAACTTGGTTGCCTTTCCCCAAAAGGGATGAACGAGGACTTTAATCTTGCATGCTTTTTGTGAATCATCTTTTGTGAAAATATGTATTTGTACTTTGCAGAGAATATGTATGTAAATATTTAGCTTTGGACAGTTTGTTTGCATGATTGTAATTCACTCTAGTGCTAGCTCCTCCCACTACACATCTCTTGTTACCCTGATTGGACACTTCTTAATTGCTGCTCAGTAGTTGGACTCATTGTGAGCACAGAGAGCACTGATGAAGGCAGAACCCTGAAACGTCTGCTCTACTCTGCTCTCAGAAAAAATAAAAATAAAACAGAACTCCTTGTGCTTAACTTTAGTGTCTTTTTCAATGTGCGAACCTTCTCTTACTTTTGAACGGTCTTTTTTGGGTCCACGCACCTACTGATTTTTTCTGCACATCTTGAGCGCAACAATACCCCTGCCTTTAAATAAACAAGCTGAAAGTCTAAAACAGGCTAACTTCATAACAGCGCTCACTAAAAATAGAATGAATTAAATAGCATGCAGACACTGGCATATAGGCTACAGCATAAATCCCTTAACAAACTAAACCATTTAAATAAAACGTGCTACTAAATAAAATAACTCTGGACATTTAACCACATTAGATTATGTCAGGGTAAACACATTTCATTGGTATGGTATAGTGTAGGGCAAAGGCATTTTCTTAAGTAATTGGGGGTGCTCCCCACTAAAACGATGATCCTACTGCATGAGAAGTCTTTCAAATCTTGCATCGGACAACCGATTTCTATTAGGCTTCAGCACGAGACCGTGCCTCTTGACTGACACGCTAGATGGGGTAGCTGTGTTACTTTTCATATACTTTTTATATCAGGGAAACGGTTAAGGACTTCAATGTCCGACTCCGACTTCAAATACTCTGTTGCTTTAGCGTCAAAGTTGAAGGAAGCTGTATATTCCTCATTCTCATCAATAAATTCTCCTTCTCAGCGACAGTGCTATAGGCCTACGGCGGCAGGTTTCTGATTCTGCTGCGCAAGCGGTCCCACATCACGGTGCAAAACACGACACAAAAAATCCTCACTGCTTCTCCCCTCTCCTCTTCCCTAACCCCTATTGCACTTTAACTTCGGCAACGTCTCTCAACATATTAAAAACAATGAGCTTATCGCCACCCCCCGAACGTTATGGTAGACGGCTTAGCCATTTCCCCGAATTTAATAATCAAGGACAGTTGCGTGTGGACATGTCTCCCGACTTTTGTGCAATCATGCACCTGAGGATTTTGGGGGAGGGTCCGGGAATCCGTCTCAGATAGGCTTATCTGTGATCAGACTGTTCACTGGGGAAGTTCAGTAGCCTAATCAGCATATGCACTATTAGTAACTGTAGTGTGATTAATGAACTTATAACAGTAACGCGCTACACTACTACATTACCGACAAATGTAATGTGAGTACAGTAACGCGTTACACCCATCTGTTCACGACATGTCCGTGTCTCACACATTAAGGTTATACGGGTAGCCTATACCATCTTGGGGAAACATCAGGGAAAAGTGTGTTTATTTTATTAATTTAATTCAAAAAATCAAACTCATACTTTAAAAACAAAGTGAAATATTCAAAGCGTTTGCTTTAATAATGGTGACTGCAGCTTACAGCAAAAACCCAAAGTGTCCAGTATTTCAGAACATTAGAATACTACATCAGAACAATAAAAAATTAATATAGAAGTGTTAGCCTTCCAAAAAGTATGCGTATTATGCCCTCAGTACTTGCACGGCCTGCTTTTGTAGTTCACATTGCATTGAAATAAATGAACTTTTCCACGATATAATTCAATTAAATGCGCCTGTAGATATCGGCTATGGCTACGTCAAAACGGCTGAGACTGTGACCTAATAATAATAATAATAATAATAATAATAATAATAGTGTAACCCTTTTCACACCTAGTTCCTTTACTGTCTATGCATCTAGTTCACTTCTATTACCAAGAACGTGCACGCATACTCACGTCGCTTCCGTATTCTGAATGACGTTGTGGCTCAGCAAGTTATGCATGACCCTGTCTACTTGGAGGTAGTTACAGGGTGGTAGTTTCGTGTGTGCAGCCTACTAAGGTTGGGGTAAGATATGTTACTAGATTCTGGGGTATTGCAGTCATCGTTGTCTGCTGTCAGACCTCTGAATTGGGTAAGCTGCATTTGTTTTGAAAGCTGTTAGATAAGTAGTAGTAGGCTAGTAGTACTGTAGTAGTGTCTAACGTTAGATGGCAACTTAACCGAATGTAATGTTAGCAAGTTAATTTGTATTATCTGTCTGATTTGTCTGACGTGATATTAACATGTATTTCTACTGCAAGAAAAACAGCTAAACTGTGTTTTCCCTGTGTTTAAAAGCACCACCCACCCATTCATCACCTATGTGCCATGTTGGAGATGCCAAGAACAGAATCCAAGCAGTGCCGCCTGTCTTCAGCTGTCCTGGTACTGTACGCGGTCACCACGGTGATGAAGCAGACTATCGGTCAGTGCCATGGCACGGCCCAAGTGGTGCATGAGGTTCAGAGATATGTTCTATCAATGGTATGAAATACGGTACAAATCATTTTAGGAATGCACAAAACATCGTTTAGACTTCCTGTTTGCTCAAAATCTGAAAACCAAAATCCTTAATCTTAAAGTGATTCTTCTGTTCTTCTCACCTTTGAAAGCGATTTTATAACTATGCATTCAGACGTTTTTCCATCTGCGTTCTGCTTTCCTAGGCTACATTTTATTTCACAGCTGTGAGAGGATTGGTCCAGGACTGGTCCAGGAAAGTCTGAATAATGTGCACAACTTGGTGGTGCTGTGCTCAGAAACAATTCAAGTGCAGCAGGAATGGGTCTGTGTATTTATAAAGCAGGTTTTATACAGTGATTTACAACAAGGAATAATATTAAAACATGAAATATGAGAATCAAAATAAGCTATATCAAAAGGAGATGAAATATGGATAAAATTAAGTTTTATTTTGAACAGGGTGTGACATTGTTCAGTACCTGTGGTTCGCAAGTAGCCTAAATAGTTGTGAAACTAAAGGCATTCCACAGGATATAACGCCTGGGCACAAACAAGGGTTAATGTATGAACACAGCTGAGTCACACATACAGACTTCCAGAATTGGACAATAACTAAGTAAATTTACTCAAGTACTTTACTTAAAGGAGTACTTCCAAGAGAAACCGTTTAGTACTTGCTCTTTTGAAGTACGATAGGTCACCCCGAGTTGCATATGCATGCTGCACGTCAAAATGTTCTTCTACCCCGATTGCCTCCATTAGTCAATGAAAGAAAGTAGGCAGAAAAATACGAGTGAATAAGAAAAAGACCAAAAAAGTGACCTAAGTTTGTTAATTAGAAAAAGCCATGCCACAGTTGTGATTACCAGAGAAGTCTCATTGCAGCATACATTCACTTAGCGAAGTATAGGTAAGTATGTGTCTTTGTTTAGAACATTTAAATCTTCTATTTGGTTTGCTATGACTGAATGAGCTTTGAATGATTGTAGGCTGTGACTAGCATAGCCGAGAACCTGTCATTCTCCCTGCTCCATCTGAGCTCACAGGGCATTCATTACTACCAGAGACCACCACAAAATTAATGAAAACACGATGCAAGTACCTTTAAGTACAATTTTCAAGTATCTGTACTTAAGTATTAAAAAACTTTTGGCAACTGTGACTTTCACTTCGCTACATTTTCAAGACAAATATTGCACTTTTTACTCCACTACATCTGAAATGTGAGCATGAAGTACTTGTTACATTGATGAAAGGCAGATGCTCATAACTCCTAACCAACAAAAGTTTGGGTGTGTAAAAAGGACGAACAATACATTCATTGAATTGGGATAAGTTACTTTGAAACATGGCTTTGAATTGATTTTGCAATAATGTGATCGTGGTAATATTGAACTTTGAAGTGTCTTTACTTTTAGGTTTATTGAATTTGAACTTGACAGTAATCATGATGGCAATGGCAGATAATGACCATTCTTTATCAGAACATTTATTACTGTGGTAAAGTAGGAATAAAACAAAACAATCCCTTGACGTTTATCACATCACCATAGATCTTTGCAAAACAACATTTAATTAACCACTCAATGGAGTTGTTCTGTTTTATATTCAGGCGATTTATATTTGTGAAAAAAGAATGAGTAACAAGTGTGCTATTCTGTTTTAAAGATAGACTAGGAATTGTGGTCTTGGAAATGTGTCTTATGTTAAACTGTAGAGCTTCCTCTAGTACCTAATTTTGTAATTGACACCATCATCTTGAATTCAGATAACTACGTGGATGTATTTACAAGCCAAACGATAGAAACCACCAATAATATTTTTTCAAGAGCTAGCCTATGTAATGTATTCCTTATTTGTCAGTCACCGACACGACACGTACGGATCAAGTATCTGCCTTAACATTTATTGTTGACAAGCCAACGGTTACCATGGATATAATCAGTATAGTTCTACAGGTGCTGCTTATGGACATAAGTCATATAACATGAGCATACATTACATCTCCCTTCTTAACAAATTACAAGACATAGTATATTAAAAACAGTACTAGTATCTACTAAAATTCAAGTATCAATCAGCTGCTATCAATGTTTACTTATTTATAATATATTTATAAATTATGTATGTGTTGTTCTTTTAAACTGCATTTGTTCAAGTGCTTTAAGTAAACAAGTTAATTTAAAACAAGTACATTTAAGAGGCATTGAATAACACTGTAAATGGCATTAAATAACAATAGCATTAATGAGTGTTCAGTACCATAGTAAACAATACAAGTACACAATGAATTATTATAATAAACAATTGTAACAGCTATATCTAGGAAGAAGAGGTTACCAGCACTTCACTTCCGTAGGTGTCTTTACCACACCTAGTCCTAACCTACATGACCTATAAATTCAGTCTGTTAGGCGGCTTGACAGTTCTGCCTCGCCGGGTGATGTACAGTTCACCTGGTCGAGTCCAGGCATGGTTCACGTGTTGTTTGGGAGGGGGGTGAGGCTGCTCAGATGGAGGGGAAGACAGCTTCTCATTTGCAGCATGGTCTGGTGGTTCAGTCCATGGCTCTTTCTGTGTCCTGTGCCGGGAACAGTTGGCAGCTGGAGTGCTGTGGCGGAGATGTTGACTGGTGCGGCGGTACTGCATATTTCCACTGCTGACCACAAAGGATCGGGGAGCACTGTGCTGTCGGACTACAACAGCTGGTGTCCATGTGTGGCTACCAGGAAAGGGCTGCATCCTGACTTCCTCTCCTGGCTTGAGATCAACACGAGGTTTACCTGCTCTCTTGTGATCATGGTGGTACTTCTGAGTGTCCTTGGTTTGATCTAGCAGGCGCTTTACTTTCTGGGGGTCATAGGCCGCTGGGGCAAGGAGTTGACGAGCTGTTGGTAAGTTGTTTCGTGGTCTCCTTCCCATTAGTAGCTGGGCTGGTGAGAGGCCTACTGACTCGAGGGGAGTTGTTCGGTAGTCCAGCAGGGCAAGGTGTTTGTCTGGTGCTTTGCGCCAGAGCCTCTTGACTGTCTGCACAGCACGCTCTGCTTCTCCATTTGAGTGCGGTGTGTGTGGTGATGATGTGATGTGCTGAATGTTGTAGCTCTTGCAGAATTCTCTGAACTCCTCTGAGGAGTACTGGGGACCGTTGTCAGTGCGCATGGTTGCAGGGATGCCGTGCCTGCCGAACTGAGCTTTCAGTGTCTCTATGACTGTGCGACTGCGTGTGTCTTTCAGCTTTTTTTTCTTCAATGAATTTGGAGTAGTAGTCCACGACCAGTATGTACTGCTGATCCTCAAATTCAAAGAGATCAGATGCTTCCTCCTCAAAGGGCAGCTCGGGTGTCTCTGTTGGCTTTAGTGGCTGTCCTGGAAGTTTGTTTTAAAAAAGTCTGCACAGAGGCTGCAGTTTCTGATGACTTCTTCAATCTGTGCACTCATGCTAGGCCAGTGGAGGGTCTCACGAGCTCGCTGCTTGCTTTTGATGATTCCCATGTGTGACAGATGGATGAGTCTCAGCATGTGCTCACGCATAGTGGGGGGTACTAGTATGCGCAGACCTTTGTAGATGATCCCATCAGACAAGGCAAGCTGGCTTCTGGAGTCCCAATATGGCTGAATGGAGACAGGCACTTCACGCCTGTGCTCAGGCCATCCACTCTGAATGACTTGTTGAAGAGAACTGAGCTCTTCCTCTGTCCGTGCTTTTAGTTCCGCGTACTTCTGGTCGCTGACAGAGACGAAGTTCAGCATGGAGATGCACTCCAGGCCTTCCATCTCTGTTGTTTTGTCTGGCAACTGTGCTCTGGACAATGTGTCAGGGAGCTCCATGTCTTTACCTCTTCTGTACTTGATGGTCAGGTCATACCACTGCAGACGAAGACGCATTCGTTGTATTCGCATTGGGGTTGACAACAGGGGTTTCTTGTATATGTCTTCCAGAGGTTTGTGGTCGTTGAAGACTGTGACATGTGTTCCCAAGATGTAGTTGTGGAACTTTGTGCAGGCGTGGACGATGGAGAGCATTTCTTTTTCAATTTGTGCATAACGTGTTTCTGCATCTGTTAGTGATCTCGAGGAGAAGGCAATTGGCTGGTCATCCTGCAGTAGAACTGCTCCTAGTCCAAAGCTGCTGGCATCACTGAAGATCACAACTGGTTTTGCAGGGTCAAAGTACTTTAGTACAGGAGGGTGTGTGCACAGTTCTTTCAGTTTGTCAAAGGCCTGTTGTTGAGCTGGCTGCCACTGAAACTCCACATCTCTCTTTAGGAGCTGACGTAGTGCCGCATCCACTTCACTGAGATTGGGTATGAACTTAGACAGGTAGGTCACAAAGCCTAAGAAGCGGTGCACACCTTCTTTATCTGATGATGGGGGCATCCTCTGCACAGTGTCCACTTTTGCCAGGTCAGGTTTTAGTCCATCTATTGTTATCATGTGGCCTACGTATGGCACTGATGACTGCCGTATGTGGCACTTGTTAAAGTTTAGCTTCAGGTTGTAGCTTGTGGCTCTCTCCACCACTCTGCGCAGGATTGCGTCATGTTCTTGGATGGTGGGGGCCGCGATGAGGATGTCATCCATCACACTAATGGCTCCAGGCACACCCTCGAGCATCTGGTCCATGAAAAGCTGGAAGATCTCTGGTGCGCATTTGATACCGAAAGGCAGTCTCAGCCATCTGAACCGACCGATGGGTGTGTTGAAGGTGGTGAGGAAGGAGGATGGCTCATCTAGCTCTATCTGCAGGAATCCCGACTTTGCGTCTAGCACTGAGAAGACTTTGGCGCCTGGAATCATCGAGACTACCTCCTCCACAGTGCGCATGGGGTAGTGTTCTCTTTTGATGACTTTGTTCAGGTCACTCGGGTCGATGCAGATCCTCACTTTGCCGTTCCTCACTGCTGCCACCATGGAGCTCACCCACTCTGTTGGTTGTTCCACCTTTGTGATGTAGCCGTCATTTTCCATCTCATGCAGCTTTTCGATGATGTTCTCCCTCAGGGCGGCCGGTTGCCTGCGTACAGGATGAACTACACCTCTTGCATTCAGTTCCAGCTTTATGGTGTATTTACCTGGCAGCGTTCCAGTGGTACGGCTCAGCTCTGGGAAGTCATCAAGTCCAGCCGGAACACACTCTGTACTGCCTCCAGCTCCAGCACTGCCAAGCAGGTCAAGGCGTGCGATCAGCCCCAACGCCTCAGCTGTGGCGCCACTAAGCACATTCTCCTGTGCAATGTCCAGTATTTCGAACACAGCGACCACTTTGGCTTTTTGTGATGAAATTGGTAGGTTCACGGCTGCTACTGGCTTCAGGCGGTTGTTTGAGTAGGAGCGGAGCACTACACCAGAGCGTTGTAGTTCACCTGTGTGCCCAAGTGACTGGTAATTGTCTAGAGTCAAGGTGTTGCATTTTGCTCCTGTGTCTATTCTGAATGGCACTCTTTTAGACAGTATTTCCAGATCAGTAATCCACTTGTCATTGTTATGTGTGTCATCAGGCTGCATCAGATTTATGCACAGAATGTCCTCATCATCTGGTGAATTTTGATTAAACTCTGTACTCACAGTGTTGACACCACGCTTGTTGCACACAGCCACCCAGTGATTCGGTTTGTGACAGTAGGAACACACAGAGCCTTTCGCTGGACACCTGCCTGTGAATCTTCATCTCCGACTATTTTTATTTGCTTCACGGACGCTTCGTACTGCTTCGCGATTTCAATGGCTTTCGCTAGTTTTAGATCTTCGCCTTTTACTAGCAACCTTTCTTGTACTCGTTTCTCTCTCACGCCAGCAATAATAGCGTCAATTACATGTCATCGGGGTCAGTATATTCACAGTCCATCAGAACTAAGCGTAAGTCCTTGACGAAGTTGTCAAAACTTTCCGTTGGCCCTTGTTTGCGTTGTTTGAAGCGGTGCCTAGCAACTCTCTTATTTTTGTGCGGCCTGATGTAATTGGCAAACTTATCCAGTACCTTAGATGGGTGTTCTTTTTCTCCCTCTGTCCAGGCCAGGGTCTTGTAGACTTCTCTGCCTTGTTTTCCGATCCAAGTACCAAGCCATCCTGCTTGCTGTTTTGCCGTTGGATCGGACAGGGGACCATCTAGTACGAAGGTGACATGACGGCGGAATCGTTCAAATTCCTGATATAAATCGGAAGCGTCCCAATCAATGCTGGGGTGTTCAAACTGTGATAACGCTATTTATCTTACAGTTTTTTTTTGTTCTTAAGTACTTCTGACACCATATAATGTATTCCTTATTTGTCAGTCACCGACACGACACGTAGCCTACGGATCAAGTATCTGCCTTAACGTTTATTGTTGACAAGCCAACGGTTACCATGGATATAATCAGTACAGTTCTACGGGTGCTGCTTATGGACATAAGTCTAACATGAGCATACATTACAGCCTATATTGACTGCAATTATCCTAATCAGATGTTCAATTGCATCTGAATGATTTCATGTTAATGTAACAGATAAAAACCTTGTATAGCTCAGCTTTACCAGTAGCAAAATTATGACATGAGGCCCCCAAAATATGAAAAAAGTGATCAAGGGTCAGGCCAGGTTCCAGTGACCCATCCATGACCACATATTATCCAAAAACACATAAAAAGAAAAATACTTAATAATAATGATATGATAATAATCTTTACTTATATAGCACAATTCATACATACAAGATGCAACTCAAAGTGCTTTGCAGTTTGGCAAGGTCACCACAAGACAACATTTCTTGCAGTCCAGTGGCGCCGGAGCGGACGAACACAGTAATGAAATTACGTAGTGACGCAATGCCCGTTAAAGCGGGCTCTTGCATGACGCAACAATGTAATGTCACTTGTGACTCAAGTAAAGGAGTTGTGTACTTTGTCCGCCTCGGAGTTGTTGGTGTTGGGGGCAAAAACAAGAGCACAATGTTTAAAAGGGAGAGCTTTAAAGGGGAAAAAATAAATACCAAGAAAAAGTAAACAGCAAGAACACTAAGAGCTTTGAGGGCTTAGCTAAGTACAAAAAAGAGCCAGGCCAGATCAGAATAAATATTATATATAAAGAGTGCAAGGTTCAAGTACAATACTGACGTAAGGCACATAGCAGAGCGAACTGCAGGAGTGGGGCAATCAATGCTGCATCACGTGGCTGGTGCATTCCT
Source organism: Coilia nasus (assembly GCA_027475355.1). Classification (NCBI taxonomy): domain Eukaryota; kingdom Metazoa; phylum Chordata; class Actinopteri; order Clupeiformes; family Engraulidae; genus Coilia; species Coilia nasus. Next base: position 23,621,297 of record CM050215.1, read on the forward strand.
GGAGATCAGTGTGTGTGCAGGAATGGACCGGACAAATAACTGGCCCTGGCAATGTGGCACAGAGCTGCCCACAACACAAAATCAAGCATATCCATCTTTTTGTTCCCTTGAGTGTGTATACCAATGTGTTACTCCTTAAACCGACCTAAACCATGCAATGTATCAGTGGTAGTCAGTGCAGTGAGAGTGAATTAAAGGTCTAATTGCATTGTTTTTTCATTTTTAATTTTGCGGTGGTCTCTAGTATTAATAAATGCCCTGTGATCCTGTTTTAGGGAAGGAAAAAAAATGCTTTAGTGCTCCTGTTACAAGCTGTTCTAGTTTGATGGAGTGGGGAGAATGACTCTCGGGTTCTCGGGTATGCTAGTCACAGGCTACAATTATTCAAAGCCCATTCGTTTACAGCACACCAAAGAGAAGATGTAAATGTTCTAAACAAACACACACACTTACCTGTGTTTTGCTAATCAATGTGTGCTGCATCGAGACTCCTCCGATAAGAAGAACAGCATGCATATGCAACTTGGAGTGACCTGTCGTATTTCAAAAAGAGCAAGTACTAAACGGCTTCTTGTGGAACCTTTAATAATTAAAAAAGCATGCTTTTTAATGTAATGATGCCATCAGGTTCATAATTATTGGATTCTCAAATGCAGTAATACAGCTGCGTTTAACAGACATTGGTAACAACCCATAAAAATCCAGATGTGCAAAAAAATAAAAATAAAGAAAGAAAACAGAACTTAAAAGCACACCAGTAAAGTTATCTGTAATGAAGTGAACTTTACATATAAGTACAGTTATCTGTAATGAAGTGGAACGACAGAATGAAAAAGTACCAAAGAAGGGCTGTGGCCAATATAAGCAGGGAGCCACTTGTAATCTGCAAGTAGTCTGGAAGTATTTCTACCCCCTTACATAATCAGCCAGATGAGTACATTTTGGTTGTTTGGTTGGTCACAACAATGTTTTTTTTTTTTTTTTTTGCAACATTAAAATGTTGCACAAGAACTGTTACAAAGGTTAGCATGAATGTGAGTGTCTGGTGTGAGCTTTTTGTTTCTTGCTTTTATACATCATGAGATGTTCTTGCGCTTTTATACTTAACACTTTTATAACAAAACATATTTTTATAGCCCACCAAAATGTAATATTTATATGCAGTAATGGGAGGCACCGTTACCTTTAAACTACTTGTCAATTCAAGCTAGTGTCTTTTTGGGTCCATGCCAGCTGTTTTTTCTGCCTTGCTTACCACGCCCCTTCCCTCTTTTACTGCATTACACATAACTTTATTCATGCGCCACTGAAGTTCTGATTTGTTTAAATGTGTGTTTTGCTTGGGTTAAGGCTAATGTTTGGTCAAAATTACATGTTAATGATCCAATTGAAAATAGGCTACGCATTGAAAATAGGCGTGCGCAAAACTGATCCCCTGTAAGTCCCAAATTTTGTACGGTGCACAAGCCAGAACAGACATTTTGTGAATGAGTGACTTCACTCAGTAGTAGGACTTGATTGGTCCCGCCTAGTAAAAAGTTGTGTTGGGTTTGTTCTTGTGGTAGGTCTGTGGCAGGTCTGTGATCTATGACCGCATATGGGGCGATGGTGGTGCAAGTGGTAGGGGTGCCGCTCGGCAATCGGAAGGTTGCAGGTTCGAGCCCTGCTCTGCCTAACCCCATCGAAGTGTCCTTGAGCAAGACACTTAACCCGAAGTTGCTCCCGGTGGCAGGTTGGCGCCTTGCGTGGCAGCCTCCGCCACGTGTGGGTGAATGAGAGGCATATACGGTAAAGTGCTGTGAGTGCTCGGAGGAGTGGAAAAGCGCTATATAAATGTAGTCCATTTACCATATGATATGTTGTAGTAATAAATCTTGCTTGTGGGAGTTGTTATTTTGCTGTTAGACTGCGCTTATCACCAACGCACCTGTCTTTTTTACAGGTTAAGCTATTTTTTTGTAAAAAAATGTGGACAGGCCATTTACTTGGCTAAAGGGACTCCTACAGTTTACACCATGCGGAAGTTAAGGCCCTTTGCGGCAGCAAATGAGCTGTGCTGAAACATGTAGGCCCAGTCAAGGACGAGGACACACATTCATTACAGTAACACAAAGCGAATAACATGCTTCAGAAATGTCTGGGTGAACAGTACGTCTTTTTTTGTCTATGTTGGGGTTTGAACCCAGGTCAAAGTGATGGGCAGATGACTTATCCACTACGCGCGTGGTCTACGTGGCTGATTCGTACTCAAATACATAATAGTCACTGAGTGAAAAATTTTCACTGTGTCAGGCAGAAAATATGGACATAATAAATGTTTTATTTTGTTTCGTTTTCTTTTTAAATAACAACAAAGGGAGCATCTGGAGCCCACAAGGCATTACTTTTGGTTACATTGAGAGATAGATCTGATGAGCATTTATTAAAAAAAAGGCATTATTCTTGGTTACATTGAGAGAGATGAGCATTTATTAAAAAAGGCATTATTCTTAGTTACATTGAGAGATAGCTCTGATGGGCATTTATTAAAAAAAGGCATTATTCTTGGTTACATTGAGAGATAGCTCTGATGAGCATTTATTAAAAAAATGCCTTTTTCTTGGTTACATTGAGAGAGATGAGCATTTATTAAAAAAGGCCTTATTCTTGGTTACATTGAGAGATAGCTCTGATGAGCATTTATTAAAAAAAGGCATTATTCTTGGTTACATTAAGCGATAGCTCTGATGGGCATTTATTAAAAAAAGGCATTATTCTTGGTTACATTGAGAGATAGCTCTGATAAGCATTTATTAAAAAGGTGAGAAAACTATATTGCATCATGGCAATCTGCGTTGAACTGTTCTGGACTGTTTGTGTTGGTAAGTTATTGGGTGTCAGCACTTTATAGAGATAATTTATTATATGGACAAAACAGTGCTATTAATGTCATTGTTGTGTAAAGTTAACGCTGTAAAATACAGCCTTGTAAACGCTGTAAAATACAGCCTTGTAAACGCTGTAAAATACAGCGTTATGGGCGCACGTTAATGCTGTTTTTAACGACTTGTAAATAGCTCCAAAACACAGATTTTCACATATTTTACGCTGTTTTCTCGAAAAGAGAGACTGTGTGTGTGTGTGCATGCATGCGTGCGCGCAGAAGTGTGTGTCAGTGTGCTATTTGTGCTGACCATGACTCATGGCCAAGAGCAATGTAAAACAGATGAAAGTCCTTCAGTAAAACATGTTTGAGTTCTTGAAGGTGGTTGAACTTCAGTGCTTGAATTTTCTGGAGAGATGTGTGGAGTGGATGTCAAGGGTGGCAACATGTTGGAGTGGACTGTGTACTGCCATCCACATTGTGCCTGAGGGTGGAGGGGGTGTCAGGGAATAATAATAATAATAATAATAATAATAAACTTTACTTGTATAGCACAATTCATACATGCTTTAAAGTTTAGCAAGGTTGTCACAGGAAAACATTTCTTGCAGTCCAGTGTCACCGGAGCAGATGAATACAGTTGTAAACTGACTCTTACGTGTACACGGGTGGACAGTCCTTGTAGGCCCTAGTCAGCAATCTTTGTAGTCCAGTGGCGCTAGAACTATGCAATGCCCTGTTAATGCGGGCTCTTATGTGAACATAGGTCAGCAGTCCTTGCAAACCAGAGGCACTAGACGAGGAAAGTTCATTTAGGCGCAGTCGGTTGTAGGACACAGAGATAGGAGGGAACCAAAAGCAAGTTTAGATTCATGAAACTAAATATTTTAATATGATATGGCTAATGTTTCATGTATTTGTGAAAAAAGTACTTTGGATAAAAAAACAAACCTCACTGCTCGGAGGCCATACACTGTAGGATCTTCAGTTCTCCAGTGCTACCAGATTGGACTGACTTATAGATGTTCACTTAGCTGAAGTCTTGGTGAACTTTTGCTGACCTCGTATGGTTTTGGACTGGAATAAGCTCCTCAAAAAACTGCAGCATACTTAGCTGGAACATCTATATCTCGGCCAGAACAACTTTATCTCAGTCACACTGTGTACAGGGTCACATTCCATTTCTACATGACCTCTGCGTCATTCATGTCTTTCTCCCAGTAGCCAAATAAAAAAAAAAATACTATGCTACTTTTGGATGGTTTCTTATGAGGCTCCCCCTATGGGCCAGAATTAAGTGTTCACTCGCCACTTAGCTATCATGCAACAGACCAAAAAGTCAACAAACCCCTTTACCAACAGTGACTACCATAGTGAAAGCACAAACTTGCGCAGAAAGAGAGAAATCATTGCAAAGTTACTTACAATCGCTGTTTTGTTTCGCTGGCTCTGTCAAGATGAAACTGCATATCTACATGGATAGCTAGCAACTAGCCTGCCATGCAGAGACCTGTCAGCCCATGTTTGCTTGATTTTTGGCAGGATGCAGCTATGCAACTCCTGCCCATTTTTCTTTCTTTTTCCTGACCTTCCGTGGTCATCAATGACATCTTCATCTGATTAATAGAATGATGAAAGAAAATATGTCTTACAAATGCACATTTCTCCTGCATGGTTTCTTAGCATGTAGATATGCATGTCAGTGTGTAGGCATGCATTTAAGTTTGTGTGTGTGTGTGTGTGTGTGGCTAAGCCCATTAGTAGCTGACTGTAAAACTAATGACAGAAAGTCATTGAGGGGTATGTAATCCGGGTCATTTTCAGGATGGTTGTGAAGTGAATCTTCATTTAAACACACATTTAAACAGACATCCTGAGGGAAGGGAAAAAAACAAATGAGGAAAATATAGCACTATGCTCAGGCGACATAGCTTCACTTCGGAAATCCGTGCATTAATATCTCCACAATGAAACAGCAAGCTAGCTCTAGTGCAAGACTTGCTCAGCCTCTGGCAAGCGGTGATGGCACGGCATGAATAAGGCAGTTTTTAGTGACACACACATCCTATCAGTGACACCGCAATCTCAAGAGACTGACATGTTTGGACTAGCCAGTAATGTAAACAACTTAGTATGTGTCCGCTTGCACAAACACTGTTTTAACCACTTTTTAACCACTGTGTTGTAGTGTGTCTGCTGATGTTGCATAACTTTTGGGGTGAGATTTGGAGCATCTTCACATGCTAAAAACACACTTTAAAAAACGGATAAAACTGACAGTTTAAAAAACACAGTCTTCGCTACTGGCAAGTCTTGGGTAGCTTGAGCAATATAGGTGAATGTTGAAAATGACCAAAGTTGTCCTATACGTAAATGAACCTGGACATTCTATCCATCGTTAAAGCTCAAAATCGGCAAAAATGGACATAGAGTACGCGATTTTCATTAGACGTAATGAATGATGCCCAACAATCATCAGTTAGACAGCTTACAAACCCATCTCATCCACAAGGGGGCACCAGTGTACCGCTCTTCACCTATGTCACTAGCTACTGTATATGCAGCTCAGAAAAAAATTGAGACGATTACAAATTGTCCTAAAATCAGCATCACTACATGTATGACAGCCATTCCTTTCCACTGTCAGTGGAGTTTGTAATTTGGGAGAAATGTTGTCAGTAGTTTAGAGAATAAAACAAAAATGTTCACTTTACTCACACATATGCCTATACATGGTTATATCAGAGAAATTGATAATTTTACTGTGGTCTCTTAATTTTTCCCAGAGCTGTATTGTATTGCTGAAGAGAAGCGGTAATGGCGTCAAAGTCGGAGAAAGAAGAGAGAGGCCTAGAGATTTGTGCAGAGTCCGCATGGTACAGAACACATTTACAGAACGCAAACAGAGAGGGGCCTAGAGATTTGTGCAGAGTCTGCATGGTACAGAACACATTTACAGAACGCAAACTGAGAGAGGGGCCTAGAGATTTGTGCTGAGTCTGCATGCCACACCTGATACTTTTGTTGGATTACCAGCGTTTCCTTTCAGCCCTCCTACTGGTGGAGCTTGTAGTCGTTCCATCTTTTGTAGTTTGGTTTGCTTTTGGGCCCATTTTGTTTTGGTTTATTAGTTTGTCCTTTGTTGGTTTGGGATTTCCCGCACTTTGTGAACTACTGGGAAATACCGTACGCTTGCACTGGCCATCTTGAGAAAGACAACCTGCTTGGGCTGGTCCTTGGTCTAGACTTCCACGTCTGGTCTACTGACTTCCACGTCTTATTGTTAGGATAGGCAAAGCTTTAAAAAATTATAACACTTTGGAAGATGGTAAAAAGGATAAAATTGAGAGGGAAAAAAAAAAAAAAAATTTTTTTTCTTTTTGAAGGGGGGAGGGATGTTAGGATAGGCAAAGCTTAGGGTGCACATTAAGGTAGACACGACACAAACCATTGTCACACCTCATCCACCAGGGGGAGTGTTGGTTTACTTTCATTGCCTATAAAAAGGTAAGAGCCCTCAGAACGGGGGGGGTTTCCGGGTTCAGGTGTTTCGACCGGAAGGCTTGAGGTTAGAGAGTGTGGAAGGCTCTCATCTTGCCGGCGTTTTTGGCTTTTTCCGTTTGGTGGACTGCTTTGCCTCTTCCTGCACCTATCTGAAGAAGTTGGATAGCGTTTCCCTCTTCAGGGTTTGAACAGACTGCATCATATGCTTGGGCTGGTCGGCATAGGGCCATGGTTTGGGTTCGCCGTCGTCAGAGGTAAGCCACGCTCTTCCCTGGTACACACACACACACCCACACTAGCATCGAACATTATTGACTTTCACGTTGATTTACACGCACTTAGGTTAGGAACCTCCTCTGTATGCAGTGTAGTAATTTGTACCCTAGACAACTTAGCTTTTGACATTTCTTTTGGGCAACAGCGGAGTAACTTCCTAACAGTTGGGACGCTCGTCCGGGAAAAGTTTGTGCGTGTATTTGGTACATTGGTAGCTTTTGAGTGTGTAGGCTATTGTGTTCGCTACTTGTGTTTGGACGTTTGGCCAGCGTAGTCGTGAAACGGCAGTAAAATTTGTGTGTCTACTCTCGACGTTGATTTTGTGCAACTTAGGGTTGTTTTGTGTTATCGTAGCTCGTTAGCTGCGTTTTGCAACGTGAGGGGTTTTTTTTTTTTTTTTGATTAGGCTGTGTTCACTGAAGTAGTAATTGGCTGTAATCAGTGGCGAACTTGGGCTTGCACGTTGTTCGTGTATTTGTTCAAACAGATCGGTGGGTCTGTGTAAACTTGTAGTGTGTGAACCATTTGTTAACAGTGAGTTTATTTGAGTCAGTGGCTTTCATTGAGGCTCGTTTGAGCGGGTTTGCCTGTGCCTTTCGATAACTTTATAACCGTCTCGGTGTAATTTGGTTTCCCCCCACTTCTTTTGGTATTTTGTTGTAGCACTCTCTGTGAAGTGTTCTCATAATGACTTCGTTTGATCCAGCGGTTTTTTTTTCTAAAAGTCTTGTGCGCAGTGACTGGTTACGTTTAACAAAAGCACAGCTAATTTTAGTCGCGGAGTTTCAGGATATCCAAGTTGACAATCAACTAAAAAAGATTGAAATGATTGATTTTATAATTAATGAGCTTGGAGTTACCGAATCACAATCAGACGCTCATAAGACACAGTTAGAAATGGCGAAATTACAAAATCAGCTGGAGATGGCTAAACTAGAAATGGCCAGAGAACATGGTAAAATGGAGATGGATAAATTAAAAATGGAACTAGAACGTGAAAAAATACGAAGTAGTGAAAACCATTTGCAGCGTAAGCACGAATCTAGATTCGACGTGAGTAGTTGTTTGCGTTTAATGCCTAAGTTCAATCAAGATGATGTGGACATATTTTTTGATGCATTTGAAAAAGTAGCAGCTGAGTTGCAATGGCCAGAAGACAGGTGGCCAATTTTACAGTAGGGGTGGGAGCAAAAGCTGGACTGTCATGTTGCTTGTGTCCAGCCTGGCGCTGTCGCATGCCAGCCTGGCGCTGTCGCATGCCAGCCTGGCGCTGTCGCATGCCAGCCTGGCGCTGTCGCATGCCAGCCTGCCGCTGTCATATGCCAGCCTGCCGCTGTCTCAGGACAGCCTGCCGCTGTCACATGACAGCCTGCCACTGTCACATAACAGCCTGCCAATGTCTCAGGACATCCTGCCAATGTCTCATCACACCCTGCCAATGTCTCGCGGCTGCCTGCCATTGTACTGTAGCATTCAATCGCTCTACCGCTGTACCGTGGAACTCAATCGCTGTTCCATTTAGTGCTGTAGGCCTACAACTGCATGTACGGAAAGCGCACTTCTTTTTTGCCATACATTAAAGACCACGACCCTAATAGTTGTGAAATGTTAATGTTAGGTATTTATGTTTTTAAGAATTGCTTTTGACAATGACTTTCGTGGTCTTTGTAGGATTATGAATATTTTATATCTGAACCAATGTCTGCCATTTTACGACAGCACACCAGGCCCATGTACAATTCTCTCCGCTTTAGAAATAAAGGCTCGAGGAAAAAAACTTGCATATTCCTAACATATATTCGCGGACATTTATCAAATGCATTTGCATGTTCACACATTATACTTTCATATGGACTTGGAATAAGCTTGGCCAGGAGGTGAAATATGATATATGCTACTGCACTCGTTTTCTTTTGGGCTACGTTGGGCTTTGCCTGATGACTAACACAGATGACACATAATTCATTATCCAAATTTGCGACTTACTGTCACAAATATCAGAGTGTATTTATCGCAAATTTGTGTGTGTGTGTTTTTTTATTAAGGAAAGGACACTTCAATAGAATTATACGATTTTTTTTCTCGAGCATTGCAATGTTTACTTTATATATATTTATGATTAAAAGCGGAGCGGATAAAAAAACATCATAGGCCTATCGCATATGACATCTGAAGTGATGCACCAGATTTGCAATGTGATTTTTAGTTCTGGCAAATTTGCGACTTCAATGAGAGATATATCTGATCTCATTCGCGACTTCAGTGAGAGATATATCTGATCTCATTTCTCGCAAACCTACACGTTTGATACACATAAATGCAGCATACGATATGGGCTAAGATAGACAACGAATTAGACTGCCACTGGCATAAGCGTTGACTATTAATGTGAAGAAAAAAAACAATTATAGGCTCCCAGATTAAAACTAAACGCGAGTGTGGAGCTTTTCGCAATTGTAAAGGCAAAAAATATAATCCTGCCCTTGACGCTAACTCTTTACCAAAAACACAGAATTTGGGAAATCATTTAATGCTTGGTCAGAACATATTTTTGTATTTCTGCAAAAGCGAATTGTTATGAAGAGACTGTAGTGGATGTTTTGAAGGTAGGAAAAATACACTATTGGAACCCTTTTGCCCTCCTTCTCCAGTTGTGTCCAGCTGCGGCACTCAGCCACTCTACTAGGAATTTAATGTCCATTGACATATAGGCCTAATAATAGGTGTGACAGACATTATCAGTTGAGATTCTGTGATAGATAGATAGATAGATAGATAGATAGATAGATAGAAAAACTGTTAAGAGGTGCCATGCTTATCCCCTCATTATGTTGACAAGTGTGTTATTACAATAGGATGTGTAATACGTAGATGGATACTTTATTTATCCAGAAGGAGATGAAGGTGTCCAGTAGCTTAAACACAATATCATACATACACATAGGCTCACAGACATAGATCACTCACTACTTCACAGAAGAGTGAGACAACTGTAACTGTATGTGTGAGTTAACAGATACCAGTTCATAGTTAAGGCAAAGCCAAATACCTATGGGATGGCATGCCAATGATAGGAGTCTGCTATCGCGATTCACTGTAATCAATTTAAAAACTGCATATTGTCAAATGTAGCCATATGGTTCTTGAAGTGGCTATCATTAGCCACTTAGAAGTGAAATTATACACAGATACAATTTGTGTTAACAAACAACCTACACTGAGGGTGTGCAAAGATGTGCCATTTAAGGTGACCAGACCTGTCTATGAATAGGATGTAGGTTACAAATGGATTCTTATTTTACGTTTTGTTGTTACAGTGCCAGGTAAAAGTTACAAGAAATCAAAAGATTGCCAAAAAACATAACGACTATGCGCACATATGTCCACAGCAAGGAGATGTATTAAAATCATCATCCAACAGCTGCCTGTCCAGGAAGTCGTCCTTCACTGCATCTATGGCTCCAAGTTGTATTCCACAATGATATCTGCCTCCTTTCTGTGAAACCACAGCAGATGAGAGAACTGGCTCTTCTCTCCATGCATCTAAGAAAAACAAACAAAACACATAACTTTGAAGAACTTGTCTTATTTCTCTGCACATCACCACATCACACATCACATAACATACTTTATCACAGTAGCTGCACCACGGTAGACAGGGAGAGGTTTCAGAGGGTACAAATGCTCCCCTCCCAGAGGTAAGAGAACATCATAAAGGACTGCCCCCACCCTGGCTTTGAACTGTGTAGCCTATCTGTTGCGCTACAGGTCAATTAAAACAAGGACTAACAGACTTAAGAACAGTTTCTTCCCAAAAGTCAGAACCACTGACGACCCCCCCCCCCCCCCCCTTATTTTTTCCATCCACCTACTGTACATTACAGTATTTAATTTAGTGGTATTGGATACTGTGCAATATCTGTACTGTGACATATCACCGTAATTAGCAACACCACTCTCAAAACCTACCTTTTTTTCTTTATCTCCTTAACCTATCCTACCTTTTTACTTTCCTACACTTGTCAGTCATACAAAAACGTAGGCTACAATAAATCGACAATAAGTAGCCTAATGAACGAACTCCAGTTTGCTGCTTGCTAAATGACTAACACTAATGACAACTCGGGGTCATGTAATCAAATTTTTAAACATAAGTAAATACTGCCATTTTCAAGTAATAAACAAAATAGGCTATATGACAACATCAACAAGTCAAAAGACTCATTTACCTCAGTGGATCCGATGTCCGTTGAACGATGTAAACTTGAAGAAAAACAGATGTCACCGGCACTCCTCCTGAAGCAGCAAGCAGACATTTAATATCAGTGTTTTATCTTTCGTATCAAAAGAACATCACGCCATAAACCTCATAACCTGTTGTATCACCGTATAGCTTATCGTGTGACCTTTATGGGGACGTTTTTAGATATCAAATTGGTGGCTGGACTGCCGAGATACAACGTTTAACGACATCGCTACCGGCCGCCTGCTACGCAAAGACAACGCGACCAGTAGGCAACTTCCGTAAGGCTCTGTCACAGAACAGTGCTTCACTGCCAAACGACAGCGCTTTACCGACGCATGACAGCGCTTTACTGACGCATGACAGCGCTTTACTGACGCACGACAGTAAGCCACTTCCGGTGACAGTTATACGTCACAGCTCAACTCTGCTGCTGCCACTGTCACGGCCACAATACACATTTCGCTCTAACCGCCTCTCCAATTTTAGTGCAGAGCGTTTTTATTGGAAAGGCACAAGAGGCCTATGCTGCACTAAATGCTGTTCAGAGTGCAGACTATAAAGTCATTAAAAAGGCTGTGTTGCAGGCTTACGAAGTCGCACCTGAAGGCTACCGCCAGAAGTTCAGATCTTCCAGGCGTAAGTCTGGAGAAACATTTCTAGATCTGTTGAGGCAGCAGGAGGTTACTTTTGAGCGATGGCTCAGAAGTTCACAGGTATTCACGTTCACCGAACTCAAAGAATTGGTTTTGCTCGAACAGTTTAAAAATAGTATTCCACGTCCGGTGGAAATGTACCTTAATAGTCAGAATGTAACTGAGCTTCGCAAAGCAGCTATGCTCGCAGACTCGTATGAGTTAACTCAGAAGGATATTGGCTGGAGGGAAAAATCGGCAGCGATGACACGACCCCCTGCAGAGCCGCAGAGGCCTAGGGACATCCGTGAGGCTGTATATAGGCCTACAGACACTCGTTTCCAGCGGGGTAATGTAAATTTTTCTAGACCTTTTCCTCAGTCGAAGGAGGTAATCTGCCATTATTGTAAAAAGGCCGGCCATATTAAATCTGGTTGTCCAGGGCTGGGGCGAAAATCTTCCTTTCATCATGGAAAACCCGTGTCCCTTGTTAAGGTTGACGGTAAGGTAGTGAGTACTGTCAACCCACAAGGACATGGTGGTGCCCCTGATATTTTTGGTAGTTTTGTTTCTGTAGGATCTTTGTCCGTGACTCCTGGTGGGGAGGAGTTTCCGGTAACCATATTGCGTGATACCGGTGCTGCCCAGTCTGTTTTGTGTGAAGGAGTGTTGGAGTTGCCATTGTCCACTTCAGTTAATCGTTCTGTGCTTCTGAAAGGCTTAGGTGGTGAATTTAAAGCCATACCATTGCACAAGCTTAATCTAAAAAGTGAGTTAGTAACTGGGGAGGTGGTGTTAGGCGTTGTGCCATCTTTGCCAGTAGAAGGTATTCATGTGCTTCTGGGTAATGATCTTGCCAGTGACAGAGTGTATGTTAATCCTGTAGTAACTTACCTTGTGACAGCCCGGAAACGGAAGCTTTAGAGGCTGAATATCCTGATGTGTTTAGCTCATGTGTGCTAACTCGTGGCCAGGCTAAAGCTAAGGCTTTGGGAGCTACATCTCCCCTAGTTGAGTCAATTGTTGACTTGGGAGACACCATTGTAGGCAGGGTGCTTGGTGGATCTGATAAGTTAAAATGCAATCGTGAAACCTTGATTGCAGAACAGCAAAATGATCCCTCACTCGTTCAATTATTACAAACAGCTGCCTCTGAGGAGGAAATGGGCGAGATTGCAGATGGGTGTTACCTCAAAGATGGGATGTTGCTTCGGAAATGGAGGCCACCCCAACGTCCTGCTACTGAGCAGTGGTCTGTTTTCTCTCAGATTGTTCTTCCTGTGTGTTATCGTGAGGAAGTGTTAAAACTGGCTCACGAAAAACCTATGGCTGGTCATCTTGGCATCCGTAAGACTCAGGAGCGGGTTTTGCGCCATTTTTATTGGCCCCGTTTACATTCTGATGTGGTTGCATTCTGTCGCTCTTGTCATGCGTGCCAGATGGTAGGTAAGCCAAATCAGGTCATCCCCACAGCTCCCTTGAAGCCTCTTCCTGTGGTGGAGGAGCCTTTCTCGAGGGTGGTGGTAGATTGTGTGGGTCCCCTTAAAAAGACCAAAAAGGGTAATGAATACCTGTTGACCATAATGGATGTTACTACCATGTTTCCAGAGGCCATAGCTTTGAGAAGTATCAAGGCTAGACCAGTGATTGAAGCACTGTTGCAATTTTTCTCTAAGTTTGGTCTACCACGAGAGGTGCAGACTGATAGAGGGTCTAATTTTTCATCTGGGGTGTTTCAGGAAGTAATGTCTGAACTGGGTATTAGGCAGGTTATGTCTTCGGCATACCACCCCCAGTCACAAGGAGCCCTTGAGAGGTGTCATCAGACGCTAAAACAAATGATTAAGACCTTTTGTGTGCAGTGTGATGGTGATTGGGATGTGGCTATGCCCTTCCTACTGTTTGCTCTGAGAGACGCGGTTAGTGATTCTACTGGCTTTAGCCCTTTTGAGCTCGTCTATGGACATGAGGTACGAGGTCCATTGAAATTAATGAAGGAGACATTCTTAGAATCTGAGAGACCAGGCAATCTTTTGCAGTATGTTGCTGTGTTGAAGGATAGGTTAGTATCTGCTTGTGAGGTAGCATGTAAGAACTTGCAAACCTCAAAAGAAGTCATGAAACGCCAGTGGGATAAGAAGGCAGTGGGGCGATCTTTCTCAGTGGGTGATCAGGTGTTGGTGCTGATGCCTATGCGTGGGGAGAGCTTGGGCACTTGTTTTTGTGGGCCATATTCTGTTGTTAAGAAGGTTAATGATCGCAACTATGTTGTTAAAACCCCTGATCGTCGCAAGCCCACTCAGTTATGTCACATTAACCTTATGAAAAAGTACCATGACCGTTCTGTCTCTAAAGCTGTCTGTAGTTGGACAGTGATCGAGCAGACGGGGCATGAGGTGTTACAGGAGGCAGAATCATCTTTAGAGTTAGACTGTCGAGGACCAGTCGGAGCGCGGCTGCAGAACTCTGCTGCTTTGGCAGATTTGTACAGCCTTGTTGCACATCTACTTCCTTTCCAGCAGGAAGATGTAAAAACTCTGATCCATTCACACTTGCCTCTGTTTAGGGATAGCCCAGGGCTTACATCTCTAGTTGTACATGATGTGGTGACTGGGGATATGCCTGCAATTAAGCAACATCCATACAGAATGCATCCCACTAAGCTTGCTCTGGTGAGAGAAGAGTTAAAGTACATGTTGGAGATTGGGGTTGTAGAACCATCCCACAGTGAATGGAGTTCGCCCATAGTGTTAATACCTAAACCAGATGGATCAGCTCGTTTTTGCATTGATTATCGTAAGGTCAATGCTGTGACCAAGACTGATGCGTTTCCGATACCACGCTTGGAAGACTGCATTGATCAGATAGGTAAAGCCAAATTTGTGTCCAAGTTTGATTTACTGAAAGGTTACTGGCAGGTGCCATTGTCAGATCATGCAAAAGAAGTTTCTGCATTTGTTACCCCTGATGGGCTTTACCAGTGTTGTACTCTCCCATTTGGGATGAAAAATGCTCCGGCCTGTTTCCAAAGGCTAATGAACCAAGTAACATCGGGGTTATCTAATGTAGTTACTTACATAGATGATGTAGTTTCCTTTTCTGATACCTGGGAGGATCATGTCCATCACATCAAGCAACTCTTTGGTAGGTTGGAGGCTGCAGGGCTGGTAGTCAATTTACCTAAGTGTGAGCTGGGTAAGGGTCAGGTAACGTACGTTGGACATCAGGTGGGCCAAGGGTCAGCGTTACCAAGGGCTGCAAAGATCCAAGCCATCCTGGACTTACCTGCTCCTCACACAAGGAGACAGTTGATGAGGTTGTTGGGGATGTGTGGATTTTATCGTAAGTTTGTGCCAAATTTTGCGTCGATTACAGAACCTCTGACCAATTTGTTGCGCAAAGGTGTAAAATTTAGTTGGTCAGATGAGTGTCAGACTGCCCTGGACAAACTTAAGGCTGTTTTGTCCTGTGAACCTGTGCTGGTGGCTCCAGATTTTGGAGTTCCCTTTAGACTAGCGGTAGATGCTTGTGATGTGGGAATAGGGGCGGTGCTACTGCAAGCAGACTCTTCAGGAGTAGAGAAACCTGTGGCATATTTCTCTAAAAAGCTAAACAGACATCAGAGAGCATATTCCACTGTAGAAAAGGAGGCCCTGGGACTTGTGCTAGCTGTACAGCATTTTCAAGTGTATTTGGCAGGGGTTGGTGATACTGTAGTGTATACAGATCACAATCCGCTCACATTCTTGTCCAAGTTTAGGGGTTCCAACCAGCGAGTTTTCAGGTGGAGTTTAGCACTGCAGCCGTATAGCCTTGTCATAAAGCATCTGCCAGGGAAGGACAATGTTATTGCAGACACCTTGTCTCGTGTCTGACTGACTGATCTGTGAATTGTTACCAGTAGGAGTACATTGTTTGGTTTTGAAAGTGACATTATGATTTTTGCCCTTTTTGATGGAGACTCTCTTGTTAATGCTCTTTCCATGCCAGTTTGGAAATTGAGTCATGACTTTTAGTATATAATTTTAGAAAAGATTGAAAAAAAAGGATAAAACTTTTAGAAAAGATTGAAAAAAAAGGGATAAAACTTTTAGAAAAGATCGAAAAAAATGATAACATTTTGGAAGATGGTAAAAAGGATAAAATTGAGAGGAAAAAAAAACTTTTTTTTTTCTTTTTGAAGGGGGGAGGGATGTTAGGATAGGCAAAGCTTAGGGTGCACATTAAGGTAGACACGACACAAACCATTGTCACACCTCATCCACCAGGGGGAGTGTTGGTTTACTTTCATTGCCTATAAAAAGGTAAGAGCCCTCAGAACGGGGGGGGTTTCCGGGTTCAGGTGTTTCGACCGGAAGGCTTGAGGTTAGAGAGTGTGGAAGGCTCTCATCTTGCCGGCGTTTTTGGCTTTTTCCGTTTGGTGGACTGCTTTGCCTCTTCCTGCACCTATCTGAAGAAGTTGGATAGCGTTTCCCTCTTCAGGGTTTGAACAGACTGCATCATATGCTTGGGCTGGTCGGCATAGGGCCATGGTTTGGGTTCGCCGTCGTCAGAGGTAAGCCACGCTCTTCCCTGGTACACACACACACACCCACACTAGCATCGAACATTATTGACTTTCACGTTGATTTACACGCACTTAGGTTAGGAACCTCCTCTGTATGCAGTGTAGTAATTTGTACCCTAGACAACTTAGCTTTTGACATTTCTTTTGGGCAACAGCGGAGTAACTTCCTAACATTATGCACTCAGATTAGGGCCTACCGTCTGGGCAACACAATTACGTTCCCTACATTTGTGCGAGCCTAATAATACCTAATAATTAACTTCAGTGAAAATATCATGTGTATGTAATTACTTCTGACTCCAAAAAACAGATTACATCTTTTGAAGGGGCAATACTACAGAGCCTAGAGTAGGCTGTCACTAACGATTATCACAAAAACTAACGGGCTATTACGAATTTTCCCTACACTTTGAAAACAGACACCCTGGAATTTTTTTAGCTGACCTTCATAGAAGACAAATCCAAGGAGAAACTAAACTTGACTCTCCACGGGTTACAGAATTATTTTAGATTACCCAATGTATGATATCAATAATGTTTACTGTCTCTATGCAACCAACTGTTACCTGTAACTGGCACAACTGCAGCTATGTTAGCCTTTACTCGTGCTAGCATAAGTTTATTCTTGTAGCCCACTCAGTGCAAATATATTTTCTGGAAATTGATGTAAAAATGTAGGTGTACCTGTAAGTATTATGAGCTTGGAACTATTATGAAGTTGGAAAAAATGAAATTACTAGGTACGTGACAGAGGCACCATGCAGTAATAACTTTCCCCATACTGTCATGAGGTAACTTGGTGAACAGCATTTTTTCTTTTGGAAGAGAATGTGCAGATATCGGAGTCGAAAATGCTAACTGTTCAATGTAAAATTGAATGGTTAAAAATTCATGTTCATTATGTTAAAGGTAGGCTGCATTGCCACTGAAATAACTGCAGGTGGATGGGTTTGTGCAAACAGCCACCAGGAGGCGCTAGACTTGCGGTCACTTTAACTTACACATTATGGTATGTTGTCCAGTCATTGGTCCATCTTAAAACATACTGGACAAAACACAGTCTATAACTAGCACAGCAACAGCTTGTTAACTTTGCCTAAGTTTGCCTATTTCAATCCATTTTGCTTTAGTGAGTTACTGGTTTATCAAATATTTATATTTATTTATATGTAAACATATTTGTTGAAATTGTTGGACTTGCTTTCATGTTTTTATTCCAGAATGTACCACAACTACTACTCACAGCAGATGTTTTCTGCCAAACAGATACTTCCAGTGTTACCTACCAGGGAACACACGTGTCCTCAATAACATTGAGACCTCATTCTTGAAGCAAAGGTACAACATTTTCATTTTTTTGTGTGTCTAATTCTGATTGGATATGCCCAACAGGCCACTCATTGTGGTGTTTGTGTGTGTCACTATGTTTAGAATGGTTACTGTGCAACATTTAGACACCACGAACAATCAAACTTTTAACCACTATTTTTAATTTCTGCCAATATGAACGTGAAAGTGATTCCGGTTTGTCATTGTGATTACACAGCACACCACAGAACACAATGAAAGTTCCTCTCTTCAGTTTACTAGGGGATCTGAACCTAGATCCTGAACCTTCGGTTACATGTCCGTTACCTTAACTGCCAGGCCACCACTGCCATATTACTGCCAATGTGCAGAGATGTCTTACGCCATGTTTTGTTTTTGATCGGCCCATCAACTCACAAGCCTACAGAGAGTAGAGGCTGTACGTTTTTTTTGCCAACAAGCGTGAATGGTTTTGTGCATAACGTATACCTAAACGGGTATTATGCACATAATACTAGAAATCCATCCTACTTAAAATGTCTCGCTACTGCTTCTGACCGAGCATAATTTGTGTCTTGCTATTGCTTTCAGTGATCAGAGGCAGTCAGCAAAATATTATTCAAGTTCACTTAGTAATCTGTACATCAGTGTTTATTTGGTATTTAATATGGGGCGATCACACCATTGTGTAGTTGTGTCATGAGGAAAGTATCCCTAGAGGGCAGGTGTGTCGCTAATAACTCTGACAACACATGCCAGCCTAACATTACCCCTGTCAACAGGCACAAATTGCTGATAAGCTAACAGTTGCTAGTTGAATTGCTAGCTGAATACTGTAGTTGGAAATCAACTCTCGTGTATTGCTTTGCTACAATAACGTTAGATTCTTTACTATACAGTTATCATTGAGTTTATAAAAATCACAGTAAAAAAAGGTTCCAGAACTTATACGTTTAAGACACTTAGGCGCAATGTCGGATTCTTTGAGAAGTCTTTTTTTTAGTTTGTACTTTGTGCTATCATAAGTATGATCTGTTGATGTCAAGGGAGAACAAAGAAATCTGTGAAATTTGCTGAAGTGTCTGAGGGGGCTGTTTGCATTCATGAAGAAACTGCTAAACAATGGCTTGGTAGTCGGATATCAGCTTTTGGGGGTCGGTAGAGACACCAGTAACTAAAACATCCCCGACACTAAACAGGGAATAGTCAAATATTCAAGTTAATGTATGAGGGTACGAGAGGGAGGGGGTGGGACATATATTGAGGGGCAATGGTGTGAATGGCCTTGTATGTTAAAGAAGAAATCAGGTGTAAAGTGAGCTTTGGGTATGTTAAAATATGGTAATGAGTTGGTATGTTTGCTGGGGAGCAAAACTACGCTAGCCTGTTGCCTTCCAAACGTTATTATTTTTATCAGATTTATGGAAAAAGCTTTCGATAAACACTTTCACTTTTTTAACACTTTCAATTCTAATATGGAATAATGTGAAAGTGCCAATATATGTAACTTCTCACCTTTTGCACACAACAGGCTATTTGTTTGAACTGATATATGTGGTCTTTGAAGAGGTAACCTAACTAAACTTCCATAGGCCAAGTGCATTGCCTACAGGGTGTCAATTGTAGTTATTTATGAAAGTGTAAAACTGAAATGTGTTTGTATGTCAAAACACAATAAAGTTTAATGATTCATTTCTGAATTGATCAGTTAGCATGTGTGTTTAACATTAAGTTTTCATGACTGGTAATAAGTCTATCACAAGGGCCTAACCTTTCCATTTCATTGAGTGTCAGATGGCCATAGTCAGCTCTGTAGACAGTCATGCATTCATGTCAGGAATATATACTTAGACACACTGGTTAAAGGCCTATTATATTCTGAGGAACCTCATCCATTCTTCTTACTGCCTGCAAACACAAAAGTTGTTACGATATTGCTTTTCCTGTTCTTTCATAATTTTAAATTCTCAAAGCACCAAGTACTCACATCTTTATAGCACAACACAACATACATTTTTGTTTACTGGAACATGTGTTTAGAGTTTCCACAGCAACATCTGGTCAGGGGTAGTTGGAGGATGTGAGGACACATATTACTGCATGAAAAAAGACAACAAGTTCTGATCATACAGTTCTGATCATACAGTTCTGATCATACAGTTCTGATCATGCAGTTCTGATCATGCAGTTCTGATCATGCAGTTCTGATCATGCAGTTCTGATCATGCAGTTCTGATCATACAGTTCTGATCATGCAGTTCTGATCATGCAGCATATTTAGCTGGGGAGTGGTAACAACATTATGACCTCAGTGATAGAGACATTAGTACAACTTGTACTAGATCACATCAGTTGGGTGATTCATTCTGTATTTGATGGCGTGTGCAGTACTCATTATTCCTAGAAAAGCTGAATGATAAAACGGAACTTTTTAACACATTAGTTTAACATCTCTTGGCTATAGATCCAATGCAGAATTTTTTTGTCCTACAATTTTCTATGACCTTCTCAGCTGCCACCATCGTTATGTCATACAACAGATTGTTCAGTGCCCCTCTATTTCTGTTAAATTAAGTATTCGGCTATGTATTGTGCATCTTGAGCACTTGGGCTACAATTACAATTACTAGTGCTTAATTTTTTAATATTAGCCTTTTTTCCCACTTTTTTGTGTCCTTGGTTGAAGTGTTAGCTATTGGTTACATGACTTATAGGCCTAATGTGTACTGCAGGACTTGATGCCCAGTTCAGATTTAATTTAATCTATATCCATTTTGTTTGACTGTGTGGTTACACAGGCTTTAATATATGTCTTATGCCTTCTTATTATGTCTTAATGTTTTGTATTATGTGTGGCATTCACATGGGCAGCAAAGAAGGAATTTCATTGTGCAGAGAAACATGTTTTCTTGCTTCACATATGACAATAAACTTGAACGTAAACTTGACATTGTGACCAATCCCCGATTCTCGCATTTACAATTATCCTTTTACTCCTATTACGGCATGGGTGCTTACTGTACTTTTACACAATCCACTACAGCTATGGCAAAAACAGCTGGATGACGTCGGCATTGGCTTGATGTTAGTCTTGTGATGCATGACAAGTTTACTAGCCTAAACATTAGCAGGGTTTCTTGGCAGAGAAAGAAGAAAAGGGCCCTCTTTGCATCATGTGCTTCAGTTATTGCGTCTGACTGGTCAGAGTGTGTGAGAGAGATCACAGGACAAGTGGGGGAACTCTACTAAAATTTTACTTTTTCTTTTTCCTTTTTCTTTCTTTCTTTCACTCTTGTGCCTCCAGTGCACAAATCACCACAATTTTAATGACATGAAACACATTCATGTCATTTAATCCATGTTGTAATTGTAAGATTGTAATTCTGCCACATTTGAGCAAAAAATCGGAAGTGGGTGGCATTTAACTGACTGTGTCAATATAGCCGGAGTGTACGGGCATTAGGAATTCCAGCCATGGAAAGTTAGAGCATGTGTGACACAGCAATATTCTTGCCATAACTACAGTTATCTGTCTGACTAACTGCGTATAATACCTAACCTGAGAAACTGTGGTGTCCACTCAACAATGGTAAACCATTTACAGATTATCCAAACACTGCTGATTCAGTAGTTTTTATATCAGTAATGTTGTCAAACATCTGAAATGTTCTGTCTGAAATTTGTTTTTTTGTTTTTTTCGAACATTAATACTTCAACCATTTAAAGGTACCTAATTGTTCCTGACACTCAAAAAATGAAAGACCAAACATAGCTGTTAGGATCAAAGTGTCTAATGAGAGACCAAGAGTTATTTGTATAGCCCATACAACACACAAAGTTGGTTGGCATGGCTTTGTGTCTGTCGTCATACGGATAGGCAGGTGAACCTTTCAAATCAAACACAACAGCTCAATGCAGGAAAACAGATAGCGGTCAAAACCAGGAAAAATGTACTTACAAGGACACAGACCAGGGAGTAACAAACACAGTGACACAAAAAAGTCAGACAAACTGACCACAGACAAACGAACAGCGATGTGGAAATACGCAGACCTGTTAGCAGACTAATATGAAACTGGAGGACACCAGTGAGACAATAACGGGTAGCAGATGAGCTGACATGGAGAGAAAGCAAAACAAAAGACAAAGTGCAGATTAAATAAGAAGAGGGGTAGAAAAAAAAGACACATGACAGCTGACAGGAAAGCAGAGCACATGGGCACACTATAGGCGTCACACAGGCCATGCAGGATCCTGACACACTATTTGGCTCTTATTGTTCAAAAAGGTAAGTGAGGTATGTCCGATACTCACCAGCTACCTATCTGTTATTATTGTCAATAGCAACAGTATCATATTACATGTAAAAACTTCTAACTTAAGTCAAACACGTAATATAAGGGGATTGTCAAACCAGAAAAGTCTTTTAGTTCACTTGCATTGGTCCAGAACAAAATAAAATGTTAACTTTATTTGTTTTTGTTTTGCTTGTACATTGGATGTCTTTGCAAGTGGATCAGCATTTGTAAATAAAAATGACATGTGTGGTAAGGTCGATCAATCATTAAAAAAAAAAATATTTGGGGCGAGAGAGGCAAAAGCCCACAGCTAAAGTTAACATGTATGGAGTTTTACCGCAGTCTTTACTGGATTTAACCATAAAACCATCTCTGACTTAACAGCTGTTGTTTTTACAAATGGCTTCACTCTTACTATTGCAATGATGACTTGCACAATACAGCTGCAGGGTAGGGAACCCAAATGCGGCCGTCTGCTGAGTAGAAGATGGATCAAGCCTAGTTTAAATTAGTTGATACCTGAACAAGTATACTTGAATCCCTGCTGGCAGGGCCTATACTGGACCCCGTGCAATGTGACTCTATTGTGCAATTACTTGGACTCTGTGCTATCTGACTCTGTCACGCACTCCACTTTTCCTGCTAGCATATCCTGCACCTTATTGATTTATCCATGGCTTGATAGTGTATATGTACATATTGTTTCTCATATTGTTTTATAGTTTTACTTGTATATATTGCTGTAAATTGAACCTATATTTTTAACTTTTAGGCCATTCTTATCTATTTCATTCTATTCTTATATACTGTGTCTTCTATGCATCTGTTGTAGGCTGCTCCAAATGACAACTCACTATACTTTGTATAGTGACAATAAAGACTTCTACTACCTCTACTTCTATAACAGATTTTAAAAATGTTCTCCCCATAACGTGTGCCAATGGGAGCTTGTAAGGAACAGAAACATGATTTTTGCTTTTGGTTTGGATCAAAGTTTGGGCACTTTCACACCCCACATGATCTGGCAGCAACACTAGCTTAGCATGAAGCATTGAATCAAATTACACCAGTATAATGCAGTTCAATGATTTATGCTAAGCTAATAGCTAAAGTGCTACTGCCAGATCCAGAGGTCCTTCTGCCAAATTTGGAGATTTACAGTTAACACACTGTAAAGCAGTTTACACAGTTTGCCCAATAAGCACTGTACTGATTAAGCAGAGTACTTAAAAGTCTGACTATGCTACTATTACTATTAATTTCCTTTAATCTGTCATTGTTTCATGTTCAGTGCTTTGATTTGTATTAGATTATCAAAGATTTTGTACATAAACATAAATTTACAGGTTTCTAAAAAGATAGCAGTAATTTCCATTAGTATTGGCTTTGCAAGGATATTTTTAATCTTTAAAAAATACAATTTTAAAATAATAGGTACGTAGGACAGTCACTCTTGTTGTTGTTCTCCTTAACAGAAAGCACTTGATTGCCGTCTGTACACACCAACTGTGGATGACTACAAGGTATGTGTTTCTACAGTCTATGTGTAGTTGTTTTGTTTGTTGTCCATGTTTGTGTTTGGTAAAAAATGTAAAGCAACAGCCAATTTTGTTTCACCTGCATTCCTTTGAAGAGGGGCATCCGAGATGGTGGTCAGACAAAGAACTGGCTGTGGTGAAGTGGTTTAACAGCAGGACAGTGGCCATGGCCTTCACTGCTTAGGGCATTGGACGTTTAGAGCACACCAAAGATGGTCTGAGAAAGACCGAATGTTTGTTCCAGGTGTCAAGGCCCCTAGCTGTTGCTGAGTACAACACCATTATAGGTCTCGTGGACTTGGTTTACTGGATGTTGTTTCTTCAGAATGGCCACTCTGAAATGGACAGAATGTATTTTCAACTTTTTTGATCTGCCAATCATTAATGCATGGCTTCGGTGTAAGAATGACTGGTGACCATCCTCTGGGAAACAAAACTTAAATACTTTAATTGAAATTGCTCCTTGGTGAGTAGCTGGTCACTCTGGCTTACTCTAGATTACTACAGCCTAAGTAACAATCACAAGTGAAAGTGAAGGTGACTTCTGGACCAGAGATATGGCTCCTGGTTCTCCATCGTCAGGCCAGAACTGATGAAGCCTTAGTAAACCTCCCTCCCGACACCTCAAAAAGATTTGCTACTGACTGAGCTAAAAGCCCGGCAAAAAGATATGCTACTGACTGAGCTAAT
This sequence comes from Coilia nasus, assembly GCA_027475355.1. Taxonomy (NCBI): domain Eukaryota; kingdom Metazoa; phylum Chordata; class Actinopteri; order Clupeiformes; family Engraulidae; genus Coilia; species Coilia nasus. The sequence continues at coordinate 23,645,219 of CM050215.1, forward strand.
AGCCTGGCTTTTAGCTCAGTTGGGGGCACGTCTGTCATCCAACTCAGAGTTTGCTGTGAGGTCGCGTGTTTGAGACTGGGTCTGGACTGTGCAGGAAGACTCAGGTTACAATATTAATACATCTTATTGATCAGAATTGAATGCTGGGTTTTGTTAGAAGGCTTTAACTTGACTACGTATTAAAACCTCATTTATTCTGAGATTTTTTTTTTGAACCTGAACATCGTTAACACATCACTCTGTGACAAACTGAGACAAACTCTCTGTTGTGTTGCGCTTTTTTTCCACATTGGGTGAAGTTATATATAGAGAGCTGGGGATGTAATTATTGATTATATAGAGAGCTGGGGGCATAATGATTGATTATATACAAAGAGCTGGGGGTAATGGTTGATTATATACAGAGACCTGGGGGCATAATGATTGATTATATATAGAGAGCTGGGGGTAATTATTGATTATATATAGAGAGCTGGGGGTAATTATTGATTATATATAGAGAGCTGGGGGTAATTATTGATTATATACAAAGACCTGGGGGCATAATGATTGATTATATATAGAGAGCTGGGGGTAATTATTGCTTATATACAGAGACCTGGGGGCATAATGATCGATTATATATAGAGAGCTGGGGCGTAATTATTGATTATATATAGAGAGCTGGGGGCATAATGATCGCTTATATATAGACAGCTGGGGGTAATTATTGATTATATACGCAGACCTGGGGGCATAATGATTGCTTATATAGAGACCTGGGGGTAATTATTGATTATATACAGAGAGCTGGGGGCATAATGATTGAGGTCTCCTGCCCTCTCTCACCAGATCTGCACTTTGTCCACGCTGAATTGTTTTACAGAAGAGGTGACAGTCCTGAATATGGAGATTGAGGACAAATCATTGCAAGTCTTGGCTTTAAGGACAAGACTGAAGAAACTGATGTTTAATGTGAGTATACATTTGAAGAAGGCTAGGTCATAGATTGATATTGAGTTGTTATTATTTCAAATCAATTGACAATTTGAAGGTAAAAAAAAATGTTCCCAGTAAACTGTTTTCAACTTGTCTTTATTTGACTTACTTTTACCCCCAGAATAACCTAACTACAGCTTGATATTAATTGGAATGCATAATTTAAAAACATGATTTATATAAAATACACTTAATTTTTGTATTGCCTCTACAGTCATCACATAGGCCTAGTGTATGTGTATGTGCCAACATTAATGTGTATATTTTATATCTCCATGTTCACCAGGTCAGGGAAAGGTGGAAGAATACCACACATACAAACTGTCCGCCCTGCGAGATCCATACTGAACAGCTTGCAGCTGATTTCTTGGAAGCACTAAAGTCAGTTTTGCACTATGAGTGCTCATCGGATTACATTATCGATGAAGACTGAGTGATTGTGATTGCTGCTATCCAGGTCTATGGCTGTGATAGATATTTGGTGATTATATGATGAGGTAACAATTCACTGGTAGACATACTGCTCTCTCACTGCATTGTATTTTGATCTGATGATATTATCATGATTTTATAATGTTCTTAGATTAGTCTCAGTAGCCTCAGATCTTTTTTGTACACTCTGTAACACACCTGTTCTCAATTGTAAATAAATTAAACTGGATGCTTGTCTAATTGTTTCTGTATAAAGTTAAATAAGCCTAAACTACATGGCCAAGGGAGTAACCATCTTCTATTGAAACCAGTTGTTTGGCCACATAAGGGACAGCTTAGACTAACATGCTTTTTTTTTAACTCCAGGAGCCTCATGTACTAACAACTGCATGGATTTCTTACTGAAATGTTCTGTACGTTCAAAGTTCCGTACACACAAAACATTCTGATGTACCAAACTGTGCGCAAGCACAATCCCAGGCCCATTTTCTTTGTACATCGGAATCCAACTTGAAATGCTGTGCATGGGTACGAGACAAGGACAACATCCCGCCCCTTCTACCCCTCACAGATTCACTCATTATAATATGTAGATCTTTATAAATATTCTTAGACTAGTGATCTCTTGGGACCATAGATTAGATCAGGTTGGTTCTACGATTTTAGGGAGGTCTTGCTGATTTCATCAAGGCTCAAAAAAAAAAAAATCTACAAGACACCTGTAAAAAATATTTGGTCAGAGGTCAAAGTAATCTAAGTAATAATCAAAGGGGGCATTCATAGTCTCTGGCAAGAGCAATTGGATAGGGAGAAAAAGGGAAGGCGCTTATATGAAATTCAAAAAGAAATAATAGTTTAAGGGAACAATGTGTTGGCAAAAGGCAGGAAGAAACATGGATTACAAGGCTAAGAATGGGACACACAACTTATATCATGCAAGAAATGTTGTGAAAAGACAGGGAAATAACTAAGAACTCACTGACACGAAATAGCCTATTGCTCTACCCAATTCATCAGTAGTAGTTAAAGCAGTCATAACATTCCTGAAAGAAACACAACTCACTAGAAGGTTTTATTTATTTTTTTCCACCAAATGATTTAAACATAAGATCACGCCAAAGCCCAGTAGATGGCGGTAATGGACATAGTCTGAAAGCTGCCAATAAATGATACAAAAGAGAAGGAAGAGTTCTGCAGTAGTGTGTAGCCAGCGACATTATGCGACAATAAAGATCAAAGAGGAGGCGAAAACTACCAAAATAAAGCTTAACATAAAGGTTCAGTGAAGAAGTTTGCTTTTGCCAATATTTCTGTTTTTAAGATATGGATGCGTTGTAGGCAGCCCACGTAAATGTAGCCTACAGTGTGGCTCAGGCAAATTTTACAATTTTAAGCCAACCGTTGCATCACAAGGACTGCACTTCTAGGGCTTCACAATCAGACACCCCAACTCTTCCAGGAGCTCAGCGAGTACAGAGCGACTCCCGGAGGCCCGCAAGTAAACACCATCTAACGCAAGGAGCAAACATTTCTTAACCGACTGGGAGAACCAAAGAACAAGTGACAAATCCAGAGACAGTGAGACAGACATACCAGATGTGCATAAACTTTTTTTTCACAGCCACACACCACGTGTACTGTCCCACATGAAAAAGACATTGAACAGATTTGCTCAACTGTAGGCTACAAACTTGTGTCAATTGTGTTACTGTTCAAATGTTACGTAACATAACCTTTAATAGGGAATATATATTAAATGGGCATTTCTTTATTGATATTGTTCAAAACAAAAACATGACGCATTAGTGAAACTTTTATTCTGAAAACAAGCCGAATGGCGGCCATATTGAAAGTTGTTTTAGTGTAGCTGGCTTCACGCAGCTGATTTCTACCGGTATTCGTAAGAGCAGCCAGTGCAACTTTAATTACCGCCACTAACACACACATGCCTTTAGGAGCATAGATAAATCAGCTTATGTTGGAGTGGAGACGTTGATTCTCATTCTTCAATAGAAGAGAAATGAAGTAAGTTTAATGTGAAAATAGTTTCTGGAGCATGCAGACATCACGTCCCAAATTGCGCCCACGGGCAATGCTAGCTGTGTGTACAAATAACTTTACCCTAACCACAGGTAGTCGAAAAGTCTTTCTTAAAAGTGTGCTGAATACTCAGACAAGTATTATTGCCAGGAACTAGGAACACTGACATTCATGAACGCTAAAGATAAATATCTTGATCACTTGACAGTGACATTGAAGTGCATACAAAGCAAGGCGTGTAAAGTATGAGGGAGATATTATTATTATTATTATTATTATTATTACAAATTCTGAGCTCATGTTGACCAATGTTTTACTTTCTTGCTAATTGTAGTTGTTATTTTACAACAGGTTTGGAGTCTTTCAGACTTTCGTAGCACTACAGGGAATTGTCAAGTTTGCTTTGCAGTAATTAAGTGTCATTCTCATGTTTAGCCTATGAAAAATGTGTAGATCTGTAAGGGTAATAGCTCATTTTCTTTTCTCCAAGGTTAAATATTGAAGGACTGTTGGTCCTCTTTCCATATGACTATATTTACCCTGAACAGTATTCTTATATGCTGGAGCTGAAGAGAACACTTGATGCTAAGGTAGGAAAATATTCAGTAACATTTCTGTAATAGGATGCATTGTGTCATGTGGTTTTTCTCTAACTTACAAATGTTCTGTAGGGACATGGGGTTCTTGAGATGCCATCAGGGACAGGCAAAACTGTCTCTCTTCTGTCATTGATTGTTGCATATCAGAAAGTGAGTATCCATGCCCTACATTTATTTGTGTAACTCATGTAGAAGTTAATGCTGTCTTCAGCACACTAGATCTTTGCACACTGTTTTTGTTATGTGCAGGCCTATCCTCTGGAGGTCACCAAGCTCATTTATTGCTCACGGACAGTACCGGAAATAGAGAAGGTGAGACTACTGCTCTGCCCTGCAAAGCCAGTAACTGCATATTTTGTCAAAAATGAATTTTGACTGGAATTGGACTTTATAACACAACCTTTGTCTTGTGACTAAATCTCTTGCGTCTTACTAAAAAAGTACATAAAAGCATGTATGCTGTATGACTTCTTTAAAGCCATTTTTCTCAGTTACTGTGTTGTCATAGTTACTGCACTTGGCCTTTGTAGGGCATTGTAGGCCACATAGTACCAGGGCTCCCAGGAGCTCCTGACCTTCATTCAGGCCTTTTAAAATATGGTAGTGTTTGTTTCTTTACTCTTTGAAAGGTTGTAGAGGAACTGAGGAAACTTCTAGAATATTACACCAAAGAGACGGGCAAAGAAAACGACTTTGTAGCGCTGGCACTCTCCTCCCGCAAAAACCTATGTGTTCATCCAGAGGTGTGTATATTCAGTTTTACTTGTGTGTGAGGTGTGTATTTTCATATTAACTTGCTCGTAGTTACATTTTTACCCTATTTTATTTCTTACTATACATATTGGCCATTTGTTTTGAGTTTTGTTTTTTAAGTGTATTGAGCTATATGCTATATGGTGATCTTGCACTATAAACAATAACTTGATTAATTATTTCAGGTCAGTTCACTGCGCTTTGGGAAGGAGGTGGACGGCAAGTGTCACAGTCTGACTGCGTCGTATGTTCGAGCCCAACGCCATAGCAACCCCAGCCTTCCTTCCTGCTGCTTCTATGAGGTGAAATGCACTTATTACTACTCATTATAACTGACTACCAGTAGTGTAGATGAATTAGCCTGCCATTGACATGACACAGTTTTAATATTCAACTTTGGAACTAGAAATAACCAGTCACGCTTAAGTCAGTAGTAGAAATATATATTCAGTCCTTCTCTCTAAATGTTTCAGGAGTTTGATGCCGTGGGGAGGCAGGTGCCAATCCCACCTGGTGTGTACAACCTCGATGACCTGAAGGATTACGGGCGCAGAAAAGGATGGTGTCCCTACTACATGGCAAGATACTCAGTAAGTGTCATGCCACCCACTTTTAGTTATTCAGTTGTCTCAGCTGGTGCCACACATGTCCAGTCCAGTTTCTGTTTTTGGATAGTTTTATCCCCACATAGTGTAAATCATAGCAGTACACGTGCAAAGACAAATGTATGAAAACTATTTTTATAATTAAAATTTATTATGAAGTTTAGTAAAATTGCGTCCCCTTTGTGGTTTTACGTTAATTTTGTTGAACTCTCATCCAGGATGGCATAGCGTTAACAGTGTGCTTGCACTTTCTGATTCCCAGATCCTTCACGCAAATATAATAGTGTACAGCTACCACTACCTCTTGGATCCAAAGATTGCAGATGTCGTGTCCAAAGAGCTGGCTAAAAAATCTGTGGTTGTGTTTGATGAAGCCCACAATATAGGTAATTAAAACTGTGATTAAGTAATTCTCTAAAAACAGTTATAAAAGCAATCGTTGCAGTTACAGTTTTACCTGTTGGCTGTTTGTAAAGCGAGTGTGATTCCTCCTCAGATAGTGTGTGCATAGATTCCATGAGTGTCAACATCACACGCAGGACATTGGACCGCAGTCAGCTCAACGTGGACACTTTGCAAAACACAATTCAGAGGTAGGTTATGTTTTTCTTCGAGTTTCAACTAAAACGTATTTTATTGTGGAGTTCAGCCCTTGTCAACTGAAACCCAAACCTGTAGCTCTACAGAACCTCAAATTGGGAGGAGGACATGCCACTAAGGGAGCTGCAAGCTGTGATGTTTGCCTAAGTCAGTAGAGATGTTTGCCTAGGTCAGTAGACATGTTTGTCTAGGTCAGTAGACATGTTTGCCTAAGTCAGTAGAGATGTTTGCCTAGGTCAGTAGACATGTTTGCCTAGGTCAGTAGAGATGTTTGCCTAGGTCAGTAGCTGTGTTTCCCTAAGTCAGTAGTGTATCCCCCTTAGGGCTTAAATATACTTGCTGCAGGAATGTGTGCGCGGACGCGTCCTGCTTGCCATGCATATTTTAAGTGAATTTGCATAGGCCTCTCACGCCGATGTTTCGTCAGTTGACACATGTGCAAGATGCACATACAAGTATTCACATTAACGCCAGAGGCATTCGTGCGGATGAACGCGGTAATCTATTCCAGACCAGTGTGGAACTTGTAACGTGAAAGTGTCTTTAACAATTTTGAAAACATTCTGGGCAAGATGGAGGCTACTGTGCTGATCAGCCAGGGACATTGCCATGATAATCTGGCTGGTGACATGATCACTGACGTCGGACAAGATGCGCAATGAGCTGCCTAGGGGAAAGATTTGACACTGGACCATGCATATACATGCTTTGATAGACACAGGCCCTTTTCACTCCTGTCAGACTTTAGAAGGCATTTCTTTTTGCCTTAAGGATCAAGGAGACAGATGCAGCTAAACTGAAGCAGGAATACAGACAGCTGCTGGAAGGGCTTAAAGAAGCCGGCGTGGCAAGAGAAACAGACGTATTTTTGTCAAATCCAGTGCTGCCAGATGAAATTCTTCAAGGTTTGTTCAGCCTTATAACCTGGTTGTACATGGTGTATGCATGGTGTATGCATGGTGTACGCAGGGTCAGTGCTATATGGTTTGTACAGGCACTACGCTGACTTCAATCTTTCAAAGTCTCTTTCATAGTGATATACGGCTAAATGATAAACATGTCATAGATTAGAATTACATATTGTGGGAATAATTTTAGATTCATTAGATTAGATTAGATTGAACTTTATTGTCATTACACATGTATAAATACAGGGTAATGAAATGTGGTAATGCCGTGTAACAAAATGGTAATGAAATGGTATTTTAGAATCCTAAAATATACAGCTATAATGTTAATATCTTTCTCTTGTTTGGACAGAGGCTGTTCCAGGCAGCATTCGCACTGCAGAACATTTTATAGGTTTCTTGAAGCGTTTCCTGGAGTATTTGAAGGCCAGATTACGCACTCACCACGTAGTTCAGGAAAGTGCTCCTCAGTTTCTCAAAGACATCTTTGAGAAGGTGTGCATCGATCGCAAACCTATGAGGTCAGTTGTGTCTTTAAACTTACTCCTACTGGATGGCAATTTGACATCCCTGTTAGTAAAGCCCCTCTCTTCTTCTATTGAAGGTTCTGCGCTGAAAGGCTAAGCTCTTTATTGCGAACACTGGAGATCGCAGACCTTGCTGATTTTTCTGCTATTACACTTATCTCACATTTTGCCACCCTGGTCAGCACCTACAGCAAAGGTAAGTTAAAAAGTGTAGTGACTTTATGAAGTTCATTTTTAATTTGATTACAAAGTTTTAATTAACTGAATATAGCCAAGGCAGTGGTAAAAAGAATCTCGACTTGAACTAATAACTTTTGCAACTATGTCAAAGTCAGCTGTAGCTGCAAATGCTTTTGACTATCAGAAATTGATTCAGAAACCTCCATAAGGCTTGGTCGGAAGATGGTCTGATTGGCGGGGGAAAAAAGCATGGTGTTTTCTAAAGAAATCAACATGGTGTATAAGTCAGACAGGTTGACGTGACAAGTTGCAATGTCTAGACCTTGGGACACTCCACAGTATTGCTAAACACAGAGCTTGTTTGAAAATGACATAGAATTATTATTAGGGGAAACCTGTGTTTGGGGCACACATGCATTTTTATAGGTGCACAGATTCAAGTGTGTCTGTTGCGTGCCCACGCAGTCGGTTTGTTGGAGTTCCTTATGCATTCAAAGTTCTCCGACGGGTCGAACACATTGTTGTTGCCGGGAATGTGTGCAAATCCTAGCTTGAGCAGCGGGGAGAGAAGGCAACTGTGCAATGATTCACTTTAAATATGTATCAGCTTAATGTTACTTCAAGTTGAAACAAGCGCAGTCAGAGATGGCAACCTGGCCCCCCATATGTGCGGACAGACACACAGACATCCCCCCATATGGGCGGACAGACACACACACAGACACACACACAGACGGACAGGGTCATTGCAATACCTGGTCAACCTCTGCGGAGACCAGGTAACAAAGTATTAATTAAAAACAAGGGTATTGCTAAGCACAACATTATATTGCTCTCCCAGGCTTTACCATCATCATTGAACCCTTCGAAGATAGGACCCCCACCATAGCCAATCCAGTGCTGCACTTCAGGTAAGTTCAGGTCATTATTGTCTTAATAGCAGGCACACAGTGAACATGCCCAAAAGTATCAATGTTTTGGCAAAATATTGATGTCAAAAGCATCAATATTTTTGTGTGAGCACCGTTGTTATGTAGCATTGCCGTAATCCTCCTAGGCATGGAATTCACCTGAGCAGCACTGGATTTTCTTTTAGTTGTTTTATTTCACTGTACTTTTTCAGTCAGCTAGTCACTATTGCAGGATTGGCAAAGGCCCAACTCTAAGTGGGGTGGCCTGCGGTGACAGTCTGAGGAGGTGTTGAAGGTAGCATGCGTTTGTTTAGCTCTCGATATAAACACCAGACAGAATACTTCCTAAAACTGTCTGTGTAGATTCTCATTCATCCAGGTCATGGTAGTTAAAGGAGCTAAGTTCACTTCTTTTTTGGACCTTGAAGACATTTCACCTTAATCGAAAAGCATTTCTGCAGAACTGAAGAAGCCTACTGGATGAAAGGTGAAACATCTTCAAGCTCCAAAAAAGAAGTCCAGTTGCTTACAACTTAGCTCCTTTGACTCCCTAAAACTATAGATCCTCCAAACATGCAGCCAAATTTAACATAAACATATGCTAATGTCCTTCTTATCTCCTCATATGGTCTGTTTATAACCCTTCATATCAGTACAAAAATTGTAGTGAATTTGAAGTGCTCTATTTTAGTGGTTTGACAGAATTTATGTTGCAGAGAATATACAGAATTACTAAGAAGTGTTAAGTGACATGGTAGAAACATGTTGTAAATGTAATGTTTGTGTTAACATTTCCTGTTTTACACTGATGTGATTGTTACATTTATAACTAGGGATGTCCCGATCCAGCTTTTTGCACTTCCGATCCGATACTGATATTGTATTTGTACTTCCGAGCCGATACCGATACTGGTGGCCGATACCGATACCGGCCTGTCCAACCGAGCATGTATTAAAGTTATTTAGCCTTCTTACTTAGTTATTAGACTCATATTAAAAAGGGTTTTAGTACTCTTGATAACAACTAGCCAGCTGACTTAAGTGAGTTTGAATACACAATGGTTGGTAACAAGAAACTGACGTGTTTATTCAGGGATGAACAGAAAATAGACAACATTAAAAATAACAAACAGGGATGGCATCAGTGGTCAGTAAAAGTGCAAATCAGACTGTAAACTGTATGGAAAAAAAAGCAAAACACACAAATAACCTGAGTGTAAAATAGTCTATTAACTCAAAAAAGCAAAACACACAAATAACCTCTGTGTAAAATAGTCTATTAACTCAGCATCAGTACTCTGCTCTTGAGCAGGTGTAAACCAAGGCTTTAAAAACCAGTGCAAATAATATCGTTAACTATTTAAAAACAAAAATGCCCTCTACTCCCCAATCTCCTCCACACTTTTTGCTCTATCTCTATCTACAAACTGGGAGACGCTAATGCTGGTGTGCTGGAAAATTTGCTGTGGTTTTAGCGAAACCACAGCAAAAAACTGGAATGGATTATCTGAGTAGGTGCGCTGGAAAACCTGGACCGAATTTTTTTTTTCCGTGCCGCCGCGCCGATACCCATACACATTTTTTTGCCAATATCGGCGGCCGATCCGATGCCGATATTGGATCGGGACAAGCCTATTTATAACAGTCACTGGGCAGCTGGCTTACTGGTTGCACTGGTCCGGATAATCAATGTAAAGCCTGGTTTCACTGGTTCAGATAATCAATATAAAGCCTGTCTCCCCTTGTCCAGTTAATCAGTGTCTGTCTGTCTGTCTGTCGGTCTGTCTGTCTGTATGTCTGTCTGCAGCTGTATGGACGCTTCTATTGCCATTAAGCCAGTGTTTGAACGCTTCCAGACAGTGATCATCACCTCAGGGGTAACGCTTAATCTACTGTACACTGTGTAGAGTAATGAGTAATATGTCTTTTATTTGCACTTTCCTTAGTTTGTATTTATTTTAGTTTCTTGAGTTAGCGCTCAGTTCATATTGCACATCAGTGCTGTTTTTGATCACAGTTTTTGTCTCATATTTTCAAGACACTCTCCCCTTTGGATATCTATCCCCGTATTTTGGATTTCCGCCCAGTCACTATGGCGTCCTTCACAATGACACTGGCACGCACCTGTTTGTGTCCCCTGGTGAGTAGTGTCCATCGGTGAATTACTGGATTATGCATTATTATATTGGTAGATATCCCCATAAAACATTCCCAGCTGAATATTGAAATATAATACTTCTTTTTATTGCAAGTTTCCAGAAATGCTTTGTACATACATGTTGATGAGACATTGTATGCCACAGGCTAGAAGACCAGAAGAACAGTGCACCCATCCCAACAACACAAACTTGTTGGGATTGTGGGTACCAACAGACGTGGGTATGCAGAATAGGAATTAGAATTAATCCCAATGAGTTTCTGATTGTCTTTCCATAGATTGTTGGAAAGGGCAACGACCAGGTAGCTATGAGCTCCAAATATGAGACACGAGAAGATTTTGGTGAGTTGCAGAGCATATTTTACTCTATAATTATATGTAGCTGAAAGAGTACACTGACATAGTTTGCTAACTTTTTGCAGCGGTCGTTCGCAACTATGGCAACCTGCTGCTTGAGATTTCTGCCATCGTCCCAGACGGCATTGTGGCATTCTTCACCAGCTATGTCTACATGGAGAATATCGTGGCCTCGTGGTACGAACAGGTACGTTTCGGCATCGTAGTATGAACAGGTTATATTACATTACCTTACATTACACTTAGCAGACGCTTTTATCCTAATCGACTTACAAAAGGTACAGTTACGAAAGGAACAGGTACGTTTTGGCCTAATGGTACGAACAGGTACGTTTTGGCCTAATGGTATGAACAGGTACGTTTTGGCCTCGTGGTATGAACAGGTACGTTTGAAAGATCATTGTGTTCTGGTATTTCAGCAGATTAAAAAATAGATGTTAGATACAGCAGCCTCTAGTTTGGGGTCAATATTCCCAGGGCTCAGCATTCCCAGGTGATGATGTCTTTTTCCGCCTGGGCATAATTTATCACCAGGCAAAGAATCCACTCTCTGCACACAATAATGTTTCTTGTTCTGTTCACATGTTGCAGTATAACTAGATTAGGGTCTTTAATTCAAGGTAGATGAAAGTGTTTGCCAGGTGAGTAAACAGTTGTAGAGAACTTGTGCTTTTTCATCACTGGTACTTTAGTACCATTTAAAATGTCACTCCTGTTATGGAAACATTGGTGCTGTGTTGCCTTGTGATGAACTCTCTGTGCTGCCTGTTTTTGTGTTGGTGTAACAGGGGATCCTGGAGAATGTGCAGAGGAACAAGCTCATTTTTATTGAGACTCCAGATGCAGCAGAGACCAGCATGGCTCTGGAGAAGTACCAGGAGGTATGGGCGTGCCACTGCTTCCCCAGTCAGCCTACCCCCTCACCACACTTCCATTACGTCCATGTATATGTCCTGCATTTCTGTATGTCCTGCCAACCTGTTCACACACATTTTTGTAGCAGATATGTGCAAGTTATGGGCAACTGTGGCCTAGTGGTTAGGGAGTTGGACTTGCAATCGGAAGGTTGCTGGTTCGAATGCTGCCCTACCCATGGTTGAGATGCCCTTGAGCAAGGCACCTAACCCCACACTGCTCCAGGGACTGTAACTGAAACCCTGTAAATATCTGTAAGTCGCTCTGGATAAGAGCGTCAGCTAAGTGTTATGTAATGTAAAAGTTATACAAAAGCAGTCTGTTCATGAGTGTCTGAGTGTTGCCACATTATATTTTCAGATTCATACTTACATACTTTAGATTTTTGACATTCATGAATTATTAGGTTATTTATTTGTACTGTTTTTTTCTGCGTGGCCTGAAACAGTTTTGCCATTAAGAGGTACTCATGTAGTGGCTTATTTAAGAGTTGGCAGGTCTTTCAATGCTCCTAAACACTGTGCAGTATAGTGAACGCCTAACCCACTTCTCCTCACGGTCACATTTGCCTTGATGTCGCAGGCTTGTGAGAATGGTCGTGGTGCAATCCTGCTGTCTGTTGCTCGAGGGAAAGTGTCTGAAGGGATTGACTTTGGTGGGTTTTCCCTCACTCTTACCACTTTTCCTTAAACACTTCCTAGAGCACTTAAACATGAACACTTTTAGAAATTATATTTTTAGTAAAGTTGGTTTCTCCGCAGTTCATCATTATGGACGAGCTGTGATCATGTTTGGGGTCCCGTATGTTTACACACAGAGCCGCATTCTCAAGGTATGACATTGACATTTGACCCCTAGTCCACCTTCATTTTTACTTTCATTTCAATGTCAAAGTATGACATTTGACCCCTATTTCAACTTTACATTTACTTTCATTTCAGCCTATCCTATAACTCATTTTGTTTAATAATAATGTTATAGGCTTTAATTTAGCATATTATATTTAATAATAATGTAGTATAAGCGTCCCGTGGATAACTGCTGAATCTAATTGTGTTCTTAAGGCTCGGCTAGAGTACCTACGAGACCAATTTCAAATCCGGGAGAATGACTTCCTGACTTTTGATGCCATGCGCCATGCTGCACAGTGCGTTGGCAGGGCCATCCGTGGGAAGACGGATTATGGCCTCATGATCTTCGCTGATAAAGTAAGTGTATCTCTAGGGTGTGTGTGTGTGTGTGTGTGTGTGTGTTGGGGTGTTTGTGTGTTCTAGTGTCAAGTCTGGTGAGCAGTTGGCTTGAAACGTCACTTGGGTAAATACAATGGAAAAGTGGTGGAACTAAAGTGTGCAGACCTTTCCTTTGTGTTTTGGATGTCTTCTGTTCTTTGGTTCAGCTCCTATTTAAATTACAGATGTACGCGTCCTCTTCCTGTGTTTCTAGTGTCACAACCATCAGAGGGTGACCATACACCCACCCTGTACAGTCGTGTGCGTGTGTGTGTATGTGTGTGCATGTGTGTGTTTGTAGTGTCATAACCATCAGAGGGTGATCATACAGCCACCCTGTACAGTCGTGTGTGTGTGTGTGTGTGTGTGTGTGTATGTGTGTACATGTGTGTGTGTGTTTCTAGTGTCATAGCCATCAGAGTAAGACTCTTTCTGTGCTCCCTTCTCTCAAGCGATACGCACGGAGTGATAAGAGAGGGAAGCTGCCGCGTTGGATCCAGGAGCATATAACAGACAGCAGTCTGAACCTCACTATCGACGAGACGCTACAACTCTCCAAACACTTCCTGCGACAGATGGCTCAGCCATTCAGACAGGTCAGGACTCAACATGACATCTTCTCTCGTCCACACGTGTATGTGTACGGCAGCGACTGTCAACATTCTGTTCACTCGGAAGATTAAAAGAGCTCATGGATGCTGGTGTTTTGAGCAACATTAAGTAGTTTCGTCTTCGGTCGCCCTACAGGTTGGAAGTGGAATTGTCTCCCATGTGAACTACAGGGAGACGGTCCACTCCTCCAAACTTACTTAGTGCAGTTATAGCCCATGGAGTGCCAAAGTGAATTCAGAAGTGCCTTTCACCCTGTTACAAGTTGATGAATCACTGAAACAATTTGGGAAACATTATTTTAAGGTTGAAAAAAAACCCCTTAGTGTTGCTTTAAAAATGAGTTTTTTGTGTTGTGTTTTGTTCAGGAGGACCAGCTGGGCTTGTCGTTACTGACTCTGGAGCAGTTACAGTCAGAGGAAATGCTCATGCGGATTAACGACCTCACCCACAAGACCTGACGAGCATCTATCTGGATTAACGACCTCACCCACAAGACCTGATGCTCCTGTGGATTAACGACCTCACCCACAAGACCTGATGCTCCTGCGGATTAACAACCTCACCCACAAGACCTGATGCTCCTGCGGATTAACAACCTCACCCACAAGACCGGAGATTTGTGACCTCACCCGCAAGGCTTGAGGAGCAGATTTCCTCATATCGGCCATTCCACTGGAAATCGATTCCAGACTTTTCTACTCAGCAATACATTGTTTTGTAGCAATGTTGTTATTGTAATATTTGTTATTTGTTGAAATAAAAGGAGCTCATATTCTTTTAATCCCTGCTATCTTTAATTGCTTTCTGAGCTGGATTCTCCTGCATTACTTGCTCTCCGGCCCATTTTAGCCCCATAAACTTCCTAACAATTTGTATTCCATTCCCAGTAATATACATGTTCAGTACACCATATTAATTTAGGCACTTTCATTCATAGTCTTTATTTATTTATTTATTTTTTCATCTAGTTAATAGGTAACCTGGTAAACCAGCCCCTTGTACTTCATTTAATTTTGTACAGAGGGTCTGGAATCTCCTGAGGGTCATTTAGCAAGTCCCAGCAAGACCAATCCAATCAGCGAACAGAGGGTGTGTTCGTTAGCCGTGACGTTGACCTTGTGTACTACATTTGAATTGTAGTGCGTAGCTAGGCTAATTGCATACGTGACGACCAGGCGTTAGCGATTGGGTAAAGGCAGAGGCACTTTTTTTTTAAACTTTAGCAGAGTCCACACCTCCAACAAATCGTTTCTGACTGTGTCTGTTCCAGACCCTCTGTACAAAATGAAATGAAGTACGAGGGGCTGGTTTACCAGGCTAGTTAATAGGGACCATACAAAACAAAATCATGTATAAGGGGTTAGCTGTGTAAGTCATTTGCATTTGTGGTGCCTTGGTAGGGAGCTAAAAGCACACTACTATTATATGTGTAGACGTTACAGTAGTATCAGTACACGTCAAAAAGAAACATCGACACACATTACAGGATATACACAATACATACAGTAAACACAACACAATACATTCACTCTCAAAAGTGAGTATACCCTTTACATTTCAGCAAAACATGTATGGCATAGAAAATAACTTGGATATGTTTTAGACAAGTCTGTACAGCTTGTGTAGCAGTATAGATTTACTGTGCTGTATAAACACGCATGATTTGTATTAGGTCCCTTTCTCCCAATCATTTCCATTCTCCCCCTTGGTCACATAATCAGAGCATGAAGTTGCAGATAATGCCAGACTAACTGAACACAGAAAGCATTGGCCAAGTAGCAACATACCAGGACAAACAATGAGGCCAAAACTCAGCTGGCTGCTGAAGGGAGCCAATTCTACAGATCTCCATGTTAAAGGAGAAGTTCGGTGTAAAATGAAAATTGGCATGTTAAAACATCATGCCGAGTTGGTATGTGTACTGAGGAGCAACATTGATTTAGCCTGTTGCATTCAGAGTTTAACTATTTTTTATTGTTTGTCCCAGAAGGCTAACAATGGAAGTGGTAGGTGCCCTTAGACGAAGCATGACGACTACGCTATTTTTAAATAATTAAAACAGCTCGAAGAAACTCCACACTCCATCGGTAGTGCAACAAAGGCTCTGGCATTCAAAACAAAGCACTGAGAATATTGTAAGTGTATACAACGTTTATTTAAAAAACTGTTCTTACATGCAGTAGTTATCAGTTGTTTCTCGTCGCTGCCATGACGAAAGTCCAAACAAGTCGATTGTCCTACCTCTCCTCCTATTCTTCCTGCTGGTTCGTGTTCGTCAATCGACTTGTGCGGACTTTCATCATGGCGGCAACGACAAACTACAGCAAGGTACTGCCTGTCAAAACTGTTTTATTAATAAATGCTGTGTACACTTACAAAGTTCTCAGTGCCTCGTTTTTAATGTCAGGGCCTTTGTTGTTTTTTTGAGCTGTTTTAATGGTTTAAAAATAGCGTAGTCGTCATGCTTCGTCTAAGGGCACCTACCACTTCCATTGTTAGCCATCTGGGACAAACGATAAAAAATAGTTAAACTCTGAATGCAACAGGCTAAATCAATTTTGCTCCTCAGTACACATACCAACTCAGTATGATGTTTTAACATGCCAATTTTCATTTTACACCGAAGTTCTCCTTTAAAAAGTCCAGCTTCACAGGAGAAATGAACATCTTTACAGCATGGTTGAAATAACAATTTTGGTAGTTTTTTGTAGTGTTCAAGTCTACGATAATTGTTGGGTGAGTGTTTTTTTTTAGCCTTTTTATTTATTTTACTATGCGCTAGTTTAATGTATAAATAATTCACATTGACATCAACCGAATGAAGTGGCCAAGATAACAGTGGCCAGTGTTCTGTCAAAGTGGGCTACTTGTCAAGTTAGGCTACCATGCAA
Source organism: Coilia nasus (assembly GCA_027475355.1). NCBI lineage: Eukaryota > Metazoa > Chordata > Actinopteri > Clupeiformes > Engraulidae > Coilia > Coilia nasus. Next base: position 23,661,914 of record CM050215.1, read on the forward strand.
GTGCAGTCAGGGAAAGTTAGGATTAAGGTTTAGGGTTAGGATTAGGTTTAGGATTAGGCTTACAAGTAGTTAGTGAGATTGTAGAACTCTATCGAACTTGGCTAGGGTGTCTGATCTCAGTAAAGCAGCTCAACTCGACATAACCAGAGTCGTCAGACATAACCAGAACCTCCAATTATGGCATCATGCAAAGACATTCTGGGAGTTTCTGTGACAGCACATAGGGTTTGTCCAGTTCATATGACTTTACGGCTTTTTGTGCAGTTTTATGCAGGCTGTGTGTTATGTGAGTACTGTTGTTCATCGAGTACTGTTACTCATAACAGAGTTTATTCCTAGTAGCAGTTGAGCCAGCCGTAGTTGAGGAGGGTGCGGACCACTTGTTTGTAGTAGTAGCTGTACTCCACCTGCCTTGCGCCGTTGGAGAAGTAAAGGTAGTCTGCAGAGGAGAAACATGTTGACATACAGTACTATAGCCCAAAACAAGGCACACCTGCTTTTTAAATCTGCTGTGTATGATTTAAAATGTGTGGTGGATTTAAACGTGTGGTGTATGATTTTAAATGTGTATGATTGTAAATATGATGTGTGATTTTAAATGTGTGATGCATGATTCGAAATGTGTGGTGCATGATTTTAAATGTGTGGTGCATGACTTTAAATGTGTATGATTTCAAATATGATGTATATTTTAAATGTGTGGTGTATGACTTTAAATGTGTGGTGTATGTTTTTTTTTTTTTTTTTTAAACGTGTGGCTTATGATTTAAAATGTGTGTCGTATGATTTTAAATGTGTGGTGTATGATTTTACATGTGTGGTGTATGTTTTTGTATTTTAAACATGTGGCTCAGGATTTTAAATGTGTGTCGTATGATTTTAAATGTGTAGTGTATGATTTAACATCTGTGGTGTGTGATTTTTAAATGTGTGGTGTATGATTTTAAATGTGTGGTGTATGATTTTAAATGTGTGGTGTATGATTTTAAATGTGAGGTGTATGATTTTAAATGTGTGGTGTATGATTTTAAATGTGTCGTATGATTTTAAATGTGTGGTGTACGATTTAACATCTGTGGTGTGTGATTTTTAAATGTGTGGTGTATGATTTTAAATGTGTGGTGTATGATTTTAAATGTGTGGTGTATGATTTTAAATGTGAGGTGTATGTATTTAAATGTTCCTTACTGTAATTCTCAAAGGCGGCATCCACTTTGGAGCCAATGCCAGGGAAGCCTTGCGATATAAACTTGGGGTACCCAGAATTCATCTGTCTTCGTTTGGCGTCATAGCTACAACAGGGTTACCAGTGTGGTGGTGAAAACAACGGTAGGTAAATGTTACCGGCAGAGGTAGAGAAGGTAGCTAAACCATGCGTATCTCTAACAGCAATGATCCTAAAAAGCCATTCACCAATGGTGGTGGTGTGTAGTGTGCTATGATCTGTTTTCCTAGCAGAGATACAGCTCTGGAAACTAAGAGACCACTGTAAAATGATCATTTTCTCTGATTTAACTATTTATAGGTATATGTGTCAGTAAAGTTAACATTTTTGTTTCATTCTGTAAATTACTGGCAACATTTCTCCCAAATTCCAAATTCATCTGACAATGGAAAGGAATGGCTGTCATACATGTAGAGATGCTGATTTTAGGAAAATTTGCAGTGGTCTCCTAAGTGTTTCCAGCTACCACATACCTCCAGTACTGTCGCCCCGCAAAGAAGAAAACTGACTGTGTGTAGGACTCGTACACAGCAGCGTCTAGCTTGGTTAGAGTTGAGGGGAGGCCGAAGCTGCTTAAAGTTTGTGGGTAACCGGGCATCATGCTTCTGTCATGTACATTTACGGCCCAGTACTGCTTGCCTGTGAAAACACAGTGTCCACAAACATCAGACTTCATACAAAGGTTTCTTTTTTATTCATCCCACTACATTGCTTTAATCTGCACCATTTGTCAAATATCATGAATATATGTTATTGATATTTTAAAAAGGTCAAGAAAAAGAAAAAAGTTAAATCAATGTAAAAACATCCATGCGGCATGTTGCCGTTTTTTGGAGTGTATTGTGTGAAATGTAGGCGCCCACCTTGGAAGAGGTACGCTGCAGAGGAAGGAATTTCAAAGGCTGCATCCACATAAGTGATTGCAGGCCATTTGGTTTTCACTTTGGTCAGTTGAATTCCAGACAACATAGTACTTTTCCTCCAGTAGTATCTAAAAAAAATCAGTGCATACATTTAGCAGACAAACATATACAAAACTGGTTTTGCCAGAAAAAAAAACAAAAAAAACAATAAAAACATTTCAATCAAATTTTTTTCTTTTTGCCCTCGAACCCATTCTTGAAGAAGTAGAGATCGCCATATATGGAAGTTGCGGCATCAAAAACCAGATTGCTGCTGCACTGTTCGTCTTTTGGGTTGGGCCCAGGTTCTGGTTCTGGTTCTGGTTCTGGCTCAGGTGTAGGCTCAGGCTCAGGTTCTGGCTTCGGTTTTGGTTTAGGCTCAGGAGGTGGTTTAGGGTCAGGAACAGTACCTCTCCTAACACCTTGAATTTTACCCAAAACATAAAAGTAAAATGCTAAAGTACAGTAGAATGTTTCTGTGCTAGATTATTTGGCAGATGCTTTTTTTTCAGTGCTCATTGAATAAATGAATTGGTGTGGGCAGAGTGTAAGGCTGGATCACATCATTAAACCTGGATGGTGCAGATCCAGCAAGGTAGAGTAGAATAGACTAGAATAGAATAGCACTGTGGCAAAGCAAAGAATAGAATAAAATAGAGTAGAGTACAATAGAATAGAATAAAATAGACTAGAATAGAGCGTTGTACCATACAAACTCTGAACTCCTTTCCGGTCATCATCAGGAAGCTTGTATCCGTTGGTGTTGACGTAGTGGTAGGTGGGGTACATGAGGGCGCCTCTTACTCTGGAGTGGTCCAGTCCCAGAGCATGGCCAAACTCATGAGCGGCCACAAGTAGCAGGTTCACTCCTGACAGCACACACAGAACATATCATGACCTTTGACCTTGCCAGGGCATTGCAGGTGATTTTGGCAGGGCTTCAGCTTCGGTAGCCAAAATAGTTGTGCAGTTGTTTGGCTTATTTTATTACATTGTGCTTTTTAATGCATCTCTATAATCCAAGAGCTTAAAATAGTAGCAAATTATGATTATTGTTTTTGTGTTTAAGAGGCCATTTTGCTCTGAGAGTGAAAGCCATGTGATGGGAGAGAGGTGGTCACCTCTTGAGGTCAGAGTCCAAGGCTCATCGTCGTCGAAATGGGTGTCACCACCCTCAGCCCTGCCGGGGGAGTTGGCATGGGCCAGGACCCCCCCACGGCCATCAAACGGGTAGAAGTCCCCATGATCTACAGTGCAGAAGCAGGGCAGACACAAGAAGGGCTGTCAGGACGCAATGCTAAGCTGAAGGTTAAGGTTATGGTATTCAGCCGATGCTTTTCTCCAAAGCAATGTACCTCACCAAAATCACCACATTATAAACAAAAATACTTAGCTAATTTTTAAAACATAAATACAAATATTTTAGGAAGAAATACAGAATAAACATATCTTGCATATGTTAACAATAGACTGGAAAAAAATCTAATACATTGCAAAATAATTGGCTGGTAATTAATCTACTTACAGGTAATACACGGTGGGCCAACCATATAGGACACATTTTAAATGTGTAGCCTATATCTGGAATAATCAAGACTCTTATTTTGAAATACTCACATCCGCCGTTAAAGAGGATCATGATGTCAGCAGTCCCACTGGTGATCTGTTTGAAGTCCAGAGGAATGACGTCGCTGTATAATTTGAAAGCCTGTGCAATGGTGTTGTCCACATCTCTGTCGCTCAGGTCTCGTGTATGTTTAGGGTAAAGTGTTATCCTGTAACATGTGTAGCTTTAAGCCTCCTGCTCACTTGTAACCTTACAGTGGACTGTAACATGCAGTTAGCTGTGTGCATGTTCAATGCATGACAATCTGCACTGTCTGCACAAGTCTGTTGTGTTATATGTTCTGTGAGCCTTATATGAATAGTAGTGCAAACTGTGCATGTATGTATGTATGTATGTATGTACAGTAGTCTGTACGTATGTATGTATGATGTATGTATGTAAAGTCAGGGATTTTGCAGGATTATAGTCAGGTGTATGATCAACAAATTACTCCAAATGTCAGGATGCATACATCCACAGAAAATCTGTGGTAGCTTTTCAAGATGTTTGGCGCAAGCTACCAGCCAAGTTTCTTCGAAAACTCTATGCAAGTAGACCTAGAAAATTGATGCTCTTTTGAAGGTAAATGGTGGTCACACCAAATATTGATTTGATTTAGGTTTCTCTTTTGTTCAGTCACTGCATTTTGTTAATTGATCAACATAAATGATAAACACTTCCATTTTTGAAGGCATTCCTAGTTTACAGCATTTTTTCACACCTGCCAAAAACTTTTGCACATTACTATATATATATATATATATATATATATATATATATATATATATATATATTCTTCACACATATGTGTTTGTAATTATGAGAAGTGGTTTGCTACGTACCTGTAGGTAAGAACTTTCTTCTCCCATTTTGGCTGTCCAGCAAAGTGCCCGTACTTGCTGATGTCAGAGACTCCACACCTTGGGGCCTTCATCACCTGAATTGTTTCATTATCCAGTTTGCCTGTCACTTCCAGGCCAAAGAACGACTGCATCATCTCCAGATTCTCTTCAAAAGAATAGTTTGTTACGCTCCTCATCGTTGAGTTCAGTGTCCCCACATCTGAGAAGTAGAGGTCAATGTATTCCTGCAGAGAGGTGAACAAGGACAAACATTGCAAGTAGAGTAGAGTAGAGTACAGTAACTTTATTGATCCCGAAGGAAATTAAGGTGTCCAGTAGCATATACATAATACACATTGCAAAAACAGATCAAACCTATTGCACACATCTGCATAATACAACATTCACTGAACTGACGGGAGGGGAAAAAAATTATAATAATAATAAGTAAAGGTAATAAGAATTCCACGAGGTACACAAGTGTCATGATAAGGTGCTTTGTGGTAGCTCAAGTACATAGATTACATCGTCCCAGTAAATGCAAACATGGGTGTGGATGTTGAAAAGAACAAAGCATAATAAGGCGAAGGCTATGGATCAGTGTTCAACATTTATAGTCATATGTACGTCAAGGAAACATGTTTCCCTGTACAATGAAATTCTTTCTTTTCTGTCCACAGGGAAGTCATATGAAAAGTCAATAGCAGCAAATTAAATATATTGATAGCCTAATTAAATAATGCAATAAAATCACCTTAAAAGGCTGCATGTGAAAAGCACAATAGAAAACCATTCTGGATGTGAACAATTCAGGATGTGTCACAAAACAAAGACCTGAGCTGCAATTTTAAAAACAAGAGCTATTTAACAACAGCTTATTTTAGGTGCCTTTTGCCTGGGATAAACAGCAGAAATACTTATTAATGTACAGTTGCACACATATTGATTTAAGTCTTTGCTAAAGTGAAATTAATGCCAAATTAAAGAAAAACAATCTTGCATTGTTGCAACGTTGTTGTTAATCTTCAGACTGAGACAACAAACTGTTTAACAGGATGAACTGAATACTAAAAGAATATTTGGGTCTGGGTAAATAAATGTATTTTTTTTTTTATAAAAAAATCAGTTCAAACTGATCTATAGCATATCAGTGTCTCGCATTACTGATATGGCTCATGCCATCCAGTCTCTTCAGATGTTCTTGTTATTTTCGTCAGCAGGCTTGAAAGGAGATTCTTCAAGAGTGTAAGTGATTCAAGAGTGTATGTGATATCAAGCAGTCAATGTACATATTACTTCGGTGAAGGTGTATGATATCAAGCAGTCGATGTTCATATTACCTCAGCGAAGGCTTGATCGGCCTCGGACACGGCGGTGTCTGACATGGTGATGGACACAGGGGCCGACTCGCTCGGGCCCCCAAACATCAACAGGAGCAGCAGCAGAGAAACCACATGTGGCTCCATGATTTCCTCTGCATCTCCACACACACCCACGCCTTTTATAGAGCTGAGCGCATGGCCTGGGGTGCACATGGAAAAGAACAGCAAAAACAAATACGCCAGGAGACTTTGTACATTCCTCGAACTGTTGAGACAGGTTTTTAAGCTGATGGGGAAATCTGACCTTTTGAGTTAGTGAATAAAGCGAGCACTCCATTTTCTTTAACTTTTAAATTACCTCACACCTCATAGGGAGAAGATTAAAAAGAGTTGAAGAAACTGCTGAGTGCTTGCTTTACTCGGTCAATGATTTGATTGGTGACTGGATTGGAGGGTTTGAGCACCCAATTTTAATCAGTGGAGTTAATCATCTGTCAGTCTGTTATTCTCTCTCTCATCAGTGATATGCAGAGATGGGTGTAACGCGTTACTTTACTCACATTACATTTGTCGGTAATGTAGTAGTGTAACGCGTTACTGTTATAAGTTAATTGATCACACTACAGTTACTAATAGTGCATATATGCTGATTACTAAACTTCCCCAGTGAACAGTCTGATCAAAGATATCTGAGACGGATTCCTTGACCCTGCCCCAAAATCCTCAGGTGCATGCGTGCACAATGGTCACGAGACATGTCCACACGCAACTGTCGGTGATTGTTAAATTCAGGGAAATGGAAGCCGTGATGATAACATAGAAATATTTTTGAAAATTATGCAAAAAAGTGAAGTGAAATTTATTCAGAATGTAAGTATAACACACAGGCATTGGAAATATAAGTATAACACACAGGCATTGGGAATATCAACATTGGGAACATTGAAATAAAACATGGACTTGCTGAATACATACTATTTTATACACACTATTATTTAAATATAGATGTTATGCACCAAAAGATAGATTAGAACAATTAGATAGGCCTGTTGTTACTATTTAGATTTTTTGTGTGTGTGTGTGTGTGTGTGTGTGTGTGTGTGTGTGTGTGTGTGTGTGTCAGAGAGTGAATACATATATGGCCATTGGTGGCACATGTGACAACCAACCCCAAACAGAGTGTGACAACCATCCCCAACTGACCTTGTAAGCTAGCAGTGACGCTAGCAGCCACAAGTTGTAGCATAACTAAGAAAAAACATATTGAAAATATAGCTCTGTCTTTATACTTTTTAATGGTAATAGTTTTTCTAAAATCAACCCATTAGTTACAAAACTAGAAAAGAAAACTTAAAGTTCTGAAAATTTACATTTTGACATGAAAAACCTTAATATTGATCTCACCTCAAAACTTTGTGTCAAACACTTGAACTGTCAATGTAGATGACCCTAATTCTGAACATTTCACTTATTCTGAACATTTCTATGTCAGCGACATTGATCAGCGCCCTTTAGTGGCCGAGATATGATGAGTGTGACAACCAACCCCGGTCTCCCCTATATGAAACTTAACACAGCTACCCCATCTAGCACACCAGTCAAGAGGCTATTCAGACAAGACGGTCTCGTGCTGAAGCTTATTAGAAATCGGTTGTCCGATGAAAGATTTGAAAGACTTCTCATGCAGTATGATCATCGTTTTAGTGGGGAGCACTCCCATCGACTTAACAAAGTGCCTTTGCCCTAGACTATACCATGCCAATACAACGTGTTTACCCTGACATTATCTAATGTAATCATTGTATCATAATCTAATGACTTATTTTCATTAGTAACACGTTTAATTTGAATGGTCTACTTTGTTAAGGCATGTATACTGTAGCTATGCCAGTCTCTGTATGATATTTTATTCATTCTATTTTTAGTGAGTGCTGTTATCAAGTTAACCTGTTTTAGACGTTTGGCTTTTTTTTTTTTTTTTTAACCACTTAAGACTGCCAGCAGTGCAATAGTAATATGACCCTGTGCAGTGCTTTTCAGACTTTCACCAACTGATGTAGTTGGTTTTCTTTAAAAGGCAAGAAAGAACGACCTGTCGTACATCTTGCCCATTGCAATAGAAATTTGTTATGTGTTTTGCTCCGTTGCTGAGTAACGCAAAGTAATGTATGAATGTAAGGAGTTACTCACCGTAAGGAGTAACGAAGTAAAGTAATGCATAACAATTTTTTTAACACTAGTGAGTAATGTGTAATGAATTACTTATTTTGAGTAACGACCCCAACACTGCACATCACATAGTAGAGTAGAAATACTTTGTCCTGAAGAAAATAAAGGCAAGACATGATATGATGTGATTAAGAGAGGCTTCATGAGGTTAAGGCTACTTTTGGCTGGATTAAAGGTCAACCAACTCATCAGTCAGTTAATTAGTGTGCCCTGCCCCTTTGTGTGTGCGTGCGTGCGCACGTATGTGCGCGCCTGCGCTTGGATTCAGGCACTAAACTCATACTCAGCTTCAGTGCGGGGAGGTGATCCAGTGGGAGAGTCCTGACGTGTTGTCCAGAAGGTCATTAGTTCATGTCTCACACCAATCCTTGTTAAATATAGACCATAATCTCTAATAGTTGGTTTCTGCCCTGGTTATGATTTTCAAGTTGCTGCCAACTATGCACTTTGGACTTCAGACTAATGGACTGAGTGAAAGTGGTGCAGTGACAATGGTGCTGGTTTACATGGTTGCAGGTTCCTGTCCCACCATAGCTACAGGGCTAAGGTTGTGTTCTCTACTGTGTGTTTTTCATTCATATTAGCACCAGCAGAGAGGATATGAATGAATATGGGTAAAAGCAGAGGCTTGGAATGCAGGAGGGATAGTGCAGTGGTAGCACCGGTGAGCCTCACCCTCAAAGTTGAAAGTTCCAATCCCAGCCTGTTCAATAGCCCACTTCCTGTCTTTAATTATTTTACCCTACCCTACCCTACCCTACCCTACCCTACATTTGTTTGATCCAGCGTGCAGCTGCTGATGTATATTTTAAAAAATACCAACACATAAGTTAATAAGTTCATAAGGCTCATAAGTGAAATATTTCTAACAATTGCCACAGGTGTTTCCAGCCAGCAGGCAGACCAGTGGTTACCCCTCTGTGCTGTAGGAGATGTTGGGCAGTTAGTGATTCCTCTGATGTGGCACGTGTTAGAAAAAGAGAAAGAGAAAGAGAGTAGCCGTGCAAATTGGAATGCGGCTGCTCGCCCTAAAGCCTAAACAACCCCCAATCTTATCTGCTTTCGACTCCCTCAACTGGCACTGGCCTTGGCCAAGGCCAATGCTGGAATAACAACTCCCCCGGCAGATCACGGCAGCGGGGCGCTCTTGCATTCCCCCCCCCCCCCCTCCTTCCGCCAGCCTGGCAAGCGGGTCTGAGAGACTAGCGCTATTATAGCTGCATGGTCCGGATGGCTGCTTGCCTATGCTGGATTACCCCAAAGACTTCCTTACCTTGTCTTGCATGTTGTTAAATGTTTGATTATGTGCAAAGCAACATTTAATTGGTTGTGTCACACAACAGTCAACGCCAGTGCAGCTTATGACATATAATGCTTTCCCTAATTAACCAATTAGGCATTGGAGAACAATATGATTATTATTTATTCAATCTATACTATTGTGTGATTATAGAGCAAAGGAAGTTTTTGCTCAAAGATGGTGGGTTCATAGAGCCCCCATGTTTATGAACTATAACAGCAGGCAAACACAAGAAAGCCCGATTGCCAGCACACACCCACACCCACACATAAATAATATCCAGAGGAGATGCCAACAGTTCCTGACATGATGCCTCTCTGGGACGCTCTGCTTTGACTTGCTTCCCTGTTTGCAGCACTGGCTCCAGGGCTGGCCTGTCACGGATCAACTCAGATCTCTATCTCCTCAGGGGGTTGGGCACAGACGTTCATGTGACAGGCTAAATGCTCATCAGGCACTGAAAGTGCTTCTTATCTTGTTTGAGCCAGAAAAGCTTCACTAAGCGTGCAGGCAGGAGATGTCACATACACTGTGAAACAGGCTGCTTAGAACTAACTTAAAATACTTAAAAATGTTAAGTCATTGATCCTCTTACAATGGTTTAACTAACATAGTGTACGTCCATGATTCTTAAAGCAACACAAAGTAGTTTTTTCAACCTTAAAATAATGTTTCCAAAATTGTCTCAGTGGTTCATCAACTTGTAACATGGTGAAAGGCATTTCTGAATTCGCTTTGCGGTGTTTTATGGACTATAGCTGCACTAAGTAAGTCTGGAGGAGCGGACTGTCTCTCTGTAGTTCTCTATAGTTCTGCTTCCAAGCTGTAGGGTGACCGAAGACGGTTCTAAGCGGCACGTTTTACAGTGTAACAGGATATGTAGGAGAACTGTGCCAGACAAACAGAATCAGGAAGCAACCGGCATCTTTCAACCTTGTACTCTTTTATTTTTGCTTAAAATTATTATTCTCTACAGATTGAGTCATTCTGAAAGAGATACACATTAAAAAACTATATGGATTTGTTATTTAATCCAAAATTGGTGCAAAAGATAAACAATGTAACAACCATTATCAAAAAAAGGATATCAATTTCTGTCTGAACAGATTTAGCAGCCAAGCCATGCATTTGCTTTGGTGGTGTAAATTACTCTTCGCTTTCTGTAATCAAAATTGTATGCATTTGGCCCACAGAAAAACTGGATGCTTCCCTCTGGAATGAAAAAAAAAAAAAAATATTGATGCAGTCAGTACAACAAGACAAAAAGACTCCTGTGGCCAAGATGTACTGGAGTGGGGGATAGAGGTTTTTTTAAGGGGGGGTGGGTGGGGGTAGCCTGGTAAACCCATCCCTCCTACTTCATTTCATTTTGTACAGAGGGTCTGGACCAGAATCTCTTGAGGGTCATGTAGTCGGCCCCAGCAAGACCGATCCAATCAGTGAACAGAGGGTGTGTTCCTTAGCCATGACGTTGACCTTGTGTGCTACATTTGAATTGTAGTGCGTAAGTAGGCTAATTGCATACGTGACAACCAGGCATTAGGGATTGGGTAAAGGCAGAGGCACTTGTTTTAAACTCCAGCAGAGTGCACACCACAAGGAAGAAATCGTTTCTGACGGTGTCTGGTCTAGACCCTCTGTACAAAATGAAACGAAGTATGAGGGGCAGGTTTACCAGGCTGGGGGGGTGGTCCTCTGTCTGAAAAACTGAGAAACACTGGCCTATACGTTAGGAGGGTAGAGATCAGTACACGTTTACCTCTGAACTGAAGGGCTGCATCCACTTTATTCCCGATGCCTGGCCAGTCAAACTGGATTTTTCTGGGAAATCCCGGATCCATTGTCCTCAGAGCTTCATCATATCTGTTGAGCAAAAGATTAATGTTGAATTTAAAGCAACACTGAGTAGTTTTTTCAACCCTAAAATAATGTTTCCAAAATAGTTTCAGTGGTTCATCAATATGCAATGGGGTGAAAGGCGCTTCTGAATTCGCTTTGCCGGCCTCGATGGGCTATAACCGCACTAAGTAAGCAAGTGGCAGGAGCTTGTGGTCCCCACTAGATGGCAGACTTGAACATTTAAAGCACAGCATTGTAAAACCAAAGCCCAACAAAACTGCAATCCTGTTTTTTTATTATTATTATTATTATTTACATCCTCACTGCAGGAGCTTATAGTCCCCACTAGATGGCAGACTTTAACATCTATAGCAAGGCACTGTGGACTCAATAGTGCATGAAAATTACAGTCCCTTTTTTTCATTTTTATTTTTACCTTCACATCTCCTATCACCTCTGTAAAAAAAAACTAGCCTGCCTACCTGTAATAGACACCTGCTGTGAAGAAATAGGTTTTCTTATATTCTCTTAAATGAACAGCCGCATCAATTTTCTTCACTGTTGTGGGAAATCCGTAATCGTAGATTGAGCCGCTGTAACTTTTTGTCCTGAAGTTTTGAACCATCCAGTATTTAGGACCTGAAACACAACGTCAGGTTGTGTCAGTAGTGCTACATATGCAGTACATACGCGGTATATAACCCACTACACACATAATACATAGCACACCATGCACATACCTTGCTGCTGGGTTTTAAACTGCTCTTTGTTTTGGTCTGAGTGGGAATTAGCCCTCTGTAATTGCAATATACTACCCTTTATGTGGTACATTACCTACAATGTAAGTCTTACATTACAGTAATGTGTCGGCACCCTCCAACTCTGCTATTTTTGTCTCTTTGGGCGGTACTAGGTGTTGACTGGGGGGCACCGTACCCCCCAGTAGCCTCTGTAATTTGAACTATGATTCCAAGTAAGTGGTTTATTAACTAACCCAACTAAGTTAACCCAAAGTGGGTGGTAAACCTTCTAATAGAAGAGCCCTATAGGTTTGTTTTACTGAAGGACTAAAGCTGTAAGACCCCTCTAATAGGAGCTTTACCAAGTTAACATACCCAGGTAAGTGACCAAACCTGCTGTATGGAACACCACTCAGATAATTCTCCGATCTACTGTATTGCTATTGATGAGTATGGGTAGGCGTTTGCCAGGCCACTGTACCGGTGAAGATGACGATGGTGCCTGATGTGGGGATGTTGTACGCAGCGTCCACAGGAGAGGTAATGCTGGGGAGGAATGTCCTGATGAAGTCGCCTCTCACGCTTCCCCAGTACATCATCCAGGATGTCCTGAGCCACATGTAACTAGTGCAAAGACACGAGTAGCTGTTTCAAGCAGGGCTGTTGGGGCAAAGATGGCTTCCTTATTTATTTCTTAAGGATTTACTTTAAAAAGCAGCCAATTTTCCCGGAAGTAGCAAGGTAACGACAGGTGTTAATAATGACATCCATTAAGGTCCTGACTGGTCACACTGGTCACCTGGTCACTGTGCTTTGATAAAGAGACACTATGCAACTTTAAGTGCTTTCCCTCAACAGAGCTCCCCCTAGTGTCTCCAAGTAAATGTACACTCTTGTAAAAAGGGACTGTTTTTCCTTCTCCTCTCCCTGTGCATGTGTTTTCAACTCAACTGATCAGAGTAACCGGTGAATACAAAAGTGGTCATGTCCACAGAAGTAAGTAAAGTCAGACTGTGTCATTCACAGACAGCAGGGGCGCGTCGAGAAAGTCTTCATTCGCCTGGTAATGAGTCATTTAAGCGTCTACGGAAGATGTTCAATTAACTTGAAAAAGTTGCATAGTGTTGCATTAATTTCATTAGTAACACCTGTGCTTGCCTTGCTATTTCCTGCTATTTGGCTGCTGTGACATGGGTCCATAAGTCACATCCAGTAAGATTTGTGAACCTGCCCTTGAAGAAAAGAATGTCATTCCCATGTACTGCCGCGGCATCAATGGAAAAGTTGGGATGACACTTTTTGGGAATTGCTGGTGCACTTGGTTTCTTGATGCGTTTTCCTACACCATAAAAATACATGTAGCCCATTTTAGAAGTAATCATATTGTACCACTACACAACCATCTTTGGTTACCCTTTACGGTTCGATTTTTTTAACTGTCCCTATTACATCAATTAGGTGCAGTTCAACAAAGTGTGTAACAATATGTAATACTATGTACTTACACTGTAATATAGGGTTAGGGTTAGTATGTATGTACTGTTTAAGTACATACTATTACATGTTGTTACATGTAGATACACCAAAAACCAAACCGTAAAACAAACCGTTATCCACTTTACTTGAACAGTCCTGGATACAGTGTATCTACATCGTGAAGTACAGTGTCACAAAGTCTGTAACTATATATGTACTATAGGGTTCAAGCAGTGTCTTCTGGGATTTGTGATTTTTGAGTTTATTTTGCTATTGCTGATCCTGCCAGTACTGTCTGACCTCAAATGAAAGCTCTTGTTTGATCTGCCTCTATTGCCTGAACCTGAGTCGGGTATGGCAGTGAGTGCATTTATGTATGTACAATGAAAGTACATCATGTTGTTACATGTAGATACAATATAAAAGTAGCCATTATAATCAAGTGTTAGCCAGTTTTTTGGTGTCAACATTGCCACATCACTGCTTACCATAGAGCGTCTGAATGGCCAGAGTGTCATCCTTCGGCAGCCTGGGGTTGGTTAGGGAAAGCTTTTTATATTTCGGAAACATTATGGCAGAAGGGTCTTTGGAATGGGACAGGCCAAGGGAGTGTCCAAGTTCATGGGCAGCCACAGTCAACAGGTTATAGCCTGTAAGGGGCACATTAACTGGTCAGCCTTTTATTATTATTATTATTATTATTATTATTATTATTATTATTATTATTGTTGTTGTTGTTGTTGTTTTTGTTGTTATTATTGTTATTATTATTATTATTATTATTATTATTATTATTATTTATAAAACACTTTTCATTCAGGGAACTAACTCAGCTCTGGACGCCCCCAAAAGCTTTGGGCCAGGGGGACAACTTCCTGTAGGTGGCTTTTATTCAGGAAGAAGCCATTAAAGGCAATTTTAACGACACAGCTCTACTACCAGAGGTAGAGATCCCTTCGTCAAATAGTAAAAACCCTTTCACATATCTGATCCCACCATTTTCTGAACCAGCTTATCCTAACGAGCACACAAATCATCAGACAGGTAGATCATCTAATTAGTATAATGATCTGGGTGATTTTACTTCCTTTCTGCACTGGCAGAAAGAATACTTGTGAGGGCTTTTACTTTACTATACTTTCTCTAGCTGGGATCTCCCCCTCTGTGTTTGCTAGTCTCAAACATCATTGCTGGACCTGGTTTGCTGTGTCCCATTGTCCAGATTTCATCGTCATCAAAATGTACGTCTCCACCGATGTCCTCTCCGGGCTCAAAGGCATGAGCCAGCACTCCCCTGGGACCGTCGAAGGGGAAGAAGTCCCCATGCACTGCAAGACGCGGAAGAACAGCGTCATAATCAGAGTTTAAACTGGAGCTCAGCTCCACCTTCTCACCTCGGCAATACAGCCAGCCAGAGCTGAGCTCCCTCTGCTATAGTATTTATACTCTGAATAGAGAGAGATATTGAGCACTGTGAGTAAACACGGGCTCCCCCTCCTTACAAAAGCCAATTTAACCACTTCCCAAAATGATGACACACAGATGAGGATACACAGACCCCCACAGATGGATGAAACATGAAGCATAACAGCACAATCCAGAGGAAAATATTACTTCTTACAAGAGCATTTTCATTGTCTCTTAGAAATTCAAGACAAGGTAATATCTTACTAAATTATTTCCCCTAAAACCACCTTAGGAGAAAAAAAAAACATTAAAATCAGCTTAATTGTTTCTGAACGACAAAGTCAAAACAATTCTCAAAAGCAATGTTTTCCTCTAGCAGAGAACTGTCTGGTAAAGCTAAACATGCGCTCGTGTGCTCTCAGGTT
Organism: Coilia nasus; assembly: GCA_027475355.1. Taxonomy (NCBI): domain Eukaryota; kingdom Metazoa; phylum Chordata; class Actinopteri; order Clupeiformes; family Engraulidae; genus Coilia; species Coilia nasus. Next base: position 23,677,227 of record CM050215.1, read on the forward strand.
ACTTAAACTGGCCTTTGGTTGAAAAGGAGATGATGATGTCTGCTTTGCCGTGGTCCACTTTGATGAAGCTCAGATCTGCTGCATCACTCCACATTTTAGAGGCCACACGTATTGCGCCCTCCACCTCCTCCTTCTGGAGGTCTGTGGTGTATTTTGCAATCCTGCAAATGTACCACAGTCAAACATGTGCAGGCCTGACGACTGATGAAGACACACTCTGTAAACCACTCTGCCAGACTCTGTTATCCCAGGTTACAGCAAGCCTGTGTTAGCATTCCAAAGAACAATGACTAGCAAACAGCTGTTGTAAAAGAAACCTCATAAACAATGAATGAATGTTGAAAAGATGATGAATGTTAGGGGAGACCGGGGCTGGTAGGATCACTTTTCACACTCCGTTATATTTCTCCGTCTTACAGTGCGTTATAGCTGTCAAAGTGTGATTGACTGAAAGCTCAATATCTCATCTATAAAACAGGTATATACAATGTCAACAAAATATTTCTTGTTTCGAGTAATGTATGATATAACTGGCTTTGAGAAATTGTGCCAACCTGCCCCAGCACGGGGTTGGTTGGCTCAGGTAGGCGGGGTTGGTTGGCTCACATATAAGCTAATGTAAAATAAATACAGTTCACTCAATAAATGACTGAAAACGTGTAGCCTAATCATATGGTTACCTGAAAAGTCAACTCTAGAACCTGTGATTATATATTTTTTGGATGTACGTGCCTCTTTTCTTCTTTTATACTGACAAACAGCCAACAGAGAAGCAGACAGAATATAAATATGTTTATAACTGATTTATGGATGACAAATAATGTGAAAATAATGGTTAAAAATGATGAACAAAGGGTTAATTCAGTGTTTGCAAATACATTATACATGATTTATAGGGAATAGTTATTATAAAGTGTTACCAAATAGGGTTGTATTTGAATTATAATTGAAAATTTATAATAATAATTACAATTATGCCTAATCCACTTTTTAAATATTCTCATTTCAAATTATGTCATTTTTTTAAACACCCTGTATAAAATGCTCATTTTTATGAGTAGCAATGGGCCTTTCTCATGTAAACTGTTGAGCCAACCAACCCCAAAATTAGTGTGCCAACCAACCCCGCCCACAATGAGGTACAGATTTTTCCACAAACACTGTTAGCCTGCTACCATTAGACATCTCAGGATCTCAAACTTTATTTTACATTATAGCTGAGTCCCTTGACAATCATTTAAAACAAGTTTTTTTTTTAAATCCCTAACTGTTACCCTTCTGGGAGTTGTTAAGTGGAAGGTATAAAATCCAGGAATTGACCCCCCAAAACTAAAAAGTTTTACTCACCTAAAGGGTTAATGACCTTGAGACTTCTTACATAACTTGACTTACTCTGGTCCTAATGGGCATCATTTTAGTGTTGGAATTGTGTCTCAGCACCCTATAGTGGCTTGGAAATTAACACTGATTCAACCTGCCCCTGATCCAACCAGCCCCGGTCTCCCCTACTCCTCATTCTTTGACAGCTGAGCAACTCATGCTCATTTTAGCCCACATATGAATGGTTTCCTAAAACCTCCGGACTAGGGCCACTTTGTAAAGGTGTTGTGTTGTGTTTCCAAGGGAGGGTAAAGATATTTCATTTCAGGGACTTTACATGCATATACTGTAGCCAAATGAGTTTAATGTCATCATTTTTATTTTCAAATAAAGCTAATGAGCTAATCACTTAAGTAAAAAGCCCTGCCACATATTTGATCCAACCATTTTCTGAACTATTTCATTCTAACGAGCTCACAAATCATCAGAAATCAGCTAATTACTGAAATCAACTGTGTCAAGTGCACAGGCAAAACAAATACATGGCAGGGTTTTTACTTTCTGATTAAAACCTCTAATTTTAAAAGAATGATATTATTTTTTTAACCTGTGTTTAAAGGAGGCTTTGCAGGGCCAATTTGTATTGTATATACAATGTACTGTTCCCAGACCACAAAACAATTTCTAGCTGTATTGAATGGTAGTGCTAGGCTAGTAGATGTATTGAATGGTAGTGCTAGGCTAGTAGATATATTGAATGGTAGTGCTAGGCTAGTGGTGGTGACATATGAGGTAAATGACTCACTTGTATGTGACTGTATGGTTCTTCCACTTAGGCTTACTGGGATAAAAGCTGAAGTTCTCCACGTCCGGTACCCCGCACCGAGGCTCCCTCATGACCAGCAGGGTCTCTGAGGTCAGTAGACCAGTCTGCTCCCTCAGGCCAAAGAAGTTCTGCATCTCCTTCAGCTTCATCTTTGGGCTTTTCAAGGCTCTTGGTACCCGAAGACCTCCACTCATTGGCATACTGTAGAACTTCCTTAAATACACCTGTTTTACGTACACCATAGCATTTACATCATGTCTTGCAGTAACAAAAACAGTATGGCAAACATAAACACAAGACAATAAGTGGCTTTATTTATTTTGTGAAAAATATGTTCTAACATTCATGAATTAAAATGCTTAAACTGGCAGACATGCTTTTGAAAACACACACAAAAAATCAAGTTTATTCAGAAAAAAGTGCACAAAAACATGCCAATCTCTAACAATTCGTAACTAATCCAAAACAAGGTTAACAGTAGAGTTGACACTAGTATACATTACTATTATTAGTTACGGTATTAGTTTAAATAAGGGCGTGACTGAACAGACACACTGACCTCAGCGTAGCGCACATCCTCTGGCCTCTGATTCGCTGGTAGAGTCCATATGACGCTCACAAGCAGCACGAAGCTCAGCAAGCTTACCCATCGCCTGAACTCTGCCATGACTGGATACTCCACACTTCACTTCTCTTTTGTAGAGGGAGACATGTGGCATTGTGTCACATGACTTATGAAGGCTCAAAAAAAACCACCTTGTACGTTTACAAACCCACCTGAAGAGATTGTGACACCCCCTGTGGTGAGACTAACATTTCAAAAGCTGGTGAAGTCACGTCTTGTTTACTTCACTTTGAATTCCAGAGGTTAAGCACAACAGTTTTACCTCACATTTGAATAGAATTTCTGGAGTGTCTGTGCAGAAGCATTCTGGAGCATTTGTGATTTTAAAGCAACACTAAGTCGTTTTTTCAACCTTAAAATAATGTCTCTAAAATCGTTTCAGTGGTTAATCAACTTGTAACTGGGTAAAAGGCACTACTGAATTCGCTTTGCCACCTTCCATGGGCTATAACCACACTAAGTACGTTTGGAAGAGTGGGTCGTCTGACAGTAGTTTGAATAAGAGACAATTCTGCTTCCAACCTCTAGGGCGACCGAAGAGGAAAACGACTTAGTATTGCTTTAAGGGTTTGATTCCTGCACCAGTAAAAAAAATGGAGGAGAATAACCAGCATGGCTGAGGTGCTCTTGAGCAAGGCACCTAACCTCTAACCACATGCCTAGGGGCACTGCCCCTGCACTTAATTCACTGTAAGTTAGGGTATCGGCTTAAAGCAGTACTTAAAGCAACTTTTATGAGTTAATTAATCATCTTCATTAGTCAGTAGATGCTTAAATGAGTAATTACCAGGCGAATGAAGACTTTCTCGACCACCCCCGCTGTCTGTGGGCAGAATACCACACTTGCAATATCTAGGTGTCTGTCCAGGCACCCTCAGACTCACAAAGTCTTGAATATTACAAGAAGCAGAATCATGTTAAATTCAGAAGAAATTATGACTTTACTTATCTCGGTAGACATGACTACTTTCACATTTGCCGGTTACTCTAGTCAGTTGAGTTGAAAACACATGCACAGGGTGAGGAGAAGGGAAACAATCCATTTAGATGGGAGTGATCATTTGCTTAAAGACACTAGGGGGTGCTCCGTTGAGAAAAAGCACTCAGTTGCATAGTGCTGCTTTAATGTAATGTAATGCAAAAGTACCTTCCCTCGAGCCCTCTTGGCCCTCATTGTGAAGGTGAAGTAAATATCGAGCCAAAGCCGCATTCGGGCTTATCTGCATTTTGATCTCAGCCTTTTTGAAGTGCCAGCAGGGTTGTATGTTTGTGTATTAATTCAGGAAATGGAACAACTTCAGAGAGCAGATGCAAAGGATTCAAATGTTCAGCCACAACTTCACATTTATTGCATTTACAGATGTAGATAACTGAAAACTTAATACCTTACAGATGTTTAAATTTATCTGAAAAAAGGACATTATTTAAGTATTTTGTAAATGTCAGAGACACTTAGTTCCAGTTTGACATGGTAAATGGCAGTATAATTTAAAAACATTATGACATACAGTGGAGCAGTGTTCCAGTCCTTCCAGGCTTATTTTTCCAGGCACCCAAGCCAAGAATTTGCCTTATCAACTCCAGTGATCTGTTTTGCTGTGTAGTTGTACTTGTGTACTTCTGCATCAGAGAAAAAATGGATGAGACCTGCAAACATAAACATTGTGGGCTCATTAGTTCTGAACAGCTGTACTAGTCTGACGGTACTGTGGCTCATACTCCACTTTGCTAACATATAGTACATTTAAAGGTAACACTTTCTATGGAGCTTGTATTCATTAGACTCTATAAACACATTCATAAAGGCTTATAGTGCATTCATAACATATGTAAAGTGCTCATAACTATTTATACATACTCATGACTGTACTCTTAAGGCATTATAATGGTATTTCATAAGCTCTGTTCCAACTTCAAGTGACACAGAGCATTCTTGGTTATAAAGCTTCACCTGCCTCTTATAGGCTTATAGTGCATTCATAACATATGTAAAGTGCTCATAACTATTTATACATACTCACGACTGTACTCATAAGGCATTATAATGCTATGTCATAAGCTCTGTTCCAACTTCAAGTGACGCAGAGCATTCGGTAACACTTTCTATGAACTTGCTGTTCATAAGATGCTATAAACACATTCATAAATCATTATAATGCATTCATAAGGCTTTATAATTATTGACATAAGCTGACATAATTATGTATAAATACTCATAACTACAGTCATAAGGCATTATAATCCTTTGTTATAGGCATTTACAACTGAAGGTGACACAGTGTATTACAAAGACTCTTTGTCCTCATGAGACCAGCAGTGTTGAGGTCTGTATTATAAGGCTTCATAGCAGAATCCATGAATATACCAAATGCTACTTATGTGTACTTGTGTCAGAATTCATTGTCTTAGTCATATTTTCTGCAATGGTTATTTTTATTTCTATGAAATTTTATGAGTAATTATCAGTTAATCTCACTTTACCTAGCCTATGCAATGGGCACTCTTATCTCTTAATTAGTGCTTATGAGCAGTAAAAAAAACCATTGCAGAAAATATAACTAAGACGTGGAGTTCTGACACAAGTACACATAAGCAGCAATTGAAATATTCATGGATTCTGCTATAATACTGACCTCAACACTGCTGGTCTCATGAGGACAAAGAAGCTTTGTAATACACTGTGTCACTTTCAGTTGTAAATGCCTATAACAAAGTATTACAATGCCTTATGAGTGTAGTTATGAGTATGTATACATAATTATGTCAACTTATGTCAATGATTATAAAGCCTTATGAATGCATTATAATGCTTTATGAATGTGTTTATAGCGTCTTATGAACAGCAAGTTCATAGAAAGTGTTACCGAGCATTTTTGGTTATAAAGCTTAACCCACCTATGAATGTAGTCATGAGTATGTATAGTCATTTTGAAGCATTATGAAGGCATTATAACCCTTTATGAATGTGTTTATAGAGTACAAATGAATGCAAGCTTCATTGAAAGTGTTACCCATCTGAACAACAACTCAACAAAAACCAAGCAAGGAGCCAGTCCAAACCACGGCTTGATTACCTACCGTCTTTATAAACCGCAGCGCTCAGAGTCATGTTAATTCCAGGGAAATCATCTTTAATTGGTCTGGGCGATAACTTCTCCATGGCTTTGCGATTCTCATTATACCTACAAAGGTGTAACACTCGACATTTATACTGCTTTACTTTAAAGTATCATGTGCAAATCATTTATTGTGTGGTGTGGAATGGATTTAATGTATTTCTGACTAATACTAACCTTTGCATAATATGCTCATAGTTTTTCCTATATAATATTTAAAAATTTTAGCCCAGTATTTTTTTTTCATGTGGTGTTTTGAAGTATTGTGCATCGCTTTGGAAAAAAGGCGTGTGCATAGAACCATACACATAAACATGTATATTTAAAACCTTTCCAAAATCTCTTTCTGTGTGATATTGCAAAACGTTTACAGAATAACCTTGCAAAACGACTACTGATTTTGTTCTTACTTCCAGTACTTATCCTGTGTGAAGAAGAGGGTGTGTGCTGTGTTCCTGATGTGGACAGCAGCATCTATGTGTTTGACCCAGGAGGGAAACCCATAGGCTCTAATGTGTTTGGACCGTCCCTTTATCAGTGAGCCCCTCATGGTCCAGTAGCGGGTCCCTTCACAAACAAACACCAAAGATGATGTTAGACCATTCGTCCAGAGAGGGTTTTAAAGTTTTCTGAAAGCATACACAGGTTGGCATCATTTTACTCTATTCATGTAGGTATAACATTTTGATGTAGCTGTTTGAAGCTGTAGCCTAGTTATTTAATTAAAAAAACATTCTTAGTGCTTGCCATAATATGACTACATAATTGTGATATTAGCATGGTACTAGAGGGGTTAAAGCAACACGAAGTAGTTTTCGTCTTCGGGCACTCTACAGGCTGGAAGTAGTTATAGCCCATGGAGGGTGGCAAAGTGAATTCAGAAGTGCCTTTCAGCCAGTTACAAGTTCAGGAACCACTAAAACAATTTTGGAAACATTATTTTGAGGTTGAAAAGACTACTTAGTGTTGCTTTAAGATGAAGAACTACATTATTGGCCAACGGAAAACTTCTTGGTGCCCACTCCTTCATTAAAAGAAAAGTCTGAGACTAAATAGGTCCTTTAGAGATCAGATTGGTCAAAGATTGGTCAAGCTTCAGGCACTTGTTATGGCCCCTGAAGAGGAAGGTGTGTACCGTTAAACAGGTAGGCCGTCGATCTCTGTGGCAGAGAGTATGCAGCATTGATGTTTGAGTCAATTTTGGGCATGAAGTTCTGGATAGGCCCGTCTTTAATGCCATATCGATCATCATGCTTGATCCAGAGATACCTTCATTAAAAACAACAAACATTTTTTTAGAATAATTGTTAAAAGGAAGACAAAAATATGAGTAAACATGCTGCATGAATCTTACGTTGGTTACACTTAACAATGACATGTCATGAATATGGCATTGTGGTAACACTTTCTTTGAAGCTTGTATTTACAAGACTCGATACACACATTCATAAAGGCTTATATGCAATCAATAAAGTATGTAAAGTATTCATAACTGTTTATACATACTCATGACCTACTCCTAAGGCATTATAATGCTATGTCATAAGCCCTATTACAACATCAAGTGACACAGTGCATTCTTGGGTGTAAAGCTTTACCTGTCTACAAGTGCAGTCATGAGTATGTATAAATAGTTAACATACTAAATAGCATTATTAAGCTTTATGAAGGCATCATAACGCTTTATGAATGTGTTTACAGAATCTTATGAATACAAACTTCAAAGAAAGTGTTATTGCCCCTGTTAAGTTCAAAAGAAATAGATCCATGCAAGCGCTTGCCTTATTTTTTTTTTTTAAGTTGGTTGAAAGCAGCACTTTTTACAATGACTACAACCTCACAACAAATCTACATGATGTGTTACCTAAGTCTCCTGCTAACCTGTCTTTGAAGAAGAAAAGTGCACCCCTGAGATCTGTCACGGCGTCGAAGGACAGGTTGGGGTCACACATGTCCTGCAGGTTCTGAGCCAGACGAGAGCCAGGGTGGAACGGGCTAAAATAGGGATGCCAGATAAACCTGGACGGCCCAAACGACCTTCGTCTCTGCGGCCCTGTGAGGAGTAAGGTTTACGCTTCATTTTTTATATTAATATGTATATATTCCCTTGAAATTAATCTTTTCTTGACAGTACATGAGATATACATTAATAAAAATAATAACCATGTTAGGCAACACTTTATTTTATGGTATGGTATGGTTATGATATGGAGAAATCACAAAATACATGGATTTCATAGAAACCAAGCTCTATGTTCTATGTAAGTTACTCTGGTTTTAATAGTTTTCCACACAACAGTGTTCAGGTATGCAGAAAATGAAATGTGTTGTTTTGTTTTGGACGTGAGATTTATGGAGCTGGGGGTGCAGTAGTGCAGTGGTCAGAGCACCTGTACCATATATGGGCAACCGCCATTTCCCAGCCCTACCCCATCTCTCTGTCCCACTCCCACTTCCTGTCATCTCTTCACTATACTGTACTAACCAATAATGGCACAAAAAGGCCAAAAATATACTTAAAGGACAAGATTTATGGTGCTGGGGGTGTTGGTGTAGCGACACAAAGAGCTGTGTGGTGCTGGGGGTGTTGGTGTGTCAACAGAAAGAGATGTGTGGTGCTGGGGGTGTTGGTGTGTCAACAGAAAGAGCTGTGTGGTGCTGGGGGTGTTGGTGTGTCAACAGAAAGAGCTGTGTGGTGCTGGGGGTGTTGGTGTGTCAACAGAAAGAGATGTGTGGCGCTGGGGGTGTTGGTGTGTCAACAGAAAGAGCTGTGTGGTGCTGGGGGTGTTGGTGTGTCAACAGAAAGAGATGTGTGGCGCTGGGGGTGTTGGTGTGTCAACAGAAAGAGATGTGTGGTGCTGGGGGTGTTGGTGTAGCGACACAAAGAGCTGTGTGGTGCTGGGGTGTGTCTGTACCGTATAGTGCATTAAGGTTCATGATGTCTTCGCTGGAGAGTAAGGCCCTGTCGAACTGCGACCTGTAGACTGGGTACATCAGAGATTTGGGGTCTCTGGAGTGCCGTAAGCCCAGGGCATGCCCAAACTCATGTGCAGCCACTAAAAACAGGTTGAAGCCTAAGGAAACAAAACACAAATAAGAACAAAACAAGACTTGCTAATCCAAAACCACACATGTGAAATACCTTAGTGTTTTGCCATAGTGGTTAGCTTTGAAACGGCATGCCTTTGTCAATAACAAAGACTCTCCGCACACCTCATGAAATTGTTCATGTTCAATGTTGATATATCTGATAATTATGTACAGTAGTGATAAGCAAACTGTCTTCAGAAGCTACAATTCAATACCACATATTTGTAGAGTAGAGTAGAGTACAGTAGACTTACTTTATTGATCCCGAAGGAAAGTAAGGGGTCTAACAGCATAGACATAATACACATTGCAAAACAGATCAAACATATTGCACACATCTGCATTCATACAACATTCACTGAACTGGGGAAAAAACATTCCAGCCATCCACTAAATCAAATGATTCCAATAAGCACAGTTCTTCAGCCAGATAGAGACTAAATTGTTGTAATTACATGTGCTAAGCATACAGGCAGAACCAGGAGGTTTGGAATCTGTAGAACTAAATTGTAGTTTCTGAATCCAGATTGCCCATGACTGATCCAAATATCTATCCATCTGAACTGAGAATTTCAGTGTGGTCACCTTTGGATCCAGCTGACCAGTACTCCTCATCATCAAAGTGCACATCCCCACCGATCCCCTCGCCAGGCCCAAAGGCATGAGCCAGCGTGCCTCCGGGACCATCAAAGGGGAAGGAATCACCATGATCTGCAGACACACACATACACACACACACACACACACACATACATACACACACAGCACACATATGCAGACACATAGACACACAGACACGCAGACACAAACAAACACACACACGCACACACACACACACACACACACACACACACACACACACACACACACACACAGGGCACATATGCAGAAACATAGGCACACAGACACGCACGCACGCAATGCTGTTAAATAAAATTTGCTTTTACACGGGTATACTGTGGGTCAGCTGTGACATGCAGTTCTTTACCTCCACGGGTAAAGTCCACCATGATGTCTGCCGTGTCAGAGTATGAGCGCACAAACGTCAGCTGACTGGCCGAACCCCACACAGCCAACGCAGAGTGGATCAGAGAGTCCACAACATGAGCGGGCATATCGCTGGTGTACCTGCCAATTCTAGGAGAAGAAAAACACACTGCAGTAAATGTAACTACAGTATAACTATTATTTTCACAAAGTGGCAACGTGAAGGAAAGAGGTTTGTGGATATTCAGTGAAGGAGGTTTACGACGCTAAAATATAATTAAACTATAATGGGCAGCTCCACAGAAAGTGGACACATCTATGACAGCAGTAAAATGCCATGTTTTTTGTATGACTGAGCATTTGCCATTTTTGGCTGTAGAACTACATGAAAAATGTACAAAATGGTTAATATGATAGGCTATTTGCTCATGTTCTGTCAGATGCATAACATGGAAATGCACAACTATGTTTTTAAGTAAAACACATACACACACATATACACATATATGTTTTACTTATGAAAATAATACTTACGAAAATAGTATATATATGAGTAAAAAGTAGCAAAAAGCATGTACCCTTGTGAGTTTCCTTGTGTCCTTGTATTAGTGGTTATGTGAAAGTTAGTATTAAGTGAAGGAGGTTTTTCTTCCTCTCATTATAAGCTCTGTTCACTGTGACTGGGCAAGCCTCTGATTGTTCGTACCCGAAAGTGACTTTGTTCTTCTTCCAGCGCGCCAGCGTGCCGTGGCTGTAGTCCTCCACGTCAGAGACCCCACAGCGAGGCGTCCGCATCACGTCCAGCGTCTGGGCGTCCAGGCTCCCTGTGAGGTCCAGCCCCAGGAAGCTCTGCATGTCCGCCAGCTTGGAGGAGAAGAGCGGGTCGCTTCGCTTTGTGCGAGTGAGTGCCTCCTTCTCGAAGTTGTAAAAACGCTGGAGATACTCCTGGAAGTTCAGGTTCAAGTTTAGCGTTGCTTGTCATATCATATTTACATGTAATGCAAGAGCAAACATCTTAGGTCTCTCCCCACTTTCTCCCCCACCACCACTGTCAATCAAACAATAGACTATGATTACATAAGAAAATACACTGTGTATGAAGTGCATGAAGTAGTGATGTAATGGGCTTATCCAATGCTAACTTATTACTTCCTTCCAGAGTTGAACTCTGTTTAAGTTTAGACATATACCACACCACAAATAGTTCAACTAAGATTTTCCCCTGCAGAGCCCTGCAGAAATCAGTGCTGTAACACGACACGTGTTATTTTAGAGTGTCTACGAGCACTGATATAAACATGACATTCGTAGAAAATTCAGAGGAAACAACAAACGGCTCAAAGAGACCTCACGGCTCATTGCCAGACTGCAGGCTGCAAAAAGGGACAGAAACCAGGCAGAGATGTGACTGCATGGTAGCGTCTCACTCAAACCCTGACAGTGACTAATTTCTCCTCGCTGTTCACTTGAAATGAATAATTTGAAGTTTCTGACCAACATAGTCTAAAACAAATATATGAACTTTTATTAGATTAGATTCAACTTTACACATTACACATGTATAAATACAAGGTAATGAAATGAATGGTATCCTGCAGTGTTATAATGAGGAGAAATATGCAGACTTACGGTTGCCAGGGACAGATCAGTGGCGGTGTGGTGTGGATGCCTAGAAACCTCTTCTCTGGGTACTGATGGTGCGGAGGAACACACACCACAGAGCCCCCAGGCGAACGCACACAGCCAAGAAAACACAAGCGGCATCTCGAGAACTATAGAATAAAGCGCTGCACCTCTTTATTTTAAGAACTTGAGGAGGAAAGTCATTCTAGATGGATATGTCCTTAAAACGTGTCATTATGTCTCACATGACGCCAAAACCAGGAAAACCTCAATCAGCAGCCGTGGTATTAGGGAGGGGTTTGGGCAGGTCACAGGGAAATATATCCGTGGAGATTGAAGAATGATTTTGGACCTCACATATTTCTAATGTACACACAGTATATGTCAACCATCTCTCCTCTTTTCTCAAAAAATAAATAAATAAATAAATAAACAAAAATCTGCATAGAACTTGACCACTGGAAAGTACTCTGAGAGATGGCCAACTCAAGGTCTCCTAAAGTGCACTGTGACCAGGATCACCATAAATACCACAAAAGCCTCGCCAGGCTTCCATAAAATGCCCTCGGACTGCACTAATCCACACATTTCAACACCTTGTTTCAACCTACATCTCATGCCATTTCCCAGGATTGCTAAGGGCAAACTCGGATCAAAATAACTCCGCCAACGCACGCGAGAGACGCTGTAAAAATAGAAAGAAACAAAAATATTTTCGTGCTGTGTTTTCCTCTCCCCTCTAGTTTTGCAGGGCTTGTAACAGCCGTCTCACAGTAGTAATCTAACCAATTACAGCTTTTCTTACACAATATCTTTTTAGCTGCTTTAGCATTTTATTTTTGTGACATTTGTGCACTGGCACAATGATGTGGCATTTTTAAAAGCAGAAATGTGTAATTTTCCTGGGTGACATGAATATATATATATATATATTTTTTTTTTGCATAATCGCAGATGATCCTCAAAAGAGCGCAAAGTGTACATCGTAATTGTGTGGCTGGCTGCGAGGCTTGCAACGCGATTGGGTCTGGCAGGACCCACTCACAAGCTGTGGCACCGCCAGGGAGCCAGTGGGCATTCTCCGGGTGTAATTAGCCATGATTGGGAGTGCAATGAATGCGTAGCGTCAGCACTGGTGCGCAAACAGGCGGCATCCCGGCACTCCATCCACAGGCTGCCTCATTTTTTGGGGTTAAACTTATGATGTGGTTTTCTGTCAGTTACAAAGAAGGATTTCATGTTTTGCTTTGCTGCACAATCACTTTTCACTGTTCAGGGATGTCTTGACCTTGTCGCACTACATAAGCGTGGGCGTTAGATGGAAGACAAATCTGACTGGACTACTGCAGCAGTCCTAAACCAAATTTCTCCCTTTGTGGTGACACTGTTGAAATATACAATTTGACTCTGTGTAAACATTCTTTGTGTAAAAGAGGAAAGCAAGGAATGTTTCTTTTTATTCTAGTTTTTCCTCCAAGCACTATCGGATAATGCTGACTGACTAATATTGTTGTGATGATGCCTACCGTTGATCTGTGATTTGCACCTGCGCTTATATCACATTTTCAAATTATTACAAAGATATTTGATATTATTTATAATGTGTGCACTGTGAAGTAGTATATGAAGGGGTATCCATAGTGAGATTTTGTTTTGTCACCAATTTAAGTAAAAGTCAGCATTACTTAGGTTAAAGTATGAATTTCTAAGATTGAGTCTGAACTTCTGTCCCCCGGCATTTAGATAAAGATGTAGACTTCCCTTCCCTTCATGCAGAGAGTCTGGCTACTTCCCTATATGTTTACTTCCTGGTGGGCGAATACTTTCAATTGGCCGTGGCTTAAAGTTAGACTCACTGATTGGTTGCTGAAAAAAATTGTTAATTAGGAAATCGAAGCCTTGGGAGAGTTCCCTGATGTAGTGCTGTAGCAAAATACAACACTCAGCGTGGGTGGCCACTAGGTGGTAGTGTCTCATTTACAGTTATACTTAATGGAGTACTGGTTATCATAGTTGGAGAAGACGATTTCTCCAGACTGTGTATGTTGTGCCCTAATGCAGTTCTCCCAAATACATTTGTAAAGCGGACCCTTGGTGGGCGTGTCACTTAATGTAGTCGAGATACTACAGTGGGCACTTGGCTGGTTCTAGCCTGGCTGTCAATGAAAAGCAATACATGAGAATAGTCCTCACCTGAGAGGCAGGAGAGGAGCATAGGCCTTAGCAGGGAGAGGAGCATAGGCCTTAGCAGGGGTGTCGACGCTGGGGGTATAGCCGGACCCCAGTGTCAATCAGATGCATGATGTGGCTTTCACATTGCCAGCAGTACGCCACTTTGCTTGCCTCTCTGCTCAACGGGGCCAATTATGGTTGCGCTGTGCCTGCTGCTAATGGCGGGGGTGCCTTGTCGTGGGGTTTTTACGAAAACACGTCACGTCACTACAGTGTTTCCTTGGTCGCATTAGTTCATGTTGCGTGTTTCGTGGTAAGACCCCGAAGTTACTGTGTAGGCTAGAGTCAAAGCCTTGTGCTTAATTCGAGCAGCACTGGGAGTAAACGCAGGCTAACAAACAGAGGAGTAATGTGTGCGCTTTTGGGTGGATTGACTACCAGACACAATGCTGCACTCTGGGTAGCAACTGGGGCCCTCTGAGTATCATCTGCATAGCAGTGAATTGAGAGCCCATATGAGTAGATTATTTGACTCAAGGTTGTTTGGAAGTTATTTATGACTTTTATTTCAGATTTTTTTTAATTCAGCAAAGTTTTAATTCAGATATTATTTCTATAATTTCCCCCCAATCAGTTGTTACTTTGAATGTCCTGTATGTAGGATTGTAATCAAAACTGGTAGTGCAATCAAATTCAAAATGCTGTAAAGTTCTGTTGCCCCCTAAAGGCAAAAGACAAAATGACAGCAAACAAACAGACTTGGCCAGCTGTGAATTAGGTTTTAAAATTCAAATAATCTGTCTGGACTATTGCTCTAGAATAAAAAAGTATTGTAATTTAACACATTTCCTTAATGTGTGGTGATGTATCAGGGCGATTTTATGGTAACTTGCTATAAATATCTTATATAGAACATTTCATCTCAGAGGTTTTCATTTCCAACTCAATGATAAGGCAATTAAATGAAGTGCACAGTATACAACTGAAGCGTACAAAGATGGTTTAGTGATAAACTTGGTTCAGTTAACCCAGAGGCAGCTGTAAACCTGTTAGTAAAAGGGCCGAGGGCTTCATTATCTTAACAGAACAAATGGCAACGGGCTCTTCTTCTATAAGGTTTACAACTACTGTATACGTCTGGGTGAAATAAACCAAGTTTGCTCATTAACAACCTGTGTCGTATACCCCCCAGAAATTGAGTTCTACTGCCCCCTGGAGGCAATAGTTTTGCCTCCAGAGGGCAACATAAACATACAGTGTTGTTACAACATATGTAAAATAACATAGAAAGGAAAAATACAAATGTAATGTATACAATATATATAAAAATGAGTAACACATAAAAACATATGAATATGGTTTCACACTGTACTATTACTCCTATTACTATTACTATCAAATCAAACACACCATACTATTCAACACCAATGATATTTCAATGAAAAACATCTTTTAGTGGCGTATCTGTCAATATCATATATTGTACGCATTTACCAAAGCTACATAGTCTGTTGAGAGGAGAGGAGAGAGAGAGAGAGAGAGAGAGAGAGAGAGAGAGAGGCTGAATGAAATAGAATGAGAAAGAGAAAGACTGCAAGCTCAGACTGATTATTCCTTTGATATTTACTCTTTTATTTGATCATGTGTAACTCCACACTGTAGAGAAGTGCTGTGTTTATTTTGGAGCTGGACTCGTGGTCTGGATGGGCATGCTTCCTCTGACTCATGCCCCTGGCCATGATGCATGTTAACCCTTTGAGGGCATGCTGTCAGGACTTTGCCACAGCCCACACTCACAGCTCCAGATCCGGACCACCGGAATATTGACCTGGGTCTTATCTTACCTCATTATGAGTTGTTGCGTCTGTCCTTGGCTATTTAACCTGCATTTTTGTTTTGTCCTCACTGTCTTGTCTTGTCAATGTCACTAGTTTTCTTGTGTTTGAGTGCTACAGACTGGTGTACATTCAATATCTCCTGAGCATTGTTTTAGCCAAGTGGTGTACAAATGTGCATATATAGTTGTTATATAGTTGTTATATAGTTATATATATAGTTGTTTTATAGTTGATCCCGACCTGACAAACGTGTCTCTGTGGGGATAGGCGTTGTACAAATGCGCCGTTGTTTTAATTCAAGATTGATCCCGACCTGACACGCGTGCCTCTGTGGGGCTAGGAGTTGGTGATACTGAGGAGCTGGAGGCTGTTGGTTGATGTGTCGTCAGTACTTAAATCTATGTTTAGCTTATCTTTCGGGAAGGCCATTCCAAGGTCAGCACTTTACTCGCTGTGGGAGACTAGTGGTTACTGACACGGGACTTTGATGAATGGGAGGCAGCAGTCAATGGGACAAACAGCTTTAATTAATCATTTGCTCATTTGCGGAGGGGTGTTTTAAGGAAGTGGTGTAGTAACTATACTAACTCATGTATGTCAGCTCAAAGGAAGTGATACACCTCTTAATAGAAGATCCTGATCCGCTTTTTTTTAAACTAGGAGAATGACGCCATAAGAATCCTCTATATATATGCATTTGCTCATTTGCGGAGGGGTGTTTTAAGGAAGTGGTGTGGTAACTAACACATGTATGTTAACTCAAAGGAAGTGATGAGCCTCTTAATAGAAGAGCCTTGTGGCTTTTTTAACTAACAGAATGAAGCCTTAAGACCCCTATATAAGGAACTTTTCCACTTGCTCAAACCTGCTTTCTGGAACACCCCCCAGCATTTCTGAACAAACAGTGTTTTTGTTAGGTTTCCAACCCTTGTTTTTTGAATGATCATCAAAGATGTGCAGCTGTGTGTCTTTGGTTTATCTGAAGGCTGCAATAATCAAGTCATCATGGCATCATGGCAACCATGTACATTACAGTCTGACTCACCCTTCTTTTTAACTGACGTTACGCATTACGGAAGCAGTTGGGCAATGCAGCCCAGCTACTTTTTTTTATTTTGAATCTTAAAAATTTGAAGAAATTGCATAATATAACAGCGGCAGGGTTGTGACACTTAACTCTGGGCCCTATTTTGGGGGCTGCCGTTAGTCCTACTGGTTATGGCTCCGGGCTTGAAACCGGTCGGTCATTGAGCAAGGCACCCAACCCCACACTGCTCCCTGGGCGCCCACTGCTCTGCCCCCCCACCCCCCCTAGCCACTAGGGATGGGAATCAAAAAGTAGGTTCTTGTTGAGAACCGGTTCCCTCTGTTTCAATTCCTTGGAATCGTTTGTCAGTTTTGCAAACGACAAACGATTTTGACTTATCAATTCCAGCAGGCATGACTAACGTCACGTATCTTACGCAAGTTACGCAATGTGCGTAGCGATGTGCAGTCAGCAGGAAACATGCCACCCACTCTGTTGTATTTATTAATCTCTACAGAAGAATATTTATTTTATTGTTATTATTACAAAAGAGGCTGTGGGCCTCTTTTGACCTCACTGTTGGGTTTGTAAGGTCATGTTACTTCTAAACTAAACAGAGCTGATGCTAATCGACCAGTTTGTTCTCCTTTTATAGAAATGAGAATCGACAAGAAAATCGATAAACCGAATCGTTAAACAGAATCGAAAATGGAATCGTAATCGTAAAAGTCTCAATTCCCATCCCTACCCCCCACCCTCCTCATTTCAACAACCCACAGAGCAGATATGTGGGACATTGTTTTGTAGGTATTACTTGAAACTATTGTGTACACACTAAGCACTTACTTGAAGCTGTTGTCTACACTAAGCACTTACTTGAAGCTGTTGTGCTCCTCTAAGTACACATCACTGCACTTGGGTTACATGTAAGTAAATAACTAAATAGCCCCGTCCTTAAGTACAGCCTTAGCGCCACTTGATGGCCATGCTATGAAGAAATGTCTGAGGAGGACAGGGTGTGATGTTTGTTTTGGGGCATAGGAATTTTAGGAAAAAACATAGCCTTTGGGACATGGAACAACACAGCCTAGAAACTACTCTTTGTCCAAATGTGAGGGCAGAAGGGAAAAATCCACAGGTTCTCATGTAAGTGGGAGTTGTGTAGGAATGCATACAATAACGACAGTAATCTGAGTCTGAAGACTAGCAATGGTATCAAGACGTAGGTTTATTTGTGATGGTGGTTTAGATGCGGTAGTGGTTAGTTAGAGCCCTCTTCACTGTATGCCCTATAGGTGTCTTGAAAAGTGCTATTTAAATACAATCTGATTCTGAAGGAATGTTGTTAACTTTAAAGGAATGAAAATGGATGAGGTTCAAAGAAAAGAGCATTGTATTGTGCATGTGGGCATGTGTGTGTGTGGGCCAGTATCAGTGTGAGTGTTGGTGTGTACATGTCAGTGTGTTTGATTATGTGTTTGTGTGTGTGTGTCTGTGCATGTGCGTGGGTGTGCATGAGGTTTGCAATGAAACTCCCCAGATGACCTGATCTAAGGCATCATACATAGGCATGTCACACACACAGACACACACACACACAGACACACACACACACACACACTTACAGCTCATCAGCAGGAGGTCATGTCCTTACTGTAGGCCTGTTTACATCTGCGTATCATTACTATAGCAATCACAGCACACACACCACCGCCATGGTCTTTGTGATGGAGTGACCATCACTAGAGTTGTGGGTGTGCTCTGACTGCCATCCCAACGAGCCTGTGTTCATCTACACTGGAATTGGCTGTTATTGTGAAATATGTTCCACAGAACTGAACAGTTAATGTCAATGTCATTCTCAATTGCCAAATATATAGGTGATCTCCAGTCCTAGATTTTTGTTATGTTTGTGTGTCTGAGATGTAACTTGTAGCCCATGACTACCCTATTTAGTAAGAAAAATTCCCTCCGAACTTCCTGGAGTGACTCGGGAAACTTGAGAGAACTGCCTACCACGCACAGTCTGGACAGCTTGCGCTCTTCAGGCACTTTTCAGTGAATCATTTTCAGTCCAAATAACATTCAAACTGCTGTCAGGTGTGCTACTTACACACAGAACAGACAAAGATGTGTCAGACAGTATAAATGAACATGTTTGACCTGTCTCTAGAAAGATCTCTCTCTCTCTTTCTCTGCCTCTCTCCCTCTCTCTTTTTCTCTCCCTCTCTGTCTCTCTCTCTCTCTATGTATATAAGTGTAGCATATTTGCCAGTTTGCGCCTCTCTCTTTCGCTCTCTCTCTCTCTCTCTCTCTCTATATATATATATATATGTATATATAAATAAATATATATGCATATATATATAAGTGTAGCATATTTGCCAGTTTGGCTGTGATGACCCATAAGCCTGGCCCTAAGTGTTGCTAAGTGAGTTGCTTTTATTGACATACCTGTGTAAATATATGGTAGCCTGTGCAATGAGACTGCCCAATTGGCAAACTACAGCTTTCGCGGCGCCCAGACTCACACACCAGGAATTCTATGTCTTTGGCACGAAGCACGTATCACCGCTTGTTTTTCACTCCATAATCTTCTTTCCCATGAGGAACAACAGAGAGAAAATGCTCAAAATTCTGTGAAGGTGTCAACTTATGATGGAGAGGGAACTAAACCTGTTTTTTAAAAAAGTGCTTCTTAAAACCACCTTGCCAAATAAATAAATAAATAAATGTATTAATTAATTCATAAAAGCTAATAAATATGCAGGCAATGTGCTGCATGGATCTTTTCACATTGGATTAACTTGGATTTTTTTTTTACCTTGGTTTTACTAACGATGTACACAATGAAATAATGCAAGAAAAATAGTAGAAATTGAACCCATGAAAAAAGATGAATGTGGCATGTTGCCTTCATATTTCAGCTAGTTCTAAGTAGCACTTTTTACAGTGCTATTCCTCCTATGTATACTATTTTATGTCTTATATGTTCCCACATGTACATAAACACCTCAGCTGATTACATATAAATCTATCTCCCAAGGCATCTACCATTACAATACTGAAGATGGCCTAGGATATTTACTGTAAATCACATTGTTGCATGTTGTATTGGATCACTTTTTGTTGTTACCTGGTCCGCAGAGGGACTGACCAGGTATTGCAATGACCCTGTCCATCTGTGTGTGTGTGTGTGTCTGTGTGTGTGTGTGTGTGTGTCTGTCCACCCATATGGGGGGCCAAGTTGCCATCTCTGATTGCACTTGTTTACCCTGTGTTTCCATATAATGTTGGGCAGGATGAGACAAGCCCCCATTTGAATCTGTGTCCTTAACTGTGTCCTAATCTCTAGCTGACACTGGAGGTCATATCTGCCCCGGATCTGCCCCGGACCTGCACCGGATCTGTGACGGATCTGCCCCGGATGCCATCCGGAGTCGGACGCACTGTGGAACGCTTCCTCAAAGCAGCATGGAGCCACATCATCATCATGGGTTGCCAACCGTGTCTGGAAAAGTTGGAGTTCCCTTAAATAGGCACACAACGCCTGTAGGTAAGCTCACATGCCTCTTATGAGTCCAGCCCTTTTTTTGAAACTTCTTCATAAATCACAGAAGCCACCGCTAAATACCTTTTTTATATGAATTGATAAATATTGGCTAATAATGGCAACGTTTTGCCTGATGAAGACCCAAAGTGGTTCAAACACATTGCCATTTTGATGCCAATGATGCCATTTGGGAGCTGTAAGTACACAAGTTGTTGAGCAACGTTACTGGCAGCGTTGTAGGGCAACATTACTGAGCAACATTACTTGACAAGTTGCTGAGCAAAGTTACTGAGTATGTTGTTTGGATAGTCTCTGCCTGATATCAAGCATTACACTTTTATCAGGAAAACAGGAAATCATCAGCCAGTCATGCAGCCATCCAAGTGGAATTCGCCCCCCATCACGCAAAGCTGAGTCAGGGTGCCTATTCTGCGTTGCTTGCATTGCCTATCCTGCCTTGTGGATAGGCCGTGCATATACCCGAACTCAAACCTTACATTTGCACCACAGATTGTAGACCACAGCCGGGAGGATAATAATAATAATAATAATAATAATAATAATGATGATCTTTACTTGTATAGCACAATTCATACAAGATACAGCTCAAAGTGCTTTAACAGTTTGACAAGAAAAACACAACACAACATTTCTTGCAGTCCAGTGGCGCTGGAACAGGAAAGTTCATTTAGGCGCTGTCGAGTTGCTAGTGTCCCCAGAGAGCAACAGGGGCGAGGAAAGAAGCGCCAGAACGAAAAAACACAAGACAACATTTCTTGCAGTCCAGTGGCGCCGGAGGGGAAAAGTCCATTGAGGCGCTGTGGGGTTGTTAGTGTCCCCAGGGAGCAACAGGGGTGAGGAAAAACTCCCTGTTTGTTTGATTTGTGTAAATTCTAGGAAGAAACCTCAGGCGGGGCTGAGGAAACAGAGGTATCCCTGTTTGTTTGATTTGTGTCAAATCAAGACCTAACAAGACCCCCTGAAAAGCAGGCACCTCAGCTCCAGCAGTAGCATAATTCCATGATGAAGCATGATTGGATAAAAGGTTTACTGACTACCACTGTGTTTGTTTTCAGGACAATGATATCCAATCACAAGTGGTCTTTCAAGATTGATAAGAAGACACATTTTAATGCCAGGAGTGTCCTACTTGGTCAAAAGTTAGTTAGTCTCTACAGTGGTTCTAATCTCATGTTATTGTAAAATGTGTCAGGTTTTGTATGCTGCAATATGCTTATTGTCTGTTTAATCTTATGGATTACTGTGGGAATCGTTGTTTATTTACAGCATTATGTACTGGAGAGATTCATTAAGGGTATACAGATGAAAGTTGAAGATGAAAGATGAAAAACATAAGTATACAGAGTATGTATATATATACAGATTGTACATTTCCATCCACAGACTCTCATGGTCGATTCACTTTACAGCCCTGTAAGAACCCTCACTACAGTAATCTTGGATTTTAGATTGTTTGTCCTGCTCTTGTCTTTTCTTGAAACATTACTTAATGGAGGATGGAGAATGAAGGAGAGCATTGGTCACCTGCTGGTGTGGGGAATTGAACCTATGACCCTTTGGCTGCAGGTCTGACTCTGACCTGCTAGCCCAAAACTGCTCTAAATACAGCACAGTTCTCTTCCATGTTAAATCTGGGTCATTTGAGTACCAGTACAGGCCCCTGTAAAGTTCAACCTTTCATTCAACCAACTGCCAGCCCCCAAACACACACACACACACACACACACACACACACACACACACACACACACACACACACACACACACACACACACACACACACACACACACACACACACACACACACACCACCCCCTGCTTCCAGTGCAGTTTTCATGAAGTGATTTCAGATGTTCAACTTCCTGGCTCTGCGTCATAGTTATTTCTTGTTCTTCTTCTTCTTCAAAAAAAAAACTCTGACAGCTCTGCAGTGTGTGGTAATATCGCTGCAGGCTCAGGGGTCCTGAGGCGTTCGTTTTTTTCTCTCCAGGACCACAGAAAGCCCAGGATCAAGCTAAGCACATTTTGGCCTGCTTAGGATGGCAGTGGAAGTGGTTAGGTACTTTCTCATGACTCATCAACTCCCCCCTCCCCTGCTCGTCGGATCGGGGACGGCCTGATATAAGGCTGAGAGCGTCCCTGCTCTGTCACACACAGACACAGACACAGACACAGACAGCAAAACAGCCAGCATGGAGCTCACCTGCGTGCTTCTTCTCCTGGTGGGGGTAGCCCGCCTCTCTTCAGGAATGCCACTCTCCTCTTCAGAGACGGACGAGCGCCTGTTAGCTGAGGTAAGCAAACCCTTCTTGTGGACTTAATCGGTTACGGGTCAAATTCAGGTGAGAACAAAATAAAACGTAAAAACTTTATGACTACAGATGAAAACTAGTATTTCGCTCAATCTGATACATTTACAGACCTTATGTAAATCAGCATGTTAATTAATGTACACTGTACCTTTTGAAATAAACATAAAAACAAATCTAAAAAACATAAATTAACATATATTAAAATACATGTATTCATGTGGAGATAGATAGGTAGAGTGGCATTGATGTTTGCAGCTGATGTTAAGCAGCAATATATAATCCTGCGTCAGAGTCACTGTCTTGTAAGTATGACATCGCCTTTTTGTTCCTCCTTGTCTTCAGAGGTATCTCCGCAGGTTTTACAACCTGCCAAATGGACTCCAGGGATCCCCTCAGGCCATGGGCAGCTTCGAGACGAAGGTCAGAGAGATGCAGGCTTTCTTTGGACTGAAGGCGACCGGGAACTTGGACAGTAACACACTGGACATCATGAAGCAGCCCAGGTGTGGGGTACCTGACGTTGGCGAATACAACCTGTTCCCCAGAAACCTCAAATGGGATAAGAAGGAACTGACATACAGGTAGCTCATGCAATCAATGTTATAAATAGATGTATGTACGCTACGCACTGTAAAAAAACTGAAGCATACAACCTACTTAAGAAAAATGAAGGCAGTGTGATGCATGTATCTTTTCATGTTGGTTTAAGTCAACTATGGCATGTACACCAAGGAATTATTCAATTAAACCAACATAAAAATAGCAATGCAGCACATTGCCTTAATGTTTTTAGATTGGTTATACAGCCATTTCAAAAGTGCAGTAGGACTACACTGACTATCCTGAGCAATTGTTAAAAAAATGAAAATGATCAAGCCAAATGAGACATATATGAGATACATAACCTGATTGATTTTTGTTATTGTTCTTGTTGCCTTCATGTACAGAATTGTGAACTACACTCCTGATTTACCGAAAGAAACAGTGGATAAACAGCTAAGTAAAGCTCTAAAAGTGTGGAGCGGTGTGACCCCTCTGACCTTCAGGAAGATAAACGAAGGCACTGCTGACATCATGGTCCAGTTTGGGCGTCTAGGTCAGATATCCATCCTTAAGTGTCTCCCCCTAGTGCTTTGGAATGGAAGCAGCCAACACAATAATACACCCCTCCCACATGAACCATGTTGCCCCAGTAGAGCACTGACATTAGGCTTGGGCTTAAAATTAGGTGATGATATTATAGAAATATGTATTAAAATAGGCATTTTTTAATTGGCTTCCATTCATGCCAGGTAAAAATTTTCAAACAAACCCAACGAAAAGACTATGACTAATTTTCGAGTGGTATATTTCTTCACTATAATCCCACTACTCCCCAACCAACCACCACTTTAACTAACAAATTCACTGCAGGAAACACTGGACTTTTTAGCTGCTTATGCTGACAGGAAAATCAAATATGTTTTTAGCTTGCTATGCTCTCCTGTTGATGGCATTGTTGTCTAACTTTCACAAAATCAACACCTCTTTCTCAGAGCATGGAGACTTCAATCCTTTTGATGGCGCCAATGGCCTGTTGGCCCACGCATACCCCCCTGGACCAGGCATTGGAGGAGACACCCACTTTGATGAAGATGAACTGTGGACACAAGACTCACATGGTAAAGAAAGAAAGAAAGAAAGAAAGAAAGAAAGAAAAAAAGAAAGAAAGAAAGAAAGAAAGATCGATCGATCAGTCGATAGATAGACAGACAGACAGACAGACAGACAGACAGACAGACAGACAGACAGTCCCTGAAACTTACTGATACAGCACAGCATGATACAGTAGGTAACCCCACACAACACTGACCTCACCCACAAACCAAGAAAAGCCCAAACACAGCCCCAGCTCCACATTATAGTCTGGTAAAGAGCAGTAGTGCATCACATGCAGCAAGTGCAGTAGTGCAGTAAATCCTTAAAGCAATACTAAGAAGTTTTCATTCTCGGTCGCCCTACAGGTTATAAGCAGCATTGTCTCTCATTCAAACTACAGAGAGACGGCCTGCTCCAACAAACCTTTTTAGTGCGGTTACAGCCCATGGAGGGCGGCAGAGTACATTCAGAAGTGCTTTTCACCCAGTTACAAGTTGATGAACCACTGAAACAATTTTAAAACATAATTTTAAGGTTGAAAAACTACTTAGTGTTGCTTTAAAGTGTTAGATAATTTCGGTCAATGCCTGTTAAGTTTTCAGCGAATGTGCGTTAGGCTACTACAAATGACCCCTCTTTGACCTCCTGCCGTGTTGTTACCCAGAGTACAATCTGTTTCGGGTGGCGGTGCACGAGTTCGGCCATGCCCTCGGCCTCGCACACTCCTCCGACCCCGGCGCCCTGATGTACCCCATCTACTCCTACACGGAGGGGTACCCCCTGTCTGAAGACGACGTAGATGGGATACAGTTTCTCTATGGTGAGTGCAGTTTCTCTGTTCTTACATGTCATTAGTAAATGTGACTTAAGATCACAATGTTCTACATTGCCACCCTAACCTCACTTTAATGAACCCCCCCCCCATTACATTCCTGTAATCAACTATAGGAAAGAACCCTGATTCAGGCAAAGTCCGTCCCAAGCCAGTGGCGCCAAACAAGTGTGACCCCGAGCTGACCTTTGACGCAGTGACGGAGCTCAGGGGGGAAACAATCGTCTTCAAAGGAAGGTGCGTCCCGGCACGCCTTATTCAAAGTGAAATGTTAATATGACTTAGACTTACTGGTAACACTTTCTATGAAGTCTCCATAAACACATTCATAAAGGCGTATAATGCATTCATAAAGGATATAAACTACTCATAACTATTTATATATAGCCATGAGTGTACTCCTAAGGCATTATAATGCTATGTCATAAGCCCTATTCCAAGGTCAAGTGCATTGGTTATAAAGCTGTGGGTGTCATAATGTAGACATCCATACAGGTGTAGTTTCCATTAATTTTTTGTATTCATTGGTAACGTCAATATTTCAGTACCCTGAATTTTGACCATTTTGTTTTCCTCAGATTTTACTGGCGACTGCATCCAAACATGCCGGAACCTGAACTGACTCTGATCAAGTCGACCTGGCCAATGCTCCCTAACAAAGTGGATGCCGCATATGAAAACCCACACAGCGACAGGGTCTTCATATTCAGTGGTAAGCTCGGCTTATTTTCTACAAATCCTCATTCTTAAAGGGGTTGTATGTACTGTAAGACATTTCAAGTAGTCAAGTCAAATAGGTATAATATGTTGATTTTGTGTTTTGAGGGGGGACAAGGCTTTGCCGTATTTTAAATTTGATTGCAGTACCAGTATTGGCCACAGTCCTACATAAAGTACCGGTAACACGTCTGACTACTACAGAACCCAGAAGCCCTCTGAGCTTCATCATTCTGACTTTCTGACTGCGCTCTGAAATCTGGCAGGTATTCGCATGTGGGCCCTGAATGGGTACGACCTGGTGGAAGGTTACCCGAAATATATTCACAAACTAGGCCTGCCCAAGACAATCAGGAAGATTGACGCGGCGGTTCACATTCCGGACACGGGCAAGACCCTCCTCTTCACTGAGGAAGACTACTGGAGGTAGGCTTTTAAAATTTTCCTGGCTGCATTTCTCGTTCGTATTCAGTCTAGTTTCTGTGTGCTACAGGTAATAAAAATGTGTTTCCTCTTCTACTGGGTGTAACCTACTAATTATGTTGTTTGCAGCTATGATGAGGAGTCAGGCAAGATGGACAGCGGATACCCGAGAATCATCGAAAACGACTTCCCTGGAATCGGAGACGAAGTAGATGCTGCTGCATATCATTACGGTAGGCCAGTGCTTCTCAAATAGTGGGGCGGGCCCCCCTGGGGGGGCACGGTGCGATGCCAGGGGGGGCGCGTGTGACTTTTTTTGCTGTACCATAAAGGTGCACAGTACCACAGTACAGACTAAAAAACAATGTTAATAAAGTAATTCTTTGTTTTTAAGTTGATCTGTATTTCTTTTTTGTTTTCCTTAATGTCAGTAAGGATACAGTGTTATGCAGATGTGCATATTGCAGACAAATTATACTATTAGAGTTATGGTGGAGATTAGGGGGGGGGGGCGCGAAATGTTTTCTTCTTCCTAGGGGGGGCGTAACAGAAAATAATTGAGAAGCACTGCGGTCGGCCAAGCCTTCTCACTTCTCTACCCATGCTTTGCAAAGAAATAAAAAATACCACACAGAATGCATTTTAACTCAATTTTGTTCCCCACAGGATATTTGTATTTCTTCCATGAAAGTCTACAGTATGAGTACAGCTACAACTCAAGAAAAGTCATCCGGATCTTGAGACCAAACGCTCTTCTCAACGCGGTGTGCTAACCTCTGAACGAACGAAGTGTGCAGGGCAATGCTGATCCACCCACGCACCTTGAAGGGCGCGCCATGACAGTGACGCAATAGGAATGTCAGGAGCATGAGGGTTCCATAGAATGCGATGTGTAATTTTACAATCTTTTTCTTTCTTTGTTTGGAATGTTCATTCATTCTAAAGTCACACCCTTAAAGGATAAAAGACTGAAGTTTGCAGGCCAATACTACTCTATTTATGAAAATGCTCTATTTATGCATACATCTGCTGGAACAGGCTTCCTTGCTAATGGAAATGTGATTTAAGACCCATACCAGGGTGCTATGGAGACTGAGGTCTTTTGGACTGAATATTTTTATTACTTATTTAAATGTATTGTTCATACAAAATAAACATGTCTTTGTGCATATTATGTGATATTCTTTTTTTCACTGGAATTTTGGTATCACTAGGTCACACTTCACATTTACACACACACTATACACTTCACATTTAAAATATCTAGCTTGTCACTGGTTTAGTGTCAATTCGCTTTACAGTATTTTAAATTTGATTACAGTACCAGTTTCACCACAATCCTACGTATGGAACCTTTGACATATTTCAAGCAAACATTCAGATACTTGTCAGAAACATGCCAAAATCCATAACTGGGTCAGTCCAGAACTGAAAAAGGTCCTGACTGTTTTACCAGAAGCAGAATAACAGACATAACCTTAGGTAGTGGCGGAGTGTATGTTCTTTGCCATGCTCTAAGAGACAGAACAGACAGAAGTTGGATATAACACACCTATTGTAAGCTGAATATGCCATTTCCAACTCAGAATTTGAGGTAGATGGATCACATCTTTTCATGGCTTTGTTGGCCACAGGGTGGAGGCAAACATGGTCAACATACAGAGCCAACACAGTATTGGCATAACACAAATTATTAAAAAAAAAACAAAAACAAAACTTTTTAAAACTTTTCGTTAGACTTTTAGAACTTTTTAGGTTTAGATATTTGTTCTTGGAAGAACATTTTAACTCAGGTTGTCAATGTTTTTATCAGTTTTTCTTTTGCAAGGTTAAACCACAGGGTGGCAACAGTGAGCAATACAACTCTTTGCCTTGTAGGCAGCGATGTACAGGGTGTCCCATCAGGGACCTACAGTGATCGTATTATGCTGCAGGTAACCCTAATGCAGGTAACGGGGCTGACTACAGAGGAGCGAGCTATTTTGCTGGTGTGGATACAAGGATATAAGGATACTAGGATACAGGATACAAGGATATTTATCGTCATATGCATAGACATGGGTACAGTAGGACATGCAGTGAGACTGCTGATTGTTGGTCAAAACTGTACATGGGCAGGGGGGAGTAAGGTGTGTAGAATGCAGTTGGGGAGATGGCTACCTGATGAAGGGCAGAGGTAGAATAGGTGATGAGGAGATGGCTACCTGATGAAGAGCAGAGGTAGAATAGGTAATGGGGTAGGATAAAATGCAGATGGGGGGATGACTACCTGATGAAGGGCAGAGGTAGAATAGGGGATGGGGAGATGGCTACCTGATGAAGGGCAGAGGTAGAATAGGTAATGGGGTAGGATAAAATGCAGATGGGGGGATGACTACCTGATGAAGGGCAGAGGTAGAATAGGTGATGGGGAGATGAAGGGCAGAGGGGGGATGACTACCTGATGAAGAGCAGAGGTAGAATAGGGGATGGGATAAAGTGCAGACACAGGGAAGTGGTCAAAGGCACATTATGTAAGAATGTCTGGGACTATTTCACATTTTTATTGTTTTTCCTACATTCACACTGTATATTTAATGAGGACCCAGCATATAACTACACATTTATAACTAACACTGATATATAATATGCACCCATATTAAAAACACATAATACAGAGACTCATGTCAGTACCTTTTAATGTCACCGTGTGCACTAATAGAACAGGTTCTCTATGACAGAGGTCCTGTTGGAGCACTGGCATATGTATATGTTTAAAATATGTTTACACTGTGTGCAAAAGACTGTAACTTCAATTTTGGGTGGAAATTAGTAAATGTCATTTTTGGAACAAAAAACATCAGTTTTTTAGCTTATTAATTTAATTAATTTCTCTCAGTTTTACATGATTGTTGACTGATACTTCTACAAATGCTTTCCTGAGCAGAAAAAGTATGCCCTGATCAAAAACTCAGGATAAAAAATCACTACATAGAACTCAAACTCAATTGACATTGATTTGGGCCTGTAGCATCTTTAAGATGGCTGTGTGGGTGTGGCTGCAGCATCACTGACAAGACTTAATTTAGTCACCATTACACTGTTATTCAACAACAACATTCAAAATCAGTTACAGCAACAGCAGCAAATTATTTGCTAATTTGTTGATTAATGTGTTTATTAACCCTTTAAGACGTACCCCCTATTATAACTTTATTGTTACCAGAGTGGCAATGACCAAGTTGTAATGTGTTACTAAAGACTTTATGTAATGTCGTAGTAATGTTGTAATGCTGTAGTTATGTTTTTTCCAGTCACAGAGAGTTGTAGCGCCGGCGATACGGTGACTGCCCAGAGGCTACTGTATCCAACATATGGAATTCAATTGAAATGTAAAGTAGGAACATATGTAGATTCTACAAATGCTTTTCTGAGCAGAAAAACTAAGCCTGAATCCAAAGTGTTTACTCATTGACTATATACAGCTTACGCTCAGTTGGCATATATAGGCCAGTAAGTCAGGCTGAGGCACAGACATGTGTTGGTAATTAAGGCATTCTCTGCTGAACGCCTCATTTCCTCCCTAAGGACGTCACACGCGAGCGTGAGATAACCCTGCCTTGCCACACTGCTTTCAATTGATCTCCTGCCTCGTTTCACGCCTGCAGGAGAAGAGAGCGGAACCTTCCGGAACAGTCTGTATACTAACTGCCAGTCAGATGAGCTGCACTTCAAAAGCCCAATGTCATTTCACTAACATTTTCTCTTGGATGACACATTGTTATGTACAGTTTTGTAAAAACAAGTCCAAAAAGTCTTTTTGCTCAGCTGTGGCATGTTGTCCTAATTCACTGTAAGATGACATTGGTGTTGACGAAAAAGTGCTGTCAAAAGTACTTCAAAAGGCAAAAGACAAGAGTTTTGGTGTAGGAAGAGAAAGGGGAAGGAGAAAACCTTGAGAGGGGAGAGGGTTAAAAAAGCCAAACCAGCAAAAAGAGGCGCAGTGAGAGAATGAAAGACTCAAAGGCAGAGACCTACAAACTGTTAACTGGAGCTGTGCTATTGTTTCCAGACACACGTAACTTGAGCTGTCGATCCACTAATGGAAACCAGATGTGTTGTGAAAGCATCAGAGCAGGCAAAGTCTTCAACCTCAGGATAGGCTCCTTTTCTTTTAGAAGAGCACAAATCCCCAGAATAGCCTGCCCATCCAGGGACTTATGCAAGCAGAGTCCAGGCAGTGCTGCGTGTACCAAAACCACAGTCGGTACACTGTTGAAAGCTGTGTGCTGCCTTAATAGATTTAGCAAAATCCACTTCAAAAGGATTTCCCTCTTTCCCCCTGTTCTGCTTCAGTGAAAAAAACAACAACCCAGCACTAAGAGAGGTTAACGGGTTCAGTCATTCCTCCTCATAATCGTAATCACTGTAGGGTTCACATAAAATATCATATTTTGTACTTATCAAATAAATATAAATAAATACATTTATTTATTTGTTTGTTTGTTTGTTTATTTGTTTATTTAGTATTAGGTGGGCACTCCTGTGATTACCTGAGCTTATAAAATACCATACTAGCTACAGTATAATAGGGTGGTTTATGACAAGACATGAGTAAGACATGGGTAATTCTATGGTAAGACATGAGCTCTACTGTAATGAAAAGCTACGACTGAGCTGGTATACTATGTATATATATATGACACTGACTGTTTTAGGTATACATCACAAATCTCGCACATCTCTAAAGCCTCACTCTGTCAACCACACAAGATGATTGCAGTTTTTCCCATCGAGCAGATGGATGGTATAATCTAATCAGATAAGGTCACTCTTGCTGCATTAGCGTGAGCGTGCAGGCAGGCAGGCTGTGTGGGAACCCTGTTGTGGCGATCCCTAGTGATTATGTGATATGCCCATTGGCTGTGGAAAGTTGCAAGGCCCAGGT
This sequence comes from Coilia nasus, assembly GCA_027475355.1. NCBI lineage: Eukaryota > Metazoa > Chordata > Actinopteri > Clupeiformes > Engraulidae > Coilia > Coilia nasus. Next base: position 23,708,274 of record CM050215.1, read on the forward strand.
GCTTTACTGCGATGAAAGCTCGACTCAAATAACTGCTGACAGGGGACAGCTCTGGTGTCAGTATCTGACAGATACATCACGTGAGCTTGTTTGTGTCACAGGGACACGCAGTTTTAGCAAAATAAAAAACAATGCTTTTTATATGCATATTATAACATATAGTATTTAGTTCAGTTACATTTTCTGTAACACTTTGAAGAGTCGTGTTATGATACAACACACAGAAAACATACAACAACCTACATACAGTATGTCTTGGGGGAGACTTTGGATTGAAACCCAAGCAGGCGACTGAATGGGCTTTGAGGCTCAACAAAGCTCCTCTCTGAGTGCCTGCAACATGGCGTCTATTGTGTGTCTGATCTGATGCTGTCAGCACTGAGCGCTGCCTGTGACAAACAGCACAAACATTCTGTACCGCTGCACGATCACACCACCCTCCCTCCTCCACGGCCCTTTCTGAAGTGGGCTGGATTATGCAATTGTTTAAATGATTGTGTGAATTTATTCTGAGGTGATCTAGGGATTTGATTGAGGGATCAAAGTACTTAGTTGTACACGTGTGCTGTCATTTAGCAGCCTCGTGCATTAAATAGATTGAATAGTTCTTTCTTTCGTTTCATGAGTCAGGTCATGAGTCACAAGTCATGTATCTCACCGGTATGAGTATGTCATGTCTTTAAACCTGATTTATATATTTCATTATTAAGGCTGGAAGGAGGGACTGGACCACAGCATATTTGGGCTGGGTGTTCACAGGCAGCTTGCGAAAGAAATTCAACCTCACAAGAATTTCTTCTCAATGAAACTCATATTTTAGGTATGGTGTTTACAAAAGCATACACTGTGCCAAACTACAGCTATACAAATAAGGAGACCATACAATGTTCTGAGAGGATTTCAGGTTATTTCTATAAAAGAATTCCCAAATTAGTTTAATGTCTGTAAAACATGATTTAATAGCTTAAATAGCTAAATTTAAATAAAATCCCACCTAAAACCATAAGCACACACCTATAAGTGTGTGTGTGTGTGTGTGTGGGTGTGTGTGTGTGTGTGTGTGTGTGTGGGTGTGCGTGCGAACAAAAGGCCATCATTAAAGGCCATCAGTAGAAAGTGCTGCCAGTTTTAGCTGAACAAAGAACCCCATTTGAAGCTATTAGAAGGCCGCAGCTCTTGTGTCTTAGCCTGTGGCTGCGTGGCTATCAGCTTTCCTGTTGACACGAAAGCAAGAAGCCTGCACTCACCGCCAGTGCAGTGTGCCTGGAGGGTCGGCCACTAAAATATCTCAGCATACATGTAGGGAATCCAGATTTTCCAGCATACATGTAGGGAATCCAGATTTTCCAGCCTTGGAACATTCTGCCTTCCCCAGTTTCCGTGTGACCTTTTCCCACTGGCCCTCTCGGTCATGCTGCTACCATCACTTCCATCATGTTCTTCTCATGAAAAATAAAATGGCGCAAATGTAGCTTATCCCACAAGCAATTAAAGCATTTAGTGAGTTAAACTGGACAGTTATTCTCCCCTGTTGTTGTCTAATGTCTGTTGTTGTTTCATGTCTGTCGTCTGTCATATACAGGGTGGGCCAAAAATATGGGACACATTTTGATTTTTAATTTTTAAATTGGAGTATAACTATAATACAGAGTACCAAATATATTTGTTGTAAAGCTGGTAATCAGGAGTCTTTGATACATGGGTTAATTTCTCTGGACACCACTCTGGAAACAAATTAAAGATGTCTTTTGTGCAAGGGTAGGTTTGGAAAACCATTTTTTAATACAAAAACACAGCCAAGAATATTTCAAACAATGGACCTATTTTTTATGTTATCTTTTTAGCTTTACAAATTCAAAAGTGCTTACCATTGTATTTCCAGAGACCGAGCTGTACATAGCGGCATGTTGTGTTTATGTGTCACTGATTCCCATGGGTCTAGTGACACGACACACACACCAACAACTGTACAGCACGCCAGCTAAAGATAAGGTGTGCCCATATGTTATGCTAGCAATAATATCATAATTTCAAAATGTCTTTCTGTACAGCTTCATGTGTGCATTGTGCATGATGGTCATACGGAAATGAAAGCAGAATTCTAGCAGAATTCTGTGTATTCAGAACAGCTATTGAAACTGTCTGTTTGTTCAGGGTCAAATGAGTCCACAGTCTGAAGTCCAGGACCTTGTGTGCCACTAACAGATTCTAGTGTGTCATTTGAGTGGTTAAAGCCAACTGGGAGTAAATATTAATGCGAAGTTTAGAAGTTCATTTGGGAACTGAACATTCTCTATCTTTTTTTTTTTTAGAACTTTATGGCCCATATCACACTTTGCAGGCAATTTTAGCATTACAGTCCAATGCAAACACATAGACACACATACACACACACACTCTCAATGAGAGGCTAACATTCTCTATCTTTAGGAGTATAGTGGTCTCTCGCTATATCGCGGTTGACCTTTCGCGGCCTTGCTATTTTGCGGATTGTTTTTAGTGCATGCTTTTTTTTTCTCTTTTTACAGCGCATTGTGTTCTGCGCCCTGATTGGCTAAGGGGCTGTATAACATTGTCAATCAATCTTCTGTACAGTACAGAATGTGCTCAGCTTGTTAAATTTGCATAAATCTTCCATCGCTAGCTGTGTGCCTCTGAAGTGCTGTATGTAAGTTGCAAGTTTGACCTTTGAGAGTAGAAGAGGGAGAAATGTGAGAAAATGTCAATGCCTGTCTGAGAAAAGTGTAACCTTAAAACAGCCATAAAACCTTGAAACATCTATAATAATTGTAAAAAATAAAGCTGACGGCATTACTCTCTTAAGGATAAGTAGAAAACTAACACTACAAAACAAGGTCAGACCAAAGCAAAGTGTTCCCTAAACTAGCAGTACAGTACACATGAAAAATGGCTATCAGATGGGTGAGAGCTTTTTATGGCATAAAACGTCAATATACAAAACATGTTTTTTCATTCATTTATTTATTCAAATTTATTCAAAGTGTTATACCAGTTTGAGTTGCACGAATCAGCATATTTTTTGGTGCTCACAGGTTTTCAATAAGTCTGTAGCTATCTACCTCATTATCGTTGACAGATTTACCTCCCAAGAACACCCAACACAGGTGGCAGGTGACAACACAAATCTGGGTGTATCTGTGTTTTATAAACACAACTACGTGTTTAGCGTTTATAATGACAGCGCATCACTGGTAGTGGATTGGATCAAGTTTGTGTGGGTGTGTGTGTGTAATTATCTCACAGCAAAATATTTGATAGCATCCTCTGCCACTATATTATTTGTTGTATTTATATATCTGATTGTATATATTTTTGCCACTATGTTTATAGTTTTTTTCCCCCCCTCGGTTCAGTGAATGTTGTATTATGCAGACGTGTGCAATAGGTTTGATCTGTTTTTTGCAATATGTATTATGTGTATTATGTGTATGCTACTGGACACCTTCATTTCCTTCGGGATCAATAAAGCTACTCTACTCTACTCTACTCTATAGAGTACTTCATTGTATTTTTGTTCATGATAACTTACACTTTTTTGAAAGTTCTGATAATGAGAATCACTATATGGTCATAATAAAACATGCCATTAGGTTTTTTTTTTTTTTTTTCCTCGGGGGGGGGGGGGGGGGGGGGGGGGGGGGGGGGGGGGGTGGGCGCTCGGAGGGGGTCTTGCCCGGGGAGTAACTCAATGTAGAACCGCCACTGCTTGGGTGAAGGAAGTAATGACACACAAAGACCTTCGCCAAGCAGTTCAATTCCCCCCCACTTTTTTTATTTTTATTTTGTTTTAATTTTTTTGTGAGGTAACTCGAGGCGGTGACAAAGCCAACATACTGTCAAAAATTCAGAACAATACATTCATGACTTATTTGACATTCATGAGTTATTTTGCTAACAAACAAACAGAAGGACAAAGGCTGACAAAAACATAACCCCCCTTGGTGTAGGTACAAATATCTTAGAAGGTCAAAAGTGAGCTTAAGTTTTGACTCCTAGAAATGCTGATACCTAGAAATGCTTTTGCAGGTGCTACTACTAAGGTTACCAGTAGAGACTCAACCCATAGAAAGGTACACACTAAATCTTGACATCCCTCAACACAGCACAGACTTCCCCTCGGTCAGGCACTCCCAGTGTCAGTAGGGAAGGCTACAGGACACCTCCTACAGCTGCGCTGCTTTGTGACACACTTTTTGGAAAAAAAATCACGCCCTCTCTTGCTCAATTTTTTAATGAAAAAACTAACGAAAGAGTTTCAACATGTTTTGTTGTTACTGTGCACACCCTGTGATTTTAACACTCGACTACAAAGGGGTCGTGAGGGAGTGTTGTCTCTTTTTTAATGAATGGAAAAGAAAGCCTTTTAAAAACACTCCCAGGGAGTGACTCCTGAGATAGATGTTATTTACACACACACCCAGTAACGGTAACATCAGCTAAGTGAAAAAATGAGCGTATTGTACAACAACCTCACAAATGTCAGGTGTTTTTGGTGCCCTGTTGTTAGACTCAGTATTAAGCACTTTTAAGTCCTTTCGTGGCAGCGGGCTTGTGGAGAAATGCATTTTGTTTGTACTTTGTGCTTGCTGGTTGAAATGACACAAACATGCCCCTGAACTTTTGGTACAGCAGGCACCATTATAAAAATGTCAAAGAATTTCTTTAGACATTTTAAATGTTTTAATGAAGTCTAACACGATGTAGTTTTCCTGCATCAGCACTCTCTCGACCAGCATCACGCAAGAAGAAGCAACACTGAAAAACTATGAAGAGCAGACAGCTGGCCTTAGACTTAAAGGAATACGCCACCCCCAGATGAAACTGAGTCTGTCCCCGCAGTCCCTAGAGTTGGAGAAGCACTTTCTAGCAGACCCAGCCATTGTCTGAATCTGGCAGCACTGACCTTAGCTTAGCTTAGGATAGTCACTGCAATCTAGTGTTGCCAACTAGCACACTGTGGCAAAAGTGAATCAATTACTTCTCGTGACCTCTGCATTCAGATTGAGTACAAATGACAATGCAAATTAACACGAAGGGATTGACCAAGCGGCATTTAGATGGGCGAGTATATACCGTGGAAGCACAGGCGACGCGCAGGCAAAACACCGCTGTAATGTTGTATTACTTCAGTCTTTACATATGCTAAGGGTAAAAAAAGAGAGGATTGATTGCAAAAAAGCCCAATGGCTTTTGGACTTTAAGCAGTCAATTTGTGTTCAGAAACTACTATTGTAATCTGACACAAATGAAAGAACACAAACATGCTGTAAATTGGACAACTTTGTCATTTATTCATAAACAAAAGTAGTCTACATACAGTTAAATGACAAGGCAAAAAAAACCTAAAACATTTTACAAAAGTGTTTAAAAAATGAAAGTATGCCTTCATTAAAATATCAATTTCCAAAATCTTGAAAATATTGCCCATAATAAGTCTCTCAAGATCAGCATTGCGAAACCAGCTGGAATGACAGCAGATTCTTGGTGGAAGTACACATATTGTTTTATTTCATTTTATTTATTTATTTACAAAATATTGCATTTTTTTCCACTATAAAAACAAAAAGCTGCTGTTATGATCTGTTATTTATTTGCATAATTCAAGTGAAAGGCACAGAGATATACTATTTCAGTGGTTGTGAATCATCAGCCATTAGTAAAAAAAAAAACTAGGAATCTCTGTACATCACATTCATACTGCTGTACTAAAACACAGCCTTAACACACACATATACACACACACACACACACACACACACACACACACACACACACACACACACACACACACACACACACACACACACTCACATTCACACTCACACACACACAATCACACTCACACTCACAAACACTCGCCCTCTGAAAACTTCTTGAAAATGTGCAACAGATAACATCTCAGTCAAACTGAGAGAGAAATGTCCACTTACATGTTATGGCAAAACTTGCATTTTTGCTGTGATCTTTTTTATCATTTATGCAAAATAAGGCATGGATTAGCGAATGCAGATAGCCAGCTCTTCACTAGCTAACATTTGAATGCTATTATACCTCTGAGAAAGCTGAAAATGTGCAAGCCTTTGGGTCCAGTATGCATCCCTGATGTGCGTCCAGTTTCCAAGGAGCTTCCTCATACAACGGCCACAATATGTGGATACAATCAAAATCCTTCTTATGACAGTCTTGGTCAAGTCTACAATCCATCAATCATTACCCATGAGTGGCTAGCCTAATTTTTGGACTTTCACTGACTTTTGAAAGCTTCTTTGGCATTCAAACACCTGTTACACAAGAGATGGACTAGCACACTGCTGCTCGTGCTTCCACAACATGGAATGTTTAGAAAAGCTTAATCATCAAAATGCAGGTGGTTAAGACACTGTCAAACAATGTCAAATAATGAATAAGCTACTAACTATGCTATAATATGTCTGATGACATTAGAAGCATTTGACAAGAGATTCTTGGGGAGTTGAATGAGAAATGTGCAAAATACATGCCATCAATATAGAGCATCATCATACTGATGATATTGTCAAGTCTGTCAAAATATAGCAAGCTCTGCCAAGGCACTTCTTAACTGGCTCGTTTCAGTTTTGTTTTCAAACACAAAACTGCATTCCAAGGCACAGTGCCGCCGATACCATCACAAAACAGGACTGTGAGGCCCAGTACTGATATCATTACAGGATATGACATAATCATTTTTGGCCTCTCCTATTTGCCTGTGAAACTGGCCCTGTTTCAGTGTTTTCCAGCAGTGGATGTTGGGGCTGAGAGTTATACTTTTGATATTTGGCAGATAGCTAAGAATGGCACTGGGCAGATGTGTCATCCCCGAGTTTGACAAGTTAAGCTCCTGCAAGGAGTTCAGGCTACTAAAAACCTCTGGGCTCAAAGACTTCAGCTTCCTGTTATTGGAAAGGTCCAGAACTTGAAGGTTTTCCAAACCTCGAAAGCTCCGCGGTTCAATGACGGAGAGCTTTGAAAGGCCACTGAGACTGAGGTACGAGAGGTCCCTCAGTGTCTGGAAAACCCCCTCGTGTAGAACAGAGATCCAGTTCCCATCCAGCCCCAGGTAGCGCAACGGAAGGCCTGTAAGATCAGGCACCTCCCTCAGCCTGTTGTCTGCCAGCACCAGGCTTTTGATGTACAGAGGAGAGCCCTGTTGTCGTCTGGTGATGGAAGTGATCAGATTGTTTGACAGGTCAACAGTCAAGGGTTTCTCCTGGCCTTTGGTGGTGAAGACATCAAGGTTGAACTCGTGAAATCTGTTGTTGCTTAAATCTACCTCTGCCAAAGGAAGCCCCGAAAAGCAACCATCGGGAAGGCTCTCCAGGGCGTTATGGCTGAGGTCCAGGGTCTCCAGGTAGCGCAGCTTGGAGAAGGCCTTGGCGCCTACTTTACTGATGGCGTTGTTGCTGAGGTCCAGACTCACGAGGGTGGTGTAGCCCGGTCCGGTCAGCATGGTGTCCGTGATGGTGCCAACGGTGTTGAAGGACAGATCCAACAGGGACGTGTCCAGTGGGATGGGGATGGGCGCCGTGCCGGGGCCCAGTCCGCTGCAGTCCACCTTGGTCAGGCTGAAGCTGTCGAACAGGCCGAAGCTCTCCACCTCGCAGCGACACTGGGGATGGCACGTCTGTCCCCCCGCCACTCCATGGGACAGCACGGTCAGCACACTAACACCCAGGAAGTACAGCATGGTACACTGGCAGGAGGAAAAAGAAAACAGAATAAATTAAATTATATTACACTTAGCTGATGCTCTTATTCAGAGTGACCTACAAATATTTAGGTACATGGTACAGTCCCTTGAGCAATGTGGGGTCAGTTGCCTTGCTCAGGGGCACTTCAGCCATGTATCTTCCTACTGATATGGGATTTGAACTTCCAGGCGTCCAACCCCATGACCAACTTACTAACCATCAGGCCACGGCTGCCCAAATAAGAAACTGAACGATGACATTTACATATATACATTTACATGTACATGTACATGTACATGGACATTTACATACATACAACATACATTTACATGTTATAAAAACATGCATTTACTTCATCACTGTAACCTCCTTTTTCTGAGTTTTTTCCTTTTCTAAACCCCTGGAACAAACTAATATTTATTACAATCACCCGAACCTCATAACTGTGTTTGCTGAAGCAACAACATAAGCAATGGACCTGAAAACTGCCCCACCATTACAGAAGCTGTGTTGCCACAAGTATCAACAAAATGCCAAGTTACTTTATTAAGCAATTCCTTTAAGATATTGCAAGGATTCATACTGAATGTGACATCTAAAAGTGATTAATTTCTACAATAACACAGTGCACCTACTTGAGTCTTTGCTCTCCGGTTCACCCACTCCATGCTCAAACAAACTTACAGAAAAATCAGCGATACGAGGACATACGTCGTAAAACCTGCTGAACACATCACCGTTTGACAGAACTAGACAAATGATCTGCTTTTAAGTGTTGCACAGACACACCCAGCCTTGTGCATGTGCACACTCACAAGCAGAGAATGTGTGTATCCCACACTCGCACAGGTACCCGAGAATGTGTGTATCCCACACTCGCACAGGTAACTCCTGGCTGAAGTGTGCGACCACATAAGCATGAGACAGCATAATCCTCGCTGGTCGTTTCACTACGCCAACGTTAGCATATCAGCAAACCAACACAATCCAGTGACCTTTGGTGCACTTTTTTTCTCTTACACAATATCAAGTTATGTAAGTAAACTTTAGTTTGACAGGCTGCTTAACTAGGTGATAAATGAAAAATAAATACTTCACCCTGCCTTTCAACAATAGCTATGCAATATATAAAGTTTATGTGAGTGAGCCAAAAATGAAAGAATGAATGGATGGATGAAAAAGAAAACAAATGAAGATAAGTAGCTTTTCAGAGCTGAGTTGACAAATGCTATTCATCATAGCAAATCCAGTTAATCCAGTAGTCTTCAGCATACTTCAGGACAACAGTGGACAGATTAATTTAAAAAGTAGCTCAGAGTTTAACTTGGATTGAACACCATGACATGTTGATCCATAATGATACACATTCTGGAATGTAGCATGCTTTCCAGGGAGAAGAGATTGAGTGATATATTGCAAGGACTGCCAGGCCTGTTTGGGTTTGTTGTTTCAATGACATCACGGGCCTTTGGTGGGAACTTCTCGATTTTTCTTTTCTTTCAACAATTTCTTCTACGCCCCCCCCAAAAAAATCACCTCTACAGACAACCACCACCTTAACTTACAAATTCCTTGCAGAAAACCCTTGGAGAACATGCGCATGCTTGCTGCACAGCCAGCTAGATGAACCCTGGAATTTTAAAACCAATTTCCTACGAGGAACGTACCAGATGTCCCTTTGGCCAACACACCCTTTCTCTTTTCTGTGATGTTCCTCCACCACCACCTACATTTTTGTTAGGTGGTCCTGCTCTGCTCTGACATCTGGGCTTTGGCTAGGGGTCATGACCTTTGACAGGTGGCCAGTACATTCTCCAATTGAGCTGCTCTTCAGATTTTCTCAGAGAGACTCTGGAGATCTGGCCAGACATCTTGACAGTTTAGTTCATTAGCAATTTTCATCAATGTATCATTATGAATTGTTGTTGTTGTTATTATTATTATTATTATCGTTGTTGTTGTTGGTAATGGCTATGATTTTTAATTTGATTAAATTGATTAAATGTGACACCATTAGCAAACAAAGACAACCTCTTCTGTCACATACTGCACATACTGGAAATACAAAAACACAGTCTGTCACAGTTATGACAGACATCTTTTTTCTTGCATGAAAGCTTTAAATCCAGCTATTGTTTTAGGATAAATCATACTGAATAGTATGACTGAGTCCCTATGAGCCTATGAAACCCTATGAGCCACTAGAGATCTCATCACTGTAAAACTGAAGATAAGAAAGAAAAGTCCAAGGCACTCTTCGTCTTTTTAGTTAAAAAGCTTTTTATTAGATTAAGCTGGATCGTATTAGAACAGGATAAAAAGAGCCACCATATTTTGGCCACAGTGTAGGCCTTCTTCAGGGCTATTCTACTTTTTTTTACTGTAAAAATGGGCTTTCATTACTGAATCATCAATGTAAATCTTGATGATTTGATAAAAAGCAAAAGTGCTGCCTGGGATTTTACAACACACTGCAAGTATACCAGTTTTTAAATGAGTAGAAATGATGTGTCAGCTACATTATGTCTTCAGTATTACCATTAAAAGCATTCTGTGCCTTTAGTGACTTTTAGACAAACCACAGTGACACTATCATAACGGTTGACCAACATGAGTTTTGTCACGACATATGCCTTTGCCAATCTTTACACATTTGGGGAGATGATGATTGATATATGCTTAAGATGCATTTGATGATGGATAACACTGTTGTTTTAACTAGACCCAGTGGTTAGTTTCATATCTGTGCTTGTTAAGCTGGTCTTAGTTTGTAAAGCCTTATGTTTTTCAGAATCTATTTACTGTGACCTAAACACAGCATACGCTGAAACCAGTGCCATTCCACAGAAGCTCACATTTGAGGCTACTACGGTTTGGGCATGACCAGTGTCTGATTTGAAGATTTTGACAACAGCTGTCGGAGAAGGTGTTGAGCTCCTGACTGTAGACTAAAGAGCCCCAGTATCTTAGTGACCCTAAAGAGCCCTAATGTGTCTTATTGACCCTAAGGAGCCCTAGTGTGTCTTAGTGACCCTAAAGAGCCCTAGTGTGTCTTAGTGACCCTAAAGACCTCAAGTGTGTCTTCGTGACCCTAAAGAGCCCTAGTGTGTCTTAGTGACCCTAAAGAGCCCTAGTGACCCTAAAGACCCTAGTGTGTCTTAGTGACCCTAAAGAGCCCTAGTGTATCTTAGTGACCCTAAAGAGCCCTAGTGTGTCTTCATGACCCTAAAGAGCCCTAGTGTGTCTCAGTGACCCTAAAGAGCCCTAATGTGTCTTAGTGACCCTAAAGAGCCCTAGTGACCCTAAAGAGCCCTAGTGTGTATTAGTGACCCTAAAGAGCCCTAGTCACCCTAAAGAGCCCTAGTGTGTCTTAGTGACCCTAAAGAGCCCTAGTGTGCCTTAGTGACCATAAAGAGCCCTAGTGTGTCTCAGTGACCATAAAGAGCCCTAGTTTGCCTTAGTGACCCTAAAGAGCCCCAGTGTGTCTTAGTGACCCTAAAGAGCCCTAGTGTGTCTTAGTGACCCTAAAGAGCCCTAGTGATCCTAAAGAGCCCTAGTGTGTCTTAGTGACCCTAAAGAGCCCTAGTGTGTCTTAGTGACCGTAAAGAGCCCTAGTGTGCCTTAGTGACCATAAAGAGCTCTAGTGTGTCTTCGTGACCCTAAAGAGCCATAGTGTTTTAGTTACCCTAAAGAGCCCTAGTGTCTCGTAGTGACCCTAAAGAGCCCTAGTGTCTTGTAGTGACCCTAAAGAGCCCTAGTGTCTCGTAGTGACCCTAAAGAGCCCTAGTGTCTTGTAGTGACTCTAAAGAGCCATTGTGTTGCTGGGGAAACTGCTCTGTGCTGTCCTTTGGGACAGATAGGAGACCAACGCCTCAAATCATTGGCTATGTAACCAAGGTCTTCCTGCGCAGTCCAGTGCCAGGCTCAAACCCGCGAACCCACAACAACTCCAGTTTGGAAGACAGGCACGCTACCAAGTGAGCTAAAAGCCGTGCTCAGGCAGTACTGTGTCCTTTTGGGTTGTCGGGAAGGAGGTTTACTAACTTTCTCTAGTCGAGCTGTGCTAGCAGGCATCTGTTACAGTTGCAAAAATGTCCCTGGTCATTTACTGCAAAGAGGCAAACAACCCTAAGACCACAGAAATATTTTCACCCCCCCCCCCCCCCCAAAAAAAAAAAAAACACACCTGCACACACACACACACACACCTGTACAAAAACACACCTACTTTTTAAATTAAACTGGCTTGTTGTTGATAGAAGACCTCCATAATCATAATGTCATTTTGAATGTCATCTATGACAGGATGTAATTACGAAGTGACATGAGGTACAGGTATGTTCAATTAAAAAATGTAGCCTAACCCTCCACCGACATTCCCACATCTACTCTAACAGGTTACAAAATAGGGTTGATAGAGGCTTTAAAGAGGATACAGATGACAACATTTTCTGCAGTGCTGGGGGGCAACTGATACGTTGTTTTGGCACTTGCACACTGACAACTTAGTAAGGAAAAGTTACATCGCCAGCAGCACATTTGTCAGGGCTGTATAATCAGAACTCTTAATATAAAATTGTTGCCAGGCAACGTTTAACGAGGTGTATAACCTTAATGAGTATGGCAATAAAAGCCTAGCTGCTATACTGGCCTTTCTGTATAGCAAGAAGTTAAACTAGTCGTTTAGAAAGACATCTTCACACCATCCGGGGGAGCTGAAGTTCCTGTATGGCATCGGCATGGATGGGCAGACAAATCGGTCCAAACACATGTATAAAAACCCCACGTCTTTCTCGTGATATTCTCACAAGAGTGCAGTTTCAGAAAAGAAACTAGCCATGACCAACAACGATACACTGAAAACGCCTCTGTCTGGCGACTACTGGGCTCGACTATGGTTGCTTACTACGCCAGAGCAACACAGAAGATTTTTCGCCAGTCTAAGAAATCTGATGACAGACCACATTTCTACTAAAAGTAGCTGCTAGCTGTCAAAAGGTAACAATGTTGCGAATCAAGAGTGTGCGTAACATTTAAATATTCAGTATCGGGCAGACGACCAATTCCAATTCTGCTTAGGCTAAGGGTTTCAGTAAAATAACTTACGATGCAGAGTTTGTCCAATTGTAGACAGACTTCTCAGGAAATAAGCCTGAGCTTTTTCCCCAAGTCCCGCATTAGTCTACTCCGGCTCCCATTTTCGAAGGCACACCGTTCCACGGCAACTTTCCTGAAATAAGATTCCACTGAACACAGATGCTCCGTTTGGTCGTAAATCGATTGGCTGGATTCCAATACAATGCTAGCACAACGACCAGGCATGACAGGGAACGTTTTAGCAACTTCAGGATGGTTATCCGCGCCCAGAACGTCTGGACCTTACACCCAGCATTCCAAGTGGTGTGGGGTGCCCTCCACTGGCCACTGTAGCTATTACAACTGCGAGTTTTCTTTTTTTTCTTTTCCCCCTTTCTTTGTATTTTCAAATAACCTCTCAAGTAGCCTGCCGTGAACAAAACTGCTCTGTGTAGGTTCTCTTCAGTTCACAGTTGAATTTCGTTGATATTGATGGGGATGTACGTGTTGTGCTGATATCTATGGAGCACATCAGGGCCTACTTCATGCTTAACTAAATGCCCAAAATACAAAAGTTTGTTTCCAGAATGTAGAATTACAGGATTAAATGGAGTTTGCAGCTGGTTATGTAAGCAATGCAACCAAGAGTAATTACAGGGCTTGTCTGTGATTACACTTCTTGTCAAATTAACTGTATATGTACAGTATGTCACAAAAGTGAGCACACCCTTCACATTTTAGCAAAAAAAATGCTATATATTTTCATAGGACAATGCTACACAAGTGAAACTTCGATATGTTTTTGAGTTGTCAATGTACAGCTTGTGTACCAGTATTAATTTGCCGTCCTCTGAAAACAACTTTACACACAGGCATTTTTGTATAAACAGCAGCCCACAAAAGTGAGTACACCCTGAATGATAACTGTACATATCATTCAACCACAAAAACCCACTTGTCCAATTCATCATTTTTGTGTTTTGGTCTGCTCAACTGGACCCTACAAATTTGTATGTCATGTATTAGAGCTATTCATTTTTTTTTTTGGCTATGATTCTCTCATACTATCCATTGGATAACCAACATGGCTCCTCATGGCAAAAAAGAAAACTCAGGATTTGAGAAATTGAATTGTTGCTGTACAGAATGATGGCCTATGCTATAAAAGATCAGCAACACCATCAGTTAAAGAAGTTGGGTCCACACACTCAGTGTCAGATGCAAAAGTTGCCTTTAAAAATTAAATGCATGAGTGCAGACAGCATTGCTGCAAAGGTTGCAGAGGTGGGAGGTCAGACTGACAGAGCTAAAATAATATGTCACACAGTGCAACAACTCTGTCTTCATGGTCATCCTTCCAGATGAAAGCCTCTTTTAAAACTTGATCACAAAAAAAAACATTAAAAACTGCTTGCTGAAGACATGCAGTCCAAAAGCATGAATTCCTGAAACCATATCCTGTGGTCTGATGAGATTTAGATAAACTTTTTTGGGTTAAATGATGTCAGACATGTGTGGCAGTGGCCTGTTGAACAGTACCATTATAATTGTGCTTTGCCTACAATCAAGCCCAGTGGTGGTAGCATCATGGTTTGAGGCTGCTCCAATGCTGCCAGCACTGGGCAACTGCAGTTCATTGAAGGAATCATGGATTGCAACATGTGCTGTGGCATTCTGAAGCAGAACATGATTCCCCCCTCAGATGGAATGGAGTGGCCAAGTATGTCTCCACACCTGAACCCTATTGAGTACCCGTGGGGCATCCTTAAACAGGAGATGGAGGAGCACCAGTGTCTAACATCTCCCAGATCCATAATGCCATAATGGAGGAATAGAAGAGGATCACAAAAACAACCTGTGCAGCTCTAGTGAATTTCATATTAAGGTAGTGGTAGATAACAATGTTGCTCACTCAAAAAAATAATGATTTTGACACAATTTGGACATGTTCACTGTGGGGTGTACTCACCTTTGTGGCCTGCTATGTACACAAAAATGCCTGTATGTAAAGTTGTTTTCAGAGAACAGTAAATTAATACTGCTACACAAGCCACACACTGACTACTGAAAAACATATTGAAGTTTCATTTGTGTAGTATTGTCCCTTGAAAAGATATGGCCTATTTTATGCTGAAATGTAAAGGGTGTACTCACTTTTGTGACATACTGTACTTCAACTGGGTATTTTGCCTTAACTTGCCTTAGCTGCAGTGCCTTGACTAGATCTATGGCTTATTCACTCGATTTTAAAATAGGCCTAACACTGAATCATTTGCAAATTTATCACTATCAGTCAGGGCAGGAATTTCACAAGGGCCATGAGGGCCATGGCCCTTGTGCCCTCTCAATGTGGCCTTGTGCCCTTGGAAAAAATATCTGCCAGAAGGCCACAGTAGCCTTGATGCCCTTCCACAAAACTGACAATACAAAAGGCTAAGTGGCCTTGCCTCTAAAATTATGAATTTGCAGGCCTGCTATTAGTCGTAAACCTTTCCCGAGGATACAAGGATACAAGGATATTTATTTGTCACATGCATAGACATACTGAGTAGAAAAACATGCAGTGAAACTGTTGAACATGCAGTGAAACTGTTGAACATGCAGTAAACATGCTTACTCATGCACTAAAGAGACCAATATCCCAGTTTGTTTCTGCTACTTTGTTCATCAGATATTTGTTTAAATTTTGACCCCCAAACTGAATTGTCAAATGCCTTGAAACACACAGTATGGACCGGCAGTAATCGTTTGTTATCATACCTTAAATGTTTGCCACTGTAGCTGTAGGTCCATATAATGACACTTTTTAACAGCAGGCAGTAGTAGCCAAAATGTATCTTAGAGAGTGTGACTGTCATATTACACATTACGGTGGGGTATTTATCTGATTCATGAACTGTTATTTGGACATGTTCTGGTTCAAAATATGTAGCCTACTGTTGGCTTGCAGGTTGGCTAACAGGCACAGCTACAGACACATTTTAAGAGTCTCTGTTGCCTTCATGTAATGAGCCCTGACCATCAGGTAGCAGTAAAGAGAACATGTTTATCGTCTGCTAATGGGTGAGAAGGTGTGGGGGATGGATGTTGACGTTTTACCAGTCTGTTGTTGCTAGCACTCTCTTCTTTGCTGTTGTGTGTTGGGGCAGCAGCATAAGAGCCAGTGACACTAGTAGACTGAATAAGATCATCAGGAAGGCTGGCTCGGTACTAGGCCTCAGGCTGGACTCTTAAGAGACCGTGGCGGAGAGGAGAATGCTGAACAAAATGTTATCCATCATGGACAATGATAAACACCCTCTCCATCACACTGTGGACAGACAGCGGAGTTTCTTCTCTTACAAACTGCTCCAACTCCTCTGTCGTACGAACAGATACAGGAAATCTTTCTTGCTATATGCCATTACACTGTACAATGACAGCTATATCTCTGGTCGAGACTGAGTGAATGTCTCCTCACACTTTATGTGGTAATAAATACATTGTCTACTGCATCTTATCTGTTCACTGTGCCTTATCTGCCACTGCACCTTTAACTGGTCACTGCACCTATTTTCTGTATTGCAGTATAATGCAGATACAGTATAAAAACTACAGAACTACAATCAATACTGCTTATTTATACTTCTTATACTTTTATACTGTTTTTATACTCTTTTATACATGAATTATTGCACTGTGTATATTACTTTATTATGTTCACAATTTGTTCTTTTTTTTTTCTGTGCTCTTTTTCTTTTCTCCATTGTGTTGTTATTGTCTCTGTGTGTCCCATGTTATGCTGCTGCTACACTTTAATTTCCCAGCTTGGGATCAATAAAGTTTATTTATCTATCTACAACCCCAATTCCGATGAAGTTGGGACGTTGTGTTAAATGTAAATAAAAAAGAAATGCTGTAATTCTCAAATCAGACATGCAATATATGTGTTTGAGAATAGTCGAAGGACAACATATCAGTTATTGAAACTGATTTTTTTTAAATATTTGTGCTCATTTCAAATTTTAGGCCAGCTATGTGTCTCAAAAAGTTGGGATGGTGTCATTAAAAGGCAGGAAAAGCTTAGTAAAACTAAAGAAAAACAACAGAGGACACTTCACAGTTAATTATGTTAACTGACAAGATGATTTTGTATAAAAATGGTTTTCTTTATTGTACTTGACATGATTTCAGCAGCACTACTGGTAGGTGTCTTCTTCATCTTGTTTTCCTTTTTATTATGCTTAAAATGTGACAGATCTGAACAGCACACCGGCCATTTTAGCATCTGGTTGCCCTTATGATGGAGCCACACTGTTGGAATTTTGTATGGAATCCATTTTGACCTCATTATCTGGTAATATTGGGTCTACCTTCAAAATATAATGTGTGAGTGCCATCTTTTGTAGTGCAAAACTTATATATATCATTAAGCATTAATTAATTAAATTAATTAGCTTGGACAATGCAAGACTCCATTATTTCAAAATGAATGACACATTTTCAACTTTTGTAATTTGAGACAGATCCAGAAGACATGGGAAACTGTCCTGTGTTACAAAGTCTTGCAACTTCTTACAACAACAAAAAATCCAGTTTCAATAACTGATATGTTGTCCTTGGACTATTCTCAAACACATATATTGCTTGTAGGATTTGACAATTATAGCATTTCTTTTTTATTTATCATCGGAATTGGGGTTGTATCTATCTATCTATCTATCTATCTATCTATCTATCTATCTATCTATCTATCTATCTATCTATCTATCTATCTATCTATCTATCTATCTATCTATCTATCTATCTATCTATCTATCTATCTATCTATCTATCTATCTATCTATCTATCTATCTATCTATCTATCTTATAGGATACAGCTAAACTCTTACCTTTTAATATTCGAATTTCATTGACATTAGTTGATAGGGCTTATCTGGGCGTATCCTATTAGTACCCTCAGGATAGTCTAGCAAACAAACAAAGAGGTGAACTATATGCACTGCTATTAACAATGAGCAGAAATAATAAAGCATAAAGTTAATGGATTGACAACACCTTTTTAAACATTGTTTTGAATTTGATTTCTGTCTTCAATTCCTAGTAGTCTCCTGCCATATGAGAGCGGCCTGTGCTGAGGCTGCTGTTTCCTCCACTATTCTGGGCACAGGACAGGGCTGTCAAGGTGTGAGATTTAAGAGGCTCATGGGCTTATGGGATATGGGTCATTACTGATGTGACAGCACACTTTACAATATATTGAAGGAAGAAAAATGCATGCAGAAACGATGCAGATGATATTACTGATTTTGCCAAACATGTCAGCATCTTTTTTAAGGTCAGTAACAACTAATACAGTATTAGATAAATTGTCTTCATCTAAAAACATATCAGTTACAGCTGACTGACCACATCTTTTGTTTTGACCTTTTTTTTTAATTCAAATAAATGTATGGCTATCCCTTATATTTATGCAACCTAGGACTAATCAATAGTCTGATTTCAAAAACGTTATGTAACACAATGTTTCACCAATTAGGAACAAAATTCTATATCACTTCAATTTGTGTTTTAAACTCAAATGCAAAAACTATTTGTTGCATTTCATTTGCATCCATATTAGGCATTTAAAGCAAAAGGTTTATCTGACGCACGCAATTGCTCATGAACTCCAGGAATACTCCCTGGGAGAACCCTCTCGTTATCTTAATTATTCCCACCTCACCTGTTTGCACATTCAATTGAACCGTGGAGCCCGTCACCATCACGCCAAAACATTTGTCCAATTACAGCACGTAGCTCTTATTAGGGCACATGACACAGCTGAGGTTATAACATAACCATGGGTTGTTGGGTATGTCCTTTACATTATTTTAACACACATTTGAACTATAAAATAATTGTCTTTTTTTCTCTCTAGCTGCTCAAATGATGTATACTTGGCGAGAACTCGAGTTTATTGATATACATGAATTGCCCGTGAATAAGGTTTAGGAAGCCATTTTGCCTCACAGGTATGGACGCATGACTCCAATCCTCTTACTGTGCACCTTACCAAATATGGATTACGTCCGGGCGTAGCCTATCACCTACAGGTCACTTTGAGAGGGCTTTGATTGTATGGGCGTATGGACATTCGCTTATTTTTATACCTGTTAAATCGCATTCTTTTTTCTACACATGATGACAACATAAAAGATCATTTTAATGTGTCTTGATTTTGGCATCCCAACTGATCATGTGGCGGGCAACGGTGCAGTAGAATCAAGGTAACATGCACGTTTTGTCTACAAACACAATTAGTAATTAGTTATAATTTTCAGTACAGTCTGAAAAACCTGTGAACCAAACGACACAAAATTGACGATGATTAAGGGCAGTTGTTACTCTCCAGGGTGCTGAAGTTGTGCCTTATTGTTGTAGGCGCAAAGGAGCCTGTGCTCCCTGTTACCCAGTTGGAAGGAAGATAATTAGTTTTGGTGTGCCATATCCATGCAGTGGAAGTAGGCTGTGTTTGATGCGATCTCAGTTTGCACCTAAATTTTAAATGTAGTTATTTGGCGGTTGCTAAACTCAGAAGAAAATGTGGAACGGAAGATGCTCAAGTGAACTTTACGCAGTTTCACATCACCAAACTGGATTTCAAATCACGGATGATCAGTTATTATCACGGTAAGTGAGAGTTTATTCTTCAGATTCTTTGTAAAACATTTAATACGACGGCAAACCATAAATAAAAAATATTTTATTGTCACCAGTAAGGCTGGTAAATTGTTTTTTTCTAACCGTTGTGTGTGTCTCAGAATTCCAGAAGAAGTGATTATCAATCAATACATTTTACAGATTTGCGAAACGTTAATGTGACATCAAGGTTTACCAGCACGGATACTCCAGAGACAATGCACCAGTTACGCCTCCATTTCGGGAATATACTATGGGACCTGTCAGGCTACCACTACTGTCCAGTTCTGAGAAGTAGACACAGCCTTGGCACGATTCCATTTTACAACTTCACATTATGGATACTTTTAGGAGTCCTGACGTTTCCATGTTGTGTTCAGTGTTTAATTTTCAAAGTGGGGGTTCTTGGGCCGTGGAACTGTGACCCAATGCACTCCAAATCTCTTCCCTCGGCAGCTGCCAGATTGGCGGTGAGCAGGATAAATGAAGATTTTAGTTTAGATATGGGTTGTGAACTGGATTTTATGATACTCCAAGAACCATGTGAGACGTCGAAGGCGTTAACGAGTTTTGTGAACTATGAGAAACTTGTCGACGCTTTTGTGGGACCAGCTAATCCAGGTTATTGCAACGCAGCTTCACTTATGGGCAAAAACTGGAACAAGGCCATTTTCTCATGGGCTTGCATTAATTACGAACTGGACAGGATCGAAGGCTATCCAACCTTCGCGCGGACTTTACCTTCTCCATCGCGAGTACTTTTTACAGTGCTGAAATCTTTCAGGTGGGCCAATATTGGCATAGTGTCCTCCGAAGAGGATATATGGGTAGACACGGCTGGCAAACTGGCTAATTCCCTGAGGAGCCAGGGGCTCCCCGTTGGCCTAGTGGCGTCTGTGGGGAGCAGCGAGGAAGAGATGAGGAGCACCCTAGAGGACATCCAGAACGCAGGGGAAATAAAAGGTAAGTGCTTTGCTTGTTTATTTGTTGGCACAATCGTTAGCCATTTAATTCTCTCATGAGGAAGCAGTGAATCCAATCATCCAAACCATGAAATTAGACGTATCAACTTTCTCTTGCATTTGTCACCTAACGTCAGCTTTGTGATCAAATCAATCCATACCAGCACCTGTCCTTTAGTTGTGTTATATTGTTCTATAGGCCTGTTGTTTTGCTGAACAGAATGTCAAGGTGAGCCTTGTTGTCCTTTATTAGCAACACTCTTGCTCTTCAATTAAATAAAATTGCATGACTTGATAATCTGCTTGCTTGAATTAAACAGTGTAGGCCCAACAGATGCTGACAATCAATCAGCAAAAGTTGTCCAACACATTCCTGCACACTGAGGGTGGGTTGATGACATAATATCATTAACATCTGTGTGACTGTGTGCGTGGGCCACAAGATTACATACATTTTCTTGGATTGATCAGTAACTTTACCCCTAGTCTTCACAAACTCTTATTGTGCTGACTAACTTTGCCTATTCACCGTTGACATTCTCTGAACCTATATTTTAATTCTACCTAGCTATTCTTATCTATTGCTATTCATATTCCTATCCACTGCTTCTTCTTGTGCATCTGCGGGCTGTTCTGAACGACATGTCACTATACTTTGTATAGTGACAATAAAGACTTCTACTACTTCTAATTCTGCTTCTCTACTACGTTGCTGAACAGCTTCCTGGGCTGGTTATTAACTGTCTGCATGTTCATGTCTGCAGTCATCATAATGTGCATGCACTCTGCGCTGATGGGAGGGGGGAAGCAGCGAGCGTTTCTGCTGATGGCCTACGACATGGGCCTGACTCGCGGGAAGTACGTCTTTGTGCCTTACGACGCCCTGCTGTACAGCCTGCCCTACACCAACACCTCCTACTTCGCGCTGCAGAACGACACCAAGCTGCGACAGGCCTACGACGCCGTGCTGACCGTCACTGTGGCGTCCGAGCTAATGTCCTTTAGCGAGGCTTTCAACATGGCGAAAGGATCTGGCGAGCTCACGGTGTCACATGATCCAGAGCAGGTGAAGGGTGTACACGCCTTGTCTCTCACATAAATGCTAAGCAGTGTGTTAACTGAGCTTTAAAAACATCCAATTGCACTTTTATAACTGAAATGTATAATTGAAAATGAGATTAAAGATACAACATCAAAATAACCACCATTCTATGCAATTTAAATGACTATTATTTCATGTTAATGTTTGTTTTAATGTTTAAGGCATAAAATACTATATAACAGACATTTGTCATATATATATACACACACACACACACACACACACACACACACACACACATATTAATAAATATACTTATTAATATAGTATTTGATGCAAAACATCAATCTGAGAACAAATAAAAATGGGCATTGTTAAATCCTTTTTTGACAGTGTGTGCTACAAGCATTACAGTATGTTATACAATTCTGTGTCTTGCTTATAATTACTACCACACTATAATGTACGTCCATCAGAGTCATGTATTTCTATGTAATGTGTCATTATCCAAAGCGACTTAAAACAGAAGACACAAACTGTGTATATTTATTAAATTTGATGTGTCACAGGTGTCCCCTCTGTTTGGAACTATCTACAACGGTCTGTACCTCGTTGCCACAGCCATCCACAGCTCCAGGAGGGCTGGCAAGTGGCTGAGTGGCTCGAACCTCGCGTACCACACTCGAAACGTGACCTTCAGAGGCTTCAACCAGAACATCCGAACAGACAGCGAAGGAGACGTTCAGACCGGTTACGTGGTCTTGGACACGGATGGCGGGGGCAGCCAGCTTTATCAGTGTTATCTGGTGGATCTGAGCAGCGGCACGCTGCAGTTTGCTGGACGGTCGATCCACTTTCCCGGCGGGTCCTCGCCTTCGCCTGACTCGGCCTGTTGGTTTGACCCGGACGCAGTCTGCACTGGAGGTACTGCACAGTGGGAGTAAAGGCAGCAGCCGTACAACCACAAACAACTCCCTCACTCAAAACACACAAAGATACGACACAATAAGACAATTCAAAGAATAAAATAAAACAATACATCAAGAAATAAAATGACATGTATATCAGTTATATAAACAACAAACAGCGAATGAATACATGCATGAATAAAGCAATGAATGGATACATTGATGGATGGATGGATGAATGGATATATAGATAGATGGATAATGGATCAATGGATGCACTGATGAATGAAATGTTCCTTAAACATGAATACAGATTGTATTTAAAATTTCTTTTTTGTCATACTAGGTGTGGAGATAATCTACGTTGTCATTGTGCTCGTTGTAATTTTGGTACTGGCACTGGGAGCCCTTGGTCTAACGTTTATAATAAGGTACATTCCTTATCTACACTTGCCCCTTGGTCTAACGTTTATAATAAGGTACATTCCTTATCTACACTTGCCCCTTGGTCTAACATTTATCATAAGGTACATTCCTTATATACACTTGCCCCTTGGTCTAACATTTATCATAAGGTACATTCCTTAACTATACTTGCCAATCCCATTATTAGGCATCATGATAAACAAAAGCAAATTAACCATCTATGGGAACTTTAATTCTTGGTATATATGTGCATATTATTTGTATTATTTGTATTAATGTGCAATATAAATAAATTCACTTGACCTGATCTGTGTTTTGCCTTCTGACAGGTGGCGAATCCAGCAGATCCAACTGGTGAAAGGGCCCAACAGGATCCTGCTGACGCTGGAAGATCTCACCTTTATCGACCCGCAGCTAAGCAACCAGGCAGGTCTCTCCCTCCCTCACATGCTGTATCATCACATCTGTGTGATGGGAATGTTGGAAGGATGACAATTCCAAACAGTTGCCAGGGTCAATATTACCCTTCAAAGGCAAAGTGCAGTAACTACATGAACATTGAAACTGACAAAAATGCCTTTAGCATTGTCATACTGCCCAGTCAAACATGTTGTAGGTTTAATATTGGTGATACTTGTATGTACTTTCTTAATAGGAAGAAGCACGAGATTGTCACAAGACAAAAGGAGGTGTTGAAGTCAATTTTCAGTCTAAACTCAATTTGACAAATTATCCTGTTACTGCCTTTTGGCTTTGTAGGGCAGAATAGACTATATAATGTGAAAAGTTTACTGTCGAATCTTACATTCTGGTAGAAAGAATTGCTTTTGTAGCCTGGTGGAAAGGACTCTATCACTCCATTTTGTGCAGAGTCTAACTACTCTCAGTAAACTTTACGGTAACTTCCTGGTGAGCAGGTACTTCTTGTGAACTTGGAAACTATTGGACCTGCCTTCAACTAACCACTACTGATTTTCCACACTGCCTTATTCCTTAACTTGAACATCATTGCTTTCAGTCCTCCCACTGTGCTGCAGAGCCCTCCCCCTCTTTGATGATTGGCTGCTAGTCACAGTGTTGACGTAGTACTGTAGTGAAATACAATATTAAGCAGAGGCTATTTTTGATAGAATATTCAAAAACTCTCACCCTTAAAGGTTAAATCACAATTCAAGACTCAGTCAACATCCTTTCCCTTGTTTTTTGACTTTGTGTGGATTTTAACTGGAACAACTTTGTCCCACCGTAGAAAATTACTTTAGAAGATCTCAGCGAGTCAAAGAGCGTTATTGAGGACAAGAGCACAAAGTCAGCTGAGCAGTTCAATTCTGTACACAGTGTTGGGTCAGTAACACATCAACAATCAAACGTGGCTGTGTATGAGGTATGTGGAACATCTTACTGTCACAAATATGCTTGCATAACTGCTTTTTTGCTTTAAGCCTGACAGCTTAGACATTTTTAGACACATAACTTTAGTTTATATTTAGTTGATTAATTATAATTATCGTCTATTTATTATTGCAGTGTTTTAGATAAATTGATACTGACTATTTCTAACCTGTAAATGTTGTGTCTATGGTTCTCTCTGAAATGTTTTTGTTATGGTTTTGAATTTCAATGCAAGTATTTTTGTTTATAACGTGGTGTTTTTAGTGATGTACATCGCTTTGGAGAAAAGCATCTGCTAAATACAATAAACCTAACCTTACCTTAACGTCTATTAGCTGAAAGATCAATCACATCTCTGTCTCCGTTGCAGGGCGACTGGGTATGGCTGAAGAAGTTCAGAAGCGGACAGTTTAAAGAAGTAAAACAGAGCACAACCAAGATCTTCACAAAAGTAAGTTCTGCCACTCTTTAATAGGAACTTATACATATGAGCAGCGATGGGCTAGCTGACATCAGAAGCTACAATCCAGAACCACATAGTTGTTCCAGCCATTCACTTAAATCAGCTGATTACACAGTCTTTTGCACAGTACTGTATATTATTAAATTCTTCATGGCAATGTGCTTTGTTTTTGTTTTTCAGATGAAGGACCTCAGGAACGAGAATGTCAACCCATTTCTGGGCTTTTTTATAGACTGTGACATGTTCGCCATGGTGACAGAGCACTGTTCTCGCGGTAGCCTCCATGACCTTTTAAGGAACGATGATGTGAAGCTGGACTGGATGTTCAAGTCTTCACTCCTGTTAGACCTAATAAAGGTTAGCTGGAGTGGGATTATTAAGGCCAACTTATAGTCCAGGTGATAAGTGGCCCTCAACAGAATATGATGTAAAAAAGACAACATTTGGGGCGTCCTGTGGCGCAGTGTGTAGAGCACCCGTACCGGTCTGGGCCATTTCCCAACCCTGCCCCTTCTCTCTCTACAAATCACTTCTTGTCACCATCTTCACTGTCCTATCACATTAAAGGCACAAAAAGCCCCCAAAAAAGAGGCAACGTTCCTGTCTGCAAGGGTGTTGCAGAGCTTTCACGAACATCAAAAAATTTGAAACGGTGCAGACTTTGTCAACTCTGACTGGATAGCAACTTAAAGTTCTGTGTTCTGGAGTGTTGCTTTGGTCATGTCAACATTTGTCTTGGCTTGGATGGGTTTGAAGACGTATTTGATTTTATAACATTTCTTTGTTGCCGGCGCAAAACTATGAAAGCCTCTTGTAGTGATATGACAACTTTATTTTTTTGTTGAGCGATGCTTGTCGACTGAATTATAACTTGGCCTTTAGGCAGATGATTTGGACATGATATAGGACATGAATATGTACAAACATATAGATGACATTCTTGTGTTCCCTCAGGGCATGAAGTACCTACATCACAGGGACTTTCCCCATGGGAGGCTAAAGTCTAAAAACTGTGTGGTTGATGGCCGCTTCGTCCTCAAGATCACCGACTACGGTCTGAATGAACTCTTAGACAACCAGAAAGCCACCAAAGAGATTCCCCCACCAGGAGGTACAATTCACACACGCACACACACACACACACACGCATACACACACGTACAAACACACACACACACACACATACACACACGCACATACACACACACACACAAACACACGGACGCACACACACACACACACACACAAACACACTCACACAGACACACACCAGGGGTGAAAATTAATGTTGCAAAATGTGAACCTTTACCAGCCACTGACAAATAAATGATAAAATTTACCGGCCACTCAAATCAATCATTATATTCTGTCCGAAATCTATCAGCCACTTATATATTTTACCAGCATTTGGCTGGTGCCAATTTCCATCCCTGACGCACATACACACAGTCTTGGGTGGAAATCAGTGGGATGGGTAAGTGTGATATTTTATATTTAATGTTATTTAATTGCTGTAGAGTTATTTTGGACGGCCCCAGAGATCCTGCGAGACCTCGAGCACTCACGGAGAGGAACGAACAAAGGAGACGTGTACAGCTTTGCCATCATCCTCCAGGAGGTTGTGGTCCGAGGGGCACCGTATTGCATGCTGGGATTACCTCCAGAGGGTAGGTCATTACATATCTGTCTATTCTTTGGTGTCTACTCTTTGACTTGTCCCAGGGGGGCCACTGCCCACCCCCCCTGTGGTCACCCCCCCTAAACATCTCGTGTTTTGAACCCATTAGAGATCATCCGTTAGGTCAGAAAGACAGGCCTTCCTTGCTGAGGAGGAACTGAAGAAGCTCAATATTGTAAAAACATTATAATTTGTTTGTGTTAAACAACAAAAGAACAAAAAAAGATTTCGAATGTGCCGACCCATCCTCTTGGACTGTACTTGTCACTGCTTGTCCACTACACTTGGACCTGAGTTGAACCAAAATATTTTTTGATAACTTCTCATGTTTTAAACCCATTAGAGATCATCCGTAAGGTCAGGAAGCCTCCGCCCATGTGCCGGCCCACGGTGGCCCCCGACCAGGCTCCGCTGGAGTGCATCCAGCTCATGAAGCAGTGCTGGAGCGAGCAGCCCGACCGCCGGCCCACCTTCAACGAAATCTTCGATCAGGTAAATGGTTCGCCTCGTGGTAATATTAAAACTCTTTTTAATTTCTCGAGACAAAAAAAATGGCTGAAAGTGATGACTTGAGTACTTTACAGTTGTTAGCTTTCAACAGGCGTGCTTTTGTTAGCAGGCATAGTTAGAGAATAGAAAAAGCACAAAAAAAAGACACTGAAGAAAGCCAATATGGCTGCTACATGTAGGTCTGATTTTTATTTATAGAATTTTGAAAAACCCATCCCTTTAAAGGTTAAAACACATAAATCAGACACAAACACTCCAATCTTTGTGCAGTTTAAGCTGATCAACAAGGGCAAGAAGACGAACATCATCGACTCCATGCTTCGCATGCTGGAGCAGTACTCGTCCAACCTGGAGGAGCTGATCAGGGAGCGGACGGAGGAGCTGGAGGTGGAGAAACAGAGGACGGAGAAGCTTCTCTCCGAGATGCTTCCACCGTGAGTCACCGTGAGCTTACCTCTCTCCCCCGGGCCTGCGCTAACACCACCTACCTCTCTCCCCCAGGGTCTGCGCTAACACCGCTTACCTCTCCCCCCAGGGCCTGCGCTAACATCGCTTACCTCTCCTCCGGGCCTACCCTAACACCGCTTACCTCTCTCCCCTGGGCCTGCCCTAACACCGCTTACCTCTCTCCCCCGGGCCTGCCCTAACACCGCTTACCTCTGTCCCCGAGGCCTGTGCTAACACCGCTTACCTCTCTTCCCCGAGGCCTACGCTAACACCGCTTGCCTCTCTTCCCCGGGCCTGCACTAAGATCTCTTACCTCTTCTCCCCGGGCTGCGCTAACCCCTGGATTAGACATACTCTCTAATCACTTTTGTGGAGCACTGAGGATTAGACACAGCCTGGTAAACCAGCCCCTCGTACTTCATTTCATTTTGTACAGAGGGTCTGGAAGTCTTGTATTATGAAACTAATTCTTCCTGGAGGTGTGGACTCTGCTGACGTTTAAAACAAGTGGCTTTGTCTTTACCCAATCGCTAACATGTGGTTGTGGCATATGCAATTAGCCTGCCTACGCACAACAATTCAAATGTAGCACACAAAGGCAACATGGCTCACGAACACTCCCTCTGTTTGCTGATTGGCGGGGCAAAATTCTACCTAATACAGCAGTGTCAATGAAAGCACTGCCAGGCTCGAGCAGCCCTCTGAACGAACAAATAAAATTGGTGGGTAACACTTGCTATGAAGCTTGTATTCATATGACTCTATAAACACATTCATTAAGCGTTATAATGCCTTCATAAAGCTTAATGGATGAAATTAGTATTTATGACTATTTATACATGCTGATGACCACTCGTAAGGCAGGTAAAGCTTTATAACCAAGAATGCACTGTGTCACTTTAAGTTGTAATAGGGCTTATGACATGGCATTATAATGTCTAAGGAGTACAGTCATGAGTATGTAAAAATGGTAATGAATACTTCACATACTTTATGAATGCATTATAAGCCTTTATGAACGTTTTTTTTAGTCCTGTGAATTCAAACTTCACAGAAAGTTTTACCAATTGGTGGGTTTTGCTTTAAGATATTTTTTTGTGTATTAAACATGTCCCCTCCTCTTCTCTTGCCCACACAACTAACAGACCAGCTTTTCACCTCTATTATATTTACTTTCCACTGTCTTAAAGAAGAATTGTGGCCAAAGATGGTACTGCAGTTATATTCGTATACTGATCAGTCCTTCTTCCTGCTCCATAGGCAAAAGGCAAAACAGAAATTCAAAAGATTAACAGAATTTGCTGGCTGTGAAAAATGTGAACATTCTGGCAGTACTGCCGTTTTGTAGTCAGTAAAATCAGTGTTTCGATAACACACGAAGCGTGATATTTGTTCGAAATAAACAGAGGAAAGTCTATTTTGGTGCGCCTGTTTACTCACTAGTTTTCCACATTCCTCTGACCTACCAGCACCTGAACCAGAGACTGCGTATGCATTTTTTTTTTTACCCGACTTCAACTGACATCTCTCTCTCCTTTAGTTCTGTGGCAGAGGCACTGAAGACGGGTGCAACTGTGGAGCCGGAGTACTTTGACCAGGTGACCATCTACTTCAGCGACATCGTGGGCTTCACCACCATCTCCTCTCTTAGTGACCCCATCGAAGTGGTGGACCTCCTAAACGACCTCTACACACTCTTTGACGCCGTGCTCAGTAATCATGATGTGTATAAGGTTAGTCTGCAAATAGGCTGCAGGAGTTTGATAGTTGACAGTTTTAAGTGGATTGTAGAGGACCATGTGGTCAGTTTTCCTAGTGTTAAATAAATGGATGTATGTTGCTTTTTAAGGCCGATTATGCCACCTAAGGTACCTACACACTGCCCCAATATAGAGCAACAAACTCGGGCAAACACCAACAGTTGGGCCAGTTGTGGACCATTGTTCTTGGTGGATGGTATGATAGCTAGCTAAAAAACATCACCTCTGTTAGGTACTGTCTGGGCATTGTGGAACTGTCGAACATTCTAAAGACTGCCCGTTGCCAAGTGCCAAAATGCTGATGTTTGTTGGTGTTCATTGGGGCAGTGTGAATAAGGCTTTAGAGTGGAGCAGGCTGGGCTGCATAGAGGAGCAGTATGTCAGAGCATATGACAAAGAATAAGAGAGTTGACCCCGTGTACCGTACCTTCCCGCCAGTATAACAACACAAGTTGTCTGTGCCAGTATAACAACACAAGTTGTCTGTGCCAGTATAACAACACAAGTTGTCTGTGCCAGTATAACAACACAAGTTGTCTGTGCCAGTATAACAACACAAGTTGCAACATAACTCCTGCAGGTGGAGACTATTGGAGATGCTTACATGGTGGCGTCGGGTCTGCCCAAGCGCAATGGCAACAAGCACGCGGCAGAGATTGCCAACATGTCCCTGAACATCCTTAGCTCAGTGGGCACCTTCAAGATGAGACACATGCCAGAGGTGCCCGTCAGGATACGCATTGGCATTCACTCAGGTGAGTATTCACATTCACTCAGGTGAGCCATTCACATTCACTCAGGTGAGCATCCGCATTCATTTAGGTAAACATCCACATTCACCCAGGTGAGCATCCACATTCACTCACGTGAGCCATTCACATTCACTCAGGTGAGTATTCACATTCACTCAGGTAAACATCCACATTCACCCAGGTGAGCATCCACATTTACTCAGGTGAGCCATCCGCATTCACTCAGGTAAACATCCACATTTACTCAGGTGAGCATACGCATTCACTCCGGTGAGTATCCACATCCACTCAGGTGAGCATTCACATGCGGCAAAGCGAATTTAGAAGTGCCGTTCACCCTGTTATGAGTTGATGAGCCACTGAAACGATTTTAGAAACATTATTTTAAGGTTGAAAAAAACTACTTAGTGTTGCTTTAAGTTGAACCAATGTAACATCCATGCAGTCGCTTGCCCTATTTATTTTAAAAGGTGGATCATATGTATGTATGAGTCATATTGGCTGTAAGAAAAAAAAACTTTTACTTAAGTGGATATTCTGTATGTCAGCCATTATCATACCACGTTAGAATGTATTTTTTTTATTTTACAGTTATTAGAATGGAATATCTTTGGCAGATTTTTGGTTGTTACATATAGTCACTTGGAGGTGGAAACCTAATATGTCCAAAGCAAATTTTGTGAAGACAAAATATGCATTTTTTATTAACTAAACATTGTGTTGTAAAAATTGTGTTGGTATTATATCCTAAAATATGTTCATGTGCTTGAATAGTAAATATTTCTTAAAGCCATAGACTGTTCCATGGGAACAAAAGACCCAAAATAGACGTAAAAGGGTGTCCTCTATTGACAGCAACAATATGTTTGTTTCTTCACCATGTACCTGATTTCCACATGCCCTTGATGAGGACTGAGGCAAGCGATGGGAGCTTAAGCTGTGTGTGTACTGCTGTGTGTTGTGTGTGCAGGGCCCTGTGTTGCCGGGGTGGTGGGTCTGACTATGCCTCGATACTGTCTCTTTGGAGACACCGTCAACACAGCCTCCCGCATGGAGTCCACAGGACTGCGTGAGCACTACTTGTCTCATTTGCTCTGTTCTGTGTCTGTTACGATCTGCCTGTACTCTACTGCGTAAACATGCCCAGCATGACAGGAAAACAACAATATGTTCATCTGATAGTGTGTATGTGCTAAATATGTCAGCGATGAATACTGGTTATGAGGTCTTGAAGTCATACTGATTTATCACATGTCAGTGATAATTAACTTGTCATTTTGTACAGCTGAGTATAGCAGCTGGGCAAACAAACGTCATATGCTTACATATGTTCACACCAGGAATAACAACTACTATGTTAACTACAGAGGCAGACATCCCGGGTTCAGAAAGTAAAAGTCCTGCCACATATTTGTTCCAGCCAATTAAATGAACCAGCTGATCTTAGGTAGAACAGATAATAAGTCAAATCAGCTGATCTTAGGTAGAACAGATAATTAGTGAAATCACCTGTGCTGAGAGCACAGACTGAGGGAACACATGGTAGCACTTTGACCTTCTCAATCCGGTTTGTCCGCCTTTACACTCTGGTTAACTATTGCAACATCTGTAAGAATCATTGCAACTTGACTGCATGGCGCCACACCCACACCAACACCACAACCACGTTACAACCATAACGACAACAGCAGGGCTTAGAGATACCATTTCAGATCACTTTCAGAGCTATTCAGTGAGCATTGCGGCCAATTGGGATCAAGTAGAATTTTCAGGATGTCATATTTTACTAGTTGTTAAACGCTCATGACGAAAATCATTCTTCAGCCTGCACACTTATGTAATTATAGTTGTTATGGACACATACCATGAACACTAATAACATGTGTATGTTTATTTACGTCTATTATTAACTGTTGTCATTAATTCTCATTCGGTTTTTGTAATGCTAAGTTGATATTTTTTTGCGATGGAGATATTGCTAAAACAAAATGGCACTTAATGACAGCAGTGATAAACATGAATGAAGTGTTACTAATGTTTATAATATGCATCATGTCACATTTATAAAGGGCTCACGTCACCCTTATGTGGACAACAGTAGTTGTTGCTTTGTAATAGTAATATCTCTTTGTGTGAACAGCCATTACTCCTTTTATTTGCTTCATACTGTCTCTATGTCCATTTGAATGAACATATTTTTTCTTTTCTTTCTTAATCCTGTAAGCATGTTAAAATCTGACAAATGCAAAGTGCAATATAAATAAAATATATCATAATTATTATTATTATGTTTAGCTTACAGAATCCATGTGAACATGAGCACTGTGCAAATCCTGCGCTCCCTGAATGAGGGCTATAAAATTGACGTCAGGGGGAAGACAGAGCTGAAGGTGCCTATGGTTTTATTTTTTTGCTCTGAATCATTTCTCTGGGTTTGGTTGAACTGGGGAACATATGTAAACGTTTTTTCTCCTCCACAGGGAAAAGGTATTGAAGAGACGTACTGGCTTGTGGGGCAATCTAGTTTCACGAAGCCTTTGCCAAAGCCACCCGAGATCAAACCAGGGTAAGAGAATATTCTTTATGTTTTACATACTCATAATGACACTCTTGTGATAAACGTCTTACACAGCGGTACTATTTATAGCTAGAACTTTATCTGGCATGTAAAGAATTTATGATCAGTGTCTGTGACAAGCACTAGATAAATAATGTACTTACTTATTGTTTATAACACAGAACTGTAACAGCGCTTTACTGTTCAAATGTAGAGAATGAAATGCATTTCTAGTACTATTTCTAAAACTCCTACTGTCCAGAGTGTTTAAACTGAAAATCATACCTTTTTTAAAGCATTATGATTAAACCTGTCTGTCAGTGTGTCGTGTAACTCTGTTTATAAAATGCGCTGCATGCTGCCTCACCACCTCCGCCTTAGGGAAGATAATCATGGTCTGCACCCTGAGGACATTGCTGCATACAAGAGACGGAAAGCAGAAAAGAGGCTAGCAGAGTCTCAAAGTCAAAAGCAAGGAGGTAGAACCTAGCATGTGGCCTGCTGTGAAGTGTTAGCTGGTGGTAGCAGTCCTGGGATATGGGGGCCAACGTAGCTTTCTGTGCCTTCGTGCTTTTTGTGTGTGTGGATTTGGTTTGTGGTCTGTCGTTGCTTTTCTATCTTTGTTTGTTAGTCAAACTATAATAAGTGCATATGATTTATTTAGAGTACAACTTTTGTTTTGTCATGTCCTAATTTTGGGTTTGAAGTTAACTGGGTTTGAAGTGTCTTTCCCATATGTTAAAGTCATACAGTAAGCCAACTTATAGCTATAGTAGGTCATTACTGTGAGTAACTGAGGATCCACAGAATCTCCTGTCCACAGACCGTTCTCAAAAACACATTTCCAACTTGGTATCTTGCAGAGACAACTGGCAAGACATGGTGACGGAGGAGATTAAGACCTTATTCCGCAAGGCCAACAGGCTGGTGGACAAGCCCAAGGCCTGAGAATGTGAGGAGGAAAAAACGAGAAGAAAAGCTTGAGACGGAACGAAAGATGAGCAGAACTGGCTAAAAGAGTGTGTGACGGTCAGACACGACACCAACACCCAGCTCCAGGGGTGCCAGCGGGGTGAGGGGTGTGGGGTGATGATGTGTGGGGAGGGGGGGTGGTACTTAGGACATTTCTAAGGGAATGACATAGGGACCTTTGAGGACATTTCCTAAACTGTGATTAACAATTCAGGGGCACAAATTTGTATTCCTTCATTCTTTACCCAACATTTTTTAACGACGCCCCCTGCTTGGCCTATACTGGATTGGGAGATGACAGGAACCTGTAAGGCAAACAGACCTGCGAGAGAACAGCACGCATAAATCCCCACCTGATCAGCCAGGCTTACATGGGGCGCTCTAATAGGATCGGCCAGGCGTCTGGCTAATCTCCCTCTGGCCAGCACAGCTGAAAGGGAGAGCGCTAATGAAATGAAAGTTGTCTTGCAGGTCACTGGGGGCAAAAGGGTACACGGACCGGCCGACCGCCTGACTGACCGCTGGCCTCTTTACTGACCACTGCAAGCTGCTACTTCTTGGCCACCACGTGGCTTAGCATATTATATAGGTCAGGGGTCTCCAATCTTTTTGGGACTGAGGGCTACCCGACAGATGAGTATCTACATAAAAGGCTACTTGATTAAAATAATCTTCTTAACATAAGTGAAAGTCTTAACAACCCCTTTAAAATAACACTGTGGTTATTTGTTCTTAATTAAGGCAAGGCAATAGGCAAGTAAACTGGTATTTAAACATAAACAATAAAACATAAAAACTCAAACTCAAAAGAACATCCATTGTGGGGTCCTCACAAGCTCCTGGTGGGGTACCTGTTGCCCGCGTGCACCGTGTTGGGGACCACTGATAGAGTGCAACACTACAAGGGCCCAATTTGGAGGCCTCTGACACACATCTTTTTTTTGCTTTCATATCGTGGAGTGTCTTTACCTCCGTTTCAGTTTCTGACCCTTTACTGTTATGTTGGCCATTTTAAGGGACAGGGAGGGAGATCTGTTCTCTAAACGGCTTATAAAAATGCATTTGAGCTTATTGTTAGAGCCTGGAATGAATAGCTTCAGAAACCCTATGATGTCTGGCCAGGGGCGCCCCTAAGGGGTGGTTGATCAGGATGATTCAGGGACCCAGAGCTTCACAGGGGCCCACAGAAGACTATGATATGATTGGGGTGGGGGCCCACAGAGGACTATGATATGGTTGGGGTGGGGGCTTATAGAGGACTATGACATGGTTGGGGTGGGGGCTTATAGAGGACTATGATATGATTGGGGTGGGGGCCCACAGAGGACTATGATATGGTTGGGGTGGGGGCTTATAGAGGACTATGACATGGTTGGGGTGGGGGCCCACAGAGGACTATGATATGGTTGGGGTGGGGGCCCACAGAGGACTATGATATGGTTGGGGTGGGGGCCCACAGAGGACTATGATATGGTTGGGGTGGGGGCTTATAGAGGACTATGATATGGTTGGGGTGGGGGCCCACAGAGGACTATGATATGGTTGGGGTGGGGGCAACAGAGGACTATGATATGGTTGGGGTGGGGGCTTATAGAGGACTATGATATGGTTGGGGTGGGGGCTTATAGAGGACTATGGTATGGTTGGGGTGGGGGCTTATAGAGGACTATGGTATGGTTGGGGTGGGGGCTTATAGAGGACTATGATATGGTTGGGGTGGGGGCTTATAGAGGACTATGATATGGTTGGGGTGGGGGCCCATAGAGGACTATGATATGGTTGGGGTGGGGGCCCATAGAGGACTATGATATGGTTGGGGTGGGGGCCCACAGAGGACTATGGTATGGTTGGGGTGGGGGCCTTTCAGGGGGCCCACAGTTTCTAGCAGCGCCCATGTGTCTGGCTAGGGTTGACAAGAATTTCTTGCTGTAGTGCTTTTTCATGCACAAACTTGATAAAAAAAAATGCAATTTTTAATAAACACAAAAATATATCAAACACACCTGCATAGTGTCCATAAAAAAACATGCAGAGAGACTGAATTGTAAAGTTAGAAACTGGTATAGACAACACATTTTTCCAATATGCATATATGACTGATTGATGCACAGTCTAGGGTCAACAAAAAGTATCAATGCCTTACATTAGTTACTCATAGATGAGACTTGCTCTCTTGTTCTGTTAAGTCGGGTATAAAGAGAGTAATGTTTGACTGATAACTAATGACACTCAGATTTGTTAGGGCCATGCCCGCATATAAAATTCTTCTCTGTTCTTCTCTGTTGCACTTGAAGGCACCTCAGTGGGGCCCTCTGTACATATACTGTATTTATTTTTCAGCCCAAACAAGGTTGTATATTATTGCTCAAGAGCGTAAATATAATGATGGTATATATGTGGTAGGTATATTTATTTTGAATGTACAGTAATCAACAGATAAGTGTATGATGTGTTGTAGTCTTTTCAAAAATTACATGATGGCTGTCAAAAACATTTAATTGCAGAAAAACATGATGAAAAATAAAACCATTTATTTAATCACCTTTTCTTGTCTCTTTATATGGAATAAGATTACTGAGCTGGCTCATGGATATCAGAAGAAATCATATGTGTAGTTAATAGTTAATAGCTAATTAGCATCAGCATTATTTTCATGTAGACTTTGGTTAAGAAAAAGATGCAGATTTGGGTGTGTTACAGTGATTGTTTTATGGTGCAGTGCTTTTTGTCACCAGCAGGTGACACTACAACCACCCATGTTCCTTTTGGTGGGGATTTGAAGGCATTATCAACACTATCAATCAGTAGATTAGTAGCAGGCATTACTTAAAAGGAGGTGGCCCTGCACCTGCCATCAAAGAAGTTTCTAGACGGAACCATGCGATTTAAAGGCCCTTCCCAACACCTTATTTTGGGTTTACCAAATTATCTGTGTTTGGTGCAATGTGTTTTGCTGTATGTGTTTCTTTTCATGTCTTACCCACCCAACAGCACTTTTTTATCGGTCCAGACTTGCCCCAGTTTGAACCCAAACACAGCTGCGATGAATCATTGCACATTGCCTTCCTAGTAACCGAGGTTTAGAGAACTGACAGGCCCACTGGCCCGGTGCACCATGGAAACCCTGTACTCCAGCTGCAGTTTCAAGCAGCCACACCCAGTCCTAAGAGATCACTCCCTGTGTGTGTGTGGCGATGGGAGCTGCTGTCTCCATTTAGATAAAACATAGTTATGCACTGCAAAAAATGTTGAGGCAACTTGCAGGGTGGATGTTTTTATGTTGGTTAAACTTACATGCCTTGCAAGTTTACTTACTATTTTACCTGTATTATTTTTTCAAGTGCCTTGTACAGTAACTCTACTCTACTCTACGTGGCAGTTGAGAAAATAGTACAGGTAAAATAGTGCAATTACAACTATGACACATTACCTATGCACATTTCCTTCATTTTTTAAAGTCGGTTCTAAGCTGCACTTTCTACAGTATGCTACACAAAGCTTGGGAAGCCCTAAGGGTGATACAGTAGCTACAGGCCCCTGAGGGTGTGAAAGAACTCACTCTGCCTCTCTCTCACAAAACACTGAACTATGCACCCTCACAGGTACAGGTAGATGGCAGTGCAGATTGCAGACTGATAAAAATCTAGGTGCTCTAGGTACTTTGGTAGACATAATAAATGTCAACTAGTAACAAATGTTTTAAAAATTATAAGGATCATTTTGAATTTCAACTTTTCTGTTTTTGTTTGTTTTTTTCTCTTTTCTTTTTGTGGGAATAAAAGAAGTATTTTTTTCCATATCAGCACCACATTGGGGTACATTACAGCATTATATCTTTAGTGTCTGTTTTCGAGATATAACTAGGCATAAAATCAAGTAATCCCATTTTTTTAATTGTTTATTGTAAAAATGACATACAAACTTGCATAGATGCACCATTCCATCAAAGTCATTGTGGTAAAGTCAAAGGCATCATAGTGTGTCATCAGATTCAGTCACAGTAGTCTTTGTCTGTGGAGCATTTCAATAGTGTGATGTTTCTAGTGCAGAGAGAGTAGGACATTATCAGTGCAGACAGACAGGCAAACAATGACAAACGTGCTGGAATGAGTTTGACTGAAATGGGGGCAGGTGTTGGAAACTTGGAGTGTGGATCTCATAAGTTTGCAAAATGTGCGAAAATCTCTGTCTTTAAACATTAAAGATAATGTAAGAAGGCACAACTCGATGGCACAAACTTTTTGGTTGCTATGAAAAATGACAAATTCAGCAAGCAGAGAGAGGAGTCTACATGCTATGCTGCTGCCGGGGAATCACACTGGAAGCAAACAGAAGAGACCATACTTAATATAAGCATACTGTCTTGGGTTTCACTCTGCAACACAAAGGGACAGATGGGAGTACGTCAGATGAAAAACGTCAAAAACAATAAAATGTCAGTTCAAGAGTTGATTTTCATATATGGGGGGGAGAGATTGAGCATAATGCCACAAATATCCTAAGGGGTCTATCGGATGTCAGAATGCTTTCACAGATCAAAAGGCCGTATAGCTTGAGAGTCCACAGATGTGTCTACTGGAATGAGCTGAGGTAAAAGGCATACCCGATACAGCAGAGGTGGGTAACTCTGGCCTGAAAGAGTCCTACCGTGTATTATTTCTACCTGTGCACATTACACAGGTGATTTCACTCATTAGATTATCTACCTGCAGGAAGAGTTGCACTTATCAGGATCTACTGGTTTTGGAAATATGCGGTTGGAAGAAATATGCGGTATGGTGTTTTCACTCTCTGACGCCAGATTAGCTACCTCTGTGAAAAAGTGAGTTTAACATTTTCAAAATACTTTTACAAACACTTGGACACTGTTTTTGTTCATTTCATCACAATTCATCACAATTCATCACGCATTTTGTCCCCTTTAGGCCGCACTAGTCGGCCGATGAAGAGGATGGAGTTGGTCTTGTTGTCCTTCACCACGAAGACGAAGGG
The DNA here is from genome assembly GCA_027475355.1 of Coilia nasus. Lineage (NCBI taxonomy): Eukaryota > Metazoa > Chordata > Actinopteri > Clupeiformes > Engraulidae > Coilia > Coilia nasus. Next base: position 23,746,602 of record CM050215.1, read on the forward strand.
GTGGTCGGCGTAGAAGAGCTTGGGGTTCCTCAGCTTCTCGCTACCGAAGACGCTGGGGTCGAAGGGGTTGCCCTCTGTGTCCCACTCCAGGGATGAGGCGTGGAAGACGTTGGACAGGTAGAGGTCTTTCTTGCCGGAGATGTTGGACAGGTCAGCTTTGCTCTTGTCCACAGCCTCAGTCAAGCCCAGTTCACCAAGATGTTTCTGAAAAAAAAAAAAGAATTTTCCATTGATTTGAACAAAAGCAAATGTTCACACTTACTCACATATATAGTCTTCTCACTTAATTTCTAACTCACCTATACAAACAACATTTATCTACCTCTAAAGCAAGTTGTGTTTGTGTCTGTGTGTGTCCTCTCCATAAAATCCTGTGGGAACGGACTATGCACTGGTCAAAAAAACAGACAGAACTGGTTTCTTACCTGAAGGTTGTGGCTGACCTCCATGTTGACTTTAGGCAGAGAGATGGCGACGGCCTTCTCCTCCATCTTGCCCACCCAGGCGTCCAGCTGCTTGCGTGTCAGTAGCTTCTCCACCCTGTCCAGAGGCTCCACATGGTATGGCATGACGAAGATCATGCTGGACTTCTTATGGGCCAGGGGCATGCCCAGCACAAACAGCTTGTTCTCGGTGTCTTCGTAGAAGTCGTACAGACCTGTGGTGGAGCGAAACGCACCGTGCATTTAATGAAAATCTAAATCATGAGCATCATGAGATGCACAAGTCCACCAATGGAGGGGAGGAAAAATGCATGAATGCACCAATGGGGACAGGGGAAATGCACGAGTCCACCAATGGGGGCAGGGGAAGTGCACACATGCACCAATGGGGAGAGGGGAAATGCACAAGTCCACCAATGGCCATGAGCTCTCAAAAAAGTTCAAGGGAAGGATGAGGGTGAGAGACTTACCAGTGCGGTGCATCATGGGAACGGAAACTGTGAACGAGCGGGTCACCAAGAAGCCACGGTTGTCAACCATCTGGTGATGGAACTTCTCATTCCAGTGAGCTGTTGTGAAACGAGAGGAGCTTGTTCTTTATATAACATATTTTTAAAGTCATAATAGTGCCTTTTTAAAATCCGCAATTCTACAATCATTGTAGATAGTTGAAATAATAGCATGGTAGAAAATGTTGCAACTCACGCTTAAAGAACATGGCGTTTATCAGCATGGCTCCATCGGTGTTTTGCACGTCTTTGGTGACCTCGGGCAGTTTGCCACCGGTGGACTTGGAGGCCCACTCGTTGATGGCGTTGACGGCGCTACGCTTGTCGCGGAAGTTGATCTTGGAGTGGTCGAGGTTGTAGTGCTTCTTGCTGCTCTTGACAAAGTCGTCGGCGAAGGTGACGGAGCTGGGGCCGTACAGGCGGTTGCTGACCTTCCAGGTGACGTTGCGCTTGGCGGGGTCACTCACCTCGGTCATGAGCTCCGCGAGGCCGCTGTGGAGGTGCTCGTCCTTCAGCTGGCTGGCGCTCAACACGCTCTTGGCCTGCGAGGCGGTGGAGGACCTCCCCCCCAGAGCCACCATGCCCAGCGAGGAGGCCACCACCACGGGAGAGATAAGGATGTTCTCCAGGTCCTTCTCCTTGGCCATGTTGTGGTACAGGTTGAAGGCCAGGTTGGCGCTGTTGTCGGCCATGGTGGTGGCGTGGCTGCTGAGTTTGGCGTCCTCGCCCGAGACGGCCAGCGCCAGCAGGAGCAGGGCTACAGCATTCGTCAGCCACATTCTGTCTGAGCACGTGAGCAGCAGTGAACGTCTGGAAAAGGGCAGAATGAAAAACAGCAAAATAAAAAAAAATTAAAAATTAAACCAGGGAGACAAAGAACATCCTCAAAACATTAACATCTTTAATATACACTGTAAAAAGTGAAGTACAGAACTGATTAAAAAAAAATTCAAGTTAACATGCTGCACAGATCTTTTAACATTGGTTTAACTTGCCATTATGAACACTGATGTCATTGTTGAGTTAAACCAGTGTAAAAAAAAACATGCAGCACATTGCCTTCATTTATATTAGCAACACTTTTTACAGTGTAACCTTTCAACATGAAACCAACAGATATGCCCAGTCAGTTGCAGTGGTCCTTAACTGATTGTGATTGGCCCAAAGTCAGTTGTAGTGGTCCTTAAGTGATTGTGATTGGCCCAAAGTCAGTTGCAGTGGTCCTTAGGTGATTGTGATTGGCTGTCCCTGTGATCATGTCTGTGCATGAGTGCAGTTAGCTCTAGCCCCGCCCACATGGTTGCCACATCAGCAACAGCATCTTCCTGGGAGTGGAGTGCGAGGGGGGCTGGTGTAGACCAGGGGACTATTTGATCTCCTGACTTAACCAGTTTAAGCTCAGATGAACTACATGCTCTTTAGAGACATGCTTTCCTCTCTGCTGTCTGCAAACTGCAATTCGTCAGAGCGTGAGAGGCAAACAGCAGAGAAGTGGTTACTAGTTTAATTATGTAAGAGTGCTTTTGAAAAATAAACAAACAAAAAACAAAACAACAACAATAATGACAACAACAATAACAGTAAAACAAAGTAAAGCAAATGACATGGACAGACGATGTCTAGTATTTTACATCTGACAAAACAACAGCAGGTAGCGTTGCCTGGGGTTACAGGGTGTGATGTGGTGACAGCGGCCCTGGGACATTATCAGTGAGTCATCTTGGAAAGTGTTCGCGCACCAGCATAGTCATCACACAGACTACGCCACATATTATTCAGTCTTTTTTCCATGGCTATATAATATCTTTAGATACCTTGACAGGTTTTCATAGTGATGTCAACGAGTGCGATTTTCATTCTGAAAGAAAAGAGGTGTATGGGTAATCTACACAAAAAGTATTGCAGAGTAGTTAAAATCCACTGAATTGTTTTTTTTTTTCCACCGCGAGATCCCTCTTCCCATGCAGTAGACCATGATTTAATCTGGCCCAGGATGCCACATGGGCACATGCACTCAGACAGAAACACGTAGACAGTTCCTATTGGTTAAAGATAGTTCTAACAAACTTTTTGGCCAATCAGCTTTGCCAGAGTGGAGCAGCATCCATGTTCTACATGAGAAGATCTCATGAAAGGGAAAAAATAGACAGACCCTCCCTACCTTTTTCCTCATCAAGTCTCCCTTGTAGGAGTACATATATAAGTATAACCATCTATTTCTAATAAATTGGCAAAAAAAAAACTTTTGCTTTCTAGGTTGTCTGAGTCAAAATGAAAGGTGCTTTGTGAGGTAAAAAATATGCATGAGAAGAAGGAAAATGGTGCAGTGCACCGTTATAAATCTTTCTGCGACACACTGTGCTGTATCTAAGATCTTCATAGCTTCTTACAGCTCATGAGACAACACACCCTACATATGTCTACCGTGACTCAGAGAAAAATGAATCATTCAGAGAGCATGTGGTTAATGCTTTGCAGACATAATACTGCATGACACTGCAAAGCACACATGCAAATGTTAATAACAATCACCAATCTGTTACACATAAAGACAAGTGTCCCTTCAACACTGACCATATCCTCCTCATACTACCAGAAAGAATACCTTATTTACAGCAGAGGATAAAATAAAATACTCCCCACAAACAGGAAAAGAAGGAAAGCATACTCTGGCTCCTGCTGTCCTACCTTGCAAACAAACACACGGCACGTTCCACCAACACAGGTCCCCTCTCGTCTTATCAGGGAAATGCAGATGTGGAGCAGTGGAGCAGCCTGCAGACCTATATACAGACAAAAAGAAACTTCTGGAAGTTGGGCAGAGGGCTATGCAAATAAGGCCCATTCAGCATTCCTATGGAGGCTGGGAGGGAGAGAGAGAGAGAGACCTCCCCCTTGGATCAAGTGACCCCAGACAGACAGTCCACTTCCTCTGCAGGGTCCTAGAGACCCTTAGAGCTGCCTAGTGTACTTAGTGCTCAGAGTAACATTTCTCTTTTAAAGTCCACAAGCTGAGAAATGAGAAATCAGTGCAGAAGTCTGCATTCCAAGAACTACTTTTGTAGTAGCTAGTCGCTACCATTCTCTCTCTTTCTTTCAGTGCACAGCTTGTCCCAGCTGTTACCAGGATGCAAAGTTTGTAAAGTGTTGCATGAGTGCTCCACTAACATTTAACTAAATGGGAGAGACAGTATCTAAAAAATAACAATACTTGGAGGCTAATCACATTTCTTACTGATTTCTTACAACCCTTGTGCTATGCAGTTATTAAAAGCACTGATTTGTTTCAGTTTCCTTCCTGCGCTTGTCTTGGTAGCCCTGTTAGAGCTCTTTCCCCTTCTCCTCCCCTCCCCCACCCTTTGCCACGTCTCAGCCTAAACCCATGATTGCTGCCTTGTTCTGGGGGTGGATGAGGGGTTGCGGAACCCTAGCTATAAACTATTCATGGGCCTAGGCCATTGACTGAACCCTAACCCTAGACGGACAAAACGGGCCTATTTACAGTCAATGGCCTAGGCCTACTCTCTGTGAGCTGTGCTGTTTACTTTAGGCCAACTTGTGACATTTTTGTTTTGTTTGTTGCTTTTTTAGTTCGTTATTAGTGGTAGCACTTCATTTTTACAGTATATCTGTAATAATTGTGATTGATAGATTGATAGCCTAGTCTAGTCTAACAATAATTTTTATTTGGATACATGAAAAAATGCAGATTACTGTCATCTGTTTTTCTGTCAGCATCAGGTGGGACAGTAGCAGCACATTTTAGAGCTACAAAAATCAAACCATGTAGTAGCCTATATTGCGCTTTTATAATTTTGTTTCATGATCATGTTCTTAAAACGCAAATGCAGTAAGACTTTCCCCTTTTGCTTTACGACCAAACTACGCCTCCAGCAGCTAAGGACAGAAGCAGCCATCTGTGAAAAGCAGTTGCCCTGGGCTTGGGGCTTTAACAAACACAAGTGTTGGGGCGGCAAAACCCAAAAAACACAACCCCCGCACCTACACCTCTGTTCCCAAGCATCCCCATTAGAAACAAGCCCCAGGGAGTGTTTGTCATTCCACACTGAGCAAACACTGAAATTCCTCAACAACTACATAAAGCTGTCACATGGGCTACAAAAAAGAGAAGTGAATAAATACTTGAGGGTACTGAAATGCATTTCAATATCTTTGAAAGAGAAGAGTTATTAACTTGCATGTAACCTTTCAAGGTGTTTCATCAGCTCAATGCACTCTGTGATTTTTCAGCATGAGGGAAGGGGTGGGGGTTAATGCAGTGTTGAACGAGCGCCTGGGAAAAGGGGGTTTGGAGGCCTGCAGGACATGTGGCATTCTTGTTGACCTGCCTTCACATGCCCTTCCTGTATATTCACGAATGCCACCTCAGTTGTTAGACCAGGCCAATAATGTAGCCCTAGAGCTGTAGCTTTTGCTTCCTGTAGTCCTTTTAAATCTGGCCGTTGCAAATTTAGCCATGTTTCTCTCTTATGGGCAGCTTGCTTCCATAAAAGCTTTTTAAACATTCATATTAACAAGCATAACATTAGTCAGCGGGTCTTTTAGTAGAAAGTCTTACATGAATGCACAAAACACTGACAATGTGCTTGTGCATTTCACACAGTGAATCTTGGATGCACCATGAGCTCTTTGGTGACTAAAACATATGAGATTGCAATCTTCTAAGCCCTGTTGCAGTAATGTCAGCAACATCAAAAGCTCACAACTCAGCAAAATGTATTTTATTTACATATTGCCAACCATATGTTAGCAAATAACATTCAGTGATTTGTATAGTACTGACTTATTTTTCTGCTAAAATGTTTAAAAATGACTCATGTAAATGCGATTGCACCAGATCATCGTAAACACCCATGTAAGCATTTGCATGAAAGCAGATCAACAGTCTGTTTCTTGTTGATACAGACCATGGACCTTTGCTAAACAGTACATTTCCTGTTTACATAAAAGCTCTGCATTTGTCTGTCTTCTCATTAATCCACTGCATGTGAGCCACACAACCAAGCCGTGAGAGTACACGCAACATTCCTCTCCCGATCAGGGCTTTTCTGCCTGCTGTCCTCCCTGAGTGTTCTCTGTGGCTCTGTGGGAGGGAGGAAAATGGGCCCGTTACCTCGCCGGGGGAAGAGCTGCCAAGTTCTATGGGTGATGTAACAGCAGAGAGAAGTTTCAGGCACTGATGTAACTTTTGTCAGGATTACAACTTTTGTCAGGATTCATAAATCTGTTCCTTCTTACAGTAAATAACTCGTTATTTCCCTTTCTAAAGAAACAGACACAAAACATTTTATATTATAATAGTATATCTTCATTATAAATTCTACTGTTATAGCAATGTAGTCAAAGCTAGGCATACAGTATATAACATGGCAGCTTTTGACCAGCATTAAGATACATTTCTTGCACTTTCGTTACTTGCACTGATAATCAAAATCAGAATTATCAAAATCAAAATGAGTTTTATTGGCCAAGTACATGTACATGCAAAAGGAATTTAACTACAACAGATGTTGACTCTCTGGTATACATTCAGCATATAGACATGTAGTGATCAACAAAAGTGATCAGACAAAAGTGATATATAAGTGATACATAAGACTTACTAAGTCATGTTTTAATGATTAAATAATAACTTACACAATGTCTACAATCTGTATCCCTGAGAAACAACAGGTAGCTTACCAGTGGCCTGTTCATAAGCCTCAGTCTAGACTTCTGTCTTGAGTTGGTAGCAGAGCATGAAAGTGTGCTGAGGAAGCCCCCTAGTGGTACTGTATATTAATTACAAATACGTAGGCTACACCCACAGCATATGTATTCATTCAATCTCTCTTTAGTTCAAATATGGAAGTGCTAAATTAGCATGCTAAATGGAACTACTGTAATGCCACAGCAGTTATACATATTGTTGTAAGATACAACAACAATTACAATTTCGACAATGTATCAGAGTATCAGAGTTTCAGAGAAGAGTCTCACCTCTGGAGTATCAGAGAAGAGTTTGTCCCCTCTACTCAGCTGGACTGCAGCTCATTGGGGGAGCTTGACAGCAGGCTGTGTGGAGAGCACTGGAGTCATCAGAGGCCAGGCCACGCCTTGGATAACATTTGCAGGAAATACTGTAAACAACTGCCTCAGGAAATGTACTAGCATCTCCACAGACCCCACACACTCACGCCTCAGTCTAATTCAGGGGTCTCAAACTCCAACTCTTTTCTATGACTAAGAGCGATTTCAGCATAAATAATAGCTATTTAATCGCATATTTAATTATTTATCTATTTATTATCTATTTAACTATTTATTACACATTATGCATGTGACATTACTTATTTCAGTTATTTGTATTTAGAAATTACTCCTCACATAAAGAATGCAGTCATAGAAACAAAAGAATTAGAAAGGCCGTGTGAAGATATAAGACACACATATAATGCTATGTACTGTATGTAAAACCAGCATCAGGGCATCATCTTGCAGTTGGACTGTTTAACTCACTACCACTTCCCATTGGGAGTGTCGGGTCAGGGAGGAGAATTAATAATGGAGTAAACCTGCCATGTTAAAGTATTAACGTCCTGGTGTACAGGGAGATTGTGCCGGGGATGGTTTGCAAAACATTGACTCCGAGCTGTCCTTCACACAGACAGGCTGTCTTGCAATCGGAACCCTGTAAATATCTGTTAGTCGCTCTGGATAAGAGCACCAGCTAAGTGTAATGTAATACCTGTCTGATTTGTGTGCTCATTACGATCAGCCAGTTAAGACAACGGTTGACTCAAATCTGTGGGCATAACTTTTATTATAATAATAATAATTTTTATTTTTGGAAGCCAGGATCTCCACCTCTGTTAATGCAGTCCATCACTCTAATCAAAACAGCAGTGTTTGTTTGTGCTCCACATGCGCTTAGCTACCTCCTCTCCCCCATGCTCTGCTGACTGACATTTCTTAAGCTGTGTAGTTGGGGATTAATGAGACAGTTGGGTGCTGAGGCAGAGACTCTGTTTACTCCAGACAGGGGGTCCCCTTCATCCCAGTCAGCACTGAAATGTCACAGGAAGGATAAGAGCTCATCTGAAACCACAGCCCACAAACCAGTCCGCTTACCTCTGCTGGAGGCTGCACATTAGAGCGCCCTTTGAATGCAGGAACAACTCTGACATTTGCAGAGCTATGCTTTTACGCCGTGTTGCAATGGTACAAAAAAGATCTAATAAGAATAAAATAAAGCTGGGACGATAGACGTGTCTGTTGTTGCAATTCACAGAAAAATTATTCATGTCCAGTCAGTAGCCAAAATTGAGTGGTGGTTCCAACAGAACAATTGCCTGCAATAAAACACTCCACACAACAGATTTTAAATTAAAAATCACTCTTTGGTGCATTACACGTAGTAGGCTCTTAACATAAAAAAATAATTAACATTTATAACAGCAAACAACACAGCCTACAAAATATAGCATACACTAAGACTGCATAAAAACAGGGTACTCTGACTCCACTGGATCACTCAGTCTTTCGTGACAGTGTAGCTGACTTACCACGCTTAAAATGACATCAGATTTACATCAGATATTTTTCCCCACCAAGTAACATTAAGAAAACCAATTACATCCCCATCTCTGAGATGGTCTTTAGAAAACAACATGCTGGATTTAGTCAAAGTTTCAAGAATTGTCAAGGCATCATTGCTGTCTGTTTTGCCTTCACCTAAAGCACCTAAAATCTGCTTTCTCGATTTGAGCAATCTCTGAATGACCACAACTCTTCATTAATAATAAGTAAATCTGATGCCAAAATCAGAAGAGTCTTGGAGCTTGACTGAACTAAAAAAATGTAGTCCAGTTTTTCCCTGGACAAAGAAACCTTCTATGCTCTGTGCCCTGGTTTTCAGGAATACCTATGGTGGCCACTAGGTGGCACCAACACAACATGCTATTACAATGCAACACAGGCTATCTGTTCTGTGTTCCTAATAATAAGAGTGAAAACATGTAGCAACTACAAGCTACAAAGTTCACAGTGAATATGTTTCATACGCTACACTTTCTTGAGATATTGCGCAACCCTAGACCTCTTAGTCATGTTTTGCTGGGCAACCAAGCTTACAGTAAGAGCACCAAGGTAAAACAGACATTTCATATAGGCCTAATAAATGATTTAGTAAGTTCAGTCAAGATGAAATCAGCCTAAACCTAAAAGAACAGATAACTTCCCCTCCTTTTCAAGCAAACTAAACGTATTGTGAGGAATTCTGTTCAAAAACACTATTAAATAGGTTTACATTTTACTTAAGTTTGACACTACACCATGCATGTATGTATGACATGGATGACATATATTAAGCACTAATGAAACCTTAACGTTCACAATGATATTAGGCTATGTATAGGCCTACATATATTATAACAGACGTAGGCTGCCTTCCCAAACATCTGTTTCCGCGAGAACAAAAGCAACAACAGCACGCGACCACGGCCTACGGCGTGCCAGGAACACTCTTTATCCCTCTCCCCCGCCATTGGTTGCTGGGTCAGGACTGACTCCGCCCAATACTAACTGGACGATGCAAAGTGAGATGTCTCTTCTCGGTGTTGCCGACAGTGTTGTAGCCGCCTAGTGTGTGAGCAGGAACGCACTCACTCTTAGCCGCTGGTATTGTTACCTATACTAGTCGTCACAACGAAAGGTGAAGTCTTCAGAGTTTTTTGCGTAAAAACTCGTTACTGTTTTCTGACGTCTGCCAAAGATGAGATACATTCCTTAGTTTGGGCTATTACTATTTCTACTGTGACATGGTATTTTTGTAGCCGGTCCAGACTACTTCCACAGAAAATATTTGCCCGGCTTACTTGTTCAGACAGTTGTGCGGCGAGTCGACTGGAGTAAAGACCACATCAGCAAGTTTACCTGACAGCGGAACAAAAGGTCATTTTTTCTGATAGAGGTAAGTGTTTTTAGAGGAGGGGCGCACAGTCGGCTTACTTTAGTATTGGTATTCACGCCGAGATGTTACTTTGATGGTCGCCTGTTGTAGCTGTTTTCAAAGGACACTTTTGCCTTGTCATGTGATGCCAAACGGGGCATGTGCCCCTCCTTTGATCACCCCACGTTATCCCTCGCGCTGGAACTGATGCGAGGCGCTGTGGGTGTTGCTTCTATTTTGTCCTTAAAACAGGTAACTTAGTACAGTGCTAAAGGTTGTTCTGGCAAAACAAAACCCGCAGTTTACCGCACTGAAATACTGTCAATAACATTCCTGTTGACCTTTGCGTCCAGCTTTGGTAAAACTAATGTTTTTTAATTTGTTAGACGTTTAGCCTATATACCTTAACCGGAACTGCCAGGAACCCTATGCACACCATCTGCCTACAGTGAGTGTACCGAGAGCTTCACTGCACATAGTGTAGCAGTCTGTGGTTGGGGTAATGCTCTGGAAGAAGTGGGACGATGTGGGGTGTCTCAAGGCGTGAATTCCATTCACCCCAATAATGCAGTCCAGAAAATTCGATCCAACTTGACGTGGATGCTCAGTTCTTCCACATTGTAAGGTTTTTTTTTGCCGAAGTAGACCTATTGATAATGAGATATACAAAGAATTTTGACGTAACCATTTTTAAACCATCCATTGCATAGATCATAAACAAAATGTTCTTCAGTATGTACAGGTATGGATAGAAATAAATGAACATCGTTTTTGAAACGTTCCCGTCTAGACTTTGGTTTGTGGCAGCCTTATAAATTCTACATGATGGAACACAAGCCCGTTTTTTTCCATGCCTGCCGCTTTAACACAATCGATATGTCATATTGAAGATGACATGAGCTGTAGTAGGCTACAACCCGTAGCCTACTGGGCATCCTACATCTTACTACGACGGAGATCTCTGATCTCAGCCGCGCTGTATGCTAGCCATCACCACTTTGACAAGACTTCACCAACTAAAAGGGCAAATCTACCTAAAGTAGCTGATGTGCTCCTTGCTTTTTTTTACCCACCAACCTGGGTTTGTACTCCTTTATAGAATTCCTGACTTTGGCTCACAGTTTTCTGAGATACATTGCATGACTAAAACCTAAGTGCTCAGGTCAAGCCACACCCAACTGCACTCCATTCTATCTGAATAAAATGATCAATGCTTAAGGAGAGCACTTATGAACATGACAATGTCTTAGGTTATTATTGTTACTTATTAATATTTATGTGGTAAGAAAATGTGCTATTCTGTCTGTGGCCAGGAATTTAAAATGACAGCTGTCAAAATATCTGCTCACACGAACTGACTGAACACCAACTTAAAAGAATATAGAGATATGTACAGAGATATATAGAGAGACAGAGATGTATAGAGAGACAGAGATATACAACAAGATATATAGCGATATATACAAATAAATAGAGATAGAGGGACAGACAGCACAGTCAAGATGTGCAGTTCAGCTTTCGTACATTGGCTATAATAAGAGCCATCACTAAGGCAACAGTATCTGTGTTCATCTGGATAGCTGTGGTGAGTCTGTGTTATATTCAAGTAGTGGATAATAAGGAATAGTACTGTTGCTACCCTTAAACCATTGGGCAACCGAGTTCTTGTTCTTGAGGATGGCATATATGTGCCAAACAGCAAAATCCCCTCCCCTAGAACAGTCAGTACAGCCGGCACTGTGGGGTGGAATTTTCTAGAGTTCTTAATCGCAATCACTTTCTTGGAAATAGGCCTAGCAGTTAGAAGTAACCAGATTTTCTGCAATATTTTAAAGGTAAGCAGTAGCTCTGTATTTCCTCATTTTATTTTTAAATTCAATTTCATTTAATCACCTTCTTTCAAACTCATTCTAATTTTGTCAAGTCACTGCCGATGTTTTTACACATTGATTTGCAATATGGAAAATGTTGTGCCAAAAAAGCTTTTAATTTAATTTAATTGAGGGAGTTGAAAAATCAATAGTGTACAGTATTCCAAAAAGCTGTAATGTTGTATCAGTGCAATCATGACCAGTGAACCAGTGAAGGTTTTGTATAGTCCCTTGTCTACCTTTTTAACTAAACAGCGTTCTTCACTTGCCTGCGTTGTAGGCCATCATGTTAGCCTCTGCTTCACAACACAGGGCCACCTCCAGAAACAGTTTTCTTTGGACAAGACCAGAGACCAATCCCTTTCACACAACAAATCAAAACACAGTGGAATAATAAGCAAACTGTATGACTACACTGTTTTAATAGGAAAAAAGAAACAGTCACTCTTCTTAGAGATGCAACATTACTTTTGATGAGTGGCTGTCCAGTGGTCAGGTCACACTAATACCACTAGTTCTTGTCTACCTGCCAGACATGGGTAACATCCAAAACATCTGCAAAATGGATGAATGTAAAAATAGAGCCTGAAGGCAATTCCATCCTTGTGTAGGGGGTAATCTTAGCATCACCTGCACTGCATTGTCTTTATGATAGAGCAGCCCTCCTGAATAATTGAGGAGTAATAAAATGATCTGTACCGTCATCCATCAGCCGCATGGGGCTGGCCTTTGTCAAAAGCAAATGTTGCACACTGGTGGTGATCACCATAGCCATGGTTTGACATAATCTGAAACCCTGCCAAATCAAAACACTGGAACAAGGGGTTTGTAATTTGAGTTGTCGATGTCCAGATAAGCTAGACCTGCAGTCAGCAACACTGCTGAAGCCCCTGGCCAGCCTGACGCTCAGACACTCTGCTTAAGAGAACAGCAAAGTGGAATAAGATAAAGGAACACAGACTATACTTGGAGACCCAGGATGTGTGCACGCGTGTGTTTGTGTGCGCGCGCGCGTGTTTGTGTGTGTGTGTGTGTGTGTGTGTGCGTGTGCGCATGTGTGTGCGTGTGCGTGTGTGTGTGTGCGTGTGTGTGTGCGTGCGCGTGCGCGTGCGTGTGTCTGTTTGCGTGTTATGACTGGCAACCTGGATTTAGGAGCTACAGTCCAGTAACATATTCCAAATTTCTATGTTCTGCCTGCACAGGTAATACTGATGATTTCATCAGTTAATTCCTGCACCTGGCTGAAGAGTTGTGTGCGTTACATTCAGCTGATTAAGTGAATGGCTGGAACAAATATGAGGTACAGTACTAGATTGTAGCTTGTGTGTGTGTTTGTGTGTGTGTGGATGGCACAGTGACTGCAGTGGCTCTTGCCACACTGCTGTCAGTGTCTCTTGTCCAAATAGGGCGCTCTTGCTGATTTTAATTATCACCACACACATCAGACAGGCCTCCTACGCAAGGCCCTTTAGATGTGTGTTTTGTCCATAGTCAGCTTGACTGGGTGCCTTTGGTCAGCATAGCACCTTTCTTGATGGGAAAGAAGCAGGGCGAAAATAGGATGTGGGGATGCTGTTTGACTTGGCTTACTGGTGTTACTGCAGGGTGGAAAGAAAAGCACGACAAACAACTCTACAAATGCTAGCCTGCAATTACTCAGTGATTCATGGTGCTCTGGCCAAGGGGCTGTTGTCACTATTTACCATTTGACAGCTACACATATAAGATAGGTATATAAATATATTTTATTTATAATTTGGTCTACTTTTGAGAAAAGCATTTGCCAAACAATCAAACAACAACTGTAAGTCTCTCCACAGTCTAATTTACAGCCATTTACAGCCAACAAAACGTCCTGTTGGTGGTAAGGGGTGAGGGTGACTGCTGTGTTTACTTGCACTGAAGCAGTTTGCATAGCTTTATTATATATTATATAGCTTTATTAGTCTTTATTGTCTCAAGCTAGACCAGTTACAGCAGGAGACAGAAAGCCCTCCTCCTCCTCCTCCTCCTCTTCCTCCTCCTTGCTTTCTGGAGCACAATGACACAAACAGTCATAGGTGAACAAGAGACGGTAGCAGCAGTTTACAAAGCAGAAAAACACTGAATCAGTGAAAACAGCACTAACCTTGAGCTCTCCTGCTAACCTTGCGCTCTCCTGCTAACCCTTACTGTAGCTCTCCTGCTCCAGAGTGTTGGGACAAAGGGAAGTCAGCTTCCCCTTGGAGACACGCAAGCCTCGTTTCCACATGAAAAATGCAGTGAGATTCTGAATGTGACATTTAGCCCAGCTGGGGTGCCTCTACCCCCTAAGCCTGTAAATACAGTCTGAGTTCTGGCACCATCTGCAGTCATCTCCACAATCCCTGATTATAATATGTGGGTATGTCATGTATGGGGGCTGGCAGGCTGTGTCTTGTGGTCATTGTGGTGTTTTGTCTTTGTTAAAGCAACACTAAGTAGTTAACATAATGTTTCCAAAATCGTTTTAGTGGTTCATCAACTTGTAACTGCACTTTTGAATTCACTTTGGCGTCTTCCATGGGCTATAACCGCACTAAGTAAGTGAGGAGGAGCGGGCCGTCTGTCTGCTGTTTGAATGAGAGACAATTCCGCTTCCAACCTGTAGGGCGACCGAACACGAAAACTGCCTAGTGTTGCTTTAATTGTCTGAAAGAATGGCTGCAGTGAGTGGAACAAACCAGCCAATCATTCCTGTCTCTCAGGGTGAAGATAGACAGCGAAGACCGCTGTCTCTGCTCTGGGCTTTGTGCCTTTCTGCTGCGTCACTGGCCCGATTAAGCTCGCCTAGCCTGCGTGCTGATCTGGCCCGATTCTCCCACGGCCGGCACAGCAGCTCCCTGGTTCGGTTTACTTCGGTCCCCCTTTTGTCATTTGCAACACAAAAGGACATGATTGGGTTTCACAGTGTGCTGAGGTGATTGTCCTCTTGCTAAATGCAAAATGATTCAGCAGGGGGGCACTGTGTTTTTTTTATTTTATTTATTCTTTAAAACTCAGTCCTGAATTTTGAATTTTCCTAATTATTACTTTGCCTGCAGAGATGAGGAGGTCCTGGCTTTGGCAGGTAAAATCCGTGCCACATATATGATTCAACCCTTTTCCAAAACAGGGTGATTCTCATGAGCATATGAAACATCAGACAGATAGATTGACTAATTAGTCAGATCAGCTGGGAGTGAAGTGCATAGGTAGAGGTAGAAGGAATACATGGCAGGGTTTTACTTTCTGAAGCTGGGATCTCACCCTCTGTTCACCAAGAACGTATGAAATTGTTTCAATCTGCTTTGCAGAGCCTAAAACCTGAACCCATAGAGCAAGTCGTTTGATTGGACCCCAGCTTCTTAACGGACAGCCGTGTGATTGGGGAAGAGCTGATCAGGGGGTGTAGGTGACAGAGAGAGATTTGGGTTGGCCCCAGCTTCTTAATGGACAGCCATCTGATTGGGGAAGGGGTGGTTGAAGCCATCTGATTGGAGAAGGGGTGGTTGAAGCCATCTGATTGGAGAAGGGGTGGTTGAAGCTATCTGATTGGGGAAGGGATGGTTGAAGCCATATGATTGGGGAAGGGGTGGTTGAAGCCATGTGATTGGGGAAGGACTGCTCAGGGGGTGGGCGTGAGAGAGAGAGATTTGGGGTAGGAGGAATATGAGGGAAGAAGAAATAAGACAATCCAGAGTATACATGTGGCAGCATAAAAAAGTCGTTCCTGTGTGTTTAAAATCTGCTCCTGTGTAGATGTGTTGCTGTGGATGCATTCATAATTCCCAAACCAACACAAACTTTTAAGATAATAATGTGTCTGCAGGCTATTCATTTGGGTAGATATAGTTGCCCAAATTCACGTTTAATTATACCCTGTCAGTATGTTGAGCTGCATACTCAAAATAAGCAAAAAGGCATTAACCTGTCTTCCAGCTATGCATTTTGGCAACTTGTTGGACTGGTTGTTGGTTTTAAACCTCTTAACATCAGTTATGCATTTTATTATGTTTGTCAGATTACATAAGACTGTTGCTGCTGCTGCTGCAAATTTTTACCAGAGAGATTAGAATGTTGTGTTCAGACTCCCAACGTGCTGAAAAGCCTTTGCCCTGCCCTCTCCTCAGAGCCATATCTTAGAGAGAAATCAAGAACACCCACTCCATTGTTTATTTATCCCCTGCTGCCTATCCTGGTTTGCCTCCGAAGGTCACCAGTTTGTATGTGGGTTCAGCTAGCATTTCAGATCTTCACAGTGAAATAAGTAGCAGCATCTTTGTTTTTTTTTTGTTTTTTTTTTAAACAAAATGTGAATTTTGAGCAAGGTACCATGGAAAAAGCAAGTGAGATTTTATTTCTGCATACAGGATTTGTGCCAAGTTCACACAGTACCATTTGTAGGACAATTTGCCAGTCACCAGTGAGTTTGTTTGAAATTGGAGTTGATGATGCAACAAATTGTCAATAACTGCCTTGTCTGAAGTCTTGTGACTGAAGAGGCTCACAGTTGCATCACTGACCCCAACTGAATATCTGGCTTGACCAGATACATTACAGTACATTACATTACATTACACTTGGCAGACGCTTTTATCCAAAGCGACTTACAATAGAGGACATAATCACAGCATACAACACTTGCAGATACAAAGTGCACAGGAGATATACAGAGCAATAGGTGCAAATGCCAACTGGGGTTAGTTTTTTTTTAAAAGTACATTAGCAAAGGGTCAAGCACACACACAACGCACAACATGCCTTAGAGTCTATCCCGGGTCTGGGCCAGCCCAGGCATTAGTGCAGTAAATAGTCGTGGAAGAGGAGAGATACCACGTTTGGATTAACAATAACTACGGCCATTATTGTGAATCTATGTCTATTATCTAAGGACAGTGCACTTAAAAGACCAAGCACTTAGTGCTATAAAAAACAGGGACTAAAGTTTGTTGTTTTAACTGTTTCAGTTTTGGGAATGATGTGCCCACTGCTGGTGTAGCTTTCTGTTGTGAAGGTCGAGGTACATAATATAGTTCTCAGTTGAATGTGTATTCTAGTCAGTGATTGAAGAAGAGCAACTGTGACTGTTGAGAGTGCTCCCCTACCATATCCATACTTTACAGCACATCCTGGTGCTGGGATTCTTGGCATTCTTCACTCTCAGACTAGAGCCATGTCCATCTGCCACATCCCCCTGGCTCTGAAGAAGCCGATCGTTGTGGGACATTGATCATTCTCATCAAAGATTTATTTATATATAATATACACAGTGCCTGTTAAGGATGCACATAAATCCTTAGTACAGTTTTCATCTTTTAGCATGTTTCTGGTTTTAGAATAAGCAGCAGTTCTTAACCACTTAAGCTCAATTGATTGACCTCTAAATGAATTGTCTTCTGCTACTTTGAATTGATTAACTCGCCACACTGCTGTGAGGTATTTTAGTTAATGTTCTGGTGTAATGTGGTTAAGCACATATGTGGATGTAATCTAGTTGGGTACACATATGATGACTCCAAACACATTCCTAAGCCACGTGAATGAATATCAGTTAATTACTCAGATTAACTGTGAGTTAATGACTGTGTATGCGGTGTGTATGTTAATATGTGTGGTGTGTGTGGGTGCTGTGTTTGAGGCAGTTACTGAGAAAGGCTGTGTGTGTGCTGTGTTAGTATGCGTGATGTGTATGCTGTGTTAGTATGCGTGGTGTGTGCTGTGTTAGTATGCGTGATGTGTATGCTGTGTTAGTATGCGTGGTGTATGTGCTGTGTTGGCATGTGCTGCATTAGTGTGTGTGTGTGTGTTTGTGTGTGTGTGTGTGTGTGAGAGAGAGAGAGAGAGACAGTGAGGAGACAGATGGCTGCACCATTGTGGCAGGTGGAGGAGGAGAGAGGTGAACTCCCCACCAGGCAGCTGAGCCAGCACTGTAGAGGTGAGAGGAGGAACAGGGAGGTTGAGAGACACTGTAGAGATGAGGGGAGGAGAGGGGAGGATGAGAGACAGTGTAGAGATGAGGGGAGGAGAGGAGGATGAGAGATACTGGAGAGGTGGGAGGAGGGGAAGGGAGGATGAGAGACACTGTAGAGGTGAGAGGAGAGGAGGAGCAGGGAGGATGAGGGTAGCTGGCATAGAGGAAGGAGCAGGGAGGATGAGAGACACTGTAGAGGTTAGAGGAGAGGAGGGGAAGGGAGGGACTGGCATAGAGGAAGGACATGGCATGTTAATGAAAGCTGCGGGATGAGTCGTACACGGAGCCCTGTGAGGGGCCGTGACCGTCTCAGGAGCAGACGAGACTCGTCCAAGGCATGATCTCATCCAGACCACATACTCAGGCATGCTTAAGATGGGACATGCTGCTCTCTGCTTCCTGTTGATCTTGCTTCTTAGGGTAGAAGCAAGGACAGATTCAGTTCTGTTTTATATGTTTATTTTGCATAATGTTTTAGCGGCATTTAGTAGTCATTATAATTGCAGTGTTTAGGAAAAGAAAAGTAGGACGTCATGGGACAAACAAGTGATTTTATGAAACCCTGTCTTTGAAAATGCCTGATGTAGCTTGATTAGAAGTACATTGTTCATCTGACACTGACAAGTCATAATTATACCAGAAAGCAGTTATTTTAGCTTTGACAGCAATATGACAGTATTATAACATGGCGGTGTGCACCCTACCCCACCTTGCTCATGTCCTCTAGTGAGCCTGGAGGAGCTACAGCAGCCCCACTTCCCACCCTTCTAGAACATTCCGAAAAGGGCTTATTATTGTTCCAAAGTGCTGAGGCACATCCTTTACATTGCTGTTATTATTCCTATGCTGCTGTTATTATTCCTATGCTTTCATACCAGCAGGAACTGAGACAGCAGAAAAAGAAAGACCACAGCTCCATGTCTTTCTTCATGTCTCACACAGTTCTCTTCTCTTCTCTTCTCTTCTCTTCTCTTCTCTTCTCTTCTCTTCTCTTCTCTTCTCTTCTCTTCTCTTCTCTTCTCTTCTCTTCTCTTCTCTTCTCTTCTCTTCTCTTCTCTTCTCTTCTCTTCTCTACTCTTCTCTTCTCTTCTCTTCTTAGTCTGTTGCCTGTTTGGTGTTATGCTGCTACTCTAAGATGGATGTTTTGACATGGGTATGAGGAGACCTCAGGTCTGACCTGTGGCTTTGGAAAAAAAGTGTTTGCCCCTTTACACAGGAAAGGAAAAATCGCTCTATCCACCCTATGTTAATGCAGTGCATTACTTGTTGGCCCCATTCTGTGCTTTGTAATGCTTCAATACAAAAAAAAAGAAAGAAAGAAAACAAAAAACGTATTCAGTTTATCACTGTAAGGACAGAAACGGGAGTAGCGATTTGATTCATCATGTTTTGCTTCCAGTCTTTTCGTCTTAACCCTGCTACGGCGTAATCCAAGCGGAGTTATATAAGGGCGTGTTTTTGCCTTTCTCTGTCCGCTCCTTGAGCAGGAGTGCAAGCCCAGACAAAGGGACGGCGGTATGTCATCACTTAATCATATCGACATTGGCTAATCCTTATCATTATATGACCTGTGTGCTTAACAAGCCCTTATGTAAGCACCTGCACAAGGCAAGGGGAGAAAGCTCTTGGTTTCCCTTTTTTTTTTCGTTCTCGTTGGAGAAGAAATGGATCCTTTCTGGGTTTTTGTTTGTAGCAGGTTATGTAGAATTTCTATGTGAAATCATTGTGCTTTAGAACCCCAACCCCCCCCACCCAATCAACACAAAAGCACAAACGTACACAAGCAGACACTGAACGCACAACAAAGCCTAAGAAGCACAACAAACAAACCGAAATTGCATGGTTTTATGGTCATAGTCACCAGATCACATTAGGTCCTTTCTAGCAGGACTAAAGGCAGACCCCTAGTATTCCCAAAAAAAAAGATAATGAAAATGACGTCGTGGTGTGCTAATGCTCACAGATGTGGTTTTGAACCTTGTCGGGACTATGACACGTAATAAGATGTTGTGTGGTTGCCCACGTGCCGTTATTGTCATATGCTGATCAGTGGGAGTATGTTGTAAAAGCTGAGTCATACTGGAGCCCTGATAAGAGCACTAGTGGAGAAGAGGAGCTGATAGTGTGAAGCAGGTTGAAGGAGGCTTTTTGGGCTGAACTTCATCTAGTGCCCTACCATGTTTAGGAAGCTTTTGGTTTCATCAGTAGAAAACGAGTGAATCTTGATAAAATTAGCTATTTTTTATTTGTTTTATAATGTATAACTTTCACATTACCTCATCTCATTGATTTCTCTTGGGTGTTCTGTTTTATGTTTCAGTAAAATGTTTTCAGGATATTTTGTTTCTTCTCAGTGTTGTTTATACAGATTATAAAGATAGGCCAACTGTGTTGAATAGGGCTAAAACACCTAATTCAATCCTTAATTCAGCCCTATATGTTCTACTTTGACTATACTGTTTTGGTGCCCTTAGAGCAGTGATGGGCAACCTGACCTCAGAAGCTACTATCCCCACACAGCTCTGGAAAACATTAAGAGACCACTGTAAAATGATCGGTTTCTCTGATTTAACTCTTTATAGGCATGTGTGTGAGTAAAGTGAACATTTTTGTTTTTTTTCTGTCAACTACTGACAACATTTCTCCCAAATTCCAAACTGAAATGACACTGGAAAGGAATGGCTGTCATACATGTAGAGCTGATTGCTGATTGCTGATTGCTGAATGCTGATTTTAGGAAAATTTGCAGTGGTCTCCTACTTTTTTTCCAGAGCTGTATGTCTTCCTGCCACTCCCTACATCAGCACAACTCTTCAGCCAGGTAGACGTGAAATCACCTGTATTAACTGCTGGGGTAGAATTAGGTCATATAAATATGTGGTATTAGATGATGCAGCCTCTCAATCCAGTTGCTCTTCTCTGTTTGACAGCAATAGAATGTTGTTATTTGAAAGACTCATAGAATGTAATTTCAAAAACATTATTCATATGACAGTTGGCTGTGCCTGTTGTTTCCACAGGATTGGCTGATCTGAATGGGATGTTAGTGTGGTGGGGCGGAGGACAGACGGAAGGAGCATGGTGAAGCACCAACCCCTGCAAGTCTACGAGAGGCAGCTCTGTTTGTCATGCCTGACCGGCATCTACGGCTGCCGCTGGAAACGATATCAGCGGTCACATGACGACACCACCAAGGTGTGTATGAACTGTGCTCAGATCGATCGGTCAGGTTTGGTTGGCAATAGAAGCGATATGAATTTAGCCTGAAGTGACAACTTCTCACAAAGGATAAATAAAAAGGTTAATTGAGAACCTAACCCTCACCATAACCCTAAGCCTAATCCTAAATAAATTCAGTATATATACTGACAAATAATACTTCACTAGCTATTGGGTGAAACACCATGTGTGTTTACAAGCGCTAGCTACATCTCCAGGGACGATATTATAGGGTGAGTATCAGGTAAATTTGGACACTTTTTGGTTCATCGCAAATAAAACCATTTACAATACTAAAGATGGTAAAGGTGATAAACTGTATAGCTTCATATAGGTCTCTAAAGCATTTATGTGCAGAAAATACATTGACAATAAGAATATTTTTAAAGATTTTAACCTTTAAAGACCACAAGTCACCATTGTTAGGTCTGGGTAAACGTTCAGGGACAGTCAGTGGTGGTATAAAGAATTTGCAACAAACTCAATAATAATAATTTAATATATTTTTAATTTTATTTTCTAATCAGATTTATTAGTTCATGACGTCCAACGTCAATAAAAAAAACTACTTTGTGTGTGTGTATGTGTGTGTGTGTGTGTGTGTGTGTGTGTGTCCACACAACAGCAAGAGAGTGTGGGTGTGGGTGCCTGTGTGCATGCATACTGTATGTGTGGGGGGCATTTGTATGTGTTTACATAGAGGGATACATGCTAAATGCTCAGGCTAATAGCTAATGCTAATAACTATTATAAACAGTATAAAAACTGATCATGTTTAATAAAACTGTTAATTGTTCATTTTTAGCTGTTAAACAATTTACAGTTTCTGATAGTTCTACATGATTTCTACATGATTTCTGATCCTAATGCCCTAAAAATACCTAGGATTTATATTAGGCAGAAGTGTCCCACTTCAGCTGATTTTATTGTCCCAATTTAGCTGAAGCACCACTTAGTAACTAAACTGTCGTTTCATGAAAAAACTAAAGAAGGAAGCGAAATTATTTCGATGTTATGCGAAATCTAACATATTATCATACACATTTTAATCATGTTTTGAGTTGTATTCCTATTGCTTCAGCTACAATATTCTTATATATCAGTATAATCATAAAGACAGAATTGACATGTCAGGGGGCTCACCCTGCAAGCTTTGGCTCCACTGATTTTTAAAACCTCGCCTCCTCCCATCTATGATATTTTAGTCCAATCAAAATGATATATATTGTACATGACAAATGCAGTAACAATATTATAACATGCCCTTTCATTTCCTACTGATATTTAAAGAGATAAAGGTTTAAAACCTTATTTGTCCCATTTTACCTGATGTCCCATTTTACCTGATCTCACCCTAGTAGAGTTTCTGTCACTTCCGACTGTCAGTGTATCCCATCTAGTGTTTGCCGTCATTTTTTGAAACTTTGTAGCTCCTTGTGCCGCATCACTTCCTGAATCAAAGCCATGTTTGAAAACAGCCTTAAACTTCTTATTGATGCTTCATGGGATAATTGTGTGTTATTCTACACGATGACAACAAATTACAAGGCTAATTTTATCAAAAACCTGCATTATTTATATGTTGGCCGCTTGTGTCTGTTGGCGTGGTTGGGATGGTAGATGGCCAACAAACAAAACCCCAACTGGACGTGAGCCACAATCGGATTTCTGTGTTCCCTGATGCATAGCACTACGTGGCTCTTACTTTGGTCACAGGATTCATTGCTTCAGTCCACCATCTGTGGGTGTTTTTTTAATCAGAACTGGAGATTGTGGTTTCAGAGAAATACAAATCCTGCCACATATTTCATCCAACCATTTTCTGGTTCCCAATGGGCACACAAATCCCAATGGGCATCCCAATGGGCACACAAATTAGCAGACAGGTAGATGTGTTGGGTGCACTGGCAGACAGAAGGAACGCGTGGAAGGGTTTTTACTTTCTGAAGCTGGGGCACAGATGGGAGATAAACCAAGATACTTCGTGGTAGTTAATGTCTAAGGGTGCAAAATGGGGATCAGTTCAGGGCTGCCTGCAGGGGTGTGTCGTTGACTGTCGTGTTTATACCTCATGGCGTCATGGTTGGTCCTCGCACAAGCGGGTGGGGGTGGGGGGTGGGGGCATTTAGACTGCATAAAGGGGAATTTGTGCCCCCCGTACTCGTGCGATCGCATTTCCAAGAAGTATCTTGTTATGAGGAATCTTGGGCATATCTACCATCTTTGGCTGGGATCTCCACCTCTGCTTTTTATTTATTTTTAATTTATTTTTATTTATTGTCCTGTCCACCCGTGAGACGGCTTCTTCGTGTTGTAGTAGTAGTCTCAAATCGATAGAATAGCATCCATTGCATCCCCACAGGACAGCATGAGAAGCCCTGTGTAACATTGAGTTGGGAGGGTAGGGCGAGGGGGAGGGAGAAGGAAGGAGACGGTTTGGAGAGTGGTGCTTCATCTCCCGGTGTCTCCTCGGAGAGGCCGAGGCCCAGGAGAGTAGGCGAGCCGAGCTCTGCAGCAGAGATTGATAGCTGCAGGGAGAATACAGGGCAGGGAAACAAGGGCAGTGAGGACTGGAGGACATGTGGTAGGAGCAGCACACAGCGGTCTTATGCAGTATCTCAGTTTGAGCGAGACTGTGGACCTGCCAACCTGTATGTGTTGCAGACACAAGCTACATTTAGACATGTACACTTGTACAATTTGTTATTCTAAAAGTAGGCCTATTCAAATATGGTAGGAGCAGTGCACAGCAGTCGTATGTAGTATCTCAGCTTAAGCAAGACTGTAGATTTGCTAACCTATATGCGTTTCAGGCAAAGGCTACATCCTGACCTCAAGGTGCGCTGGTACACTTTGTTACTCCAAAAGTAGGCCTATTTTAAAGACTTGTTCCTCTGTACTGCAAGCAATGAGTGTCTAGTCTGCTTACAAGAAAAGCATGAAGGATTATTACAGTGCCATATACATTCCCCCTTGCGCTCTCTCCTAAAAATATTAAAAAGCAGGGTCATAGTCGTGTCTCTTCTATCAACACTTAAGCATTCAGTCTACATGCCTCTCTCTCTCTCTTCTTACCCATAGCTGGTTGGTTCAGCAAGAACCTTTAGCCAATTTAAACTCTCTTAAAAAATTAGATAAAAGATAAATTGTCTTGAGGGATGCAGATGTTGAGATTATAAAGTTCATGTTTTGCCCACTGACGTGGCCCAATGCAGGCTTGGTTGTTTATTCACCATTATTTTAAGATTGGTCAAGTTACATGGTATTTTTTGTGTGTGGCAGGTGACTAAATGTATTTAAAAAAAAAGATGTTGAATAACTTATTGTAGCCTGCATTGTCTCATTGTGTCACTTCCTATTGAACTATCTAAATACATCTTAGCAAAAAAAATGCTGAGTTTCAATACATATTGTGTCCCTTCCACTAAACTCCTAAACACTTAAATGTCATGGTTTGACATGCAATTTCATAGCAACGTCCTCCATTATTTTGTCGGCTCTCTTACAAATGGTTTGTTATACAGAATGTATGTAAGACCTCTGACTTTCCATGGCAGCATATTAGACTTGCAGTGAAATTGATGATATTTAGTGAGATTCATGAAATGTGAAACATGACAAATTTGCTAATTCAGAAACAAATTAGACTTGGCAGGTATATGGGAAGAGATCCATTTAGGTATATTGCCTTCATAGAATGAAAATTGCATTCCAAAATGTTGCTGCTTGCAGCAATTATGTTTTTGTTGCAGAGTGATGAATATGTTTTTATCTGAACCAACCTGAGTTCTACCACCCTACCGTAAGATCTTCAGTTGAACTTAAGTTCAGCTGGCTTGGACTGAGAAAAGTACCCCGAGAAGGGTAATTTCCAGGGTTGAAATGAACAAATGTCAAAATTGAGCTACTGTAGATGGTTTGGTTTTGCTTCCAGTTGCCTTAGGTAGTATAGCCTCACCTGAAAACATATCAGTTGACTATTTAAATATGTAATGTCATTTTTGGGAGGAAAAATGTTCATGATTTTGATTTTTTTTTTTCCCCAGCATAAAGTGGTACTCAAAGGCTTTCTGAAAGGTTTGCAGGTCTGAGACTGGAAGCTATGCCTGCCTTTAGCACATAAGTCAGTCAGTCCACATGTCCAAACGGCAGCTTTGTGTTTTCCTGTGTGCCCTCCACTTCTGGAAGCTTCCCTGACCCCGATTCTGCTCTTTTATACCTCACCTCTCACTTCCTTTGCAGTCCCAGGAAGTAGGCCTGGGCGATTGAAGGCCACCAAAATAAAAGCAGGAGGTGTATCAATGAAAAGAGCTGCACTCCCATGGGATTTCTATAGATTTCTCTCTCGTCGTTTAACAGGCTGGAGGGGGAATCTGAGTGGAGGGGAGGTGTTCCTGTTGTGTGCCGCGTGACCTTTTAGCGGGACAGCCGGCCCTGTCAGCAGTTTCTGTGCCGTTTTGGCCAGGGTGCCGCGCCGCGATTGGCCAGCCAGGGGGAGAAAGAGCTGGTCAGCTGTCTCTGTGTTGTGTGTGTGTGTGTGTGTGTGTGTGTGTGTGTGTGTGTGTGTGTGTGTGTGTGTGTGGATGAGAATAGTAGCCTAACTCTTACCTCATGCCCAAGCCCAAGCCACGTCCTACCTGGACATGTAGCATAGCTGCCAACATTTGAGAAAAATGTTCAAAATCGATATCTGGGAGATTTCAGCGACAGTAGTCACACATATTGACTTCATTAGTAATAAAATATTTAGGACCCTGTAAACTATGGGATATTACTGAGAGAAAACAAAGGAGGTGTGTGTGTGTGGGGGGGGGGGGGGGGGGGCGTAGGAGACGTGTAAACAAACAGTAATGTGTCATGCCCTGACATGTTTTGAAATACCCTTAATCTGTAGTCTATAGTTTTGAATACTAGTCAGAATACTATTGAATACTAGTCAGTCTACACAGTAGCCCTGTATTGACATGTATCCCCTGGACACCATGCAACTAGATAGTCTTTATCTCTGATGTTTGTGTTGCAGCCCAGCAAGTAAAACCTGATTTCAGGTGTAATTAATAATCTACACAAATCGGTTAACAACACGAGTCTTCTTTTAACTCAATTAAAATCCAAAGATCATGTTGCTTTTTATATATAATTTTTTCCCATTGCCCTGGTTACATGATGGGATGGATGTTACGTTTTGCCAGATGTAAGCAAAGGAGATTGCAGCCAGTGACACCAGAGCTTTGGTAATTTGGCTCCAGATATCTAGCCTGGTAAACCAGCCCCTCGTACTTCATTTCGTTTTGTACAGATGGTCTGGCCTTGCTGGCGTTGACATTCATGTATTTGGACCAAGTAAATCCGAGCCAATGAGTAAACAGAGGGAGTGTTTGTGAGCAATGACGTTGCCTTTGTATGTTACATTTGAATTGTAGTGTAGGCTAATTGTGTATGTGATGACCAGATGTTTGCGATTGGGCAAAGTCAGAGGCACTTGTTTTAAACAGAGTCCACACCTCCAAGAAAAAATTATTTCTCAGTGCAGCAAGGCCAGACCCTCTGTACAAAATGAAATGAAGTATGAGGGGCTGGTTTACCAGGGTACCAGATATCTGCAAGGCTGAAAGATCTCGGGCATTGTGCCTGAAATCAGGTGTCGGACTGTAAGCTACATTTAACACTTGCTAGTAGATGGTGATGATAACTTTAAAACATTTGTTATTTCTTGCTTTCTGCCCTGTATCTGCTGTCTACATGAATTGGACAGCCCAGACTAGTCAAATGCGAATGATGTAATTGGACTGCCCAGACTAGTCAAATGCGAATGATGTAATGAGCATTAAAGTTTGATGGCGGCGTCTGGAATCTGTGTCCGTTCTCCAAGACCTTTATCTAGAATTTAAGGTGTCAGTTTCCTTGTCTTGGTCCTGCTTGAACTTCATTGATAACAAGTACGTTATGTATAGCCTGGCCTGGCTTGGCCCGTCTTTTAAATATGTGACGGGATCTGGCAAAATGAGCCATAGTGAATCAAAATTCAAAGTTGAGATTTTCGAACTAAAAATTATTTGGTCATTTTAGTAATATTTGAATATTTCAAGTGAGTTTTAACCTTAACATTGTTGTCTTGACTATAAAAGTTGGAGAAATAGTTTTTAGGCAGCTTTTATTTTGTTATTTAATGATTTTTCAACAAAATC
The DNA here is from genome assembly GCA_027475355.1 of Coilia nasus. Lineage (NCBI taxonomy): Eukaryota > Metazoa > Chordata > Actinopteri > Clupeiformes > Engraulidae > Coilia > Coilia nasus. Next base: position 23,773,753 of record CM050215.1, read on the forward strand.
AACCTGTATCTTGAAACGTGTGACACATCTTCCAGTGACACATGATAGTCCACTGTAAGGGCCCTGGTGGAAGGTGGAGGGGAAGTCCTCCCTTCCTAAGGCCCTCTCTGCTGGCCGTGCTGGGCCGTGCTGTGCTGTATAGAGGGCTGCCTGTCACGCTGAAAGCCGATCTGACCTCAGTAATAATTGAGAGTTTTTCCATTAACTCTGTCTTTACCTGTAGCCCGGCAGCTATGGGTTGAGATGCAGGCTCTGGCTACCCCAGCTGTCTTTCTTTCCCCCAGGTCCTCTCTCAGACAGCCTCACTTACAGCAACATATAGCACAATAAAGAAACATTATGACAACATTTTGATAGTTTAGTGCAGTGTTTGCCTTGTGGAGAATGCAGTAGATCGATGAGTAGTGATGGTGGTGTGATGGTAATGAACGCAAGATAAACATAAACTCAAATGCACAGGTGTCACAGCCACAGGTGTACTGCAATAATATGCACAACTACACTACATGAGTGTTAAAAAAGCGTCTCGAGGTATCGAGGGCGACCCAATCGCAGTCGGGCTTCCTGCCAGGCTGTGTCCAGGGCCTGTCTTCACAGCACAGTGTGCAGGCACCCGAGACTCCATATTCACGCTGGAGAGGAATTATATTTCAGCATCCTCTCTATCGCTCTCTCCTTTTCTCTGTCTCGCTGTCTCTCTTACTCTCTCTCTCCTCCCCCCTCTCTCTCTCCTCTCCCGTTTCTCTCAATCTCTCTCCCACACTCTTTCTCTCTCTCCCTCACTCACTCATTCACTCTCTCTTACTGTCTCTCCTCCCCCCTCTCTCCTCTCTTTCCTGTCCTGTCTCTCTCGCTCTCACTCTTCACTCACTCTCTTTCTCTCTCCTCTCCTTTTCTCTCTCTATTCTCTCTCCCTATCCCCTCGTTCTCTCCATCTCTCTGTCTGTCCTCTCTTGTCTCTCTCCCTCTCTCCCTCCCTCTCTTACTCTCTCTCTTTCTCTTACCCTCCCTCTCTCCCACTCTCTCTTTCTCTCTCTCCTACTCTCTCTCTCTCTTTCTCTCCCTCCCTTTCCCTCTCTCCCTCTCTCTTCCTCTCTCTCCCTCTCTCTCCCTCTCCCTCTCCCGCTGCCTCTCCCTCTCTCTCCCTCTCCCTCTCCCGCTGCCTCTCCCTCCCTCTTTCTCTGTCCTCCAAGGTGATCTGGAATGTGCTTTGACTGTCAGATTAACTCCCCCCTGGCTGTCACCATGGCGATTCCCTTTGTGTCCGCCCCTCTGGGGGAGCGGTTTGTTTGCCGCTAGTGTTCGCATGCCATCTTTTTTTCTCTCTTTCATAAATGAATAATTCACACACTCTGCGTTTACTATTAACTCACTGGAGTATTGTGTCACTTGACAATCAATGTCCAAAAAATTATCCAGACAATTTTTATGTTATACTTGCCTTTTATGCCGTTATTTATCCTCTGGCCATCTGCACTGTCAGTGATTTCCTCTGTATAGTTCCTGTTGTACTGTGCAGGAGAAATCTATGAGCTTCCCGCAAATAATCCGATGGAGGGGTTTACTCATCACACCGTTAAGTGAGTGGGGGCTGGTTCAGGGGTTTTGCCCATTGGTCAGTGTGGCTGACATGGTGATGTATCGCATTTAAATACCGGGAAGGGATCCACTGATGGTTGCTGGGCTCTGAGTGGGGTCCATGCCTATTGTGCTGTTTGCATTTGGCAGCGGTTTTGTCCGTGGCAGCCAATTTATCGATGGCCTACTTGCTTCTTTACAAATTAAATTCCTACATAAATTGCTAAATTGTAGGAACGGCTTCAGTGTGTGATTCAGCAGATTGAAACAGATGAAATGTGTCCTTTCTTCCTAAATCAGATTTTACTCTGGCACCCCTTACCCACCTATGTGCAGCGCCCAGAGCTCTCCGCACACACAGCTCAGGTGATTTGTGGCCTGTCACACCTGCCTGTCATGTGCCATGTGACCTTCACTCTGTGAGCTAATGGCACAGCTCTGCTATGTACTCTAATTTCCCACAGTCCAGCACTTTGTAAAACATGAGACATAGAACCAACTTCAACTAGAAAATCAGTAGGAGAGTGCAGACCTCTGCGAAACAGTCTCCCCATTGATTTCTCATGTTAATTTTCCATTTTTTGTGAGGTAACCAATGAACCGATTTTTCCTCTTTACAATGCACTTGCACTTTTGAGGCGGAGTGATTTGATGGCGGAGAGATGGAGACCCACAGAAGGTGGGGGCAGCAAGGGGTGGTTGGGCGTGGTGTAGGGGGTGGGAGTGGGGGTATAGTTGCCCACGTCACTGTGATTCATACACCAGCTGCTGAGCTAGCCCAAGAGCACGATGTGTGTGTGTGTGTGTGTGTGTGTGTGTGTGTGTGTGTGTGTGTGGGAGAGAGAGGACGGAACAGAAACATGGAGAGGTGCAGATGCGCAGGGCCAGGCAAAAAGGATTGGATGTTCTGTTCATTCCGTTGACCTCGGCCAACTCTGAGCTGATTTTGTGTTTATTTAGCTAAGGCTGAAAGGCTAAATCATAGAGGATAGAGAGGATAATGGACACGTGCCTTTTATGGTAAAGGGCACACTGTCTTCCTCTCCTGTGCTCTCCTCTCCTGTGCTCTCCTCTCCTCTCCTCTGCCCTTCATTCCTCTCCTCTCCTCTCCTCTGCTCTTCATTCCTCTCCTCTCCTCTCCTCTGCTCTCCTCTCCTCCCCTTTGCTCTCCTCTCCTATCCTCTGCCCTTTATTCCTCTCCTCTGCTCTTCATTCCTCTCCTCTTCATTCCTCTTCTCTCCTCCCCTCTCCTCTCCTTTCCTCTGCTCTCCTCTCCTCTCCTCTCCTGTCATCTGCTGTCCTCATCATTCCTCTCCTCTCCTCTCCTCTCCTCTCCTCTCCTCTCCTCTCCTCTCCTCTCCTCTCCTGTCATCTGCTGTCCTCATCATTCCTCTCCTCTCCTCTCCTCTCCTCTCCTCTCCTCTCCTCTCCTCTCCTCTCCTCTCCTCTCCTCTCCTCTCCTCTCCTCTCCTCTCCTCTCCTCTCCTCTGCTCTCCTCTCCTGTCATCTGCTCTCCTCATAATTCCTCTCCTCTCCTCTCCTTTCCCTCTCCTCTGCTCTTAATTCCTCTCCTTTGCTATCCTCATTTCCTCCCCTAGTAACTATTTACATAAAGTCAAATAAAAATGTTGCATGGATCTTTTTATGTTGGTTTGCCTGAACAAACTGATCAATGCCACGTATGTCTATTAGGCATTAGCTATTGAATGTCACCCTTTTACCTGCACCCTATCAAATGATGCTGCCGCCTTTGAACATAACGGATTTGATAGAGTCTAATAACCAGGTTGTTTTACGTTTTCATTCATCTCCTTGTTATTTTGCCTGTGTGAAATATTGATGTGGCCTTATTCAAACAAGCTGCTTGAATAAGTCATGGCAGTAAATATTGATGTGCATTTAACTGGCATTAGCACGTGTGGGTGGCATGCATAATTCATGTCCTTACCACCTCCTCTGCTCTCCTCTGCTCTCCTCTGCTCTCCTGTGCTGTCATACGACACCCATAGCGGAAGGCAGGGGAACGACCTGCAGATTAAAGTGTGCCATATTTGTGCTGCTGATGATTATACTCCCGTTATTGATTATTGATATGTTGTAATGTTGTGATGATAATGATTAATGATTGGCTGTGCAGTTAATCTAAGTTGAATCATGCTTGCAATTATTGCTTCCAACAATCTCAAAAATAACATATTCAGGCTCAAGTAATTACTCTCTCACATTCCATTTTGCAAGGAGACTTGGACTACCAGTATAAATGATTTATTCTGGGTTGTTTACTAAATAATAAATACACACACCCACACACAAACACACACACATCATATGAAGACAATCTAATGGGGAAATTGTGAAAAGGGTGAAGTCTATGAACTTTAATAAAATTCTCAGTTAAAACCTTTTTTGGGGTTAAATAAATGCCACATATTTCCAAAGGTAATACATGATGATATTGAATAATTTCAGTATTGATCAGAATACTGATGATCATCATTTATTTCTATAATCGGCAGGCCTTATTGGCCCGAGATGGCTTTGGAGACCCAAGAGTCCCAAGAGAGTGCGGTAGCGGCTTTTCCTCCACAAAGAGAGGGCCTTGGTCTCTGTGTGGCATAATGGATATTAGGACTGCAGTTAATGGGTCTTAACGCTCACTTACCAGTTGGTGTGGGTTTTTATATGCTCTGTGTTTATCTGTGTCATGTTGTTGCAAGTGAGAGATTGGAGGGATTTGGGGGTTTGTTTTAAGCCATACCCCCTTCACTCTCTCTCTCTTTCTCTCTCTCTCTCTCATTCACACACACACACACACACACACACACACACACACACACACACACACACACACACACACACACACACACACACACTCTCCTCTCTCTCTCTCTCTCTCTCTCACACACACACACACACACACACACACACACACACACACACACACACACACACACACACACACACACACACACACACACACACACACAACACACACACACACACACACACACACACACACACACACACACACAGTAAACCACTGCTAGCATCAGGCCACATGATTCTGAGCCCATCCCCAGTGATGTAACCACAGGCTAGTTACCTGCTCTGTAGTGCCTCTGGTGATGCTCAGCTGCATGGAGAGGGGTGTGGGATGCTGCTGGTTACCTGCTCTGCTGCATGGAGAGGGGTGTGGGATGCTGCTGGGCTGGTTAGCTGCTCTGCTGCATGGAGAGGGGTGTGGGATGCTGCTGGGTATTTGCTCTGCTGCATGGAGAGGGGTGTGGGATGCTGCTGGGTATTTGCTCTGCTGCATGGAGAGGGGTGTGGGATGCTGCTGGTTACCTGCTCTGCTGCATGGAGAGGGGTGTGGGATGATGCTGGGTATTTGCTCAGCTGCATGGAGAGGAGTGGGATGCTGCTGGTTAGCTGCTCAGCTGCATGGAGAGGGGTGTGGGATGCTGCTGGGTATTTGCTCTGCTGCATGGAGAGGGGTGTGGGATGCTGCTGCTGATCTGAAAGTGGGCTAGAGAGGGAGGAATACGCAGAGACGCAGAGGAATACGCAGAGATACTCATCGTCTGCGCTGCCAAGGGGTCGGTAATAAACCTGGCAGATTTACTCCTGCTGAGATGGATACAGCACTGAGACCTAACTGCTGATGTATGCCCCTCTCGGGCTAATTGAATGAGTCTAGTGCAGAGCTGAGTGCAGCAGCCATCCTCCATGCCCCAGCCCTACCCTCTCCTGCCCTCCCCCCCCCCACGTGCTTTACAGAAAGTAGGCTATACAATTAGGCAAAGGGCTGCCTTCACCCCACGTAATTTATCATCTTGTAAAATCTAATGCTTTACTGTGCCACATCATGGTCTGTCACACTTTTTTTACACATTAGGCTAGTCACGTCTAAAACCATCCTTTCTTCTTAAAAATTTCATGGCTTATCTGTACAAAAATGGAATGCCTTTTGTTATGAATGCTAGATATTTTTGTCTTCCAGGAATTATTTTAGAGGCTTATACAGATTTTGTATGATCCATTAATACCTTTGTGACCATTATTACTTTTTTGACCATTAACCAATGAGATGTTACGCATGGGCCTCTGGTTCGCCGAATGCTATGCCCTGATTTAACAAAAAAATAATAACATTAAAATTCCATTAAGAGTGTTGCGATTTTGTTCAGAATTGAGGAAAGTAGTCTACGACTTTGAAGTGGTTGGAAGATCCTTTGGTGTAAGGCCAGCGTGAGTAGGTGGTACAGGGAGAGGGAAAGATGTGTGATGGAAGAGGGTCTGTTGCGGTGCGTCATTGCTGCTTCTCCGGAACATTCCTCTTGGTCCTGTGAGCCAGGGCCGTGTACTGTAGTGTGCTTGTGTACTCCCACACAGAGCTGTTAGCGTGCCCTGTGTTAGTGCTAGGGTTAGCGCAGTCTATTCCTGGGAAGGACGTTTTGTTGAGTGTGACTTATTGTGAACGCACGACAAGTCTGTCTTCCCACTCCCCTGAGTCATGTTGGCTGCTCCAGCATTGCTAGAGGACGGCGTAGTGGGCTTTTGCCGACATGAGTAGACTACTACATGCCTGAATTACGCAGCAACTATTGACTGCTTTAAATCTGGCCTAAAAAGCCAAATAGTTTCAATGGCTTTTAAATTAAGATACGTTGTAGTTGTCCGTAGTGTTTGGTTTTTGTTTTGAAAATGTTGCATTGCATTTTTTGTTACTGTTTAAATATGCACATTATATTGGTTTATAATAATAATAATAATAATAATAATAATAATAACAGTAATAATAATAATAATAATAATTAGTTTTCCCATTGTCTAACATTTCCAAGCACTTTGGTTAACCTCAGTTTGTTTTAAGACTGTGCCATCTAAATAAGCTGTCAATCAATATTATTGCACCCCTTTTCGCATGCTTGAAGTCTCTATACCACTATCCATTGGTCTTTGCTCCTGTAGCAGCCCTCTTCAGTAGCTTTGCCTTGTCACAACACGTGTAACACCACATCACGTCAGCCCGGCATATCGTTGAAACGTTATTTGAATATTGTTAAGGAGAGCTGAGGGCATGATGGGGCATGGAAGGTGGTGTTGTTGTTCTGCTCCATCGGTATGTTTGTTTGTGTGCTGGAGCAGCCGAGGCCTGCTCAGTCGCAGCCCTGCCCAGTCCTCAGGGCACCCCACCCAGCCAGAAATGTGAAAAACAGCCCGTCCGGGGTTTGGGTTCACGGGAATGAAGCGTCAGCTTAAAGCAGTCTGTAAGAGATGTGTAGTGTCTGCAGCAGAGATTGTTTCATTGACACAGGTGGGGTTCATGGGTTCCCATACGTTTTTTTTTTTTTTTGGTTTTGGTTTTTGTTTTATTCCAAGAGAGTTTGTCACCCATCCTAAATTTGCATATATTGCCACCTCTGTTCTTTTTGTTTTTTGGAAACCAAGCTTAATTGACACTCGTGCTTATGAAGTGATCTCTTGTGGTTGTCATTGGTCAATCCCTCCAGGCCGATTCAAAAAGGTTCCCTCAGCATTTGGCATGAGCCCTGTTTGGCATAAGCCCTGTGTAAACATATTAGCATGAGCCCTGTGTAAACATATTAGCTGCCCTGCCAGCGAGATATGCTCCCATGATGCAATCTGCGCTGTACCCCAGAGAGATATGCTCCCATGATGCAATCTGCGCTGTACCCCAGAGAGATATGCTCCCATGATGCAATCTGTGCTGTACCCCAGAGAGGGCGAGTGCGCGGGGGGGAAGCATTCCAGGTCGGCGAGGTGCAGCAGCATCCTGGCAGATATTTTTGCCTCAAGCATGTGATGCCACTGATGGCATGTACCACACTGTCTGTCTGTGTGTGTGTGTGTGTGTTCGTGCGTGTGTGCGTGCGTGTTTGTCACATGTAAAATGCCACACTGTCTATGTCTGTGTCTCTGTGTTTGTGTCACGTGTAAAACCACTTATGGCATGTACCACACGAGCTGTCTATGTCTTCATCTGTGTGTGTGTGTGTGTGTGGGTGTGTGTGTGTCACGTGTAAAACTGTCTATGTCTGTATCTGTGTGTGTGTGATGGCATGTACCACATGAGCTGTCTATGTCTTTATCTGTGTGTGTGTGTGTGTGTGTGTGTGTGTGTGTGTGTGTGTGTGTCTGTGTCACATGTAAAACTGTCTATGTCTGTATCTGTGTGTGTGTGATGGCATGTACCACACGAGCTGTCTATGTCTTTATCTGTGTGTGTGTGTGTGTGTGTCTGTGTCACATGTGTCAGCCCACATGTTTGTGTGTGTGTTAGTTTCTGTGCATGTGAGAGAGTGTAATTGTTCTTCTGTGCAATGACTGCTTTCCATGGTTAGCACTTCAACAAAATAAAAACTTGAAATAGAATGGCAGTGCTGGCTACTCAGTCCACAGTCTTGTTGCTATTAGGAATTTTCATTTTTTCAAAAATCTGCCAAAGATATATGATTGTTTTAAATGCATGTAGTGTTTAGCCTTTTATGTGTATGTATTTTTGTGTGTGAACTGTGAATGCATGCTAGTGAAATGGTGTCTTGTGCTTGCAGTGGGAGTTTCTGTGGTCCCTGATCTTGTTCGGCACCTTCTCTCTGCTGCTGGTCTGGTTCTACTTCTGGTGGGAGGCACACAACGACTACAGCGAGTTCAACTGGTAAGGCCTTCCACACACCAGTGAGTTTAGCTGGTAAGGGCTTCCACACAGCAATGAGTTTAACTGGTAAGGCCTTCCACACACCAGTGACTTTAGCTGGTAAAGCCTTCCACACACCAGTGAGTTCAACTGGTAAGGCCTTCCACACAGCAATGAGTTTAGCTGGTAAGGCCTTCCACACACCAGTGAGTTTAGCTGGTAAGGCCTTCCACACACCAGTGAGTTTAGCTGGTAAGGCCTTCTACACAGCAATGAGTTTAGCTGGTAAGGCCTTCCACAAACCAGTGAGTTTAGCTGGTAAGGCCTTCCACACACCAGTGAGTTTAGCTGGTAAGGCCTTCTACACAGCAATGAGTTTAGCTGGTAAGGCCTTCCACAAACCAGTGAGTTTAGCTGGTAAGGCCTTCCACACAGCAATGAGTTTAGCTGGTAAGGCCTTCCACACAGCAATGACTTTAGCTGGTAAGGCCTTCCACACAGCAATGAGTTCAACTGGTAAGGGCTTCCACACAGCAATGAGTTTAGCTGGTAAGGGCTTCCACACAGCAATGAGTTTAGCTGGTAAGGGCTTCCACACAGCAATGGGTTTAGCTGGTAAAGCCTTCCACACAGCAATGAGTTTAGCTGGTAAGGCCTTCCACACAGCAATGAGTTTAGCTGGTAAGGCCTTCCACACACCAGTGAGTTTAACTGGTAAGGCCTTCCACACAGCAATGAGTTTAGCTGGTAAGGGCTTCCACACACCAGTGAGTTTAACTGGTAAGGCCTTCCACACAGCAACGAGTTCAACTGGTAAGGGCTTCCACACAGCAATGAGTTTAGCTGGTAAGGCCTTCCACACACCAGTGAGTTTAGCTGGTAAGGGCTTCTACACAGCAATGAGTTTAACTGGTAAGGCCTTCCACATAGCAATGAGTTCAACTGGTAAGGCCTTCCACACACCAGTGAGTTTAGCTGGTAAGGGCTTCCACACAGCAATGAGTTTAGCTGGTAAGGGCTTCCACACAGCAATGAGTTTAGCTGGTAAGGCTTTATGTGCAAAAACTATACCTAATACAACCCAATTAGCAGTACTTATGTTGTGTGTTCCGTTACATTTAGTTACAGTACCAAATTATAAACAAAACATACTCGGTTAACTTGTAGAAAATTTGCAAAAAACTATTTATAGTCATTTGTGGCGATATAATGAAATTATAGCATTAACTTACATAAGATGATACCGTCAACTAAACAGTAAACAGAAAAAAATACTGACAACAGTTATACTAACTGTTATACAGAAATAAATGGCCTGTAACCAATGAACTAAGTACAAACTAGTATGGGGGCATCTGTGGCATAGCCTGGTAAACCCGCCCCTCGTACTTCATTTCATTTTGTACAGAGGGTCTGGACCGGAATCTCTTGAGGGTCATTTAGCAAGTCCCAGCAAGACCGATCCAATCAGCGAATAGAGGGTGTGTTCGTTAGCCGTGACGTTGGCCTCGTTTGCTACATTTGAATTGTAGTGCGTAGGTAGGCTAATTGCATACAAGACGACCAGGCGTTAGCGATTGGGTAAAGGCAGAGGCACTTTTTTTAAACTTCAGCAGAGTCCACACCTCCAGCAAATCGTTTCTGACTGTCTCTGTTCCAGACCCTCGGTACAAAATGAAATGAAGTACGAGGGGCTGGTTTACCAGGCTATCTGTGGCACACATTCACAGCCTGTATGTGGTCATGTGTATGGAAGAGAATGGTAGTGCAGGGACTCCATCCTCCCCCTGCTCACCTATTGGTGGCATTTCAGCAGAGGATCCTGCTGTGGGCCCGTTGCAGTATTTCCCCTGTAAATGTCATCGCCACCCCTCTTCCTGTTTGTCTTTGTATCCATCAATCACTCGCTGTTAAGCAAAGATTCTGCAAAGAATTTGCAGTTGAGATTTCCATTACTTGCACGTGCTTCCCTAAACTCATTTTGGATAATCCTCTGTTTTTTTACCCCTCTCAATGTAATCTGGGCTGTACTGGAAAGGCAATACTCTGTCCACAGTGATTACAGGAAACGTGACTTAGATTCACCCATCCTTAGCTAGCAGTCTTGGCTACACTTGTGTTTGAAATGCCAAACAGCCTCTAGGTATTTTCCTTCCTGTCTCACTGTACTGAAACACAATGACCTTGCATGTAGATTCCAATGTCAGCTTGATTTGTCATTATTGCATAGTACACACATTGGGACACATCTGTTCGGCAGGCTAGCACCACCATAGCGCCTTCACTCAATATTGTATTTCACTACAGTACTACGTCGGGGAACCCTCCTAGGGCTTTGGTTTTCTTTGACTAAATGTTTTAGTGACCAATCAGCAACCAGAAATTGAAGGCAGAGCCAATAGGTTCAAAGTAAAAAAAAACTAGGTGCCCTCCCACTGCGGAAAAAAAAGTCTACCCATCGAGAGTATCCAGACTCTATTTGCATGAACAAGTCCTCAAGGCTAGGGGTCTGCAGTGACACTTTAGAGAAGACAGCTTTGGCCTTTGCTTTTGTCATAGATGGAGATTTTGGTCACCAGGCAGCAAGTACCTAACGCCATTAGGCTGGAACAGATGATAAAGTAGGAATAATAATAATAATAATAATAATAATAATAATTATTATTATTATTATTATGTGGCACCCTCGGAGAGAGACAGAAAGAGGGACAGAGAGACAGAGACAAAGAGAGAGAGAGAGGGTGAGCGACAGAGAGAAAGACAGAGAGAGAGAGGATAGGCAACAGAGAGAAAGACAGAGAGAGGGAGAGAGAGACAGAGAGAAAGACAGAGAGAGAGATGGAGAGAGAGCTGATTAGAGGCCTTGTCCTTGGCATGTGTGGCTGTGTGGCTCGCCTCCCCTGGTGCTTTTCCTGAGGCCAGTAGACGCGATAAGACCTCAGGAATGTAATTAGCTCCGAACCACTCTGATGCGACTCCCCCGCTAGGGAGACACACAACCAAAGTTGGGAGAGAGAGAGAGAGAGAGAGAGAGCACATAAAGTCTAGACTACCCCAACACTTGAGAGAGCACATAAAGTCTAAACTAGCCCAACACTTGAGAGAGAGCACATAGAGTCTAGACTAGCCCAACACTTGAGAGAGCACATAAAGTCTAGACTAGCCCAACACTTGAGAGAGCTCATAGAGTCTAGACTAGCCCAACACTTGAGAGAGAGAGAGCACATAGAGTCTAGACTAGCCCAACACTTGAGAGAGAGCACATAAAGTCTAAACTAGCCCAACACTTGAGAGAGAGCACATAGAGTCTAGACTAGCCCAACACTTGAGAGAGCACATAAAGTCTAGACTAGCCCAACACTTGAGAGAGCTCATAGAGTCTAGACTAGCCCAACACTTGAGAGAGAGAGAGCACATAGAGTCTAGACTAGCCCAACACTTGAGAGAGAGCACATAAAGTCTAAACTAGCCCAACACTTGAGAGAGCACATAAAGTCTAAACTAGCCCAACACTTGAGAGAGAGCACATACAGTCTAGACTAGCCCAACACTTGAGAGAGCACATAAAGTCTAGACTAGCCCAACACTTGAGAGAGAGAGCACATAGAGTCTAGACTAGCCCAACACTTGAGAGAGAGCACATAGTCTAGACTAGCCCAAAGCCCCCTAACATTAGTCTGTCTTTTTAGGCTGTGAAACAATTGCTGAAATTTGAACCTGGACCTTTGCTAGAACTGACCATTCACATGGTTATTTTTGCTGATTTGGGCAAGGGGTGGTGCCAAGGTGGAGTATTCTGGGCAAGACCTGACACAGTTCTTAGTGTAGATAGCACTGTTTTGTTTACGTCTATAATGTTTAAGAATGGTCGGTTAAGTGGGTGCTGTCAGCTCCTGTGACTGCATCATTTCATTGAGCATTTTGGTGAATAAAAGAAATCGATGAAAGTTTACTATTTACTTGTACCTCAGCTCTTCCAATCCCAACCTCCTGTGGAGGTACATAAACAACCTGGTCGCTTGCTGTGCTGTTCTACTTTTTTTTTGTAATTTCGACATCTACTGCCCTCATGTCTAGAAGCATGTTAAGATCGACAAGCTCTCCTGCTAACCTTGATTCTTCTGGAATTGTGTGTGTGTGTGTGTGCACGTAAACCCTGCCTGCTATTTCACAACAAGAACTGAGAAGAAAGTTATGAACAACTTTTTTTGGAGGTGTCCTTTCACACATGCTGCATCTCTGGAAAAGTGCTGGAAATTGTAAAAGTCCAGGCTAAATCTGAAAGACAGAGAAGACATGTGTTTACTTCATTACGAAATCATTTTTACTTAATTTGTGTGTTTTTGTGTGTCTGGGTTTGTGCTAGGGGGTGGGGGTTGGGGGTTGGGGGTTGTGACCACAGACCACAGACCACAATGACTGTAGCTAGTACTTTGTGGCAATGCCCCACACAAAGACCCAGTCTTCCAAAAACAGTCAGGATAGCTGCCCAATATTCTGTGTTTTCTCCTGTGTTTCTGACCAACGTGTGTGTGTGTGTGCCTTCTCTCTGCTCCATCAGGTTTTTATATAACCGCTCAGGAGAATGGAGCGACGGGACTGTTCCGATCCTTGCCACCACAGCGGCGGGCTTCACGTACATCGCTTTTCTAATGGTGAGCCTCTCCTCAGCTCATAACTCAGTGGGTGTGTGAGCTCATGCCGAGGCTTGATCTCTCAGTATGCCCACAGCCCTCTCCCATCACATGCTGTTTCTGACTCAATGTTTATGAAACAGCATGACAACCCATGAGCTTGCTGCTAGTGAAGATATTTTGTTATTGTGGGAGGGTGTATATGACTGAACCTGCATTCAGTAGGCTACCATGTGTTCCAAATCACCTTCTTCTGTCTGAGCACTTAACAGAGGGGATTTCACTAAGTAACCTGTCTACCTGGCTGAAGAGTTGTGCTAATTAGAATCGGCCGATTCAGTGAATGGCTGGAACAAATATGTGGTTCTGGATTATAACCTCTGGAGCCGGGTAGCCCCATCACAGTTTATATATAAGACTTCCTATTAAACAGTGACAGAACTTACTTTTTGTAAAGATCTTGGATGTGGTCTATTTCACGTCTTTAAACTGTCGGACTTTGATCAAGTTTGATCAAAATACCTAAATAATGCCACTTCTGACTGTGCTTGCATGCTGTCTCTCTGTGTGTCTCTCTCTCTCTTTTTCTCTCTCTGTCTCTCTGTCTGTCTCTGTCTGTCTCTCTCTCTCCCCCTTTTCTCTATCTCTTTTGTCTCGCTCTCTCTTGCTTTCTCTTCTCTCTTTTTTCTCTCTCCCCCCCCCCCCTTTTCTCTATCTCTTTTGTCTCGCTCTCTCTTGCTTTCTCTTCTCTCTTTTCTCTCTCTCTGTCTGTCTCTCTCTCTCCCCCCCTTTTCTTTATCTTTTTTGTCTCGCTCTCTCTTGCTTTCTTTTCTCTCTTTTCTCTCTCTCTGTCTGTCTCTCTCCCTCCCTTTTCTCTCTCTTTTCTCTCATTCTCTTGCTTTCTCTTCTCTTCTCTCTCTCTCTCTCTCTCTCTCTCTCTCTCTCTCTCTCTCTCTCCTCTCCCTCTCCCTCTCTCTCCTTTGTCCTCTCTGGCAGATCCTAGCTCTGTGCCATGTGGCAGTGGGACAGCAGCTGAACCTGCACTGGCTCCACAAGGTAGGCGTCACGTCGCCATCTCCCACAGTGCTTTTCCCAGAATGCCCTGCGTCTGCCATTGTCTGGTAAACCAGCCCCTCATACGACCAAGCGAATCTGAGCAAATTGGCGAACAGAGGGAGTGTTCGTGAACGATGACGTTGACTTTGTGTGCTACATTTGAATTGTAGGCTAATTGCATACGTGACAACCAGATGTTAGTGATTGGGTGAAGGCAGAGCTACTTGTTTTAAACCATCTCCTGGAAGAAATCGTTTCTCAATGCAGCAAGGCCAGACCCTCTGTACAAAATGGAAAGAAGTACGAGGGGCTGGTTTACCAGGCTACGTCTGCCAGGCAGAGGGCAGCCAAACCGGCTCTGGCATTGCAGCACACTCAAGGTCGGACTGCCCCATGGGGGGGCAGCAGGGGCAGGGGAGGGGAGGGCTACCTTCCCAGGGTTCCCAGGAGAACAGAGAAATAAAGGAGGAGATAGATGAGTAGACTCGGTCATGAGGTAGAGGCGAAGGTCATGCAGAAACCGGAGCGTGGAGGAGGAAAAGACAATGGATAGTCCAGCCTGGAGCTGGGAAAACACAGTGTACACTGTATGTCACCCTTAGTCACAGTTAGAAGGCTCAGGTTCTTTTTTCACCGATGTTTTCTTGCGAAGCACCAACACGATTGAAACACCATAGAACTAAACAAGACAAACAAACACGAAACAGTCAATCATACACTCACATACACATCCTGCCTCAAAGACTGGCAAAATCAGAATTGCACAAACACCACCTACATACCGTTTTTGCCCGCTTGTAGACTAAGAGGGGATTTACAGCCTAAGGTTTCTTAAAATCCCTAACAAATGGAGGTGCCTTGCGTGCATCACTTGGTTTCATTTAACATTTGACAGGAAGTGACATATATATGATGCATGACGGGAGCACGCTAAAATACAACCCACACATAACCAACTACATATTATTACAAATAATAAAAAATACACAAAGTTTATAGATAATTATTAAAGTCATACATCAAGCGTGTCAAGTTACATGAAATATGCAAATTAGCCCATGATGTCGCACAGTAGAGAAGCCACAGAGCACCTTGACTGCAGATACACTGTATATATTCATCAGTGCTGTCTGGGAATAGCAGAATAATTCGCCCAAGATACTCATATCTGACACACCAAAACACCTGTGTCACTGAAGAAGAGAAAATACCATTGAAAACGGTTGGCAAAACGGTGGAATCCTTTAATATCTAAAATTGTACAAAAAAGTCAACTGTATTCTGACTGTAAGTTTACATTCACTCATGTAACAAACAACACAACATGGAGTAATAAAGTTATGACTCTATTATGTCAAATTGTCAGTGAAAGCATTTTGAGCATGTTTGTGCATTTATTTAAAAAACGATTTGACATAAATGTCTTCATAATGAGTCTGCAGTACATCTGACAACAGGATGTTTTTCTTCACCAGTATTTTATGCCAAGACCAGTCTGAAGAATTGGAAAAATTTATGATGTGTGTGCGGGCGTGTGTGTGTGTGTGCATGTGTGTGTGTGGTGTTGTTTCTGGTAGATTGGCGTGACGGCCGCCCTGCTGACCACCATCATTGGGGTGATCTCCGTGACCCAGATGTGGGGTGAAGAGTGGGACATTGTCATGATCTCACTTCAGGTCAGTACACTTCATCTGGCTGCTGCTCTGGATGCTCACTGCATAGGTGTGTGCCCGCTCACCTGTAAGTCAGGCCCACCCAATCAGAAGGCACCCTTTGTTTGATTGATAGGTTAGCATTATTAAGAAAACAACACCTGATGTTGTTGCTGAGCCCACCCATTTTACAAGGATGTTTATTTGTCACATGCATAGACATACTGGGTAGTAGAACATGCAGTGAAACTGTTGATTGTGAGTCTAGACTGTGCATGGGGAGTGGGGAGTAAAGTGCGTAGAAGGCAGTTGGGGGGATGGCTACCATATGAAGGGCAGAGGTAGAAAAGGTTATGATTTCAGGCTACGCTCCTGGCTCAGTCTGAATAAATTCACCTAAATAAACTCATGGATAAATGAGTATGTCAAAAGTGTTTGTTTTGCCAAACGAGTTTCCCCGAAGTAATTTGGTGGTACGTCATTCGGGTGAGTGGCCCTTCACCATACCCTTTTTGTGGCCCTCCATTAACGAGAACAGTGCTATGTTAGCTTGCTAACTTGGGTAGAAATCGTGTAGTTTTTGTGCGAAACAAAAGACTACAAACCATCCTTGCCTCATGGATTGCATTACAGTAGCCCTAAATCATACTAAATCCTAAAACATATTGCACCTTGTTTGGGAGCGCAGTTGCTGCAGAGGCATAGTTGCATCTGGATTTCCCAGTAATGATGTATTTACAGCAGTAAGCACCCGAGAACTGTGTGGTCCTAAGGCTGAATTTGAAGCTGGAAACAGCAGGAGTGTTTCTGGTGTGCTCTGGGAGCTCTGGGAGTCGGTCCCAAAGCTCTACTACATGGGAATTGAAAGCTGCTTCATTGGTCATAATGGTGATGAAGAACACCATTAATATAATTCCAATTATGAAGATGATGATGATGATGGTAGTATTGTTGATGGAGGTTGTGGTAATGGGTGTGTTCTCATGTATTGTGTGCTGATAGTCCAGGTAGTGATGTGTTTGTATGTGATGTGTGTTGTGTGCTGATTGTCCAGGCCACAGATCTGATGATGATGATGATGATGATGGTGATGATGGTAGTATTGTTGATGGGAGTGGTGATGTGTTCTCATGTGTTGTGTGCTGGTAGTCCAGGCCACAGGTCTGATGATGATGATGATGATGAAGATGATGGTAGTATTGTTGATGGGGGTGTTAATGGGAGTGGTGATGTGTTTTCATGTGTATTATGTGCTGATTGTCCAGGCCACAGGTCTGAAGATGATGACGATGATGATGATGATGATGATGGTAGTATTGTTGAATGGGGTGGTAATGTGTTTGTATGTGATGTGTGTTGTGTGCTGATTGTCCAGGCCACAGGTCTGATGATGATGATGATGATGATGGTAGTATTGTTGATGGGGTTGGTAATGTGTTCTCATGTGTTGTGTGCTGATGTGTCCAGGTAGCAGTGTGTTTGTATGTGATGTGTGTTGTGTGCTGATGTGTCCAGGTAGCAGTGTGTTTGTATGTGATGTGTGTTGTGTGCTGATGTGTCCAGGTAGCAGTGTGTTTGTATGTGATGTGTGTTGTGTGCTGATGTGTCCAGGTAGCAGTGTGTTTGTATGTGATGTGTGTTGTGTGCTGATGTGTGTTTGTATGTGATGTGTGTTGTGTGCTGATGTGTGTTGTGTGCTGATGTGTGTTTGTATGTGATGGGTGTTGTGTGCTGATGTGTCCAGGTAGCAGTGTGTTTGTATGTGATGTGTGTTGTGTGCTGATGTGTCCAGGTAGCAGTGTGTTTGTATGTGATGGGTGTTGTGTGCTGATGGGTGTTGTGTGCTGATGGGTGTTGTGTGCTGATGGGTGTTGTGTGCTGATGTGTGTTTGTATGTGATGGGTGTTGTGTGCTGATGGGTGTTGTGTGCTGATGTGTGTTTGTATGTGATGGGTGTTGTGTGCTGAAGTGTGTTGTGTGCTGATGTGTCCAGGCCACAGGTCCCTTCCTGCATATCGGTGCGCTGGCAGCAGTGACGGCTTTGTCCTGGCTGGTGGCAGGACAGGTAGCGCGAGCTGAGAAAACACGTAAGGACTTCATTGCCTTTCTTTCTTTCTTTCTTTCTTTCTTTCTTTCTTTCTTTCTTTCTTTCTTTCTTTCTTTCTTTCTTTCTTTCTTTCTTTCTGTCTGTCTGTCTGTCTGTCTGTCTGTCTGTCTGTCTGTCTGTCTGTCTGTCTGTCTGTCTGCCTTTCTTTCCTTCTTTTTTTCTGTCTGTCTGTCTGTCTGTCTTTCTTTCTTTCTGTCTGTCTGTCTGTCTGTCTGTCTGTCTGTCTGTCTGTCTGTCTGCCTTTCTTTCCTTCTTTCTGTCTGTCTGTCTGTCTCTTTCTTTCTTTCTTTCTTTCTTTCTTTTTCTTTCTTTCTTTTTCTTTCTTTCTTTCTTTCTTTCTTTCTTTCTTTCTTTCTTTCTTTCTTTCTTTCTTTCTTTCTTTCTTTCTTTCTTTCTTTCTTTCTTTCTTTCTTTCTTTCTTTCTTTCTTTCTTCCACATTCCATTTCACTAATATACTCTGACTCTTCTTGCGTTCTCCTCAGTCTGTCCTTGCCCCTGTGCCTCTACCTGTCTAGTGTGTGTGTCCTCCCATCCGACACCGTCTCTCACGCATCCTCCCCTGTCTCCTGTCTGGCCCTCTGCCTCGCCGACCGGTCAAAGGTCAATGTCTTACAAATAGCATTGGAAAAAAACGCAGAGCAGCCTTAATTATTAATGACATGTACACAGCCTCTTTAATAATTAATAGCCTGTACACAAACCAAACCCTTCTTTCCCACCAACGCTGAATTCCTTCACACCTTCATCATGGTCGGGGGCCAGTTTGGTTGTCTGCGCATTCCTTTTTCCAGCATGGCCTTCACTCTTCTCCTGGCCTTGTGTGTGTGTGTGTGTGTGTGTGTGTGTGTGTGTGTGTGTGTGTGTGTGTGTGTGTGTGATGTGTCAGTGTCAGCCAGATTAGCGCTCATCCCGTCTCTCTCTCTCATGGTGTAAATGGCTTTGTTTTCAATCTCTTCAACCCTTTTTTTCAACCACTGAGTACTTTAACAGCAGCGCAGAACTCAGTTTTAAACTGTTGTTTACTCCAGGGCTGTTCTTCTTTTCCTTCTTCTTCTCTAAAGCCCCAACGTCAGTTTTACTGTTTTTAGAGTTGTGGAGATTATCAGCTTTTCAACACTTTTTGAAGCTACGGTTCAATCCAGTACCATGCATTTGTTCCAGCCATTCACTAAATAATCTGATTCTACTTAGCACAACTCTTCAGCCAGGTAGACGAGTTTATTAGTGAAATCATCTGTATTAAGGGAACATCTAGAACCAGGTGAGTTGTAATATGTAATGTAATGTAATTTGTAATGTAATATGGTATTGGATTGTAACTTTTGAATCCAGATTGCCTATCACTTCTTCTTGTATAGTGCAGACAAGTTTTCTTTTAAAAATACATCAGGGCAAATTGATAAATGTGTTTGTATGTATACTTGCATGTATGCATGTGTGTGTGTGTGTGTGTGTGTGTGTGTGCGCGCGCGTGTGTGTGTGTGTGTGTGTAGGGTTCCAGGTGCTGCTGATGGTGCTGTACCTCAGTGTGCTCCTGGCTCTCTACCTGGCCCCCCTGTCCATCACCTCCCCCTGCATCATGGAGCAGAGGAGCCTGAAGCCCCCGCCCAACATCATCGGACACCAGGGTGCCCCCATGGTGAGGCCCCACACCCTCACTTCAGCCGTCCTACAGCTGCCTGACTTAAAGCAACACAGTCGTTTTTTCAGCCTTAAAATAATATCTCCAAAATTGTTTCAGTGGTTCATCAACTGGGTAACTGGGTGAAAGGCACTTTTGAATTCGCTTTGCCGCCCTCCATGGGCTATAGCCACACTAAATAAGTTTGGAGTGTCTCTCTGTAGTTCGCATGAGAGACAATTCCACTTTCAGCGGGCGACTGAAGAGGTAAACTACTTAGTGATGCTTTAACATGACTTCAAACAAGCCTTGTGTTAGGCCAGCCAGCCATCTAGCTATTCCAGTTGAATAAGGCCGTCTGTCAGTATATCGGTGTGGTACCAGGGATTTTATGATTGACAGGTGCTTATAACCCAACAATTCAGAGGTGGTACTGTACATATGTGGGATTATGGACAAAACTAGTACTGCAGTCAAAGTCAAAATACTGTTGTTCCCCCTTATAAAGATGAGGCAAAATGTAAAATCAAAACATAAACAGAGTTTGCTAAATATTAAACATTCTGGCTGTACTATTGTTGTCAGGGAAATCAGTATTTCAATGTAGTGTATTTTCTTAATCTCTGGTGCTATATAATAACTTTTTAAATTGTTGTATGTCTTGCATATAGCAGCACCTTTTAAAATGCATTTATTGTCGTAACTACACTTGTCCACAGTAATTACCAGCTTTCCTGGAGGTGCACAGTGTGACGTGTCTGTGCTGTGTGTTCTATTTTTAGTTTGCTGTGGTCAGCTATGAGCCGCTGTGGAAATATGAACAAAATCAGCAGAATAAAATCCCCAGGGTTTAGGTTTCCTCGTTCGCTCATTTCCATAAGCACAGGTAAATAGGTCAGTCAGTTTGGTAGTCTTTTTCTCTTTCTCTTTCTCTGTCTGTGCTTTGGGATGAGGAAAGAAAGATTGAGGCATTCCAAACCTACCTGTGTTCTTACACAACATTTTGTTGTTTATTACCGCCGAGTGTGCTAAGCCACACAGCTTACTTGTTCACAAGTTCAGGTCGAGATTCACGGCAATAAATTCCTTGGCAACTTGTGAACACCTGTAAACACTGGCAGGGGTTTTGAAGCCCTGTTAACCAGTTGAGGCCTGTCTGTCGATAGGAGGAACCACGGCATTGACAGACATCACCTGAGGGTCATCACGACGGATAACTCCTCACGCAGCTCCTGTAGAGTCCTTACAGGCCGTGGCACTCGTCAGCTCCGTCGCACATGCAAACACCCTTGTCAGCTGACGCACAGGGTAACACTGACAAGCCAAACACTCAGGAGGTCATTTGAAGTTGACTCAGCCAAGTGAGCTTGTTTTTGAAGCTCTGCTCTGCAGTTCACACATAGATAACCAAACCTGAATTCTTTTTGTTTACTGTAAGGACTGGTGATGTTACTGGAGTCAATATGAGGCATTGATTTTCCTAAGAGGGTTTTAGGAGAAACAAGTCAGAATTCAGTCTAATCCGTCCTATGTCTCATATTTCATAGAGTAAAACTATACTTAACATCTCAAAATCGTCCTATACTGTTCTTTTACTCCTAGGAAGTTTTAGTAAAAACAGATCAGAAGTCCATAAGATCTTGTTTATTTCTGAGATAAAGTGTTGTAAGAAGTCATATTTCCTTCTGTGTTGTCAGCTGACGTACAGGATAACACTGACAAGCTGAACACTCATGCGGTCATTTGAAGTTGACTCACAGATATGCAAAACTGAATCCTTTTCAGGCAACGTGAGGACTGGTGGAGATATTACTGGAGTCAATATGACATATTGATTTCTCCTGTGACTACCCACCCCCCTCTGCCTTATCACTCAATCCAGTTTGCTGCAAAAATGCTCAGTCAATATTGCACCTTGGAACCGATTTCAAGACAAAAGTGCAAACAGCCACTTCATATAATGTAAGCTACGACAGGAAGCCCTTTAAGGTATTATATGTAAGAAATGTATGGGTTTATAATCATGAAATAGTCCTGATGTCACTAGAGATTAAGTAGGCATGTTTTACTGAAGTGCTGATTTTACTGACAAAAATGATATAGCCAAAGCATTCACATTTTAAACTAGAAAAGCATTTAGAGAGTGTGCAGACCTCTGCCATGGCAGCTCAGATCACCACCAAAATGTAATCACTTTTAAGTTGGGCCATTTTGGATCAAAATCCATCCATAGCTTTTTTAGTTAAGTTGCTAACTAGCAAACAAACTAACAAACAAACACACAAATGGCGATGATTACACAACCTCTGCTGGTGGAGGTAAAAATGTACTTGCTGCTCACATTTTTTTCTAGGGTTTGTTTGATTTTGGTTTTGCCTCTAGCCTCTATTGGGGGAACAACACATAAC